>CM065590.1:340324953-340985625 GCA_033119425.1 Bufotes viridis
CCATAATCGTTTGGTTCTGTCCTTACTTGAATACATCTTGACCTATAATTTTTTTCTGTTCGAGTCGAAATTCTACCACCAGCTCAGGGGCACGGCTATGGGCAGCCCTTGTGCGCCCGCTTATGCCAATTTGCTCCTGGGCTAGTGGGAGGACAGTATAGTCTGCAGTGAAGTGGAGGATCCCTGGACCACCCACATCCTTTTTTGGGGTAGATATATTGATGACATCTTTGTCTTGTGGGATGGTCCAGTGGATACCTACAAAGCTTTTGCTGAATCCTTAAACCACAATCCCATAGGTTTACGATTTACCTGGGTAATCAGAGATCAGGAGATCTCTTTCCTTGATGTTAGAATCTCAAAAAAAGGGGGGTTTCCTCATACAGAATCCTTCAGGAAAGAAACAGCTACAAACAGCCTGCTCCATTGGGACAGCTTTCACCCACAACCCCTTAAAAGGGTAATACCAAGGGGACAGTACATACGCACAAGAAGGACCTATACTAACATCTCCACCTTTGTACAACAATCAAGAGAATTGAAGAATAGATTTTATCAGAGGGGATATCCCGAAAAAACACTTAAGGGGGCATTTCAACACTCACTCTCTATTGATAGAAAAATACTTTTAAAACCTCAAGTGAAAAAAGAACAAAAAGACACTATGAGAATAATTGGAACATATGATAACGCTCATGATAAGATATATGAGATTTTGAGAAAGCATTGGGGTATTTTGCAGACTGATCAGGACCTAGTTGACATACTACCTCCAAAACCAGCTATTACTTTTAGGAGGGGACGGTCGATCAAGGATCATAGTATGTATGTTAAACAAAAAACTTCAGGTACCTGGCTTGATTGTAGACCCCTGGGAACTTTTAGATGTAGTGGGTGTATAGCCTGCCCATATACCTCAGTATCAAAAAGGTTTACAAGTGCCTCGACGGGAAAATCCTTTGACATAAGGGAATTCTCTAATTGTAGAACTAGTGGAGTGGTTCACCTTATAACATGCCAATGCCCTCTGAATTATATAGGGAAAACCAAAAGAGAGCTGAGAAGGAGGATAGGGGAACATTTGGGGGATATTAGGCATAAAAGGGATACCCCAGTGGCAAATTATGTCGTAAAATTTCATGGGGGAAACCCAAAATGTCTCAACTTCCAAGTTATTGAGGTAATCCATCCATCTCCATGCAAGGGAGATTGGAATAGAAAAATACTTCAAAGGGAAAGTTACTGGATTTATCGACTACGAACGACTAACCCGGAAGGCATGGATGAGCAACTATTATTTAGTTGTTTTCTCTAACTTGGTTATATATTGTGTAATAATATCAATCCCCGACCTGTCCTCAATTCTCTAAATTGATGTAATTAACCTCCACACAGAGAGTCTCTACCCTTCACCCTATGTGTGAATTAAATCAGGTCTCCAAATTTGCAATGTAAGTGCTCGAACATTGTTAGTATCGCAATCAATAATGTCACTTCCTGTGAGGTGGAGCGCAGATTGCGTTCCACGCCTCACTCGAGTTCATGGTGCACTTCCGGTTTTTGCAATGAGGCACAGACTGCGTTCCACACTACTCATCATATGACAACATCCAGTTTAGTGGTGGAACGCATATGCGTTCCATTGTAGCATTTTTCATCGATTTAATATAGTACATTTTTGTTGTAGACACCTTTACATTTGCTGCTTGTCCTGTTTTCCTATATTTATTCTCTGTAGGGTTATACTAGGGATAATAGCAGTTTTTGGAACGTGGACAGGGGACCCTCACCATCAGGGGGTCTCCCTGGGCAAAGGGATAGATAGGGAAGCCAGGGTGTTATAGGGATCATTTATATCTTCCCCCATACCAGGCTATCCAAATATGTGAAATGATGCAGCCCAGCGGTTTCTAAGAGTGTCTACGAATCGTAAGTAGAAAGGTGGTAGATTTATCTATTATTTATATATATTTTCCCGCATATATCAGATTTGACCATTTATCAGATTGAAAAGGTTTTTGAAGTTTATCCCTCAGGTTATTTACACGTTTAGAACTATTTATTAGAAGTTATTTTTTATTGTTGGAAGGTTTTAATGTTTTGTCCCTCTGCAGATAAGCATAATGCCTCTGGAGGCCACCCCTGTATGATAATGGCACCCTAACCGAGGTGCTCCGTAAACCAGCGCCCAGCATCCTTTTAAAAGACATGCTACTGGCCTTTAACCATTTGGTCACCATTTATCTGTCGCAACTGATTGCGCCTATCCAGGTGTCGGTTACTGAATTAGGCAGCAGAGTTCAACATGTAAAACAAAAAATGGGCAAATTTGTGGTGTCGCACAACAACTTGATAGACACTCATGACGCCCTGTGGGGGGAAATTTCTTACCTCCGGGCAAAGGTGGCTGACCTAGAGGACCAGTCCCGCAGAAACAATCTGAAACTGCCAGGGGTGCCAGAGACGGTCCTAGCTGAAGACCTTCAGTCCTACATTAAGGGACTGATCAAACTGCTTCTGCCTGCCTGTACTGAGCAAGATCTTATCATCGATCGGGCCCACAGGATTGCCAAGCCAAGGCACTTACCAGACGACACACCAAGAGATGTTTTGGCCTGCCTACATTTTTATCATGCCAAGGAGGGGGTTCTGGCAGCCGCAAGAAATTTGGATACTGTACCAGAGCCACATCAGGCTGTCAAGCTTTTTTCAGATTTGTCCATAGCCACCCTGCAACTACGAAACACTCTAGCTCCCATAACCCTGGCATTGAGAGGACATTCCATTCCCTACCACTGGGGATACCCTGTCAAATTGCTGGTCCAGAGAAATGGAGCTTTGGTGGTTATCCGTTCAGTGGAAGAAGGCAAAGCAGTGTTAGCCACCTGGAATGTCCCGGTCGCAGACATTCCGCCTACAAAACCGCACCAACACCTATCGGATAATGAAGAGTGGCATCGTGCGGAAGGGCGCCGTAGGAAGAAATACCGTTGAAGAGTTCATTTTTCTATGCTTTGTATTAAGCTGCAGCGGGGATTCGTCCTGCTTACTCTGATTCTCCTTTGTGGTATGCATGACTATTTCCCCCAAACACCAATCACAAGGGTTTCTGATTTCTAACACATGTGCTTTTCTATTACTGCCCCAACACTTGGGCAGCTTGTTTTGGAAAGGTTTGGTTCTTGTTCTGTTTATGTTCACTGCTAATTGTATGTATCCTTTGAGCTGTGTCACAATTCTGCCATGGGTCTGTGTGTAATGCAATATGCTAATGTTTGCCTCCCTCTGCATCACCTGAGTGATCTTCCTTACAAAGCAATGCACGTATTACAATGGTGCTGAGAGTTGGATCTTTAAATGTCCGGGGCCACTGCGTTTCTTGAACAAACTCTTTAAAAAGGTACAGTCTATACGAGAGGGTAGAGTTATCATTTGCGGAGATTTCAACCTGGTCCCTGACCCATCTCAAGACTCCTCCTCTCCCCCAAGAAATTGCCCTGCCTCTCTAGCATCATCCCTACTAGCCAACTCCTTGTACGATGTATGGCACATTCACCATGCCTCGGAGAAGGATTTTTCCTATTACTCACCTACTTACGAACCTACTCCCGTATTGACCTAATCTTAGCAGATAGGGCTTGACTCACAGCAGCAGTACAGCCATTGGAACAATTACCTGGTCGGACCATGCTCCAGTGACATTAGAGCTCGCAGAAGAATTTGTGACTCCACCAAATCCTGTATGGAGGGCTAACAAATTCTTATTGGCTAATACTAAGTATCAGCCTGAGGGGTCTGCTGCCTTGGAGGAATATTTCAGATTTAATGCTGTCTCCGTAAGGGGCTCGACAGTTGTATGGATGGCCCATAAGGTGTTTATCGGAGGTATTTTCCTGAAAATTGGGCATAGACACAGAAAACAGAGAAACATCAAAATGACCTTATTATGCAACTTTGGAACACAGAATCACAAAACAAGGCTTTCCCTTAGCTGGTGCTTTCTGAGAAGCTCAGATCCCTTAGATCTCAACTTAGGGAAAATTTCTTGCATACCTACGAACTCTCTTTAAAAAGGACTAAAGCCATATATTATTCACAAGCCAACAAGGCAGGGAGGTTGTTGGCCAGACGGATGAAAGAGAGGGCAGATAGCGCTCCTCTGGGACCCTTCTAAATACTATAAGACCCTATATGACCCTAAAGCTATAGCCTATAGATTTATGTCTTATTATTCCTAACTTTACAATTTAGCGGGAGAACCGGGTTTTAATCCTGTCTCACCCCGAGATATAGATGACTTCCTACATTCCTTAACCTTACCCTCTTTAGAGGACTGCCAGAGTGACTCATGTGCTCCCATTTCTCCGGACGAAATCACTAGGGTTATAGCCGGTTTACCACACCACAAAAGCCCTGGACCAGATGGTCTTCCGAACTCATATTATAAAATCTTCTCGGGCTGTCTGCTCCCACATCTTCATGCGACCCTGTCTCGTGTCATGACAACAGGAAAACTGCCCAGGGAAATGTTAGAGGCTGTCATTGTGACTCTGCCCAAAGCCGGGAAAGAACCTTCAGTCCCACAGAAATTCTGCCCCATTTCCTTATTTAACACAGATCTTAAGGTCCATGCGAAGATCTTAGCGACCCGTCTGGCTGATATTATTCCCACTTTGGTGGCCCCAGATCAGGTGGGGTTTGTGCAGGGATGCCAGATCACTGATAACTCTAGGAGAGTGCTGAACCTGATTGATTATGTCAACCGGGCCCGGCTGCAAGCAGTATTGGTCACGCCAAGAAGGCATTCAACCGGGTTAAGTTTTTCGTTTGTCTTCTCGGTGCTCCATAAAATGGGGTTTCCGGATTTCATGATACAAGCCATACAGGTTCTATACGCTAACCCCTTGGCCCGAGTGTACTAGCAAATGGGGTGTTGTCAGATCCGTTCACTTTGTCTAATGGCACGAGACAGGGGTGCCCCCTGTCACCCGTAATATTTATTTTGTCCCTGGAGCCGCTGGCTCAAGCCATAAGACAGGAGGCAGATGTGGGAGTGCAGATCGGGGACAGACAGCATTGCCTTTGTATGTATGCTGATGACATCATTTTGTCTTTAACTAATCCTCTGGCGTCCTTGAAGGCAGTGATGGGTATTTTCAGTTCCTATGGGGCCCTATCCTATTACAAGGTTAATGAGAGCAAGTCTCAAGCTCTTCCTTTGGGGATTCCAGTAGCAGCCCTGTCTCATATGAAAAAAAACAAAAGCGTTTCCCTTAGATTGGCAGGACTCTATGGTCCAATACCTGGGATTTAAAGTTACAGCTACGCCTCAGGAATTGTATAAGGTCAATTTCCCTTCCCTCCTTCAGTCGCTTCAAGAAGAGCTAGATAGCATGGCCAAAACAGAACTCTTGGTTGGGACGCATCGCAGCTTTTCAACAACAGCTATTATATCTATTCCGGACCATCCCTATGCCGGTCTCGATGTCCTTTTTTAACTTAGCCAATAGGATGTTAAACTCCTTTGTGTAGAACAAGACTAGGCCGAGAAATGCTAAAGGTATTATGTGTAGACATAAAAGGTGCGGAGGACTCTGTATGCCCAGTCTTTATGACTATTATCTGGCGTCCAGAGTAGTGTTGAGCGAACCCAAACTGTATAGTTCGGGTTTGCACCGAATTTTGGGGTGTTCGGAACACAGACCCGGACATTTATGTAAAAGTTTGGGTTTGGTGTTCGGCGATTTCTATGGAGCTTTGAGAAAGGCTGAAAAGCAGCCAATCAACAAGCGTCATACTACTTGCCCCAAGAGCCCATCCGTCAAAGGAAAGATCTTTTTTTCTGGGGTGAAATTCAATTGCCAAAATATCAATCCACTAAATCTGGTGTTCCAGCTTTTGCTGGCCAAGTGCAATACTGTCCGTCAAAGAATAGATTTTTTTCTGGGCTTAAAATTCAATGGCCAAAATACCAATCCCCTAAATCTGGTGTTCCAGCTGTTGCTGGCCAAGTGTAATTCTATCTGTAAAAGGATAGATTTTTTCCTGGGGTGAAATTTAATTGCCAAAATACCAATCCCTTTAATCAGTGGTTTCAGCTGTTGCTGGCCAAGTTTAATACTGTCTGTCAAAGGAAAGATTTTTTTCTGGGGTGAAATTCAATTGCCAAATACCAAATACTCCTAAATCTGGGGTTCCAGCTGTGGCTGGCCAAGTGTAATGATGTACGTAAAAGAATATATTTTTTTCTGGGGTGAAATCCAATTTCCAAAATACCAATCCCCTAAATCAGTGGTTTCAGCTGTTGCTGGCCAAGTGCAATACTGTCCGTCAAAGGATAGATTTTTTCTGGGGTTAAAATTCATTTACCAAAATACCAATCCCCTAAATCTGGGGTTCCAGCTGTGGCTGGCCAAGTTTAATACTGTCCGTCAAAGGAAAGATTTTTTTCTGGGGTGAAATTCAATTGCCAAAATACCAATCCCCTAAATCTGGTGTTCCAGCTGTGGCTGGCCAAGTTTAATACTGTCCGTCTAAGGAAAGATTTTTTTCTGTGGTTAAAATTCAATTACCAAAATACCAATCCGCTAAATCTGGGGTTTCAGCTGTTGCTGTCCAAGTGTAAAAGGATAGATTTTTTTGGTGGGTGAAATTCAATTGCCAAAATGCCAATCCCATAAATCTGGTGTTCCATCTGTGGCTGGGCAAAGGATAGATTTTTCTCTGTGGTTAAAAAAAAATCCCTGGAATAAAAATCCTAAACATCAGTGCTTTCCGCTGTTCCTCTCCAAGTGTAATTCTGTCCATAATAGGGTATATTACACTCAGCGTGTCAGCGTTTAATTACAAGGCCTGAAAAATAAATCCTCAAGGTCTAAATACTGAAAGTGCTGAAAGCGTAATCCTCTATATTTGCACACGATACTGTGCATCTCCAAGTGTAATTCTGTCCGTAAAAGGATGCCTTTCAGCCAGGGCCTAAAATTGATATTCACCTAAATCTGTGGTTTCTGCTGTGCCTGTATTAGTGTAATACGGTACATAAATAGATAGCTAGATAGTGTTTAGTGCCTGTAAAAAAAGGCCATAATTTGAACTCTATGCATTGGGCCAAATAAGATTTTCCTTATTGTGGTGAATGGTAACAATGAGGAAAACATCTAATAAGGGACACGGACATGGTCGTGGTGGTGTTAGTGGACCCTCTGGTGCTAGGAGAGGACGTGGCCGTTCTTCCACAGCTACACGTCCTAGTGAACCAACTACCTCAGGTCCCAGTAGCCGCCAGAAACTACAGCGATATTTGGTCGGGCCTACTGCCGTTCTAAGGATGGTAAGGCCTGAGAAAGTACAGTCACTAGTCGATTGGGTGGCCGACAGTGGATCCAGCAGGTTCACATTATCTCCCACCCAATCTACAGCAGAAAGCGCACAGGTGGCGCCTTAAAACCAAGCCCATCAATCTGTCACATCACCCCCATGCATATCAGGGAACCTGTCAGGACCTCAAGTTATACAGCAGTCTCTTATGCTGTTTGAAGACTCTGCTGGCAGGGTTTCCCAATGACATCCACCTAGCCCTTCCCCAGATGTGGAAGACATAGAATGCAGTGACACACAACCACTTATGTTTCCTGATGAGGACATTGGAATACCACCTCAGCAGATTCAGCACGTCTCTGATGATGACGAAACTCAGGTGCCAACTGCTGCATCTTTCTGCAGTGTGCAGACCCAACAGGAGGTTAGGGAGGAAGACGGTGTGGAAGGCGATACAGGGGAAGATAAGGTCCTAGACCCCACATGGAATGAAGCTTATGCCACTGACTTTCATAGTTCAGAAGAAGAGGCAGCGGTGAGACTGAGCCAACAGCGTAGCAAAAGCAAAAGGGAGCAGGGTCTAAAAGCAGAACAACCGTGGTTTGCACGCTGTGCCATCAGAGCTTGAAGCGAGGCATTAACGTTCTGAACCTTAGCACAACCTGCATGACCAGGCATCTACATGCAAAGCATGATCTGCAGTGGAGTAAACACCTTAAAAACAAGGAACTCAATCATGCTCCCACTGCTCCCTCTTCTGCTGCTGCCTTGGCCTCTTCCTCCGCCTCGGAGGAATGTTGGCACCTGCCGCCCACCAAACAGAGGATGTGCAACCAGCACCACCACCTGCGTCACCAAGCATCTCCACCATGTCACACGGCAGCCTTCTGCTCTCCATCTTAACCGCTCCCGGACCGCCGCACGCAGGATCGCGTCATGCGGGCGGCCGGGATCTTCTGTTTGGACGCATCTACGCGTGATCTTGCGAGACGCGAGATTTTGCGTATATGCGCCCGCGCATGCGCAGATCGCGCACGGCAAAAGGCACAGGGCGAGTTGGTCATCAGCCTGCCAGCCAATCGGCAGCGCTGGCGGGCTGATGACTTTTAAAAAAACGAATGAGAAGCCATTTAACCCATCATATTAGTAAATATGATGTGTTAAATGGCTTCTGTGCCCTCTCCTGGGTCCTTTTCGTCGGTTGGACCCAGGAGAGAGCACACCTTACTGTGAGTACACACAATCACCACACATTAGCCCCCTGATCAGCCCCCCATCACCCAAATTAGCCCCTTGATCACCCCTTTCATCACCTGTCAATCATCTAGTGAAAGGGAAAAAAAGTGATCAGTGTAAACTGTCACTTTTTTTTTTTCACTAGGATTGACTGTTAGGTTTAGCTTAGTTTAGGCCCCTTTGGTAGGCAGTTAGCGTTAGCGCCCAGCCCACCGCACCGCAGTCACTGGTTCGCTGATTAGTGTAGCGCTAATCAGCGTTTGTACTTTTATAGTATCTGTAAGTGATCAGAACTGTCACCTTAGTTCGCCCTCCACCCAAAACGCAGTGTTTGCCCGATCATGCCTGATCGGTCGCCCACACCTGCGTTCACCCACGCCCACCCCGCCGCAGTGACAAAAACATTTTTTTTTTTGTAATCACTGCACAATCCCTTCACAAGCGCTGCGGCGATAAAAAAATCAGTTTTGATCTTTTTTATCAATCGCAGCAGCTTCTGTACTTCGCTACCCTCTCAATTGTAAGACAGGCTTGCTTTTTTTCTTGGGTAGTCTCAGGGAATACCCCCTAAATTTAGACGCCCAAATGTCAAACAAGGGGTATTCCTCTGAAGAGGCCTACAGGATTCTGACCCAGTCGGATGAGGAATGGGAACCCTCATCTGATGAATCTAGCGGGTCAGAATACAAACCTGTAGAGAGCAGTGGCAGTCTGACCCAAAGTTTGGACGAGGAGGTTGAGGTCCCTGATAGAACCAGGCGTACCCGGCCCCTTGTTGCTAGACCGCAGGTTGCGCAGGATCCGCTTCAAGGGCAGCAGAGTGGGGCTGGCACTGCCGGATTACGTGGTGAGGCATACACCAGCAGCGCAACCCGTCCTGGACCTAGTACCAGCACTGCCGTACAACATGGTGAAGTGGCGAGCACCAGAAGGGCAGTAGAAGCTGGTACGGTGGCACGTGCAGTAGTTTCCCCGTCGCAGCCACCGCAAAGACAGGCCCGTAGAGCCCCTAGAGTCCCTGAGGTGCTGGCAAATCCTGATTGGCAGCCCCCAACTTCAGCCGCACCAGTAGTTCCCCCTTTCACTGCCCAGTCAGGAGTTCGGGTGGAGACGGCTCAGATAGGATCGGCGCTGGGGTTTTTTGAGCTGTTCTTCACTGCGGAGCTCTATGACCTAGTCGTGGCAGAATCAAATCGGTATGCCACTCAATTTATCGCCGACAACCCGGGAAGCTCTTATGCCCAGCCTTTCCGGTGGAAACCAGTCCAAGTTTCTGAATTTAGAACTTTTCTGGGCCTTCTCCTCAGCATGGGCATTACAAAAAAACATGAATTGCGGTCATATTGGTCCACGAACCCAATTCATCACATGCCCATGTACTCTGCTGCCATGTCCAGGACACGTTTTGAGACCATCCTGCGTTTCCTGCACTTTAGTGACAACAGCACCTCCCGTCCCAGAGGCCACCCAGCTTTTGACCGGCTCCATAAAATTTGGCCCCTCATAGACCAATTCATACAAAAATTTGCAGATTTGTATACCCCCGCACAAAACATCTGCGTAGACGAGTCCCTAATACATTTTACCGGGCGCCTTGGCTTCAAGCAGTACATCCCAAGCAAGCGCGCCCGGTATGGGGTCAAATTGTATAAGTTCTATGAAAGGGCCACAGGCTATACGCACAAATTTCGGATCTATGAGGGAAAAGATCAGACCCTGGAGCCGGTCGGTTGCCCTGACTACCTGGGGAGCAGTGGGAAGATAGTCTGGGACTTGGTGTCACCCATATTCGGCAAGGGGTACCATCTTTATGTGGACAACTTTTACACAAGTGTGGCCCTCTTCAAGCATTTGTTCCTAGAATAGATTGGCTGCTGCGGCACCGTGGGACCTAGTCGCCGGGGCTTCCCCCAATGGCTCATTACCACCAGACTTACAAGGGGGCAGAGGGCTGCATTGTGTAACGAATAACTGCTCGCGGTGAAATGGAGAGACAAGCGTGACGTTTACATGCTCTCCTCCATTCACGCAGACACGACAGTCCAAATTGAACGGGCAACCAGTGTCGTTGAAAAGCCCCTCTCAGTCCACAACTATAACCTCCACATGGGAGGGGTGGACTTCAACGACCAGATGTTGGCCCCGTATTTGATTTCCCGAAAGACCAGACGCTGGTATAAAAAGGTGTCTGTATATTTATTTCAATTGGCTCTATATAACAGTTACGTTCTCTACAGTAAGGCTGGGAGAACGGGATCCTTCCTCAAATTCCAGGAAGAGATCATCGAGAACCTCCTGTATCCAGGAGGTTCCGTGGCCCCAACCACCAGTGTAGTTAGCCGTCTACACGAGCGGCACTTCCCCAGCGTTGTGCCTGGTACCTCAACCCAGCTGCCACCCCGAAAAAGATGTCGTGTCTGTAGCAGGAGTGGAATAAGGCGTGACACCCGTTATTTCTGTCCTGACTGTCCTGACCACCCTGCCCTATGCCTTGGAGAGTGTTTCCGGAAGTACCACACCCAGGTACACTTAGGGACATAGGGACAGCACTACACAGGTAGTTTTTTTTCCACTCAGGCTCTAGGGTCTCTCAGAATACTAGGTTTTGAGAGACCCTAATACATAGGGAACGGTGCTGGTGTGCTACAGCAGAAGTTAGAAGCGGTAGAAAACTCTCCTTTCACTTGGGATAACGTGTATAATGTACTTTGCACCATCTCTGTGTGATTTACACTTTACACATTGTCCCATGGGAAAGGAGAGGTTTCTGCTAAGAAAATAAAGAGTGAGGTGGTAAAAAAATAAATAAAAATTAAACAGGTAGCAAGAAAAAAAAATCTTGAGTTAGTTCAGGTTTTTATGTTCATGTTTTACAATGTTCTGGTTTTATAAAGTTTGCAACGTTCAAGTTATGTGCCTGCTGCCTGCTTTTTCTTTTTTTTTTTTCCCCCATAACCACCCTTTATTTTCCAGGTAGACCAACGGACCAACCAACGAAAACGCCACAGCACTGATGTGAATTCTGAGAGAAGCATTGCGCTGCTGTCAGAAGACACGTGAAGTCGGTGTATGCGGCGCTGCAAGACGAGATTTCTCCTCTGCAGGACAGGTACGTTTGCCCAGGCATATGAGCTGAGGAGAGGTGTTGGAGTTCATATGCTTTGGCAAACACTTTGTATCAAAAAATCTGGCAAAGATGTCTTCCTCCACACCGATCGATTGATCGATGTGAATGGAGAAATCACGTTTGCCAGGACATAGGAGCTGAGTGGGTATGGATGTTTGGGCGGAGCCCCTATGTCCTGGCAATCGCCAGGCCCCTCTTTTTTTTCTTGCATATTTTTGGCAGAGATTTTTTCAGCCACATCGATCGATGCGAATGAGGTAATCTGTGCCGTTCGTTTTTTCTTTCAGCCCAGAGGCTGAACGAAAAAAAAATCTCATTACCCGTATGCTCCATATAAGAAGAATAGCAGAAACTCCTAATGCTGGCCATACATGTAATGATTGCAGTGACCCTCAAATGCCATGGCAGTACAAAAACCCCACATGTGACCCCATTTTGGAAAGAAGACACCCCAAGGTATTCGCTGAGGGGCATATTGACTCCATGAAAGATTGAACTTTTTGTGCAAAAAAAACTTGTGCAAAAAAAAAAAACTTCTATGAACTCGCCATGCCCCTCACAGAATACCTTGGGGTGTCTTCTTTCTAAAATGGGGTCACATGTGGAGCATTTATACTGCTCTAGCATTTTAGGGGCCCTGAAGCGTGAGAAGAAAAATGCGTAAAAATACCGTCCTAAAAGGTACTCATTGGATTTAGGGCCGATTTGCGCAACTTGGCTGCAAAAAAGTGGCACACATGTGGTATCGCTGTACTCAGGAGAAGTAGGGCAATGTGTTTTGGGGTGTACTTTTACATATACCCATACTGGTTGTGAAAAATATCTCTGTAAATGACAACTTTTTTAAAAAAAAGTATACAAAGTTGTCATTTACAGAGATATTTTTCACACCCAGTAGGGGTATAGGTAAAAATACACCCCAAAACACATAGTACCATAGTACGGCGATACCCCATGTGTGCCACTTTTTTGCAGCCAAGATGCGCAAAGGGGCCCTAAATCCAATGAGTACCTTTAGGATTTCACAGGACATTTTTTACGCATTTGGATTCCAAACTGCTTCTGACGTTTAGGGGCCCCTAAAATGCCAGGGCAGTAAAAATACCACATAAGTGACCCCATATTAGAAAGAAGACACCCCAGGGCATTCTGTTAGGGGTATGGTGAGTTCATGTAAAATTGTATTTTTTGGCACAAGTTAGTGGAATATGAGACTTTGTAAAAAAAAAAAAAAAAAAAAATCCATTTCCGCTAACTTGTGCCAAAAAATAAAAACTTCCATGAACTCACTATGCCCATCAGCGAATACCTTGGGGTGTCTTCTTTCCGAAATGGGGTCACTTGTGTGGTATTTTTACTATTCTGCCATTTTAGGGGCCCCTAAGGCGAGAGAAGCAGTTTGGAATCCAAATGCATAAAAATGTCCTGTAAAATCCTAAAGGTACTCATTGGATTTAGGGCCCCTTTGTGCATCTTGGCTGCAAAAAAGTGGCACACATGGGGTATCGCCGTACTCAGGAGAAGTAGGGCAATGTGTTTTGGGGTGTATTTTTACATATACCCATGCAGGGTGTGAGAAATATCTCTGTAAATGACAACTTTTTAAAAATTTTATACAAAGTTGTCATTTACAGAGTTATTTTTCACACCCAGTAGAGGTATATGTAAAAAGACACCCCAAAAAACATTGCCCTACTTCTCCCGAGTACGGCGATACCACATGTGTGCCACTTTTCTGCAGCCAAGATGCGCAAAGGGGCCCTAAATCCAATGAGTACATTTAGGATTTCATAGGACATTTTTTACGCATTTGGATTCCAAACTGCTTCTGACGTTTAGGGGCCACTAAAATGCCAGGGCAGTAAAAATACCACACAAGTGACCCCATATTAGAAAGAAGACACCCCAAGGTATTCTGTGAGGGGTATTTTTTTATCAAAGACATGTGGAACAATAAATTTAGAGACAAAATTTATAGAGAAATGTAGTTTTATTTGATAAATTTTCCAACATAAAGTGAAAAATATCATTTTTTTGCAAAAATTTCATCAAAAAAGTAAAATATCAAAAAAAGTAAAAATGTCAGCAAGAAAGAAACAGCACCAAATGAAAGCTCTATTAGTGAGAAGAAAAGGAGGTAAAATTCATTTGGGTGGTAAGTTGTATGACGGAGCAATAAACGGTAAGAGTAGCGTAGTGCAGAATTGTAAAAAGTGGCCTGGTCTTTAAGGGTGTTTAAGCTAGGGGGGCTGAGGTGGTTAAAAACCGTGGAGAGAAAGCGTAAATTCCCAACTAGCCACGCTCGAGCCCTGGGCCTAAATGCCAGCATTTATAAACTACTGGCCTTTGAAATTCTGTCATTCAGGCTGGTGGACATGGACATCTCACATCCTTCCGCCGCCAAGGATCGCAGGGCATAAATTTTTGCCTCCTCCTCCTACTCGTCTTCCTCCTCCTCTTCTTCCACCTGCTCATCCGGTCAGCTACAGACCTTCACCACGTACTTCAGCACTGCCCGGAGTAAACGTCAGCAGGCCGCGCAGGAGTTGTGGCGGGGTATAGAACAACAGACCGGCGAATTTGCCTTGCGTGGCGCATGTGCTGAATTTGGTGGTGCAGAAACGTTTTCACAACTAGCCCGACATGTCCGAGATGCTGCATAAAATGTGTGCCATCTGTGCGCCATTCCAGGATTCTCATCCTACCGCTGCTCGCCTGTCTGCGCTACAGCGTAACTTCGGCCTTCCCGGTCACCGCCTCATATGCGACGTGCCCACCAGGTGGAAATCCACCTTGCACATGCTGGAGAGACTGTGCAAGCAGCAGCAGGCCATAGTGGAGTTTCATCTGCAGCACGCATGGGTCAGTCGCACTGCGGAACCGCACCACTTCACCACCAATGACGGGCCTCCATGTGAGACCTGTGTACCCTGTTTCGAGTAGTCCACCAATATGGCCAGTGGCGATGATGCCGTTATCACCGTTACAATACCACTTCTATGTCTCCTTGAGAAAACACTTAGGGCGATGATGGAAGAGGAAGTGGCCAAGTTGGAGGAGGAGGAGGAAGAGGGGTAATTTCTAAAACTTTCAGGCCAGTCTTTTAGAAGTGGCTCAGAGAGAGCTTTTTTTGCAGAGGCCAGGTACAAATTTGGCCAGCCAGGGCACGCTACTGGAGGATGAGGAGGAGGTGGAGGAGGATGAGGATGAAGCATGTTCACAGCAAGGTGGCACCCAACGCAGCTCGGGCCCATCACTGGTGCGTGGCTGGGGGGATACGAAGGAAGATGGCGATACCCCTCCCACAGAGGACAGCTTGTCCTTACCTCTGGGCAGCCTGGCACACATGAGCGATTACATGCTGCAGTGCCTGTCCAATGACAGCAGAGTTGCCCATATTTTAACGTATGCTGACTACTGGGTGACCACCCTGCTGGATCCCTGGTACAAAGACAACGTGCCAACCTTAATTCCCACACTGGAGCGTGATAGGATAATGCTTGAGTACTAGCGCACGCTGGTAGACGTGCTCCAGAGAGCATTACCAACTGACACGGGGGGACAATTGGAAGCACAAGGCAAAGGCAGAGGCAGAGCTGTGTCACAGCCAGCTCCTCAGATAGCAGGGTTAGCATGGCCGAGCTGTGGAAAAGTTTTGTCACCGCGCCACAGCAAAATGCACCACCAGCTGATAGGGAACGTGTTAGCAGAAGGCAGCATTTCAACAACATGGTGAAACAGTACATGTGCACACGCCTCCACGTACTGACTAATGGTTCGGCCACATTTAACTTCTGGGTCTCCAAATTGTCCATATGGCCAGAGCTAGCCTTTTATGCCTTGGAGGTGCTGGCCTGCCCTGTGGCCAGTGTATAGTCTGAACGTGTATTTAGCATGTCAGGGAGCGTCATTGCAGACAAACGCAGCCGCCTGTCCACAGCCAACGTGGACAAGCTGACGTTCATAAAAATGAACCAGGCAAGAATCCCACAGGACTTCTCCATCCCTTGTGAAGAATAAACGTTTAGAAATGCCTTGCCCTCAACCATACATTCTTGTACTCCAGGGCACTTGAATCCTTTTTTTTTTTAATTGTACCATTATTTTGGGGGCAACACCAAGTTGAATGAACCTCTCCTCTGTCTGGGTGCCAGAGGCCTACATTTCAGCTAATCGCCTGCTGCTTTGGTGCATGACAATTACCTTTTTTTGCTGTCAAATGATCTCTCCTCAGTCTGGGTGTCAGGGGCATAAATAACTGAAAGTGGCCTGTTCCATTGGTGGGTAACATGATGCCTGTTTTGCTGCTATGGGACCTTTCTCCTCTGTCTGGGTGCCAGGGGCCTACATTTCAGATAATCGCCTGTTGCTTTGGTGGGTGACATTATCCTCTTTTTGATATCAAATGACCTCTACTCAGTCTGGGTGTCAGCGGCCTATATGCCATTTAATCATTTGTTGTCTTGGTGTGGGAGATATTAAACTCTTTTTACTGTCAAATGACTGCCCCATCGTGTGGGTGTCAGGGGCCTATATTTCATTTACTTGCTTGCTGTCTTGGTGGGAGAGATTATACTCTTTATACTGTCAAATGACCTCTACATTGTCTGGTTGTCAGGGGTCTATATTTTGTTTCATCACCTGCTGTATTGGCGGGAGACATTATCCTCTTTATACTGTCAAATGACCTCTACATTGTCCGGTTGTCAGGGGCCTATATTTCGTTTCATCGCTTGCTGCATTGGTGGGAGACATTAAACTCTTTTTACGTCAAATGACCTCTCCTCTCCTGACATAAATGATAATGGCCTGTTCCATTGCAGGTTGACCTAAGGTCTTTGTCGCTGTTACGGGACTGCTCTCCTCTTTGCCGGTGCCATGGTCCTCCTGAATTAGTAAATGAGGCCTGTGGCAATGCTGGGTAAAATCAATACTGTCTTGGCGTAATTTTAACTCTCCTCTTTGTGGGTCCCGTGGGCCTGAATGTTTGAATAAGGCCTGTGGCCCTGCAGGCAGACATGAATCCTTTTTGGCTGTGATGAGAACTTCAACTCCCGCAGCATTCCCACCTGATGCCACCCCAACCTCCTATTCCACCTCCTTCTCCAAGTTGCCAATTGATATTGGTTAATTTTTATTTATTTTATTTTAAGTCATTTCCCTATCCACATTTGTTTGCAGGGGATTTACCTACATTTTGCAGCCCTCTAGCCCTTTCCTGGGCTATTTTACAGCCTTTTTAGTGCCCAAAAGTTCGGGTCCCCATTGACTTCAATGGGGTTCAGGGTCAAGTTTCGTGAAGTTTGGCCGAACTTCTCGAACCCGAACATCCAGGTGTTCGCTTAACTCTAGTCCAGAGTCAATAAACCTAGGGAGTGGTGGAGAGGGGAGTCGAGGAAACACTGGGTACACATTGAACAATCTCAAGTCACAGGGCGCAATCTACACGCTCTACTTATGGCCGCTCTACATGATAGTTACATGGGCCTCCAGCCCCCTTATTATGTTTCATCTTTGCTAGCTTTGTGGAAAACATACCATGATAGAGGAAAGGCTGCCCCAATTTCAATGGCCCATTTGACCCCGATTGAGGCCCTCTAATGTATGGTTCCTGATCTGAACTTGAAGCCTTGGCGGTACAGTGGGATTACCACTGTAAACGATCTTCTGACTGGCTCAGTTTTGAAGTCCTTTGAGACTATCCAACAGGTTCACAATATCCCTCTTGGGAAGTTTTCTCATATCTTAAAATGAGGCACCTGCTCTCAAATAACCATTTGTTTACTCTCAAAGGTCACATCCGCTTGTTGAGATGCTGGTCCATGTCCGGACCTGCCCACTCAGGGATTAATCCCCTGTATATGTATTTAGGAGACAAAGATTTGTTTATTAAATCAGCCCCTCTTCTAGCATGGGAGGCAGACTTGAATCAAACATCCTGCAGAATGGTTCGCAATAAGCTCGCAATCTCCGCCCTTAAATGCTCATCACATTTAGAATCTTATATTAAAACAACACTCAGATGGCATTATACCCTGGTTAGGCTTCAGACACTCTTTCCTGCACAACAGTGGAGTGCTGGCGAGGGTGCCGATGCAAGGGGATGCTGTTTCATATACTGTGGGACTGCCCTAGGATCGTTGCTTTTTGGTCACAAGTGTTTAAAGTAGTGTCTGACGTTGCTGGATATCTGATAGCTCAAGACCCAGCCCTTGCCTTACTGTAAATAGATCTCAACAAAATTCCACTCAAGTCTAGAACAATCATTTTGCACTTATTTCTCGCCACTAAGTTGGCAATTACAAGAAATTGGAAGAGCACCTTTATCCCAGCTCTCCAAGAGATTGTAAGAGTAGTGGATACTAAAAAGTCTTATGAGCACATGTTAGCACATAAAAATTTCCAAGTTAACTGGCATGAATGGTTGTGGGCAGCCTGTGGCCAGCAGCGTCCGGGGGGGCATGGAACGGTAGTCTGGGTAGTTGAAGTCCCCTATAATAACGACCTCATTATGATTTGCTGCCTCGTCTGTTTCGTTTAGAAGTAGATTTTCTGTGGATTATGGTATATGGTATATGGTACTATTAGCATTTTATTATTGTTTTTGCCTTTATGTATTTCTACCAACAGTGACACCACATGTTCATGTCCCTCACTTATATCTTCCCTGAGTGTGGGCTTTATACAGGACTTTACATAAAGGCAGACCCCTCCTTCTCTCTGGTTTTTGCAATTCTTTTTAAACAGACTGTAACCATGTTAACTGCCCAGCCATAGCCATCATCCAGTCATGTCTCAGTTATTCCCACTATGTCATAGTCCTCCTCGCACATCACTAATTCCAGTTCACCAGTTTTATTAGTCAGGATTCAGGCATTAGTGAACATACAATTGAGAGGTTTATGTATATTTTTTACCCTACACCTTTCCTTCTGTACTGTTCTAGTCCCTCCTTCCATTTATCCTCCAGTTCCATTACCTTGACCCAGTTCTCTATCTGCAATATCTTCCCCTCCTATAATGTAAATACCCTCCCCCCAGTCCCTAGTTCAAACACTCCTCCAACCTTCTATCCATCTTCTCCCCCAAAACAGCTGCCCCTTCCCAATTGAGGTGCAGCCCATTCCTACGATAGAGTCTGTAGCCGACAGAGAAGTCGGCCCAGTTCTCCAGGAACCCAAACCCTTCCTTCCTACACCAGTTCTAGAGCCACTTGTTTACCTCCCTAATCTACCGCTGCCTTTTTTGTGTGGCTCCTGGTACAGGTAGCATTTCGGAAAACACTACATTTGAGGTACTAAGCTTTTTTACCTAAAATGATTTTTAAGGACGCTCCACATACCTCTACTTTTGTCATTAGTTCCAATATGGACTATGACTCCTGGATCTTTTCCAGCCCCTCTGTCGGGCATTTTCATGAGTGTATATGATACCTGATCATATTATAGTCCAAAATGGATGCTCATTGTCTTTAAGAGACAGGCTGAACCGAAGTTTTGCTGTATGGCTGGAACAGGCCAAGCTGTATATCACGACCGGCATACCGATCACAGACGTGTGACGCGAAGAGAGGGAAAAGGGAAAGCCCTGTCCAAGGAAGAGGGAAAGTTGGTGACCCCTAACTCACCTTGAAGCTGGCACCTGACTGCCCTGACGTCCCTAGACGGGTTCTTTCCCCGTATGCCGATCACATGCCTAAACCCTGGCTTTCCTTAAGCTGAGCCCTAAGTAGTGAATAGGGCGGTGGGGGCACTAGTCCTCACCACTAACACTAAAGGGAAACACCAGGGAGAGGACAGACAATACAGACAAAACATATAAGCCCAGGTGGGCGACAACAGTGGACAACAAAAGCCCAACAGGGGTCCGGAGGGTAACGCTCTGGTACGACAACCAGGAACATCAGCTACACAGCTCCAGTGGGTCAGTATAGAAGTCCAGGAAGGAAGCTCTATATCTGGCAACCAGAGAAGTGGGAAGGGGGAATATAAGGAGGTTGGGAGTGGCGGACAAGAAACAGCTGAGGAGAAGAAGCTACGGATCCCTGAGACAAAAAGGATTGCAAGGCAAACACAGAAAGCTACCATTAAGTAACAGCATGATCTTTAGACATAGAGCGCGTAGCCACCCGCTGCGACTTCCTGACCCTGGGTATAACGGAGTCAGACGTGGCTCCTGACAACCTTGTGACAAGATGAGGTCATACAGAGTTCACTCTGTGTAAAAAAATTCTGTTGAATACAGAGTACATTGTATTTTAAAAAGTTATTGTTACAGATGTGGGCTTATCTGTAGGGAGTATACTGGATTCTTCATATTGTTATAGTCCATAGATCAACAGTGTGAGAAACAATCAGACGCCTAGAGGTCTGTATTTAGTTATTTCAAAATGTCCATGTTAATCCTTATCTTTAATTTACGACGACAAAGGTCAAAGGTATATAATGCAAGAGTACAAAAATTAACTCTTTATAGTATGGTACTAATAGCTTGCACAACAGTGCCATCCGAGGAAATATGGATATCATTACACCATCCTCCATCGTTGCATTATGGGTAAATATGATCTCATAGGATCATTACCATATGAGTGTATGATTGGAAGATCTTAATCCAAGAGGATGTGACATGAGATAAGGGGGGAAACAAGAAGACGACTCACAAGCAAAGAAGAGGAACATTCCAGGATTCAGCATCGTCATTATGATTATAACCAGAACACCCAAGAGAGAGGGGTCTATCAATATGAAAGTCATGATGAGACATGCGATGATGGACCACCCAGCTTTCCTATGAGCAGAAGTGTGATTCCTGCTAGGACTTGGTAAGAGACAAAGAATGATATTTCATTTTATGAGGACTATTTCGATAATGTGGGTGAAATTATACCATCTATATTGGTGAATAAATAAACACATTAATTAATTGGTCATCTCCATATTGAGATGTAGTCTTAGGATATTGTGAGGCTTCATTCTACCTGCAGAAGAATCAAGACTCATAATCTATCAAAGCATTAAATGATTATATATATATATATATATATATATATATTGTGGTAAGGTGCAGGGTGCCGTCGTGGATGGCAGGTATGTGTCACCGAGGTTCATAGCCTCGGTGAGGTAAGAGCTGTTTTTGTTGATGTCAGCAGCAGCTAGTGCTACTGACATAGTTTTAAATAGCATGGCTGCAAAGCCGATCCGGGCCGGCTCTTACCGGGAGCAGCTAAAGTGTAGGGTGGGTGGCTGCTCCCCACGACCCAGTCCTGGTTTTGGGCTGGGTTTAAAAACTCAGCCAGCACCAGCAGCTGGGGCTGTGATTGTCCTGGAGTTGCTAACAGTTCTGTGGAGTTCTCTGACCTGGAGGAAAGAGCTCAGCAAGGTGGTGTTTTTCCCTGCAACCTGAAGGTGGAATCTCCTGCGGCTGGGCCGACTGCTAGGTGTGAACCCTCACCTAAACCTCCCAGGTGACTGAACCCTGTGTTGGCCTGTTTTGTTTTGCCACATTGTTTCTGCTGTGTGTGATTATCACCAAGAGACTGTTTTCCATTTATGTTGTGCAAGTGTGAATAAAACACTGTTTATTGCACATTCTGGACTCCTTGTTTTGCCTCGGTACTGCACCCGCACCGCTATCTACCAGAGCGACTCCCACATTTGGTGTCGGATGCGGGCATGCGCAGTGAGGCTGGCGTGAACGCCGAAGTTTGTTTTTTCTGGGAACAACTGGATGTCCTATATTCGGCCGGCAAAGTTGCAGCCTGTGATCCCTGACAAAATGGAGGCGGTTGTAAAAGCCCTTGTGGAGGCTAACCTGCAGCAGCGGGAGGCTAACAAGCAGCAGCAGGAGACTAATCAGCTGCTTTTACAACACGTGATGGCTTTGCAAACGGCAGGAGCGTCCCAACACGTCCATGATGCCCGGAAAGCGGTCCGTGCGGCGATCCCAAAGATGACCCCCTCGGACGACGTTGAGACCTATCTGGCGGTCTTTGAAAAGGTGGCCGTGAGGGAAAAGTTACCCCGTGACCAGTGGACTGAAGTGGTCGCTCCGTTTCTGGCATCCGGACCCCAGCAGGTGTTCTCTGATTTGGCAGATGACCAGGCTGCTGATTACCCCACGGTGAAGGGGGAGATCCTGGCCAGACTGGGGGTGAACGTGTTAGTCCGGGCTCAGCGGGTCCACCAGTGGGACTTTAAAGCGGCTGAACCCGCCCGGCCGCAGTACTATGAGTTACTGCACAGGTTGCAAAAATGGCTGCAGCCCGATATTCTCAGTCCGGCTGCTATGCTGGACCGTCTGCTGGCTGACATGTTCTGGAGGGCCTTGCCGTACCCCCTTCAGCATTGGATCGGCCAGGTATCACCCACTAATGCCCTGGACATGGTCGACCTGGTGGAGCACTATGAGGCCACAAAAACCTTGAAAGGGGGTGTTGTTGGGAGGGGGCCGGTCAAACCCCGGAGGTCTCCCATCCAGTCCCGACGACTGGTACCCGAGAAACCGGCTCGGGGTGTACCCCCTGTAGACCCGGCCCCGATAGTCTGCTGGCGGTGTCACGAGCCTGGCCATGTAAGGGCCGACTGTCCACAGTGGGAAGAACCCATGGAGACTAATTATGGGTACCGGGCTTCCGTGTATGCCCGGAGACTGTGTGCGGCCGGCACCCCCGAGACAATAGACAATCGACATCTGTGCCAGGTGCAAGTCGGTGATAATCTTGCAGTGGCGCTGCTGGACTCAGGGAGCCTGGTAACCCTGGTAAGTGCTGCCCTGGTACAGCCCTCCCAGTATACGGGCCGGAAAGTTGGTGTGGTGTGCATACACGGAGACTTAAAGGACTATCCCACGGCTGTAATGTCTCTGTCCACGGCGGCCGGCACATGGACTTGTGAAGTGGCGATCTCCGCCAAGCTACCTTATGAACTAATAATTGGGAGAGACTTCCCTGGTTTTCCGTCACTATGGCCTGAGGTGAAAGTGACTAATAGCCCTGAGACAGGGGTAACCCTAGCAGAGTGGCCTGGTTCCAGTGGGAGGCCAGAGCCCTGGGAGCCCGAGTCCGAAGGGGCCTGCGGTAGGGGTGACCACCACTGCTGCGGTAGAGGGGGAGACAACCCCACTGAGTGTAATGGTGGGAGACACGGAGGACTTGCCACCGGGACCTGAGTTGGCAGACCTCAATGTCTCCGGGAAAATTTTGGGACCGCACAACACCGGGACCAAACCCTAACCAGGGCCTGGGAAAGTGTCGTAATAATTGATGGTAAACCCCAGAAACCTGGGGCTGAATTAATGTTCCCACGATTTATTGTTCTTCAGGATATGTTGTATCGGGTGAACCAAATCCGAGGTGAGCCCGTTGAACAGTTGGTGGTGCCCACCGCATATCGCAAGCTGGTTATGGAGCTTGCCCACCAACATGTTCTTGGGGGACACTTGGGGTGGCAGAAAACCCAGGACCGCATATTGCAGCGGTTTTATTGGCCCGGTGTGTTCAAGGAGGTAGAAAATTATTGTAAGTCCTGTCCGACCTGTCAGATAAATAGCCCCCAGCCACATTTCCGTAGTCCTCTGGTACCTCTTCCAATTATTGAGGTCCCGCTTGAGCGAATCGCTATGGATCTAATTGGGCCTGTACCAAAGTCTGCCAGGGGCCACCAACACATTCTGGTAGTTCTCGACTATGCAACTCGGTATCCGGAGGCGGTGCCTCTGCGACATACCTCAGCTAAGCTCATCGCCAAAGAGTTAATGGAAATGTTTTCCCGTGTGGGCCTGCCAAAAGAGGTTCTGACAGACCAAGGGACCCCTTTATGTCCAAAGTTATGAGGGAACTGTGTAAATTGTTGCGTATAAAGCAGTTACGGACGTCCGTTTACCATCCGCAAACAGACGGTCTTGTCGAGAGGTTTAACCAAACTTTAAAAATATGTTAAAAAGGGTGGTGTCTAGAGATGGGAAGGACTGGGACCTGCTTCTGCCCTATCTCATGTTCCGCAGTGCGAGAGGTGCCCCAGGCCTCTACTGGGTTCTCGCCCTTCGAACTGCTTTATGGCAGACACCCTCGAGGCCTGTTGGATATTGCCAAGGAAGCGTGGGAACAGCAACCTGTCCCCCACAAAAGTGTCATTGAATATGTCACCCAGATGCAGGAACGGATGGAAAGGGTGTTGCCGCTGGTCTGGGAGCATATGGAGGCAGCGCAACAAGCCCAGAGTAGGGTGTATAATCGTCAGGCTCGGGTACGGGACTTCAATCCGGGAGATCGGGTTTTGGTTCTGGTACCCACCCTTGACAGCAAGTTCCTAGCTAGGTGGCAGGGCCCCTATGAGGTGATCGAGAAGGTAGGGAAGTAAATTACAAGGTACACCAGCCAGGCGGCGCAAGCCGGAGCAGGTGTACCACGTGAATTTACTAAAGCTGTGGAAAGATAGGAACATGGCCGACGACAACAGCCCCGGCCAGGGCTTCTAGGTGAGAAGGGTCCAGCCCCACAGTTCGAGGCCTGTGAAGCAGTAACCACGGTAAAAATTGCAGACAGCCTGTCTTCCAAACAAGTTCAGGAAGTCAGGGAGTTCATCAGTCGGAACACGGATGTGTTCTCGGACCTCCCTGGCCGCACGTCTCTCGTCCAACATGACATCGTCACTGAGCCTCTGGCCAAGATCCGGTTAAAACCATACCGGGTACCCGAGGCTCGGCGACGGGCCATCGCGGAGGAAGTGCAATTAATGTTGAAGCTCGATGTCATTGAGGAGTCGAAAAGTGAGTGGGCCAGTCCCATAGTCCTGATACCCAAACCGGATGGGACGTTGCGGTTCTGCAACGATTTTCGCAAATTAAATGAAGTGTCCAAGTTCGATGCGTATCCCATGCCCCGGGTAGACGAGCTTGTTGAGAATTTAGGGCAAGCCCGTTATTTTTCTGTGCTACACCTCACTAAAGGATACTGGCAAGTACCCTTAACGGAGTCGGCCAAGGAAAAAACTGCTTTTGTTACCCCGCAGGGCCTGTATCATTATAAGGTGTTACCCTTTGGCCTGCATGGCGCTCCCGCCACCTTCCAAAGGTTAATGGATATTGTGCTGCGACCTCATCGTCGGTACGCCTCGGCCTACTTAGACGATGTAATCATCCACAGCACCGACTGGGAAAGCCATTTGCCCAAAGTGCAGGCGGTAGTGGATGCCCTGAGGAAAGCTGGTCTAACCGCCAATCCAAAGAAGTGTGCGATTGGGTTGGAAGAGACCAAATACCTGGGATATGTAATTGGGCGGGGAGTCATCAAGCCGCAGGTAACTAAAGTGGAAGCCATACGTAACTGGCCCCGACCGGCCACTGCCAGGCAGGTAAAGTCCTTCCTGGGAATGATAGGGTACTACATGCGGTTTGTGCCCCACTTTGCCACAATAGCAGCGCCGTTGACAGACCTATTGAAGGGGCGAAAGTCTGGGAAGGTTAGCTGGAGTGAGAAGGCGGATGAGGCTTTCTCCGCGTTGAAGTCGGCCCTCTGTGGGTCCCCGGTATTGGTGACACCCGACTTCAACCGGGAGTTTGTCGTACAGACTGACGCCTCGGAGGTAGGCCTCGGTGCTGTGCTGTCTCAGGAGGTCAACGGGGAAGAACATCCCGTTGTCTTCCTGAGCCGTAAGCTCAGTCCCGCCGAGACCAGGTATAGCATAGTGGAGAGTGAGTGCCTGGCTATCAAGTGGGCACTCGAATCTCTCCGCTACTACCTGTTAGGGAGGAGGTTCCGTCTGGTGACCAACCATTCCCCTCTCAAGTGGATGAGCCAGGCCAAGGAGAGGAATGCTCGGGTCACCAGGTGGTTCCTATCCCTGCAGAACTTCAAGTTCTCCATGGAACATAGGGAAGGCCGCTTGCAGGGGAATGCAGATGCCCTTTCCCGCGTCCACTGCCTCACATGTGTCCACCCCCTCAGGGTTGAACAAAGGGGGGTATGTGGTAAGGTGCAGGGTGCCGTCGTGGATGGCAGGTATGTGTCACCGAGGTTCATAGCCTCGGTGAGGTAAGAGCTGTTTTTGTTGATGTCAGCAGCAGCTAGTGCTACTGACATAGTTTTAAATAGCATGCCTGCAAAGCCGATCCGGGCCGGCTCTTACCGGGAGCAGCTAAAGTGTAGGGTGGGTGGCTTCTCCCCACGACCCAGTCCTGGTTTTGGGCTGGGTTTAAAAACTCAGCCAGCACCAGCAGCTGGGGCTGTGATTGTCCTGGAGCTGCTAACAGTTCTGTGGAGTTCACTGACCTGGAGGAAAGAGCTCAGCAAGGTGGTGTTTTTCCCTGCAACCTGAAGGTGGAATCTCCTGCGGCTGGGCCGACTGCTAGGTGTGAACCCTCACCTAAACCTCCCAGGTGACTGAACCCTGTGTTGGCCTGTTTTGTTTTGCCACATTGTTTCTGCTGTGTGTGAATTATCACCAAGACACTGTTTTCCATTTATGTTGTGCAAGTGTGAATGAAACACTGTTTATTGCACATTCTGGACTCCTTGTTTTGCCTCGGTACTGCACCCGCACCGCTATCTACCAGAGCGACTCTCCACAATATATAATATATATATATTAAAACACACAGTATAGATAGATAGATAGATAGATAGATAGATAGATAGATAGATAGATAGATAGATAGATGTGATACATGTGAAAATAGTCCAGGATGGGGCGGAAGGATACAATTATCTCTAAGTTATAACCTTGGATGGATTCCTGAAGTCATGTGAGGTGTAGTTGGTTAGAGGGGGGCAGAATGTATTTAGCATTCCATATTGATGTCTAGGATTTAGACATGCCCATCTTGATATCATGAGGTTTCCTCAGAACAGAAGTGATGTATATAATGTAACTTCTTGTTTTGATATCCTAACTAGAGTTGAGCGAACACCTGGATGTTCGGGTTCGAGAAGTTCGGCCAAACTTCCCGAAAATGTTCGGGTTCGGGATCCGAACCTGACCCGAACTTCATCCCGAACCCCATTGAAGTCAATGGGGACCAGAACTTTTGGGCACTAAAAAGGCTGTAAAATAGTCCAGGAAAGGGCTAGAGGGCTGCAAAAGGCAGCAAAATGTACGTAGATGCCCTGCAAACAAATGTGGATAGGGAAATAAATTAAAATAAAATAGATAAAAATTAACCAATATCAATTGGAGAGAGGTCCCTTAGCAAAGAATCAGGCTTGAAGTCACCCACCAATGGAGAAGGTCACTTTCTGTTATTTCGGCCCTAGCACCCAGACAGAGGAGAGAGGTCCAACAGCAAGGAATAAGGCGTCATATCACCCACCACTGGAAAAGGCCACTTTCAGTAATTTAGGCCCCAGCACCCAGACAGAGGAGAGTGTTTTGGCCAGTTTGACATTGATTTTGATCATTTCAGTCATCTTTTTTACAATTAAATCAAAGAGGCACTTGTAAGTCAAATATAACATAACATTTTTAATAAAACAACCACAAATCTCTTTTCTGTGCTCACATCATTATCAGTTTTATTCAACCCCCAAGTGACATTCAATCTTAGTACTTAGTACAACATCCTTTTCCAGTTATAACAGCTTTTAAACGTGAAGCATAGCTTGACACAAGTGTATTGCAGCGATCTACGGGTATCTTCGCCCATTCTTCATGGGCAAAGGCCTCCAGTTCAGTCACATTCTTAGTCTTGCGCGCTGCAACTGCTTTCTTGAAGTCCCACCAGAGGTTCTCAATCGGATTTAAGTCTGGTGACTGCGATGGCCACTTCAAAATGTTCCAGCCTTTAATCTGCGACCATGCTCTAGTAGACTTGGAGGTATGCTTGGGATCATTGTCCTGTTGAAAGGTCCAACGTCTCCCAAGCCTCTGGTTTGTGACGGACTTCATCGCATTTTCATCCAATATCTCCTGGTACTGAAGAGAATTCATGGTACCTTGCACACGCTGAAGCTTCCCTGTACCTCTAGAACAGGGGTGCACAACCTTTTCTGGTCAGGGGCCACATTGTCAGCCTGAAACAATTCCAAGGGCCGAAAATAAAACTTAAAGGGGTATTACCACTACCAATACTGTACTTTTGCCATATTGAACATACAGTATATTCTATAAATGGTTAGTTAAAGTTCTAGGACTTCCATCTAATAGGAGAATACATGGAAGATATATGGAAGAAGCCATAAGACATAGACCTACATGTCTTTTACCAGATGTTTGGGGGCTGCACAGAATGGTATCGAGGGCCGCATGTGGCCCCTGGGCCGCAGATTGTGCACCCCTGCTGTAGAAGCAAAACAGCCCCAAAGCATGATTGACCCCCCGCCATGCTTCACAGTAGGCAAGGTGTTCTTTTCTTCATAGGCCTCCTCCAAACATAGCGTTCATCCATGGGCCCAAACAGAACACTATCCCAAAACTTTTGTGGTTAGTCCACATGACTTTTGGCATACTGCAGTCGACTCTTCTTATTCTTTGGAGACAGCAAGGGGGTGCGCCTGGGAGTTCTGGCATGGAGGCCTTCATTACGCAGTGTGCACCTTATTGTCTGAGCTGAAACTTCAGTACCCGCATCTGACAAATCTTTTTTTGGTTCCTCAGCAGTCACACGGGGACTTTTCTCCACTTTGCGCTTCAGGTAGCGCACAGTAGTCCAAGTCAGCATCTTCTTTCTGCCTCGACCAGGTAGCGTTTCAACAGTACCCTTTGCCTTGAATTTGCGAATGATGCTTCCTATGGTGTCTCTTGGTATGTTTAACATCTTTGCAATCTTCTTATAGCCATTGCCCTTGTGAAGAGAAATCACCTCTTCTCTTGTCTTCCTGGACCATTCTCTTGACTTCACCATGTTTGTAAACACACCCGTAAATGTCTAGAAGGAGCTGAGGATCACAGTCATTTTACTCTGCCCAATTGGTGCTTATTATGCTTGATTGCTGCTCCTTGACATCCACAGGTGTTTTCAATACCTGATCGAAAACACTTGAATGAACCTCTGTTCCTAAGAGTGGTAGTCTTTAAGGGGTTGAAAAATTGTGTCAATGAAGAAATCACAAAAAAAACATTTAATACTGTATTACAAAAACAATTGATGTCATTTTAGTTGCATTTGGTTCTTTAAAAAGTCCTTGTAAGATTTCATTCTGAACACAATTACAAATGTACACTAGATTCCCTAAAACCCCGTACAGCATTGGGGGTTGAATAATTTTGAACACAACTGAGGAGAGAGGTCCCACAGCAAGGAATAAGGTGTCATATCACCCACCACTGGAGAAGGCCACTTTCAGTTATTTAGGCCCCAGCACGAGGGGCTGACTGGCAACTTTTGGCCCAGGTTGCAAGTAACACCCAGAGGCCCACTGAGCCCCCCTCTACTTCCTGATTCACTGTCACAAGAGGCTGGGCGAGGAGCTGCGGGAGGAGAGCACAGCCTCCTTTGACAGGATTGACAGCAATCTCCGCCCCCACACCTCTGCTCTCCTGATCTGTCAAAGGAGGCTGAGCATTGCGGAGAGGATAGATGTTGGCCACTCACAGCGCTCATAGCCCCCCCCCCCTTATGTGCCAG
The DNA here is from genome assembly GCA_033119425.1 of Bufotes viridis. NCBI lineage: Eukaryota > Metazoa > Chordata > Amphibia > Anura > Bufonidae > Bufotes > Bufotes viridis. The sequence continues at coordinate 340,354,196 of CM065590.1, forward strand.
TAGCCTTCCCCTTATGTGCCAGTAGCCCCCCCTTATGTGCCAGTAGCCGTCCCCCTTATGTGCCGGTAGCCGTCCCCCTTATGTGCCAGTAGTCCCCCCTTATGTTCCAGTAGCCGTCCCCCTTATGTTCCAGTAGCCGTCCCCCTAATGTTCCAGTAGCCGCCCCCCTTATGATCCAGTAGCCATCCCCCTTATGTGCCAGTAGCACCCCCTTATGTGCCAGTAGCACCCACTTATGTGCCAGTAGCCACCCCTTATGTGCCAGTAGCCCCCCCTTATGTGCCAGTAGCCGTCCCCCTTATGTTCCAGTAGCAGCCGTCCCCCTTATGTTCCAGTAGTCCCCCTTATGTTCCAGAAGTCCCCCTTTTGTGCCAGTAGTCCCCCCTTATGTGCCAGTAGTCCCTCCTTATGTGCCAGTAGTCCCCTTATGTGCCAGTAGCCCCCTTATGTGCCAGTAGCCCCCTTATGTGCCAGTAGACCCCTATGTGCCAGTAGACCCCCTTATGTGCCAGTAGTCCCCCTATGTGCCAGTAGTCCCCCTTATGTGCCAGTAGTCCCCCTTATGTGCAAGTAGTCCCCCCTTATGTGCCAGTATTCCCCCCTTATGTGAAAGTAGACCCCACCCCTTATGTGCCAGTAGCCCTCCATATGTGCCAGTAGACCCCTTATGTGCCAGTAGACCCCCTTATGTGCCAGTAGCCCTCCTTATGTGCCAGTAGAATCCACCCCTCACCTTATCATGTGCCAGTAGAATCCCCCTCACTTTATCATGAGCCAGTAGAATCCCCCTCCTCAGTTTATCATGTGCCAGTAGAATCCCCCCCTCAGTTTATCATGTGCCAGTAGAATCCCCCCCTCACCTTATGTGCCAGTAGCCCCCAAAAACACAAAAAACAAACAAACATACAAAAAACACTTATACTTACCTCCAGCGATGCGATGCAGGCCTCTTCTGGCCTGTGTCCCTGGCTGTACCGCTCCGGCGGCGCGATGACGTCATCGCGCCACCTGCACCAGCCTCTGATAGGCTGCTGGCCTAGTGCTGGCAGCCCATCAGAGGAACAGGGAGGGGACACGCCTCTCCCTGCTCTGCCGCAGCACAGCCATCTGTATCGCCGTCCTGAGGACAGCGAAACCGATGACTATGGAGATGAATGCTTACACAGTGGAAGCGTTCATCTCCCTGTGCCCTGCCACCGGCCGCCCCCACATGTCACCAGGGCCGCAGCAGGGCACATCATGAACACCCCAAAGGCCGGCCCTGGGTGACACTACGGGGCCCGTTTACAGAGGCAACAGAGGGGCCAGGGAGGCAATTGCCCCCCTGCCCCCCGGCCCAGTCCGCCCCTGCCCAGCACCCAGATAGAGGAGAGAGGTCCCACAGCAGAGAATCAGGCGTCATATCACCCACCACTGGAGAAGGCCACTTTCAGTTATTTAGGCCCCAGCACCCAGACAGGGGAGAGAGATCCCACAGCTGAGAATCAGGCATCATATCACCCACCACTGGAGAAGGCTACTTTCAGTTATTTAGGCACCTGCTCCCAGATTGAGGAGAGGTTCATTCAACTTTGGGTTGCACCGCAAGATCATGGTAAAGTTAAAAAAAAACGGAGGATTCAATAAAGCAGTACCCCGGAGTACAAGAATACATGGTTGAGGGGGAGGCAGTTATAAATGACGATTCTGCACAAGGGAGGGATAGGTCCTGTGGGATCCATGCCTGGTTCATTTTTATGAACGTCAGCTTGTCCACGTTGGCTGTGGACAGGCGGCTGCGTTTGTCAGTAATGATGCCCCCTGCCGTGCTGAATACACGTTCAGACAAAACGCTGGCCGCCGGGCAGGCCAGTACCTCCAAGGCATAAAATGCTAACTATGGCCACGTGGACATTTTGGAGACCCAGAAGTTGAATGGGGCCGAACCATCAGTCAGTACATGGAGGGGTGTGCAGACGTACTGTTCAACCATGTTAGTGAAATGCTGCCTCCTGCTAACACGTTCCGTATCAGGTGGTGGTGCAGTTAGCTGTGGCGTGGAGACAAAACGTTTCCACATTTCTGCCATGCTAACCCTGCCCTCAGAGGAGCTGGCCGTGACACAGCTGCGTTGGCGACCTCTTGCTCCTCCTCTGCCTTCGCCTTGGGCTTCCACCTGTTCCCCTGTGACATTTGGGAATGCGCTCAGGAGCGCCTCTACCATCGTGTGCTTGTACTCGCGCATCTTCCTATCACGCTCCAGTGCAGGAAGTAAGGTGGGCACATTGTCTTTGTATCGGAGATCCAGCAGGGTGGCAACACAGTAGTCCGCACACGTTAAAATGTGGGCAACTCTGCTGTCGTTGCGCAGGCACTGCAGCATGTAGTCGCTCATGTGTGCCAGGCTCCCCAGAGGTAAGGACAAGCTGTCCTCTGTGGGAGGCGTATCGTTATCGTCCTCTGTATCCCCCCAGCCACGCACCAGTGATGGGCCTGAGCTGTGTGGGGTGCCACCCCGCTGTGAACCTGCTTCATCCTCATCCTCCTCCACCTCCTCCTCATCCTCCTCATCCTCCAGTAGTGGGCCCTGGCTGGCCACATTTGTACCTGGCCTCTGCTGTTGCAAAAAACCTCTGAGCCACTTCTAACAGACTGGCCTGAAAGTGCTAAAAATGACCCCTCATCCTCCTCTTCCTCCTCCTTCTCCTGGGCCACCTCCTCTTCCATCATCGCCCTAAGCGTTTTCTCAAGGAGACATAGAAGTGGTATTGTAACGCTGATAACGGTGTCATCGCCACTGGCCATGTTGGTGGAGTACTCGAAACAGCGCAACAGGGCACACAGGTCTCGCATGGAGGCCCAATCATTGGTGGTGAAGTGGTGCAGTTCCGCAGTGCGAATGACGCGTGCATGCTGCAGCTGAAACTCCACTATGGCCTTCTGCTGCTCGCACAGTCTCTCCAGCATGTGCAAGGTGGAGTTCCACCTGGTGGGCACGTCGCATATGAGGCGGTGAGCGGGAAGGCCGAAGTTCCGCTGTAGTGCTGACAGGCGAGCAGCGGCAGGATGTGAACGCCGGAAGCGCGCACAGACGGCCCTCACTTTATGCAGCAGCTCTGACATGTCGGGGTAGTTGTGAATGAACTTCTGCACCACCAAATTTAGCACATGCGCCAGGCAAGGGATGTGCGTCAAACCGGCTAGTCCCAGAGCTGCGACGAGATTTCGCCCATTATCGCACACCACCAGGTCGGGCTTGAGGCCCACCGGCAGAAACCACTGGTCAATCTGTTGTTCAATACCCCGCCACAACTCCTGCGCGGTGTGGGGCCTGTCCCCCAAACATATGAGTTTCAGAATGGCCTGCTGACGTTTACCCCGGGCTGTGCTGAAGTTGGTGGTGAAGGTGTGTGGCTGACTGGATGAGCTGGTGGAAGCAGAGGAGGAGGAAGCCGAGTAGGAGGCTACAGGAGGCAAAGAATGATGCCCTGCGATCCTTGGCGGTGGAAGGACGTGCGCTAAGGAACTCTTCGCCTGGGGCCCAGCCGCCACTACATTTACCCAGTGTGCAGTTAGGGAGATATAGCGTCACTGGCCGTGCTTACTGGTCCACGTATCTGTGATTAGGTGGACCTTGCCACAGATGGCGTTGCGCAGTGCACACTTGATTTTATCGGATACTTGGTTGTGCAGGGAAGGCACGGCTGTCTTGGAGAGGTAGTGGCGGCTAGGAACAACATACTGTGGGACAGCCATGGACATCAGCTGTTTGAAGCTGTCTGTGTCCACCAGCCTGAATGACAGCATTTCAAAGGCCAGGAGTTTAGAAATGCTGGCATTCAGGCCCAGGACTTGAGGGTTGCTAGGTGGGAATTTACTCTTTCTCTCCAAGGTTTGTGAGATGGAGAGCTGAACGCTGCCGTGTGACATGGTGGAGATGCTTGGTGACGAAGGTGGTGGTGTCGGTGGCACATCCTCAATTTGGAGGGTGGCAGGTGCCAACATTCCTCCCGAGGCGGAGGAAGAGGCCGAGGCAGCAGCAGAAGAGGGAGCAGGGGGAGCCAGAGCGAGTTCCTTGCTTTTAAAGTGTTTACTCCACTGCAGTTCATGCTTTGCATGTAGATGCCTGGTCATGCAGGTTGTGCTAAGGTTCACAACATTAATGCCTCGCTTCAGGCTCTGATGGCACAGCGTGCAAACCACTCGGGTCTTGTCGTCAGCACATTGTTTGAAGAAGTGCCATGCCAGGGAACTCCTTGAAGCTGCCTTTGGGGTGCTCAGTCCCTGGTGGCGGTGGCCAGTAGCAGGCGAACTCTCTTGGCGGCGAATGTTCTGCTTTTGCCCCCTGCTCCCTTTTTTGCTACGCTGCTGGCTCGGTCTCACCACTGCCTCTTCCTCTGAACTATGAAAGTCAGTGGCACTACCTTCATTCCATGTGGGGTCTAAGACCTCATCATCCTATGCATCGTCTTCCACACAGTCTTCCTCCCTGACCTCCTATTCGGTCTGCACACTGCAGAAAGACGCAGCAGTTGGCACCTGTGTTTCGTCATAATTACAGACATGCGGACTCCGATGAGGTGGTATTCCCATGTCATCATCATTAGGAAACATCAGTGGTTGTGCATCAGTGCATTCTATGTCTTCCACCACTGGGGAAGGGCTAAGTGGATTCCCTTGGGAAACCCTTCCAGCAGAGTCTTCAAACAGCATAAGAGACTGCTGCATAACTTGAGGCTCAGACAGTTTTCCTGATATGCATGGGGGTGATGTGACAGACTAATGGGCTTGGTTTTCAGGCGCCACCACTGTGCGCTTTCTGCAGACGACTGGGTGTGAGATAATGTTGTGAACATGCTGGATCCACTGTCGGCCACCCAATTGACTAGTGCCTGTACCTGCTCAGGCCTTACCATCCTTAGAACGGCATTGGGCCCCACCAAATATCGCTGTAAATTCTGGTGGGTACTGGAACCTGAGGTAGTTGGTTCACTAGGACGTGTGGCTGTGGCAAAATGGCCACGTCTTCTCCCAGCACCAGAGGGTCCACTAACACCACCACGACCGCATCTGCGTCCCTTATTAGATGTTTTCCTCATTGTTACCATTCACCAAGCACCACAATAAGAAACAAAATATTTGGCCCAATGTATTGATTTCAAATTTAGGCCTTTTTTTACAGGCACCTAACACTATCTGCCTATTAATTTATGTACTGTATTACACTAATCCAGGCACAGCAGTAACCACTTATTTAGGGGAATATCTATTGTAGGGCTAGTATTTAGGCCCTGGAGGAAAGGTATCCTTTAATGGACAGATTTACACTTGGAGATGTACAGTAGCGTGTGAAAAAATATGTAGGATTATGCCTTCAGCAATTGTATTTTAACACTTTGTGTAATATACCCTATAACGGACATAAATACAATGTGAGATGCACGGTGTGAAGTTATTGAGGATGTCCCTCTCAGCACTTGTATATACACCTTGAGTGTAATATACCCTTTTACGTACAGATTAACACTTGGCCTGCAACAGCTGGAACACCAGATTCAGGGTATTGCTATATTGGCAAGTGAATTTCACCCCAGAACAAAATGTACCCTGTTACCGACAGATTGAAACCAGGCCTGCAACTGCTGGACCACCAGATTCAGGATATTGCTATTTTGGCAATTGAATTTCACACCAGAACAAAATATATGTTTTGGTGGACACTATTATACTTTGCCAGCCACTGCTGAGACACCAGATTTAGGGTATTGCTATTTTGGCAATTGGATTTCACCCCAGAACAAAATATATCTTTTGCAAGACACTATGAAGCTTGGCCAGCCTCAGCTGAAACCACTGATTTATGGTATTGCTATTTTGGCAATTGAATTTCACCCCAGAACAATATATATCCTTTGCAGAACACTATGAAACTTGGCCAGCCACAGCTGAAACCACTGATTTATGGTATTGCTATTTTGGCAATTGAATTTCACCCCAGAACAAAATATACCCTGTTACGGACAGATTTTAACTAGGCCTGCAACTGCTGGAACACCAAATTCAGGGTATTGATATTTTGGCAATTGAATTTCACCCCAGAACAAAATATATGTTTTGCTGAACAATATTATACTTTGCAAGCCACTTCTGGGACACTAGATTCAGGGTATTGCTATTTTGGCAATTGAATTTCACCACAGAAAATAATATATCCTTTGCCAGACACTAATAAACTTTGCCAGCCACTGCTGGGACACCAGATTTAGGGGATTGCTATTTTGGCAATTTAATTTCACCACAGAAAACAATCTATCCTTTGCCCGACAGCAGACAGTATTACACTTGGCTGGCCAAAGCTGGAACACCAGATTTAGGGGATTGGTATTTTGGCAATTGAATTTAACCCCTTAATAAAATATAGAAATTGCTATCCTGAGTTTCTAGGGGTGATAATAAGCACAGCCAATCCCCTGATGTAGGATATAGCAAAAAAAAAAAACTAGTATTGATGGATTGATGGACTTGGTGGCAGCTTGTTCTGGTGCACAGAAAGTCACAAAATGGCCGCCGATCACCCCAGAAAAAAGTGACAGAAAAACGCTCTGTGCAGCCTAAAAACCAGGGGAGCAATTAACTAGCAGAAGTTGAATCATTCACAGCTGTAGAACGATCACTTCATTAGGTCTTTTTGCTGACTTTTCCCTGCCGAATCTCGCCCTTACAGAAGCTGCGTCCTCTCCCTACTAGTGTTAAGTGAACAGTTCGAGCATCGTTCAAAAAAGTTCGGGTTCGTTGTTCGTCGATTACTTCCCGCTTTCTGAAGGGCTGCACAGCAGCCAATCAGCTAGCGTTTTACTTCTTGCCCTAAGAGCCCATCACAGCCATGCCTAGTAATGGCATGGCTGTGATTGGCCAAGTGCAGCATGTGACCCAGCCTCTATTTAAGCTGGAGTCACGTAGCGCCACACGTCACACTGCTCTGATTAGTGTAGGGAGAGGACGCAGCTTCTGTCAGGGCGAGATTTGGCAGGTTAAAGTCAGAATCAGCATCTAATGAACTGATCGATCTACAGCTGAGAATCATTGAACTTCTGCTAGTTACTTGCTCGCTGGTTTTTAGGCTGCACAGAGTGTTTTTCTGTCACTTATTTTCTGGGTTGATCGGCAGCCATTTTGTGACTTGTGGTGCACCAGAAGAAGCTGCCACCAAGTCCATCAATCCATCAATACTAGTTTTTTTTTGCCATATCCTACATCAGGGGCTTGGCTGAGCTAAATGTCACCCCTAGAAACTCAGGATAGCAATTTCTATATTTTATTAGGGGGTTAAGTACAATTGCCCAAATACCAATCCCCTAAATCTGGTGTTCCAGCTTTGGCTAGACAAGTATAATACTGTCTGCTGTCTGGCAAAGGATAGATTATTTTCTGGGTTGAAATTCAATTGTCAAAATAGCAATACCATAAATCAGTGGTTTCAGCTGTGGCTGGCAAAATATAATAGTGTCCGCCAAAACATATATTTTGTTCTGGGGTGAAATTCACTATACAAAATAGCAATACCCTGAATCTGGTGTCCCAGCTGTTGCAAGCCAGGATTCATAGTGTCCGCAAAAACATATATTTTGTTCTGGGGTGACATACAGTTGCCAAAATAGCAATACCATGAATCTGGTGTCCCAGCTGTTGCAGGCCAGGATTCATAGTGTCCGCAAAAACATATATTTTGTTCTGGGGTGACATTCAATTGCCAAAATAGCAATACCCTGAATCTGGTGTCCCAGCTGTTGCAGGCCAGGATTCATAGTGTCCGCAAAAACATATATTTTGTTCTTGGGTGACATACAATTGCCAAAATAGCAATACCCTGAATCTGGTGTCCCAGCTGTTGCAAGCCAGGATTTATAGTGTCCGCAAAAACATATATTTTGTTCTGGGGTGACATACAATTGCCAAAATAGCAATATCATGAATCTGGTGTCCCAGCTGTTGCAGGCCAGGATTCATAGTGTCCGCAAAAACATATATTTTGTTCTTGGGTGAAATTCAATTGCCAAAATAGCAATACACTGAATCTGTTGTCCCAGCTGTTGCAGGCCAGGATTCATAGTGTCCGTCAAAACATATATTTTGTTCTGGGGTGAAATTCAATTGCCAAAATAGCAATACCCTGAATCTGGTGTACCAGCTGTTGCAGGCCAGGATTCATAGTGTCCGCAAAAACATATATTTTGTTCTGGGGTGACATTCAATTCACAAAATAGCAATACCCTGAATCTGGTGTCCCAGCTGTTGCAGGCCAGGATTCATAGTGTCCGCCAAAACATATATTTTGTTCTGGGGTGACATTCAATTGCCAAAATAGCAATACCCTGAATCTGGTGTCCCAGCTGTTGCAGGCCACGTTTCATAGTGTCCGTAAAAACATATATTTTGTTCTGGGGGGGAATTCAATTGCCAAAATAGCAATACCATAAATCAGTGGTTTCAGCTGTAGCTGGCAAAGTATAATAGTGTCCGCCAAAACATATATTTTGTTCTGGGGTGAAATTCAATTGCCAAATTAGCAATACCCTGAATCTGGTGTCCCAGCAGTTGCAGGCCACGTTTCATAGTGTCCGTCAAAACATATATTTTGTTCTGGGGTGAAATTCAATTGCCAAAATAGCAATACCCTAAATCTGGTGTCCCAGCTGTTGAAGGCCAGGATTCATAGTGTCCGCAAAAACATATATTTTGATCTGGGGTGACATTCAATTGCCAAAATAGCAATACCCTGAATCTGGTGTCCCAGCTGTTGCAGGCCAGGATTCATAGTGTCCGCAAAAACATATTTTTTGATCTGGGGTGACATTCAATTGCCAAAATAGCAATACCCTGAATCTGGTGTCCCAGCTGTTGCAGGCCATGTTTCATAGTGTCCGACAAAACATATATTTTGTTCTGGGGTGAAATTAAATTGCCAAAATAGCAATACCCTGAATCTGGTGTCCCAGCTGTTGCAGGCCAGGATTCATAGTGTCCGCCAAAACATATATTTTGTTCTGGGGTGACATTCAATTGCCAAAATAGCAATACCCTGAATCTGGTGTCCCAGCTGTTGCAGGCCAGGATTCATAGTGTCCGCAAAAACATATATTTTGTTCTGGGGTGACATTCAATTGCCAAAATAGCAATACCCTGAATCTGGTGTCCCAGCTGTTGCAGGCCACGTTTCATAGTGTCCGCCAAAACATATATTTTGTTCTGAGGTGAAATTCAATTGCCAAAATAGCAATACCATAAAACAGTGGTTTCAGCTGTGGCTGGCAAAATATAATAGTGTCCGCCAAAACATATATTTTGTTCTGGGGTGACATTCAATTGCCAAAATAGCAATACCCTGAATCTGTTGTCCCATCTGTTGCAGGCAAAGTGTAAATCTGTCCATTAAAGGATACCTTTCATCCAGGGCCTAAATACTTGCCCTAAAAGAGATATTCACCTAAATCTGTGGTTACTGCTGTGCCTGGATTAGTGTAATACGCTACATAAACAAATAAGCAGATAATATTAGGTGCCTGTAAAAAATGGCCTGAATTTGAAATCAATACATTGGGCCAAATATTTTTTTCCTTATTGTGGTGCTTGGTGAACGGTAACAATGAGGAAAACATCTAGTAAGGGACGCGGACGCGGTCGTGGTGGTGTAAGTGTACCCTCTGGTGTTGGGAGAGGACGTGGCCATTCTGCCACAGCCACACGTCCTAGTGAACCAACTACCTCAGGTTCCAGTACCCACCAGAATTTACAGTGATATTTGGTGGGGCCCAATGCCGTTCTAAGGATGGTAAGGCCTGAGCAGGTACAGGCGCTAGTCAATTGGGTGGCCGACAGTGGATCCAGCACTTTCACAACATTATCTCCCACCCAGTCTTCTGCAGAAAGCGCACAGGTGGCACCTGAAAACCAAGCCCATAAGTCTGTCATATCACCCCCATGCATATCAGGGAAACTGTCTGAGCCTCAAGTTATGCAGCAGTCTCTTATGCTGTTTGAAGACTCTGCTGGCAGGGTTTCCCAAGGGAATTCCAACTAGCCCTTCCCCAGTGGTGGAAGACATAGAATTCACTGATGCACAACCACTGATGTTTCCTGATGATGAGGACATGGGAATACTACCTCATCGGAGTCCGCACGTCTCTGATGATGATGAAACACAGGTGCCAACTGCTGCGTCTTTCTGCAGTGTGCAGACCGAACAGGAGGTCAGGGAGGAAGACTGTGTGGAAGACGATGCAGGGGACGATGAGGTCTTAGACCCCAATGGAATGAAGGTAGTGCCACTGACTTTCATAGTTCAGAGGAAGAGGCAGTGGTGAGACCGATCCAACAGCGTAGGAAAAAAGGGAGCAGGGGGCAAAAGCAGACCAGCAGCCGCCAAGAGTGTTCGCCTGCTACTGGCCACCGCCACCAGGGACCGAGCACCCCAAAGGCAGCTTCAAGGAGTTCCCTGGCATGGCACTTCTTTAAACAATGTGCTGACGACAAGACCCGAGGGGTTTGCACGCTGTGCCATCAGATCCTGAAGTGTGGCATCGTTCTGAACCTTAGCACAACCTGCATGACCAGGCATCTACATGCAAAGCATGAACTGCAGTGGAGTAAACACCTTAAAAGCAAGGAACTCACTCTGGCTCCCCCTGCTCCCTCTTCTGCTTCTGCCTCGGCCTCTTCCTTCGCCTCGGGAGGAACGTTGGCACCTGCCGCCCACCAAACAGAGGATGTGCCACCGACTCCACCAACTGCGTCACCAAGCATCTCCACCATGTCACACGGCAGCGTTCAGCTCTCCATCTCACAAAACTTGGAGAGAAAGCGTAAATTCCCACCTTAGCCACCCTCGAGCCCTGGGCCTGAATGCCAGCATTTCTAAACTACTGGCCTTTGAAATGCTGTCATTCAGGCTGGTGGACACAGACAGCTTCAAACAGCTGATGTCCATGGCTGTCCCACACTATGTTGTTCCCAGCCGCCACTACTTCTCCAAGACAGCCGTGCCTTCCCTGCACAACCAAGTATCCGATAAAATCAAGTGTGCACTGCGCAACGCCATCTGTGGCAAGGTCCACCTAACCACAGATACGAGGACCAGTAAGCACGGCCAGTGATGCTATATCTCCCTAACTGCACACTGGGTAAATGTAGTGGCGGCTGGGCCCCAGGCGAAGAGTTCCTTGGCACACGTCCTTCCACCGCCAAGGATCGCAGGGCATCATTCTTTGCCTCCTGTAGCCTCCTGTAGCCTCCTACTCGGCTTCCTCCTCCTCTGCTTCCACCAGCTCATCCAGTCAGCCACACACCTTCACCACCAACTTCAGCACAGCCCGGGGTAAACGTCAGCAGGCCATTCTGAAACTCATATGTTTGGGGGACAGGCCCCACACCGCGCAGGAGTTGTGACGGGGTATTGAACAACAGACCGACGAGTGGTTTCTGCCGGTGGGCCTCAAGCCCGGCCTGGTGGTGTGCGATAATGGGCGAAATCTTGTCGCAGCTCTGGGACTAGCCGGTTTGACGCACATCCCTTGCCTGGCCCATGTGCTGAATTTGGTGGTGCAGAAGTTCATTCACAACTACCCCGACATGTCAGAGCTGCTGCATAAAGTGAGGGCCGTCTGTGCGCGCTTCCGGCGTTCACATCCTGCCGCTGCTCGTCTGTCTGCGCTACAGCGGAACTTCGGCCTTACCGCTCACCGCCTCATATGCGACGTGCCCACCAGGTGGAACTCCACCTTGCACATGCTGGAGAGACTGTGCGAGCAGCAGCAGGCCATAGTGGAGTTTCAGCTGCAGCACGCACGCATCAGTCGCACTGCGGAACAGCACCCCTTCACCATCAATGATTGGGCCTCCATGCGAGACCTGTGTGCCCTGTTGCGCTGTTTCGAGTACTCCACCAACATGGCCAGTGGCGATGACACCGTTATCAGCGTTACAATACCACTTCTATGTCTCCTTGAGAAAACGCTTAGGGCGATGATGGAAGAGGAGGTGGCCCAGGAAGAGGAGGAGGAAGAGGAGGATGAGGGGTCATTTTTAGCACTTTCAGGCCAGTCTGTTTGAAGTGGCTCAGAGGGAGGTTTTTTGCAACAGCAGAGGCCAGGTAGAAATGTGGCCAGCCAGGGCCCACTACTGGAGGACGAGGAGGATGAGGAGGAGGTGGAGGAGGATGAGGATTAAGCATGTTCACAGCGGGGTGGCACCCCACACAGCTCAGGCCCGTCACTGGTGCGTGGCTGGGGGGATATGGAGGACGATGACGATACGCCTCCCACAGAGGACAGCTTGTCCTTACCTCTGGGGAGCCTGGCACACATGAGCGACTACATGCTGCAGTGCCTGCGCAACGACAGCAGAGTTGCTCACATTTTAACGTGTGCGGACTACTGGGTTGCCACCCTGCTGGATCTCCGATACAAAGACAATGTGCCCACCTTACTTCCTGCACTGGAGCGTGATAGGAAGATGCGCGAGTACAAGCGCACGCTGGTAGACGCGCTACTGAGAGCATTCCCAAATGTCACAGGGGAACAGGTGGAAGCCCAAGGCGAAGGCAGAGGAAGAGCAAGAGGTCGCCAATGCAGCTGTGTCATGGCCACCTCCTCTGAGGGCAGGGTTAGCATGGCACAAATGTGGAAAAGTTTTGTCTCCACGCCACAGCTAACTGCACCACCACCTGATTCGGAACGTGTTAGCAGGAGGCAGCATTTCACTAACATGGTTGAACAGTACGTCTGCACACCCCTCCACGTACTGACTGATGGTTCGGCCCCATTCAACTTCTGGGTCTCCAAATTGTCCACGTGGCCAGAGTTAGCATTTTATGCCATGTTGGTGCTGGCCTGCCCGGCGGCCAGCGTTTTGTCTGAACGTGTATTCAGCACGGCAGGGGGCGTCATTACTGACAAACGCAGCCGCCTGTCCACAGCCAACGTGGACAAGCTGACATTCATAAAAATGAACCAGGCATGGATCCCACAGAACCTGTGCCTCCCTTGTGCAGAATAGACATTTATAACTGCCTCCCCCTCAACCATGTATTCTTGTACTCCGGGGCACTTCTTTATTGAATCCTCATTTTTTTAACTTTACCATGATCTTGCGGTGCAACCCAAAGTTGAATGAACCTCTCCTCTGTCTGGGTGGTGGGGCCGAAATAACTGAGAGTGGCCTTCTCCGGTGGTGGTATATATGACGCATGATTCCTTGCTGTGGGACCTCTCTCCTCTGTCTGGGTGCTGGGCCGAAATAACTTAGAGTGTCTTCTCTGGTGGTGGTTGATATGATGCATGAATCCTTGCTGTGGGACCTCTCTCCTCTATCTGGGTGCTGGGGCCGAAATAACTGAGAGTGGCCTTCTGCGTTGTTGGTTGATATGACGCATGATTCCTTGCTGTGGGACCTCTCTCCTCTGTCTGGGTGCTGGGGCCTAAATAACTGAATATGGCCTTCTCCAGTGGTGGGTGATATGACGCATGATTCCTTGCTGTGGGACCTCTCTCCTCTATCTGGGTGCTGGGGCCGAAATAACTGAGAGTGGCCTTCTCCGGTGGTGGTTGATATGACGCATGATTCCTTGCTGTGGGACCTCTCTCCTCTATCTGGGTGCTGGTCCGAAATAACTGAGAGTGGCCTTCTCCGGTGGTGGTTGATATGACGCATGATTCCATGCTGTGGGACCTCTCTCCTCTGTCTGGGTGCTGGGCCGAAATAACTGAGAGTGGCCTTCTCCGGTGGTGGGTGATATGACGCATGATTTCTTGCTGTGGGACCTCTCTCCTCTGACTGGGTGCTGGGGCCTAAATTACTGAAAATGGCCTTCTCCAGTGGTGGGTGATATGACGCATGATTTCTTGCTGTGGGACCTCTCTCCTCTATCTGGGTGATGGGGCCGAAATAACTGAGAGTGGCCTTCTCCGGTGGTGGTTGATATGACGCATGATTCCTTGCTGTGGGACCTCTCTCCTCTATCTGGGTGCTGGGCCGAAATAACTGAAAGTGGCCTTCTCCGGTGGTGGTTGATATGACGCATGATTCCTTGCTGTGGGACCTCTCTCCTCTGTCTGGGTGCTGGGCCGAAATAACTGAGAGTGGCCTTCTCCGGTGGTGGTTGATATGACGCATGATTCCTTGCTGTGGGACCTCTCTCCTCTGTCTGGGTGCTGGGCCGAAATTACTGAGAGTGGCCTTCTCCGGTGGTGGTTGATATGACGCATGATTCCTTGCTGTGGGACCTCTCTCCTCTGACTGGGTGCTGGGGCCTAAATAACTGAAAGTGGCCTTCTCCAGTGGTGGGTGATATGACGCCTTATTCCTTGCTGTGGGACCTCTCTCCTCTGTCTGGGCGCTGTTCCGAAATAACTGAGAGTGGCCTTCTCCGGTGGTGGGTGATATGACGCATGATTTCTTGCTGTGGGACCTCTCTCCTCTGACTGGGTGCTGGGGCCTAAATAACTGAAAATGGCCTTCTCCAGTGGTGGGTGATATGACGCATGATTCCTTGCTGTGGGACCTCTCTCATCTATCTGGGTGCTGGGGCCGAAATAACTGAGAGTGGCCTTCTCCGGTGGTGGGTGATATGACGCATGATTCCTTGCTGTGGGACCTCTCTCCTCTGTCTGGGTGCTGGGGCCGAAATAACTGAAAGTGGCCTTCTCCAGTGTTGAGTGATATGACGCATGATTCCTTGCAGTGGGACCTCTCTCCAATTGATATTGGTTAAATTTTATTTATTTTATTTTATTTTAATTCATTTCCCTATCCACATTTGTTTGCAGGGGATTTACCTACATTTTGCTGCCTTTGGCAGCCCTCTAGCCCGTTCCTGGACTATTTTACAGCCTTTTTAGTGCCTAAAAGTTTGTGTCCCCATTGACTTCAATGGGGTTCGGGTTCGGGATAAAGTTCGGGTCGAGTTCGGATCCCGAACCCGAACATTTTCTGGAAGTTCGGCCGAACTTCTCGAACCCGAACATCCAGGTGTTCGCTCGTCTCTACTCCCTACACTAATCAGAGCAGTGTGACGTGCAGCGCTACGTGACTCCAGCTTAAATAGAGGCAGGGTCACATGCTGCACTTGGCCAATCACAGCCATGCCATTAGTAGGCATGGCTGTGATGGCTTCTTAGGGCCAGAAGTAAAACGCTAGCTGATTGGCTGCTGTGCAGCCCTTCAGAAAGCGGTAAGAAATCGCCGAACAACGGACCCGACCTCAAACTTTTTTGAAAATGTTCGGGTCCGGGTCCAGATCCGGTTCCCGAACATCCCAAAATTCGGTATGAACCGGAACTATGCTCGAACTGTTCGCTCAACACTAATCCTAACCAAATATTAGCTTTGTTATAATGTGACAAGTTGCTTCTACCCACATGTATTTTAAGCTTGTTATGCCTTTTATCAACATCGTATATATTCATTGGCATATATCATTGTGTTTATTTACTTATTTATGTTTAGAACCTTGTAACTAATAAATTTGCATATTATTATAATACTTGTGTATTATTTAATGTCAAAACTCCATCTTTAGCATTAATGTTATCTCACATGAAAAGAACTTATTATTAGTGATGAACGGCAGTGTCAATATTCGAATTCGCAATATTTTGTGAATATTTGGGCGAATATTCGCCATATATTCGCAATTTCGCGAATTCCTGATCTTCAGGCATTATTTTCTTGATTTCAAAAATTTGCATTAAAAATTTGCATAAAGATTTGCATAGACTGTATTTAAAAAAAAACGAATATTCGCGATTACGAATATATTTTAAGATATTCTAAATATTCGCGAATTCTCGAAGTGCCGATATTCGCTATTAAAATTCACAATTCGAATATTCGTGATCAACACTACTTTATGAGTCAATATATGATATAGACCCCACATGTCTGGACAAAGGAGAACCTCTGATAGACACGGTAGCGAGTTCTTACCTAGACACCCTTTCCATTCCCACTTAATTTGACTCCCACAGACAATTATTAGCCAATACATTTACCCAAGAGGAATTGTCGATGGCCATTAACAATCCCACAAGGGACCAACACTGAAACCTAAAGAGGGGAAGGACCACTCAATATGCCCCAACTATCTCCCCATTTCGCTCCTCAACATTGACCTTAAACTAATGGCCAAGTTGAGGGCTAAAATATCAGTTGGATTACTGCCCTTGTTAATACACAGAGATCAGGTGGGATTTGTGAAAGGCAGAGAGGGCAGGCATAATACTGCAACAGTATTCAACATATTATACTACTCTAATCAAAAATCCAATCCCAAATCCTTCTCAGCACAGATGCTTTATAGTGCTAACTAACTTCCATTTCCCAGTCTACTTTTTTCATGCAATGTTTGCAATGGAGTGGTGAATGGAGTTTTATCAGCAACTTTTCAGATAAGAAACAGCATCCATCAGGCTTCCCTCTTTCTCTACTTCTGTTATCCTTGCCCTGGAACTACTCCTCCAGGTAATGCGAATGGACACCAGGATTACCAGGATTAAGGAGATGGCGACTGGAGACCAGGAACACAAAACTGCTGACTTTGCAGACGACCTGCTAGTCAGTCCAGGTCACAGTTTGATGCATGCAGGCAGATTAGACAAATACACCCCTTTTGTATTAAAAAATCAATCAATTAAAAATAACTTACTTGCTAATGAAATTCATTTTAAGACATTTTCCAAGGTGCAGACATAGAATTCTAAAATATTTAATCCTGATTAAACAACTGATTGTCATACTGTTTCACTGACTGCTGCAGAACTTCCTAACACACATCAGCTGCAGCACTTCCTCCTAATACACAGCTCAGCTGCTGCAGGACCTCAAAATACAAACCTCAACTGTTGCAAAACATGATAATCTTACGTAACAGAACATATACAGCTTTGGTCATATTTGTGTTTAGTGTCTCCATTGTAGTTCAGGTCATAAATGCTGGACACAATTTTTCACCCTGCCAGATGGAAACTCATCAGCTCTCATTATAGTCAGCAGGAGCCATCCGCATGTCCAGACAGTTATTATTGGGCAAGAGTATACATTACAGAGAGAAGGGTATTAGAGGAGAGAACGACAACTCCCCGCATTACCACACAGTTGTTGTAGAGCATCAGGTAAAATTACATGGAAAGGGATATTATAGGACAGAACTATAGCTACCAGCTTTTCTAGGATGTTATAATCGTTTGAACCAGGGCACCGCCCCTCACATCCTGACTAGTGATGAGCGGGAGGTGCCATAATCGATTTCACAATATTTTGCGAATATTCAATTTAATATTCGTCATATATTCTTCAAATCGAATATTTGTCATTATTCTATTTATCGCGAATAATATGCAATTTAATTATTAGCGTATTGCGAATTGAACTTTGAACGGGGTATAAAGGCAGCTTTTCTATTGGTTGGCTATCTAGAATTATCGAAGATAACGAATATAGCGCTATGTTCTCTATATTCGTTAATTCAAGCAAGCCAACCAATAGGAAAGTGGACTCTACACAGCTATAAGTTGGATGTGCAATGCGAGAATATTACTTTGCCTATTTTTTGCAATAAAAAGAATAATGACTCAGTATTCTATTTATTGCAAAAAATAGGTAAAGTAATATTTTCGCATTGTGCATCTAACTTAGAGCTGTCTATTGGCAACTCTCCCATTGGCTTGCTGTAATTAGTGAATATAGAGAATATAGCGCCATACTCGTATTTGTCATATTCGTTAATTCTTCCCAGCCAAACAATAGTAAAGTAAGTTGCACATACCCCGCTCTAAGTTGGATGTGCAATGTGAGAATATTACTTTGACTATTTTTTTGCAATAAAGAGAATAATGACTCAGTATTCTATTTATTGCAAAAAATAGGTAAAGTAATATTTTCGCATTGCGCATCCAACTTAAAGCTGTCTATAGGCAACTCTCGTGAGAAAAAAAGGGAAAATATTCTGAAAGGTTGATTACACACTATGCAGAATACTTGTATAAACAGTGATCTGGAAATGGCTAATTTAAAACTTAGCTTTTACTAAAATTCTACTAAGAGATAGTCCCAATAATAATTATGATAACAAAAATAGTCCTTGGATCCCAGCTATACACGGGATACTTGTGCCAGCTAGCGGGGATAATTGTTCCCTAATTAGTCTGGTACACTAGACAAACAGTCACCAATTCTTTCATTATAGAGTCACTGAAAGAGGAGGTAACTGTAAACATAAACATAAAACAAAAATGCCCTCAAGCCTCTTAGAGTGAGAAAGAGGGAGGGAGGAAAAACAGAAAGAGCTTTTGTGCACAATATTCCTGTAGATGGGCATCAATAGAAGAAAAACACACCTAAAATAAACACAGTATGATAAGTGTTATTCCACCCCAAAAAAATAAAAAAAAAATATTGGAGGGTGTAAAGGGTGCTCGGCGGCACCATAAACCAGAGGTCCTACCACATTGTAGATAGGAGAGTTTATGGAGATGTGCCAGCTCGTGTTTCTTCTTTGCAACAGCCCTGGGGGTCCGGTGCTCGGGGTGGTCCGGCTTTCTGTAAGGCGATGAAGGTATGGATAGGAAGGGGGGATAGTTGTATGATCCCTATATTGCCCTACAATCCACCAATCACCCTAAAGAAGCTACCCACGGAGTATCCCACTAGTTGGGGCCCCGTCCGGGAACCTATCCCTGGGTCTAACCCTAGAGACCTGCCCACGGAGTATCCCACTAGCTGGGCCCCCGTCCGGAACCTCTCCCTGGGGCTAACGTTCCCTATAATACCCTAAGTCCCGACATGCACGTTTCTGAGGGAACCTTCCTCTCTTCAGGGGAACTGCTGTTATGGGCAAATAAAACTAAAGAATGGTGGATGCCGATCCAGATGATATCGACATACACTAGACAGATGCTGCACTGATGGTTGCTAAATAGTCCAAATCGCACAGATAGGTGCAAAAGGCTATAACGGAACGCTCTGTGCGATTTGGACTATTTAGCAACCATCAGTGCAGCATCTGGATCGGCATCCACCATTCTTTAGTTTTATTTGCCCATAACAGCAGTTCCCCTGAAGAGAGGAAGGTTCCCTCAGAAACGTGCATGTCGGGACTTAGGGTATTATAGGGAACGGTAGCCCCAGGGAGAGGTTCCGGACGGGGGCCCAGCTAGTGGGATACTCCGTGGGTAGCTTCTTTAGGGTGATTGGTGGATTGTAGGGCAATATAGGGATCATACAACTATCCCCCCTTCCTATCCATACCTTCATCGCCTTACAGAAAGCCGGACCACCCCGAGCACCGGACCCCCAGGGCTGTTGCAAAGAAGAAACACGAGCTGGCACATCTCCATAAACTCTCCTATCAACAATGTGGTAGGACCTCTGGTTTATGGTGCCACCGAGCACCCTTTACACCCTCCAATATTATTTTTTATTTTTTTGGGGGTGGAATAACACTTATCATACTGTGTTTATTTTAGGTGTGTTTTTCTTCTATTGATGCCCATCTACAGGAATATTGTGCACAAAAGCTCTTTCTGTTTTTCCTCCCTCCCTCTTTCTCACTCTAAGAGGCTTGAGGGCATTTTTGTTTTATGTTTATGTTTACAGTTACCTCCTCTTTCAGTGACTCTATAATGAAAGAATTGGTGACTGTTTGTCTAGAGTACCAGACTAATTAGGGAACAATTATCCCCGCTAGCTGGCACAAGTATCCCGAGTATCGCTGGGATCCATGGACTATTTTTGTTATCATAATTATTATTGGGACTATCTCTTAGTAGAATTTCAGTAAAAGCTAAGTTTTAAATTAGCCATTTCCAGATCACTGTTTATACAAGTAAAGGCAACTCTCCTATCAGCTTGCTAGAATTAGCGTATATAGAGAATATAGCACTATATTCGTATTCGGAATATTCGTTAATTCTGCCCAGCCAAACAATAGTAAAGTACCACGCCTTAAGTTGGATGCGCAATGCGAGTAATATTACTTAATATTCTCGCATTGCGCATCCAACTTAGATCTGTGTATAGGCAACTTTCCTATTGGCTTGCTAGAATTAGCGAAGAGAATGAATACGAATATAGCTCTATATTCTCTATCTTTGTTAATTCAAGCAAGCCAACCAATAGGAAAGTTATAGACTGTTCAAAGTTTCATTCGCAGTACGCGAATATTACATTACATAATATATGCGTACTGTAAATTAAACTTTGAATGGGGTATAACTTTCCAATTGGTTGGCTTGCTAGAATTAACAGAGATAGAGAACATAGCGCTATATTCTCTATCATCAATGGTATCTTGGATTCAGATTTTAAAAAAATAAATAAATTATATTCGTTTTTTACAAATATATAGCACTATATTCTAAATATTCGCGAATTAGCGAAGTGCTGATATTCGTAAAAAAAATTCGCTATTCGAATATTCGCACTCAACACTAATCCGGACATCCCACAGGTGATTCAGGCTTCTCTGCGCTGCTGAGGACTGGCTTCCTGCACTTGTCACATGATGCTGACAACATCACAGGTCTTTCACAACCTCTCTTCTTCACCGCTATGCTCTGGCTTCCAGCATTGGTCACATGATGGTAATATCATAAGAGGTCCTTCTCCACATTCAGTCCTCTCTACTGGTAGCTATTAGAGATGAGTGAATCAAAGCTGATGAAGTCGAATTTGTTCCGAATTTCAGGAAAAATTAGATTCTGAACGAATACGAATTTCCTCATGCTTCGTGGTAACAAATCACAACTTTTATTGAAATGGCGTATAAAATGGCCCGTGTGAACACATGGGGCAAGGAACTCTCGGAAGACGGGATGACCCATAATGTCTTGAATGCAGCCAATCAACAGCCAGCCCAGTGATGTCACAGACCCTATAAATACGGCAGCCATATTAAATTCTGCCATTTACCAGTGTACTTTGTTCAGGGACAGACGTGTATGCAGGCGCTAGGGAGAGTCAGTGAAAGAACAACTAATTGTTTAAAAATAAAGGCAAAGAAGCAGTGCAGAGAAAGGATAGTGAGAGGAATCATTTCACATGCAGGGAGAGATAGGGAGAATCAAGGAAAAAACTTAATTGTGCAGGGAAACATTACTTGGGGATCCAGATAGTCTCATAATACAGCTCTGTCATTCCAGCAATTAGCTATTGGGGTGCAAATGCGATGTTGAAAAGCCTGTAGTGGCTTATATCTGCAGAAAAAGAGAAATATATACTCTGATTCTCTGTTCAATGCAGCTATGTATGGTGAAACCATTTAGTGCCCTATTATAGTACAATACCAGAAAAATAAACACAGTTCACATTTGGTGTTATTAGCGCTAAAAGCGTATATTGCCAGTTTACTACAACTCAAGAAAAATATATACTGCTGACATTTTATTGTTATTTGCGCTAAAGGCGTATATTGCCAGTTCAGTACAACCCGTAAAAAATATACCCTGTTCACATTTGTGTGTTATTAGCACTAAAGGCATTTATTGCCAGTTCAGTACAACCCGAGAAAAATATACGCTGTTGACATTTTGGTGTTATTTGAGCTAAAATCGTTTATTGCCATATGTGAGAAACAAAAAGAGAAAAATATACAGTTAACTTTTTTGTTATTTACACTAAAATAATTGAGTGGCCTTTGTCAGTCGAATACGAGAAATATATACGCGAGCCACGTTTGTTTTTATTTCCGCTATAATAATTTAGCGGCTTATTTCAGTCCAAAACGAGAAATATATAGGCAGTTCACGTTTACTTATATTTGTGCTAAAAGCAGTTAGTGGCCTATTTCTGGCCAAAAGGAGAAATATATTCTGAGCTTTTAGGGTTGTTTTAATTTGCTTTTAATTATTTTAGTTCAGCTAAAAGTATGTCAGACAGAGAAGTGCCAGGCCATACACAGGAGTGGCAGAGACATAACTGTTTCTGGCGCAGGCAGAGCTTGCAGCAGATTAAGGAGGCGCGGCAGCAGGAGTCGCAGCGAGAGGCTTGAGCTCCTGGTTAACTACTGGTCATGTCTTGACCAGAAACCCAGCAGTTATTGAGTGGTTTAGGCTACTTTCAAACTGGCGTTAGGTGCTGATCCGTCTGGTATTTGCACAGACAGTTCCGCAGCTATAATGCAAACCTTTGTATCCGTTCAGAACGGATCCGTTTGCATTAGCTTTAAAAAAAATTGTCAAAGTCAAAACGGATCCGTTTTGAATGACATTGAAAGTCAATGGGGAACGGATCCGTTTTCAAATGCACCATATTGTGTCATTGAAAACGGATCCGTCCGCATTGACTTACATTGTAAGTCAAAACGGATCCGTTCGGCTCCGCATCATCAGACGGACACCAAAACGCTGCAAGCTGCGTTTTGGTGTCTGCCTCCAGAACGGAATGGAGACTGAATGAAGCCGAATTGATGCATTCTGAATGGATCCTTATCCATTCAGAATGCATTGGGGCTGAACTGATCCGTTTTGGACCGTTTGTGAGATCCCTGAAACGGATCTCACAAACCCAATCCAAAACGCCAGTGTGAAAGTAGCCTAACTCGGTCATCCACTTGCACAATTCATGTCACTTGCACAAATTGCCCACTGCATGCTGACTTGTTTGCGTAGTGATATCAGAATTGTCACCATTCGGCAGAGGGATGACTTCTGGCTCTTCACCATGTTAGACCCTCGCTACAGGTCCAAAATGGGGGCTTTTTTTTACACCCACTGAGAGGGAGGACAAACTGAAGTACTGCAGAGACATCCTATGTAGTCAGTTGGCCTCTGCCTATCTGTGCCATCATCCATCCTCCTCCAGGTCTTACCAGGGGGGCCCCCTGTGCTCACATTCCACTGCCATGGCTGCTGGGGAGCGGTGGGGTGGCAGGAACACTACCAGCTCCATCAGCAGCAGCTTGACTCTAGAGTCCATGAAAAGCAGCTTTCTTCACCCGCATAGTGAAGAAACTACTCACCAGCAGCAGCAGGTAGACCTGGAGCAGGACCTGAACCATCAGGTGGTGGCATACTTGGACAGCACCCTGCCAGCCGTCATAGAAGATCCGCTGGACTACTGGGCAGCCAAACTGGATTTGTGGCTGCAATTGGCGGAGTTTTCCCTGGAAAGTATGTCCTGCCCGGCCAGTAGTGTGGCATCAGAGCGGGTGCTTAGTGCGGCAGGGGCCATAGTTACCCCAAAAGAACTCACCTGTCCCACCAAAATGTGGAGAGACTTACTTTTGTTAAGATGAATCCGGCATGGATCAGCCAGGATTTTAACCCACGATGCCTGATGCATCACATTAGATCATCCATCTCCACACTATGCTACCATGCCACTCTGTGGCCCTCTGATGCTGCCATCTCCACACTGTCACCTTGCCACTCATTGGTATCATGCTGCTGCTGCTTGAAGGTCTAGGACTGATCACTTGCCCCACGATCTAATTTGGGTTTTGGAACCGACATACCCAACTTGCTTTTGAGGGCTGCGTTAATCTGCAGGTTACCATCGTACAACTCTACAGATAACGTTCCTTCTGCATCTTTTTCAACAATCTGTGCCCTTAGTATTTAAAATTTAAAAAAAGTATTGATTTTAATTTTATTTTACATTGAAGTGACAATCTGCAGGCTACTGTCGTACAGCTCTATAAATAACTTTCCATCTGCATCTTTCTCAACAATCTGTGCCCTCTTTTATCCAGACTCTGTCATTGTGCCATTCTGTGGCCTCCTGATGCTGTTGCCAACTCCAGACTGTTATTGTGCCACTCTGTGGCCTTTTCATACTGGTGCAAACTCCAGACTCTGTCATTGTGCCACTCTGTGGCCTCCTTGTGCTGCTGCCCAATAACTGCCCAAATAAGTGAAGTGTGCAGTGATTCTAAGAGTGACGCCGGTCATCTGCATGTCATGCTGACTCACAGTATTGACTGTGTGACTGCAAGGCACAGTGTTCTACACCCATAGAAAGGCTCTCTGCAGCTAGGAAATAGCCAGTTTTTAAAGCGATTTGCAGCGAATAAATTCGGATCGAAGCAAATTTTTGGGAAAATTTGGCGAATCAGCCAAATCCAATTTTTGAGAAATTTGCTTATCTCTAGTAGCTATACAAGTGTAATTAGGGGGCAGGCCTTTTATCCATAGATGTGCTCCTTCCCCCAACGGCCCCATAGCAGATGCGTGGTCTGCTTCCATTGACTGTATGTCAATGGCTCTATTGCAGCACATGAAGCTACATCAGCAGATCCAGAGGGAAAATAGAACTGGCCAGCAATAGTATCAATACTTTCCTCTTTCTTGGAGACAACCATGCTGAATCACAAGCATTAGAGTGTGTATGTCATCATCATCAGTCACTGCTTCTCCCTTTCAGACTCCTAATGAACATTATGGAACAGTTTTTCATGTGCTGCGCCAGGCTGACACACTTCAGCAAATGGTATGTTTAAAAACAAAAAAAAAAAACTTCAATGTACTAAAAGTACCACCTCAATCCAAAAACATCTATCTGCCAGATCATCCTCTTTGCAGGCCTAGAGTAGGTCTTATACGTTATTCAAGCTAACTTTATATCCTGAAAGCCACATGGCGCTCCTTCATTTTTGGGCACCTTCATGTTGCCAGTAGGCAGATTACAGTCCAACTGGCAGTTTTTCTGAATGTAGGAAAAACAGGACAATAAATGTTAGGGGACATTAACATTTCCCAACTGTACTTAAAAATTTCCTTAACAGGTAAGCTTTGTAATACGTTTGCAAATTGTGAAATTTTTTAAAAATACATTGTTGTCAAAATAAAGTAGACATATGGGAAAATACATTTTGTCAGACATTAGTACAGTATGCACAAAAATATGAAAAAAACAATTTTACCATATAAATATAGTACAATATGTGACAGAAAACTATGTTAGAATCATATACACAAAAATATTACAGGTACTTTATTTTCCTAAATGTTCACACATACTAGATTTTCAAAATCTTTATGTGCCTTTAAGGCCAAAACAGGCATAGTCCTTAACCCTGGGTTCAGACCTGAGCGTTCCAAAAACGCGCGTTTTACGCGCGTTTTTGACGCTGCTGCTTTTGGCGCGTTTTGCAATAGGAAACGCTGTTGTCAGATGCAGCGTTCTTGTGATTGACTACTGTGGTGTCAATCACAAAACGCGCGCCAAACGCCCCAAAAGAAGCTCAAGTACTTGTTTATCGTTGGGCTTTACAGCGCGTTCAAACGCGCTGTAAAACGCTCAAGTGTGAACCACTCCCATAGGGATGCATTGGTTTTAATCTGTTGAGCGTTTTACAGCGCGTTTGAACGCGCTGTAAAACGCTCAGGTGTGAACCCAGGGTAAGGGTTTAATATACTCATTGCTTCTAATTCTACTGGCTATCTTACTGAGTGAGAAAACGTGAATACTGTAATTTGCTAAAGCCTAAAGAGCATATGACACTAAACTGATTGCACAAACTTTTCTACAAACTATTGCTAACCGTAGCACTAATCTGTTCCTCTGCAATCTTAAACTTCACTTAATAAACACAAACTATACTCTGAAATCTCAAGCAAATTAAATACATTCACAAATGAAATGCATGCCAACATTTTCCAAGTTATTTTCTGCACAAATTAGCAATACCTTCTTAGATGTGATACATGTTATTTCATTTAACAGAAAATGCTCAAGAGAAACACAAATGTGGGAAAGAGGGAAATCCACTTCATCTATAAAAGCATCTCTTTTGATTCTCCATTTGACTAAACAAATTGAAATCTTTTTCATTAATTACTTACCTTGTTCCCACAGCATTCTTTTAGATTTGCCCTTCAGATGGTTTTAAAGTCAATCCTTAAAACAGCATTTTATATTTAATAAGGAGAAAAGTTAGATAAAATCTTTAATATAGCAGTGATATCAAAGGGCGACCCATGTGAATTTATGAAATTTAGGTAAAGGCATCTGTTTTCTAAAGCTGATGATTTTAATAACATATTCATTGTGTAGCAGTTTAAATAATAATTGGTAATGAACTAACCATGATACAATTACACTGATGCAAAATATATATTAGTAGATATATCCCCTTGTTTGCCAAGTCTTTTGTGCTGCCCACACAGAGGTCCCGTCTATAAGATGAACGTTAATGGAGGGTCATCTCACCAAGCAAATCACCTCCATGTGATGTCTCCTCCCCTTTAGTGTTGAGCGCGAATATTCGAAAAGCGAATTTTTTTAGCGAATATCGGCACTTCGCTAATTCGCGAATATTTCGAATATAAATTCGCTATTTCGAATATTCGTTTTTTTTTTTTTTTTTTTAGTTATATTTTTTTCTTTCCTACTTCCCAAAAGTAGTTCTTACCTGTCCTGAGGATTCCTGGCTTCCTGGCTGCTCTAGTCAGTGCCCGTTGCCGCTTCTGCCGACTTCCGTGCTCATGTGGAGCGTCCCCATCCATGGGAGAATCTCCATATACTAAAATGTACTGTCGGATTTGAGGAATTACGTTGAAATCGCAATGCGATTAATTCAAGTTATATTAATCGCATTGCGATTACAACTTAGCACTGCTATCTTACATAGGCTAGAATTAACGAATATGGAGTATAGCTATGCACTAGCAGTGCTAAGTTGAAATCGCAATGCGAATACTTTAAGTTAAATTAATCGCATTGCGATTACAACTTAGCACTGCTATCTTACATAGGCTAGAATTAACGAATATGGAGTATAGCTAATGCTATGCACTAGCAGTGCTAAGTTGAAATCGCAATGCGAATACTTTAAGTTAAATTAATCGCATTGCGATTTCAACTTAGCACTGCTGCTATATTCCATATTCGTTAACTTCGTTAATTCTAGCAAGCTGACCCATTATAAACCCAGCTCTAAGTTGAAATCGCAATGCGATTAATATAACTTGAATTAATCGCATTGCGATTTCAACGTAATTCCTCAAATCCGACAGTACATTTTAGTATATGGAGACGTTCCCATGGTGATGGGGACGCTCCATGAGCACAGAAGTTATGGTTGGCTTGGTAGAATTAGCGAATAGCGAATATGACGAATGTATTCGTCATATTCCTCAAAACGAAGATAACGAAGTATTCTACATCTTCATTTTAGCTACCTATTCGTCTCGTCATCGTCAACTTCGCTATTCGCTAATTCTAGCAATCAAATAGGAAGGTTGACTTACAGACAGCTGTGTTAAATTAGCTATGCGATTTTTTTTTTTTTAATACAATAATTATATTACTTGATAAAATTATTATAAGTATTCTATTTATTAAAAAAAAAAATCGCATAGCGAATTTAACACAGCTGTCTCTATAGTCAACCTTCCTATTTGATTGCTAGAATTAGCGAAGTTGACGAATAGGTAGCTAAAACGAAGATGTAGAATACTTCGTTATCTTCGTTTTGAGGAATAGACGAATACATTCGTCATATTCGTCATCCTCGCTAATTCTAGATATGAAACCAATAGGAGAGTAGCCTTAAGTACAAATCACAATATGCGATTATTTAAATCGCATGTTAATCGCGATAACTAGAAAAAATGACGAATATTCGATTTCGACGAATATGAAACGAATATTCATTCGAATATTCGCGAATTTCGTCGAAATCGAATATGGCACCTGCCGCTCATCACTACTCCCCTTGCTGATGCTGAGAATTTAGTGTTTGTGTAGTGTGTTGGAATGCAGGAGACATCGCATGGAGTTGATTTGTCTGGTCAGAGGCCATCTTAGAGGCCATAGAAGGTTTGCCTAACAAGGGCTATATTAACAATTGCTATATAGAGATGTCACGTTCGCGAACAGCAAACCCGAACTTACTCAAATGTTCGCAAACAGGCGAACAGCAATAGACTTCAATTGGCAGGCAGATATTAAAACCCAAAGGGTCTCTTTCTAGCTACAATAGTGATAGAAAAGTTGTTTTAAGTTGACTAACACCTGGACTGTGGTATGCCAGAGTGGGATCCATGGCAAAACTTCCATGAAAAAATATTTAAATGATGCAGCGTCAAATTTTAATCCTTAAAAGGCATGAATCACCTAATATTTTTAAATGGTTTAGAATAACCTATTTTATAACATCTAAAACTACTCTAACATTTTATTTCATTTTCTTAACCTACTTTTAAATGTTAATTTATTTATTAAACATTTCCTTATTATTTATAAAATTAAAAAAATGACTCTACACCATGCCAAAAGCCAGGTATGTGCTGACTATCTAATTATAAGACAGGGCGTCAGCATACCTTACAATGACAGGTTTGAGAAATTTAGACAAACAAACAAACATAAGTTCTCAATCCAAAAGGAGAGAAATTGCATAGCATTGGCTGGCTATCTAGAGGGACCTGGTCCTTAATAAAATTATTATAAGTATTCTATTTATTAAAAAAAAAAAAATCGCATAGCGAATTTAACACAGCTGTCTCTATAGTCAACCTTCCTATTTGATTGCTAGAATTAGCGAAGTTGACTAATAGGTAGCTAAAACGAAGATGTAGAATACTTCGTTATCTTCGCTTTGAGGAATAGACGAATACATTCGTCATATTCGCCATCCTCGCTAATTCTAGATATGAAACCAATAGGAAAGTAGCCTTAAGTACAAATCGCAATATGCGATTATTTAAATCGCATGTTAATCGCGATAACTAGAAAATGATTTATCATTCGATTTCGACGAATATGAAACGAATATTCATTCGAATATTCGCGAATTTCGTCGAAATCGAATATGGCACCTGCCGCTCATCACTACTCCCTTGCTGATGCTGAGAATTTAGTGTTTGTGTAGTGTGTTGGAATGCAGGAGACATCGTATGGAGTTGATTTGTCTGGTCAGAGGCCATCTTAGAGGCCATAGAAGGTTTGCCTAACAAGGGCTATATTAACAATTGCTATATAGAGATGTCACGTTCGCGAACAGCAAACCCGAACTTACTTCAAATGTTCGCAAACAGGCGAACAGCAATAGACTTCAATTGGCAGGCAGATATTAAAACCCACAGGGTCTCTTTCTAGCTACAATAGTGATAGAAAAGTTGTTTTAAGTTGACTAACACCTGGACTGTGGTATGCCAGAGTGGGATCCATGGCAAAACTTCCATGAAAAAATATTTAAATGATGCAGCGTCAAATTTTAATCCTTAAAAAGCATGAATCACCTAATATTTTTAAATGGTTTAGAATAACCTATTTTATAACATCTAAAACTACTCTAACATTTTATTTCATTTTCTTAACCTACTTTTAAATGTTAATTTATTTATTAAACATTTCCTTATTATTTATAAAATTAAAAAAATGACTCTACATCATGCCAAAAGCCAGGTATGTGTAGGCTGACTATCTAATTATAAGACAGGGCGTCAGCATACCTTACAATGACAGGTTTGAGAAATTTAGACAAACAAACAAACATAAGTTCTCAATCCAAAAGGAGAGAAATTGCATAGCATTGGCTCGCTATCTAGAGGGACCTGGTCCTTAGACCATTATCATTAGGGCGACAAAATTTGTAATTTTTTTTTTTTTATATGCCAGCCTAACTCCTCTCTCACTGCCTAAGAGAGCTGCATAAACATTTTCCAACATTTAACTGTCCTAAGGTTAATTTAATAAGTTTAATAAGTCTTGGATTGTCATATTGATCATGCCAAAAGCCAGGTATGTGCAGGCAGACTATCTATCCATAAGACATGGCATCAGCATACCTTACAATGACAATCATGAGTTTTAAAATATACAAACATAAGTTCTCAATCCAAAAGGAGAGAAATTGCTTGGATTTGGTTGGCTATCTAGATTGACCTGATCCCTAGACCATTATCATTAGGGCGACAAAAATTGTAATTTTTTTTTTTATATGCCAGCCTAACTCCTCTCTCATTGCCTAAGAGAGCTGCATAAACATTTTCCAACATTTAAAACTCATTTGCATACACATGGCCAAGAAATGCTAATGAGCACATAGAAAGTAGCCTTAAGTACAAATCGCAATATGCGATTATTTAAATCGCATGTTAATCGCGATAACTAGAAAATGACTAATATTCGATTTCGACGAATATGAAACGAATATTCATTCGAATATTCGACGAGCTTGCTGTCAGAAATCGAATTATGGCACCCTACCGCTCATCTACTACTCCCCTTGCTGATGCTGAGAATTTAGTGTTTGTGTAGTGTGTTGGAATGCAGGAGACATCGCATGGAGTTGATTTGTCTGGTCAGAGGCCATCTTAGAGGCCATAGAAGGTTTGCCTAACAAGGGCTATATTAACAATTGCTATATAGAGATGTCACGTTCACGAACAGCAAACCCGAATCTTACTCAAATGTTCGCAAACAGGCGAAACAGCAATAGACTTCAATTGGCAGGCAGATATTAAAACCCAAAGGGTCTCTTTCTAGCTACAATAGTGATAGAAAAGTTGTTTTAAGTTGACTAACACCTGGACTGTGGTATGCCAGAGTGGGATCCATGGCAAAACTTCCATGAAAAATATTTAAATGATGCAGCGTCAAATTTTAATCCTTAAAAGGCATGAATCACCTAATATTTTTAAATGGTTTAGAATAACCTATTTTATAACATCTAAAACTACTCTAACATTTTATTTCATTTTCTTAACCTACTTTTAAATGTTAATTTATTTATTAAACATTTCCTTATTATTTATAAAATTAAAAATGACTCTACACTCATGCCAAAAGCCAGGTATTGTGCTGACTATCTAATTATAAGACAGGGCAGTCAGCATACCTTACAATGACAGGTTTGGAGAAATTTAGACAAACAAACAAACATAAGTTCTCAATCCAAAAGGAGAGAAATTGCATAGCATTGGCTCGCTATCTAGAGGGACCTGGTCCTTAGACCATTATCATTAGGGCGACAAAATTTGTAATTTTTTTTTTTTTATATGCCAGCCTAACTCCTCTCTCACTGCCTAAGAGAGCTGCATAAACATTTTCCAACATTTAACTGTCCTAAGGTTAATTTAATAAGTTTAATAAGTCTTGGATTGTCATATTGATCATGCCAAAAGCCAGGTATGTGCAGGCAGACTATCTATCCATAAGACATGGCATCAGCATACCAATAGCATTGGAATATATGAGAAAATCGCATATTTCCTATGGAGCCTATTACAGTCATAGGCTCCATAGGAATACTAAGTAGTAACCTAGGTTTCATTCACAGAAACCTAGGGTACTAAATGTATGCCCGGCTCCCCTTGTGGCCATCAGGGAGCCGGAGCAAAACCGAAAGTGAAACTTTCGGTTTTGCGTGATCAGATGCCGTGGTCAGGATTGACCACGGCATCTGAGGGGTTAAATGTCCGCGATCGGCATCGCTGCCGATCGCGGACATGAGCTGCGGGTGTCAGCTTGATAAATCAAGCGTTTACCCGCAGCTCATGCGCCCGCTCCATCTTTAAAGTCCG
This sequence comes from Bufotes viridis, assembly GCA_033119425.1. NCBI lineage: Eukaryota > Metazoa > Chordata > Amphibia > Anura > Bufonidae > Bufotes > Bufotes viridis. The sequence continues at coordinate 340,385,692 of CM065590.1, forward strand.
GACGAAGGACGTACATGTACGCCCTTCGTCCTTAAGGGGTTAAAGGGATACTGACTACCTGTTCCTGCTGTGCCATCCACTTCCTGGTATTTGCTGGTGGCGGGCTTAGTTTTGTTTGATTGAAGTGTATAATTCTGCCGTGCTGTGCATGCGCCTAGGAAGTTTATTCTTCACTAGGAATAAGTCACCATAGTGCATGCGCAGCTGCTGCATGCCCATTCAGGACAGCACATGGTACACAGACAGGAGAAATGATGAGTCAAGCACGGCCAGCGGAATCCCTGACAATCAGAGGTAAATTATGAATAAAAACGTTTTATAGACATTATGCAAAGGCAGTGTTGGATGATAATAGCATAGTTTTACTGAGATCAAGGAGCCTAATACAGGAAAAAAATATATATATATATATGTATATATATACATATATATATAGGTCTATAGGGTAAAACAGCCTGTCCATGTCCCTTTAAGGTGTAATACTCAATCAAACATATGGTACGCTAGTTGATTAAAAAAAACAAATTTTTGTATTTTATAAAACAGACAAACACAAACATACAGACATTTACCCTAACCTACCTATCATAAATTCTTATTATTATTGTTTGCAATATTACATAAAACATTCAATTGACAACACAGAACAGTTCTCCCATATGGCCACAAAGCACCAAGAATATGCAGGGCCAACAATCCATCCATCCATCATAAAGATCATCAGCATACCTTAGTAAGGCAGCCTGGGTCTTAACCAGTTTTTCCAAAAGTAAAATTGCCTGTTTAGTGTTAGGTACCTAGGGGGACCTGTGCGCATAGACAAAATTTTATTTTTATTTTTTTAATATGCCACCTAGCTCTCGTCTCAATGATTAGGAAGGCTGCATAGTTTTTTTTAGTTTTGCAATTGTCCCAAGACTAATTTTATAATCTTTCTATTCTGTTTTGTCATATAAACTCATTTGCATAATATGGGACTATGGGAAAGCCATGCAAATAGTGTTTCAGTTTACAAACAAGGCAGATACTGCTATATTGCTCATTAGCATTTCTTGTCCATGTGTATGCAAATGAGTTTTAAATGTTGGAAAATGTTTATGCAGCTCTCTTAGGCAATGAGAGAGGAGTTAGGCTGGCATATAAAAAAAAACAATTACAATTTTTGTCGCCCTAATGATAATGGTCTAGGGATCAGGTCCCTCTAGATAGCCAACCAAATCCAAGCAATTTCTCTCCTTTTGGATTGAGAACTTATGTTTGTATATTTTAAAACTCATGATTGTCATTGTAAGGTATGCTGATGCCATGTCTTACGGATAGATAGTCTGCCTGCACATACCTGGCTTTTGGCATGATCTGAGTGGTTTATGTTGTATGTGGTAGAAAATGATGATATATTGGGTTGGGGTGGACAGAGGACACTAGTTTATACTCTCCCTGCTCTAACACTGCAGCTTTAAATTGAATTTATAATGCCTGACTTTGGTAGGAAGGTAAGCTGAGTGCAAGAATGCAGGGTGAATGGAACATTGCATAATGTTCGCTGGCAGAAGTGAAGGCGAACAAGCGATGTTCGCAGGGAACTGTTCGCTGTCACAGTTCGGGACATCTCTATTGCTATATAGTAATCTCCTACACCAGGTACATACAAGACAACTCCCACGACTTACTCATTAAAACCTTCTTTACTAGCATTAAAAACTATTACACACAGCATAAATATTCCAACATCTTTGTTTGTGCAAAAAGGTGTATGTGCAAATAGTGCAAAAAAAAGTGCAAAGTGAACTTCACAAGTAAACAATACCACACATTCAAGTACGATGACTAGCTATAATAGCCTTTTCTATCCCAAACAAGTATATGTGAACATTCAATTCAAATTAAAACAAGTCACTTGAAAATCCAGCTTGATCAACTCAGGGGGGGGGGGGGGGATCCTGCCTCTATATATAATCAACCTTGGCTCCTGTAATGTCCCTTTAAAGTAGAAACTTAAATGTTGCAGTAGCGCCTTTCTGGCTACTCCTCTTTAGTGCCGCGCTGTAGTAACAGATATTCAATGTCTATGCCGGCCCCTCTTACCTCCCTTGGTATACCGAAGATCGCGGTCCTCTCCGCGTGTATGTCCTCCCCGGCACCACTGGCATCCCACGTGGTGCAGGTCCTGACGCGGCGTCCCGCGTGACCGGAAGGGGAGTGAAACTGTCCGGAGGATGAGTCGGGAGACAGAATAGGGGCCTCTGCTTCTGGGTCCTAGTGCCTCTTCCCTGCCAGTTCTCCTAGGCACCAATAGAGACCAATTGAGAGTGATTAACATGTCCAGATCACGGATGTGTGAACACTGGTTGTAACTTTAAACAACTTTAGCGCAGCACTGATATAATAGCCCAAACGCGTTTCGGGGTCACCCCCTTCTTCAGTGGATATTTTCAGTGTGCGCTCAGATTCCATTATATAGTATTTCAACTTTAAGGGAGTAATTGTTAAAATCCGGGGTGGACACTAAAAGTCTGGACTGGATTACAAACTGTACTGGAATAAAATGACATGACACTCACTTTGGCAATATCTGAAAATAACTAAAACTAATAAAACAGCATCTGTTGATCATATATTTAACTATAAAAATTCTTACAATTATTCTTATAAAAATTCAGTGCCATAATAGTTAGGTCCAAGAAAGTGACTGGATTTAAAAGCTGGAGGTGGCAGGCTGTAGAAAAGATAGAAAAAGGTGTACATGGGGAGGGGGGCCGCAGGGAGGGGAGATCGCGGTGTCGGTACACGGCCAGACCACGATTTCCCATCCCCCTCGGACCACCTCCCCTTACAAGAAGCCAAAAATCTCCATCTCCGCATTTAACCCCTTGGGGATTAGGGTTTCAAATTCAAAAATACGTCTTGATTCACGTCTAGACATGTTGGAGATGTGATTGCCCCCTCTCCATGATTTTGTGACCTTTTCTATCCCTACAAAAATGAGTCCTGTAGGGTCACAGTTATGTATCATTTTGAAATGCTTCGACAGAGGGTGTGCTTCATATCCTTTTTTAATGTTTGCAATATGCTCTGATATTCTCTTTTTCAAAACCCGCTTTGTCCTACCAATGTACTGTTTTTTACAACTACATTCAAAAACTGTAAAAAACAGTAAAAAACAGTACATTGGTCGGACAAAGCGGGTTTTGAAAAAGAGAATATCAGAGCATATTGCAACAGAAATTAAAAGGGTTTTCCAAGACTTTATACCTGATGACTTATCCTCAGGATAGGTTATTAGTATCTGATCGGTGGGGGTCAGACACCTGGGACCCCCACTGATCAGCTGTTTGAGAAGGCATCAGTTATCCTGTGAGCACCGTGGCCTTCTCGCAGCTTACCAAGCACAGCACGGCACAATGTATGGCGGCTGTTCTTGGTTTCAATGCTCAGCCCCTAGGCCAGGAAAAGCTGAGAGAAGGCTGCAGCACTACTGTGGGAGCTGATCGGCAAAGTCCAGGGTGTCAGACCCCACCAGGAGGATAGGTCATCAGTTATAAAGGGGAAAACCCCTTTAAGATGGCTGGAAAGTATAGATCTATAATGTATTATTTGCACTTAAATGGCTTATTTGTATTTTTGAATTTAGCAAAGAGCAAATGTTTCTAATGTATAGACCAGGTCATGGGTGTGCAAAGCTTATTGATATGTATGTGGACTGAAGACTAGCTAGTCTGATCTGATCCTACAGAGCAGCTACTTTAGCAAAAATCGCTAAAAAAAAAATTCTGAAAGATGTTAGAACTAGTGTTGAGCGAGCACCAAAGTGCTTGTTTGCTCGGGTGCTCTGGCCAAACAGATCGGGATGCTCATGTGTTCTACCGAGCACAATGTAAGTCAATGGAAGAACCACAGGCACCCCCTGCTCGGAAGAGTAGAGGATGTCTGGTTCCCAAAAAAACAGCCCGCTTATGTTTATAGCAATGTGATGCACAGACCTGTGAGTTACCAGAAAAAGGAGTGCCCGGTCAGCCACAGTGCATGTAAGTATAATGCTACTGACTTCAGTAGCGTCCTGGCTGCCATGGTAACCATTTGGAGCCCCAACATTACACTGCTGGGACTCCGATCGGAACTGCCGCTCTGCCACCAATGATGGGGGGAGGGAGCACTGCCCACCAATGATTTTAATATTGGGGAGGGGGGGGGGGGGAAGGCACTGCCCACCAATGCAAACATTGTAGAAACATTCCTGACCTCTGACAGGGAGCTGCCATCCGCGCAATTAACCCCTCAGGTGCTGCGGATGGCAGCGCCCTGTCAGAGGTGCGTCCCCAGCACCATGAGAACGCCTTGAGGTTAGAATATACCATCGGATGTGAGTTTTCACAATCCAAAAAAGCGGGCAGTTTTTTTGGGAACCAGACACCCTCTCCTCTCCCAAGCAAGGGGTCCCTGTGGTTCTCCCATTGACTTACATTATGCTGAATGGCACACGAACACATGCAGTGTTCGGCCGAATCCTCAGCTGAACATGAGCATGGCGATGCTCGAGTTGAACACCAATTCGGCCGAGCATGCTCGCTCATCACTAGTTAGAACACAATGCATTACATCTTGCTGTGTGTCATGAAAGTATAGGATACAGGGCAGCCCTGTACTCTTCCCACATCACTGAGCTTACACAGTTACACCATCCTTCCTAAGTGATGGCCCACAACTGAACGGCAGCCCCTTCTTAGCCAAGTCCAGGGGCCTAAACCAAAATGGGAAAACCATAGTATGACAGAAAGAGGTGAAAACCAGATAGAAAAAAAACAGGACTGGATCCAAATACAGAAACAAATACACAGCAAGGTGAAAACAGGAGTACATGTCAAACCAAGTCAACAAGCAATCGGGGGCAATGTCAAAGAAAATGGCAAAAGTTCAGAAATCCAGAATAACAAAGACACAGCTATGTAGCTAGTAAGGCAAGAACACCAATCACAGGCATCTATAGACAACAGCTGCCCATTTAAAAAGCCTGCATCAGGAAGCATGTGACACCAGCACAGATCCTGATTGCTCCGGCGTCCAGGCTTCCTGATCAAGCAGGTCAAGCAACCCCCTGCCAGCAGGACTGGTTGCTGTAGCAACAGAGTGACTCTGGTGCTGTTGGCATATTATGGACAGACTCACAAAGGGAGCACAGGTAAGTGTGTGACACTGTATATGCAATTCCCCAGACCTGTGCGTTTCTGCAATTGTGAATGTATGCATTGTTACACAAGCAGATGGCATATGGGTGGCACTGGGAATAGAGCTTACCACTCAATACCTCTTGAGTGGGCTGGTCCAAATTCCTGTCAGGAGAGGGAGTTAGCTTGGGAAGCCTTGAGTGAGGGAACACGTCCATCTGCCCCCGCTTCAAGGGTCTTAGGAACTAGAGATGCAGCTCATCTGTGAGGACCACAACTCCAGGGAGACTGAAAGGTACCAGGACACAGAAGTTCTGCAAGCTACAGCATTTACAGCCAGCAGTGATCAGCAATACAGCTATACATACTATGCTACAGTTGAGGGGAAACCTGTTAAAACACCCATTACCATAGTTCAGGGCAGGCACACTAAAAAGCCTACATTTCACAGTGGACACCTATAGCCAGCTTATTTCTGTCAGCAAGAAAAGTATTATAGTCAGCCACCACACCTCATCATCTGAGTTTAGACAAAATAAACTGTAAAAACTACTGTATTGTATTAATTGCTCTCATTTTCTATTTAGTAAAGAGGGCCTTTTGATATTTCACTTCAGGCCTGATTCCTTGCACCTTCTTTTGGTGCACCACACCCATCCCTGGGGAGCAACGGCCTAATGGATCACAACTGTCACGAGGGTGTCGGGAGCCACGTCTGACTGTCGCGCTCTATATCTAAAGATATATCTAAAGATCATGCTGTTACTTAATGGTAGCTTTCTGTGTTTGCCTTGCAATCCTTTTTGTCTCATTTAGGGATCCGTAGCTTCTTCTCCTCAGCTGTTTCTTGTCCGCCACTCCCAACCTCCTTATATTCCCCCTTCCCACTTCTCTGGTTGCCAGATATAGAGCTTCCTGCCTGGACTTCTATACTGACCCACTGGAGCTGTGTAGCTGTTGTTCCTGGTTGTCGTACCAGAGCGTTACCCTCCGGATCCCTGTTGGGCTTTTGTTGTCCGCTGTTGTCACCCACCTGGGCTTATATGTTTTGTCTGTATTGTCTGCTGTTCAGGAGATACAGTTCCTGTGATATCTATTGTCTGCTTCAGGTTTCCGTATGGATCCTGGGAAGGTCCAGGCAATTCTAGATTGGGATCTTCCTGAGAACCTTAAAGCACTGCAACGGTTCTTGGGTTTCGCAAATTTCTATAGAAAGTTTATTAAAAACTATTCTGTGATTGTCAAACCGCTTACTGACATGACTAGGAAGGGGACTGATTTTTCTAAATGGTCTGACACCGCTAAAATGGCATTTTCCTCTCTAAAGGAGAGATTTACCTCGGCACCTGTACTAATCCAACTGGATGTCTCCCAACCTTTTATTGTTGAAGTAGATGCGTCAGAGGTGGGAGTGGGGGCTTTCCTGTCTCAGGGTCCGTCGCCTGGCAAATGGCGTCCTTGCGCTTTCTTTTCTAAAAAAATATCTGCAGCGGAAAGGAACTATGATATTAGCAATAGGGAACTATTAGCTATTAAACTAGCGTTTGAGGAATGGCGTCACTTTTTAGAGGGGGCAATCCACCCCGTCACGGTGATTACAGACCATAAAAACCTTCTGTACCTCGAATCAGCTAAGCGTCTCTCCCCTAGACAAGCTAGGTGGTCTCTATTTTTTACCAGGTTTAACTTTATCATCACCTAACGTCCTGGGGTAAAAAATACCAAGGCAGATGCATTATCTCGTAGTTTCCCTGGAGGGGGTAATGTGGGTGATCCGGTACCCATTCTACAAAGAGGAGTGGTTGTCTCTGCTGTACACTCTGTTCTGGAGGGGAAGGTGTTAGAGGCCCAGGGGGACTCACCGGTCTCTTGCCCCTCAGAGAAATTGTTTGTACCGTTAAACCTGCGTCTCGAATTATTAAAGGAACATCATAATTCGACACTTGCTGGGCACCCGGGTAGTAAAGCAACATTGGGGCTACTGTCTCGTCGTTTTTGGTGGCCGAGGTTGCGTCAGGATGTAATGAATTTTGTGTCTACTTGTTCTACTTGTGCACGCGCTAAAGTCTCTCATACACGTCCAGCAGGGTCTTTATTGCCACTTGTCATTCCCAATAGGCCATTGACACATCTGTCAATGGATTTCATCACTGACTTACCTTTGTCTGCGGGTAAAACAGTTATCTTGGTAGTAGTGGACAGGTTTAGCAAAATGGTACACTTTATTGCGTTACCCGCACTACCTAACGCTAAGACTCTAGCTCAGGTATTCATCAATTAAATCGTGAAGCTTCCGGGGTCCCTTCTGATGTTGTTTCGGATCGGGTAACCCAGTTTATTTCTAAGTTTTGGAAAGCTTTTTGTTCCCGTTTGGGGGTACACTTGTCCTTTTCCTCAGCATTCCATCCTCAATCGAATGGACAGACTGAGCGTACCAACCAAAACCTTGAGACATACCTAAGGTGTTTTGTGTCTGAAAACCAAGAGGAGTGGTCATCATACTTACCGTTAGCTGAGTTTGCTATAAATAATCTCCGTCAGGAATCCACTGGCAAGTCACCATTTCTTGGTGCATATGGTTTTCATCCCCAATTCTGTACTTTCAAAGAAGGGGGGTCATCAGAAGTTCCCGAGGAGGAACGGTTTTCATCATCACTTTCATCTGTATGGCAGAAGGTGCAAGCTAATTTGAAAAATATGGGGGGTAAATATAAATGTGTGGCTGATAAGAGACGTTCGCCAGGTCCGGACCTAGGAGTGAATGACTATGTGTGGTTGTCTACTAGGAATATTAAGTTAAAGGTTCCCTCTTGGAAACTGGGTCCTATGTTCATTGGTCCTTACAAAATAGTAGCCATCATTAACCCCGTGGCTTTCCGCCTAGAACTACCTCAGACTTTTAAAATCCATAACGTCTTCCATAAGTCATTACTCAAAAGGTATGTTGCACCTCTAGAACCGTCACCGCTACCACCCCCTCCTGTTATTGTTGATGGTAATCTGGAGTTTAAAATATCCAAAATTGTTGATTCTCGACGGGTCCGCCGCTCTCTTTAATATCTGGTGCATTGGAGGGGTTATGGTCCCGAGGAAAGAATGTGGGTACCAGCATCAGAGGTAAATGCCAACCGGTTAGTTCAGGCTTTCCATGCCTCTCATCCTGAGAGACCTGGTCCTGAGTGTCCGGAGGCCCCTCGTAGAAAGGGGGGTACTGTGACGAGGGTGTCGGGAGCCACGTCTGACTCCATAATACCTGGGGTCAGGAAGTCACAGCGGGTGGCTGTGCGCTCTATGTCTAAAGATCATGCTGTTACTTAATGGTAGCTTTCTGTGTTTGCCTTGCAATCTTTTTTGTCTCACTCAGTGATCCGTAGCTTCTTCTCCTCAGCTGTTTCTTGTCTGCCACTCCCAACCTCCTTATATTCCCCCTTCCCACTTCTCTGGTTGCCAGATATAGAGCTTCCTGCCTGGACTTCTATACTGACCCACTGGAGCTGTGTAGCTGTTGTTCCTGGTTGTCGTACCAGAGCGTTACCCTCCAGATCCCTGTTGGGCTTTTGTTGTCCACTGTTGTCACCCACCTGGGCTTATATGTTTTGTCTGTATTGTCTGTCCTCTCCCTGGTGTTTTCCTTTAGTGTTAGTGGTGAGGACTAGTGCTCCCACCGCCCCATTCACTACTTAGGGCTCAGATTAAGGAAAGCCAGGGTTTAGGCACGTGATCGGCGTACGGGTGAAGAACCCGTCTAGGGACGTCAGGGCAGTCAGGTGCCAGCTTCAAGGTGAGTTGGTGGTCACCACCTTTCCCTCTCCCTTGGACAGGGCTTTCCCTTTTCCCTCCCTTCACGTCACACGTCTGTGATCGGTACACCGGTTGTGATAACAACATGACAAATCTGATCAAGGCCATTAGCACTCCTATCCTCTGCTCCAGCATTACCAAGTGTTTGCTGCATAAAATTGGCATCAAGAATACAATGAGCCTCTATGCCTTAATACCAAGTGCCCAAGCTTCTGTGGACCCCTTGAGTGATTGTGCTGTCATCTCCAAGAACTTATTTGTGGCTACAAATGTGACAATGCACTGCACGCCAAAGAAACAGGGGTAATTGGCTATTAGAGATGAGAGAATTTCTCAAAAATTCGATTTGACTGGTTCGCCGAATTTTCCAAAAAGATTTGATTCAATCCGAATTTATTTGTGGCACGTTAAAAAACAGCTATTTCCTGACTGCAGAGAGCCTGTATAGTGGTGTAGAACACTGTGCCTTGCACTAACATGCATAGGGAGTCTGCTGTAGTAGTGAAACAATATTGTGAGTCTGTTTGACATGCACATGACAGGCGTTGCTCTTAGAATCACTGCACACTTCACTTATTTGGGCAGTTATGGGGCCAAAACTGACCAAGTAACTCAAGTTTGTACTCAGTCTTACAGGTCAATGTTAGCGCCAGGTATAAAGAACTGTGCCGAGGCCCAAGATATTACTATAGTGTGAAAGAGCGCACTCCTTTTATACTGTCGTCAGTTGATTCCGCATAGCTGTCTACAGAACCTGTTCTACTAAACGCTTATACAAGTAGAGCCCCGACAGAGTGGAGAGTGGGTCATCAGCAAGTTTGTGTTGGCGTCACTGATTATTCTGATTATTTTGCTCTTCCTCTGATTTGTCAGAACAATAACCCCAAAAAAACAGACCCTGTCTGTTGAGCATCTGCCTTCACTCGGTCAGCATTTTGTCAGTAATCCATCAGTATTGCTAAAACCCAAAAAATCCAGGACTGGATCCAAAACAGAGATGATACGTGAATGGAATATTTGCATGTCTTCTATGTTTTGTAAGGAAACAAAATGTTGGGACAGCACAGTCCATAGTCGCCAATTCGACCTATGCGATATTGTGGTGGTACAAGCGGTTTTAGATCCTGGTCTCAGATCCCTGCTTCATGCTGACAAGGTGATTGTACCGCAGCACTCATGTAGTTAATTTTGATTCTCCTTTTTTGCCCCAGTATGCAACGTTTCGACTGATAAGATTCTTTTTCAAGCATATTGCATTACACCCAGTGAACAAATATTTATACACAGATATACCCAATCCTGGGGCAAACTGAGTGGGCGGAGTATCCACCCCTCAGTCCCACCCCTAACAATCCACCAATGATTATACATTTTACAAAGTCATGTCGTGAATGCACCAATAACTAGCATGACTTACTGGAGGCTGAGGAGGGCCCAGATCGGGTAACGCAGTCCAGCTCCAGTGCAGCTCTTCCCGGCCTCCGCCCGCCGCATTACATCACTTTCCGTCATATGATCCAGTGTGTTTATCTCGTTGCTATGTTACCGGACCCGCTCTATACCAAGCAGTGTACAAAGGATGTAGTAAATAGTACGTTTATATTAATATTTGACATTATGCCTGCTGATTGTGCTTCTGATAGAAATCGGGGCTATCGAACCAGGGGTCTTCCAAAAAACCGTTGGAGTAGTGCTCACTGATAGTTAATATAATCCGCACTATATTAAAGTGGCCTATACCATGTATAGAATGCACCCATATGTTTAAAAGCAATATTGACAGTGAGACAAGACCACAGACACCCTTAGATCATTCTTAAAGACCGCATATTAGGTTCGGACACTCCCTTCATTTAAGTGGTATGCGTCTGAACCGTCGGTTTCATTCATGCACAACATCGAGATGGGGCATGGGTGGTCTCCCTCCCAATATTGGGGAGAGCCCCACTCTGTCCCTCTCCCAGTCATACCTTGTGGGCTGTCAAAAAAACACAAAAAAAACAAAAAACACTGCTCTATTTAAGACAAAGTCGGGCCCACTGCCTCCACATAATCATTGTGGACACAGTTGGTATGACCACTTTATAGTACAGGTATATATATCTAAAAACATGATTCATCACCAACCCTTCAGTTTCAGGAATATCCCTGATCCGGCTGGCCCTTCAAGCTGTTATGAATATAACCACGGTCCAATAGAGGTTGTTATATACTCCCTTTGGTATCCCTCTCACCCTCCAATTCAGAACTCACTCTCGTGGTCTTCTGTGTTTTGTACCCATTCCTGATTTTGGCTACCAAATCATAAGCCAATTGTGATGGGACCATACAGGCCTTATAGCTGCTACATAGACAAGATATATTTTGTCAACTACGCCAAACAGGGACACAAGTGGCCCAGTAACAGAGTGGGAACAGCATGAGGAGACCACAGAGTAGTGATGGTTCAGCAGCATGAGGAGACCACAGAGTGGTGATTTGGCAGCAGCATGAGGAGACCACAGACTGGCAACGTGACATAGTGTGCAAGTGGAAGCAGCAGCAGCATGAGGAGACCACAGTGACATAGTGGTTAGGTGGCAGCAGCATGAGGAGACCACAGTGTGGCCCAGTGAGATAGTGTTGAGGTGGCTGCAGCAGCAGGAGGAGACCACAGAGAGGCCCAGTGACATAGTGTTGAGGTAGCAGCAGCATGAGGAAGCCACAGACTGGCAAGGTGACAGTGTGGAGGTGGAAGCAGCATAAGGAGACCACAGAGAGACCCAGACACAGAGTTGTGAGTTGGCAGCAGCATGAGGAGACCACAGAGTGGCCCAGTGACATAGTACTGAGGTAATAGCAGCATGAGGAGACCATAGAGTTGCCCAGCGACATAGTGTTGCGGTAGAAGCAGCATGAGGAGACCACAGAGTATTGATGTTGCAGCAGCATGAGGAGACCACAGAGTGGTGATATGGCACCAGCATGAGGAGACCACAGAGTGGTGATATGGGAGCAGCATGAGGAGACCACAGAGTTGTGAAGTGGCAGCAGCATGAGGAGACTACAGAGTGGTGAAGTGGCAGCCGCATGAGGAGACCACAGACTAGCAAGGTGATATAGTGTGGAGGTGTCAGAAAGACCACAGAGTAACCCGGCGACAGAGTGGGGAGGGGGTGGCAATTATAGTACCATCTGATGATGGTGGGTGTAAGAAGGAGCACCTAGCATCAGATTTGTGGCATCAGGCAGGTGGCAGCATCAAAATACTAGCAGAGGCAGGTACCCAGACGAAACCGGTCTCTTTTGTCAAGGTTTGGGTGAGGCAGCATGGATGATCTAATCTGAAGCATCAGGCATTGGTGGGTGGAAATCCTGGCTGATCCACACCTGATTCATCTTGACAAAGGTCAGTCTCTCCACATTTTGGGTGGAAAGGCGAGTGCTCCTTGGGGAAACTATGGTCCCCCCCAGTACTAAACACCCGCTCTGAAGCCACACTACTGGCTGGGCAAGACAGCTTTTCCAGGGCAAACTCGGCCAGTTGCAGCCACAAATCCAGTTTGGCTGCCAAGTAGTCCAGAAGATCTTCAATGTGGGTTGGCAAGGTGCTGTACAAGTATGCTTCCACCTGCTGGTTCAGGTTCTGCTCCAGGTCTAGCTGCCGCTGCAGGTGAGTAGTTTCTTCAGTAAGCTGATGAATAAAGCTGCTTATCCGCGACTCTAGACTCAAGCTGCTGCTGATGGAACTGGTACTGCTCCTACACCCACACCTTGCCACAGCAGCCATGGCAGTGGAACGAGAGCGCAGAGGGCCTCCCCGGTCAGACCTGCGAGAGGATGGACAATGGCGCACATAGGAAGCAGCCAACTGACTACATAAGATGTCTCTATACTAGTTCAGTTTGTCGTCCCTCTCCTAGCGGGTGTATAGATGGCAGTCATTTTGGACTGGTAGCGAGGGTCCAACAAGATAGAAAGTCAGAAGTCATTGCTCTGCTGAATGGTGACAATTCGGCTGTCACTACACAAGCAAGTGAGCATGTAGCGGGCCATTAGCGCAACTGACTCCATCTCCACGGCATACTGCCATGGTGTTCCTGGGTCATCTGCCTCATCTCCCTCTTGCTACTCTGGCTGCTCCTGCTCCTCCTGGTGACTGACAAATAACGAGGGACTCCCTGCCTCCATTTCCACTGCATACTGCCATGGTGTGCCTGGGTCATCTGCCTCATCTCCCTCTTGCTCCTCCGGCTGCTCCTGCTCATCCTCTCCTGTCACCTGACTAGAAAAAACTCACATTTTACTACACATTGCTTGTGCTCCAATGTCCTCCTCCTCCAGTTCATCCCCACAGGGCTCATGTGGCCATGAGATTTAGGCGCCACGTCTCCAGTCCCCTGACCAGCCAGACATGAAGCAGTAAAATTACATTGTTCATCCCATAGTTCTGACGACTGACAAATAACGTGGCATACTCAAAGGGCCTGAGCAAACGGCAGGTGTCATTGAAGTTACACAGAGGCGTACTCCTATCCGCTTGGATCATCAAGCAATCGTTTATAGCCATTCTCTGTTCGTATACTCGGTCCAACATATGGAGGGTGGAATTCCAACGGGTGGAAACGTCGCATATCAGCTTATGTTGGTGGATGCCGTTCTGCCGCTGCACCTCAAGGATAGTGTGCTTGGAGGTGTTTCCTGGCCATTTTTATGATGTCTTGCAGATGGGTGGAAGATTTCAGGAACTGCTTGACAAACAGATTGAACACGTGCGCCATGCAGGGCGCATGGCTCAGCCCTCCTTGACGCAGTGCCGACACCATGTTCTTCCCGTTGGGAAGAACACCATGGTTCCGATTTTCAGTTGTCGCAGAGAAATCCAGGATTCAATTTCTTGATGAAGGAGTTCCTCCCTTGTATGACTCTGTTTGACCAGGCAAACGAGGTGCAGAACAGCGTGACACCGCCGTGCCCTGCACACATGGTATGCTGGAGGATCACTGTGAATTGTTCCTGCAGTGGAGGCTAAGGACACTGTGGTGGATGATGAGGCAGAGGCGAACATTGTAGCAGGACCAACGGCGTGAGAACATGGAGGCGGAAGCGGCATCATTTGGTCAAGTTGCTGGTGTGGCTGGGCAGGAACCGCATTCACCCAGTGGGCCTTAACCCCTTAAGGACCAGGCTCATTTTCACCTTAAGGACCAGGCCATTTTTTGCAAGTCACTTTGTGAGGCTTACATAATAGAAACCACCCAAAAATGACCCCATTCTAGAAACTACACCCCACAAAAAAAACTAAAAAAACGTAAAAACTGATTTTACAAACATCATTAACCCTTTAGGTTTTCCACAAGAGTCAATGGCAAATGGAGATAAAATTTTAGAATTCCAATTTTTGGGAAAATTTTCAATTTTAATCCATTTTTTCCAGTAACAAAGCAAGGGTTAACAGCCAAACAAAACTCAATATTTATTGCTCTTATTCTGTAGTTTTCAGAAACACCCCATATGTGGTTGTAAACTGCTGTATGGCCAAACGGCAGGGCACAGAATGAAGGGAACACCATATAGTTTTTGGAGGAAAAGGTCAGTACCGCATGGGACCTCGAAACGCGTTTGGGAACAACTGGCCCTACTGGCACTTTTAGATTGAGCGTACGTGAAGTTAGAGATATAAGTCGGGTGTGCGATTGTTTTTCACTCATACAATCGCTTTCCACCTTCACTACGGAACCTATTGCGACTGAAGCAAGCAAAGGTAGAGCTGCAGAGGACTCAGCTGAGGATCGTGGAAATTGAAGGACTTTCTTATCCTTGCGGTCCACTGAAAATCTACGCCATTAACACATGGCACGCTGATAGCCAATACAAGTGCTATTACCCATGAGCCCTATGGAGGTAAGGAGAATATAAATGCTGAATAGGTGGGACGCCACTGAAAAGCAGGACTTTGAGAATTCTGTTTTAACCTTTTCTCCACTAATGAGGCATGGAATGAAGTATTAGATATTGAAATACACCATACGCTTCTCCATTATATATGGACATCCTTTATACGAATTGAATATTCAATACGGTGTTATAACTAAAGGGCTTGAAGAGTAATCGGCATTGTATATGAAATTGGACTGTATTCAAGCGGGTTGATGGACTCTTGATATAAGCTGCTAACTTCCGTTTATTTATTATCCATTTTGTATTGCAATACCTATGAAATTTAGGAGGAGAGTTATAAATTTTTGACTGGTTAATTCCAGCTGCTCTGTTTTTTTATATATATCTATTTTTTTATATATATATTCATTTTTTTTTATTTTTCCTTTTTTATGCGATGATGTGTATGTATTTATATGAATTGATTTGAAATAAATAACCAAATTCTGCTACTCCAGATATTGAGTGCCATATCATTGACCTTATATTGAAAAGTAACTCTTTTTGGGTGTGTGGAGCTTACACCAATAGATATTGAGCACCACTTTTCATCTGTTTTCCGGTAGAGCCACCTCTTTTGTACACTTACCATATACATACAAGGCTGTTATAAAGAGAGACGCCAGACTCGGTGCCCGCACTGCCATATGCAGAAGGCCGGGAGACTACCCGCAGGATATTCCATACTAATTTGGGCTCATTTTGGTTCAAAAATCATATTTACCCTAAAATAGTACAAACAAAACTGCCACCTTATCCTGTAGTTTCCAAAATGGGGTCACTTTTTTGGAGTTTCTACTGTAGGGGTGCATCAGGGGGGCTTCAAATGATACAGTGTCAAAAAACCAGTCCAGCAAAACCTTCCTTCCAAAAACCATATGGCATTCCCTTCCTTTTATGCCCTGCTGTTTGGCCATATAGCAGTTTACGACCACATATGGGGTGTTTCTGCAAACTACAGAATCAGGGTAATAAATGTTGAGTTTTGTTTGGCTGTTAACCCTTGTTTTGTTACTTGAAAAATGGATTAAATGGAAAATTAGCAAAAAAATAGCTGTTTTGAGACCGTTTTTATTTTTGTTATTTGCATAGTTGATCTGACAGGTTAGATTGAGTGCTATTTCTATAGAGCTAGTTGTTATGGACGGGACAATACCAAATATGACTACTTTTTGGGGGGTTTCGTTTCAGTTTTTCATAACAAAGCATTTTTGAAAAAATGATTTTTTTTGTGCCTCCACATTCTGAAAGCCATATTTTTTTTATTTTTTGGGCAACTGTCCTATGTAGGGGCTCCTTTTTTGCGGGATGAGATGACAGTCTGATTGGCACTATCTTTGGGTGCAGATGACATTTTGGTCACTTGCTATTACACTTTTTGTGACGCAAGGTGACAAAAATGGCTTTTGATACGGTATTTATATATATTATTGCTGTGTTCACCTGAGGGGTTAGATCATGTGCTTGTTTTATAGAGCAGGTTTATTTATTTAACCCTTTAATGACCGGCCATTTTGCACCTTCGTGACCAGACTGATTTTTGAACATCCGACATGTGTCACTTTATGTGGTAATAACTTTGGAACAATATTATTTATCCAAGCCATTCTGAGACTGTTTTCTCGTGACACATTGTACTTCAGGATAGTTATAAATTTGAGTCAATATATTGCAGCTTTATTTAATGAAAAAATTCCAAATTTACAAAAATTTGAAAAAAATTCACAATTGTTTAAATTTCTCTGTTTTTAAAACAGAAAGTGGTAACTCATAAAATTGTTATTACTTTACATTCTCTATATGTCTGCTTTATGTTGGAATCATTGTAAAAATGTCATTTTATTTTTTTAGGACATTAGAAGGTTTAGAATTTTAGAAGCAATTCTTACATTTTTGGAATGATAATATCACGTTTTGGACTCATTATATTGATGACGTCTTTATGATCTGAGAGGGCAGTACATCTGCCTTTTAGAAGTTCATCAATACCATAAATGAAAATGATATTGGTCTGAGCTTCACTTCTGAAACTCATACAGAACAAATTACATTCCTCGATGTGGTTGTAAGAAAAATCGAGGGGACACTAAGCATATCAGTATAACATCATAGGCGTGCGCAGGCTATTACATTAGGCTGTGCACCCTAAGAACAAACACACGCCGCGCTTGTGTTTGTATGTATGTATGCATGCATGTATATATATTATATACACATACACACATATATATACACAAATACACTCTGCATACATACATACAGACCCGCATTATCAATATAATGAAGGGAGAAGAAATAATTTTTAAACTTAAAAATATTTTTCATTACACCTCAGGTCAGACCACCAATCAGACCCCCAATGTTAATCAGACCTTAGCTGACAGCTTCAATCAGACCCCCAATGTCAATAAGATCCCAATAACAATTCCATGCAATACAGTATAACCCCTGCGCCATCACATACTATACAGTATAACCCCTGTACCATCCTATACAATACAGTATAACCCCTGTACCATCCCATACAATACAGTATAACTCCTGCGCCATCCCATACAATACAGTATAAACCTGCACCATCACATACTATACAGTATAACCCCTGTACCATCCTATACAATACAGTATAACCCCTGCACCATCCCATACTATATAGTATAACCCCTGCGCCATCCCGTACAATATACAGTATAACCCCTGTACCATCCCATACAATACAGTATAAACCTGCACCATCACATACTATACAGTATAACCCCTGTACCATCCTATACAATACAGTATAACCCCTGCGCCATCACATACTATACAGTATAACCCCTGTACCATCCTATACAATACAGTATAACCCCTGCGCCATCCCGTACAATACAGTATAACCCCTGCGCCATCCCATACTAATACTACAGTATAACCCCTCGTACCATCCCATACAATACAGTATAACCCTGCAATCAGCATACCTATCCACATACCATATACAGACATATATAACCCCTGCACCATCCCATACAGTACAGTATAACCCTGCGCCATCACATACTATACAGGAAAAAACCCTGTACCATCCTATACAATACAGTATAACCCCTGCGCCATCCCATACAATACAGTATAACCCCTGCGCCATCCCATACTATATAGTATAACCCCTGCACCATCCCATACAATACAGTATAACCCCTGCGCCATCCCATACTATATAGTATAACCCCTGCGCCATCCCATACTATATAGTATAACCCCTGTGCCATCCCATACAATACAGTATAACCCCTGCACCATCCCATACAATACAGTATAACCGCTGCGCCATCCCATACAATATACAGTATAACCACTGTGCCATCCCATACAATATACAATATAACCCATTTACCATCCCGTACAATACAGTATAACCTCTGCACCATCCCATACAATACAGTATAACCCTACGCCATCACATACAATATACAGTATAACCCCTGTACCATCCCGTACAATATACAGTATAACCCCTGTACCATCCCATGCAATATACAGTATAACCCCTGTACCATCCCGTACAATACAGTATAACCCCTGTACCATCCCATACAATATACAGTATAACCCCTGTACCATCCCGTACAATATACAGTATAACCCCTGTACATCCCATACAATATACAGTATAACCCCTGTACCATCCCATACAATATACAGTATAACCCCTGTACCATCCCGTACAATACAGTATAACCTCTGCACCCTCCCATACAATATACAGTATAACCCCTGTACCATCCCATACAATATACAGTATAACCCCTGTACCATCCCGTACAATACAGTATAACCTCTGCACCCTCCCATACAATATACAGTATAACCCCTGTACCATCCCATACAATATACAGTATAACCCCTGTACCATCCCGTCAATACAGTATAACCCCTGTACCATCCCGTACAATACAGTATAACCTCTGCACCCTCCCATACAATATACAGTATGACCCCTGTACCATCCCGTACAATATACAGTATAGTCCTCTCTGTGATCACTGGACTATATATAAACCATACTGGGAAAAATACTCTCAGAAACCCTGTTTCTGACCCTTATGTTAAAACATAACTTTCGTTTGATTGCTCTAATATCTAAACATCTAAAGGAAAAAAATAATTTTAAAAAGCTGCTGTTTCTCTACATGACCGGTTGTTTATAGTAGTGGTAATAGAGTGGTTATAGTAATGGTAATAGAGTCTCAAGGATCTATAAAAGCAGCTACACTATTTTTACAGACTCTATTAACACTACTATCAACATAAAGTCATCTAGAGAAACAGTATTTTTTTTTTTCCTTTAGATGTTAAAACATAACTTTAATTTGATTGCTCCAACACCTAAAGGAAAAAATAGAATTTTAAAAACCTACTGTTTATCTAGATGACCTTATGGTAATAGTAGTGTTAATAGAGTCTCTAAAATAGTGTAGCTGCTTTTATAGACCCTTGAGACTCTATAACCACTACTATAAACAACCAGTCATCTAGAGAAACATCAGCTTTTTAAAATTATTTTTTTTCCTTTAGGTGTTAAAGCAATCAAATGAAAGTTATGTTTTAACATAAGGGTCAGAAGCAGGGTTTTGTTTAGACTCTTGGTTATTAGTTCATAAAGCACCATATTGAGCTCAGATGGCACGGCCAATCAGCAGCCTCCTCCCTAATAACAAAGCTCTGTAATGTACGGAGCTGTGTTATTGGAGATTTCAGGGATCAGCTGGTTGCTCTGCTGCCTGCAGTGCCTGTGCCGTTCACAGCGCTCAGTGCGCTGATGAATGGCAGTGAAATCTGCGGCTGAGCGCACATTCTAAGCCTTTAGTCGGCCTGATTAGGGTGTGCCAACGGCTACTAATAGTATCCTACATTGGAATAGTTACATCCCCCTTCTGCCAAGGAGGGTATTCCAAGGGGACAGTACCTGCGAGTTCGCAGAAACTGCTCATCTGGAAGTAATTTCAACTCAGAATCTAAAAAAAGATTAAAAAACAGGCTGGCACAGAGAGGTTATCCATTGAAGCTCTTAAAAGAGTCTTTCCAGTTTGCCGAGTCTAAAAAGAGGGAGGACCTTCTGATACCAATATCTAGGGATGATGCAGATGAGGGTCTGATACGCCTGATTTCCACCTTTGATGCTGGTAACAGTGAGGTGGTATCCATACTGAGAACATATTGACCAATACTCACTATAGAGCCTGAATTTGCACAGGTGATTAATAAATATCCCCATAGTTCATAGCCACTATGAGGGTCCTGAAA
Source organism: Bufotes viridis (assembly GCA_033119425.1). NCBI lineage: Eukaryota > Metazoa > Chordata > Amphibia > Anura > Bufonidae > Bufotes > Bufotes viridis. The sequence goes on from CM065590.1 coordinate 340,405,863, forward strand.
GGGAGGGTACTTGGCTAGACCATAAGCCTTTGGGTGTGTTTAACCCCTTAAGGACCGGGGGTTTTGGGATTTTTGCATTTTTGTTTTGCGCTCCCTGCCTTCCAAAAGCCATAACATTTTTATATTTCCGCTCACATAGCCATATGACGGCTTGTTTTTTGCGGGACAAGTTGTACTTTTTAACGCTATCATTTATTTTTGCATGTGATGTAGTGGGAAACGGGAAAAAAATTCCAAATGGGGTGAAATTGCAAAAAAAATGCAATTTCACCACAGTTTTACGGGTTTTTAAATTACAACGTTCGATTTGCGATAAAACTGACTGGTTAATTTTATTCTTCAGGTAAGTACGAATCCGGCAATACCTAATATGTATAGTTTTTCTTGCGTTTTGATAGTGAAAAAAAAATTTAAATTGGGAATTTTTTTATTTTATTTTTTTGTCGCCATGTTTTGACCCCTATAACTTTTTTGTTATTATGCGTACGGAGCAGTGTAGGGGCTCATTTTTTGCGGGGCAATCTGAACTTTTAATTGATACCATTATGGGGTGCGTATGATGTTTTGATCACTTTTTATTCATTTTTTTTTAGGAAATGAAGCGTCCAAAAATGGCGAATTAGCCATTTGGACGCTTTCTTTCCGTTTTTATGTTTACCGTATGGTGAATATTTTTTTAATATTATTATAGTATGGGCGTTTTCACACATTGCGACACCCATTATGTGTAATTTTTTTATCTTTTTATTTATTTTATTTTCATTTTGGGGAAAGGGGGGTGATTTGAATTTTTATATATTTTTTATTTTATTTTTATTTTTTATTTTTATTTTTTAACCACTTTCTTATAGTTCCCATAGGGAACTATAAGATGCAATCATCAGATTGCTATTCTCATATATTCCAATGCAATAGCATTGGAATATATGAGAAAATCGCATATTTCCTATGGAGCCTATTACAGTCATAGGCTCCATAGGAATACTAAGTAGTAACCTAGGTTTCATTCACAGAAACCTAGGCTACTACTTGCATGCTCCGGCTCCCCTTGTGGCCATCAGGGAGCCGGAGCACAAACCCGGTTTTGCGCTGATCAGATGCCGTGGTCAGGATTGACCACGGCATCTGAGGGGTTAAATGTCCGCGATCGGCATCGCTGCCGGTCGCGGACATGAGCTGCGGGTGTCAGCTTGATGAATCAAGCGTTTACCCGCAGCTCATGCGCCCGCTCCGTGCGGGAGCGGGCGCCATCTTTAAAGTGCGGACGAAGGGCGTACATGTACGCCCTTCGTCCTTAAGGGGTTAAATGCGGATCTTGTAAAGCATGCCATTTTTTTAACACTTCTAAAATAATAGATTTCCAGGGGAAAAAAAAACTTTAAAACATAATAATAATAATTTAATCCCTATAAAAACAGGGGAAATACCCCATTACCATATAGTAAAACTCTCTATTGATAATCTGATCCCAATCTATCTAGCGTCTCTCTGCATATACTGTGCTATAGGGGCGATACATATATTCAATGTGACCATAATCTCTTTAGGGTTCCTCTAGACTGTGTGAGTGATACCCAGGGATCAACAAGTACAGAGGAAAAACATTGGTGTTGGGATACTGTCCCTAATATTGCCCTAGACTACACCTTAGCCCAGGGACATCTCCTGATGGTGGGGACTCCCTGCCCTCGAACCTTATCTAATATGCCCTAGTGTTCCCCTCACCTACACCAACCAGTGGTATCAGCAGAGAATAAATAACTCTCTATACATAATCCACATATCATTAATAAATCTGATTTACATGACATAAGCTGTCCATTGAGATAGTGACAGCTGCAACCACATAGCATGTAACAGTGTTATGTGCTATGATAACCTAGGCCATGATTGACGATGTCAAATGATGTAATAATGATATGACATGATGTGGTAATGATTAGAGTTGAGCGAACACCTGGATGTTCGAGTTCGAGTAGTTCGGCTGAACTTCCCGAAAATGTTCGCGTTCGGGATCCGAACTTGACCTGAACTTCATCCCGAACCCGAACCCCATTAAACTCAATGAGACCCGAACTTTTAGGCACTAAAAAGGCTGTGAAATAGTCCAGGAAAGGGCTAGAGGGCTGCAAAAGGCAGCAAAATGTAGATAAATGCCCTGCAAACAAATGTGGATAGGATAATAAATTAAAATAAAATAAATAAAAATTAACCAATATCAATTGGAGAGAGGTCCCATAGCAGAGAATCAGGCTTCAAGTCACCCACCAATGGAGAAGGTCACTTTCAGTTATTTCGGCCCCAGCACCCAGACAGAGGAGAGAGGTCCCACAGCAAGAAATAAGGCATCATATCACCCACTACTGGAGAAGGCCACTTTCAGTGGAGAAGGCCAATTTGAGTTATTTAGGCCCAGCACCCAGACAGAGGAGAGAGGTCCCACAGTAAGGAATATGGTGTCATATCACCCACCACTGGAGAAGGCCACTTTCAGTTATTTAGGCCCCAGCACCCAGATAGAGGAGAGAGGTCCCACAGCAAGGAATATGGTGTCATATCACCCAACACTGGAGAAGGCCACTTTCAGTTATTTAGGCCCCAGCACCCAGACAGAGGAGAGAGGTCCCACAGCTAGGAATAAGGCATCATATCATCCACCACTGAAGAAGGCCACTTTGAGTTTTTTAGGCCCCAGCAACCAGACAGAGGAGAGAGGTCCCACAGCAAGGAATCATGCCTCATATCATCCACCACCGGAGACGGCCACTCTCATTTATTTTGGACCATCACCCAGACAGAGGAGAGAGGTCCCACAGCAATGAAGAAGGCGTCATATCACCCACCATTGGAGAAGGCCACTTTCAGTTTTTTAGGCCCCAGCAACCAGACAGACGAGAGAGGTCCCACAGCAAGGAAGAAAGCGTCATATCACCCACCATTGGAGAAGGCCACTTTCAGTTATTTAGGCCCCAGCACCCAGACAGAGGAGAGAGGTCCCACAGCAATGAATAAGGTGTCATATCAACCACCACTGGAGAAGGCCACTTTCAGTTATTTAGGCCCCAGCAACCAGACAGAGGAGAGAGGTCCCACAGCAGAGAATCATGCATCATATCACCCACCACTGGAGAAGGCCACTTTCAGTTATTTAGGCCCCAGCACCCAGACAGAGGAGAGAGGTCCCACAGCAAGGAATAAGGCGTCATATCACCCACCACTGGAGAAGGCCACTTTGAGTTTTTTAGGCCCCAGCAACCAGACAGACGAGAGAGGTCCCACAGCAAGGAAGAAAGCGTCATATCACCCACCATTGGAGAAGGCCACTTTCAGTTATTTAGGCCCCAGCACCCAGACAGAGGAGAGAGGTCCCACAGCAATGAATAAGGTGTCATATCAACCACCACTGGAGAAGGCCACTTTCAGTTATTTAGGCCCCAGCAACCAGACAGAGGAGAGAGGTCCCACAGCAGAGAATCATGCGTCATATCACCCACCACTGGAGAAGGCCACTTTCAGTTATTTAGGCCCCATCACCCAGACAGAGGAGAGAGGTCCCACAGCAAGGAATAAGGCGTCATATCACCCACCACTGGAGACGGCCACTTTAAGTTCTGTAAGCCCCAGCACCCAGACAGAGGAGAGAGGTCCCACAGCAAGGAATAAGGCGTCATATCACCCACCACTGAAGAAGGCCACTTAAAGTTATTTAGGCCCCAGCACCCAGACAGAGGAGAGAGGTCCCACAGCAAGGAATAAGGCATCATATCACCCACCATTGGAGAAGGCCACTTTCAGTTCTTAGGCCCCAGCACCCAGACAGAGGAGAGAGGTCCCACAGCAAGGAATAAGGCGTCATAGCACCCACCACTGGAGAAGGCTACTTTCAGTTATTTAGGCCCCAGCACCCAGACACACAAGAGAGGTCCTGTAGCAGAGAATAAGGCATCATATCACCCACCACTGCAAAAGGCCACTTTGAGTTATTTAGGCCCCAGCACCCAGACAGAGGAGAGAGGTCGCATGGCAGAGGTTCAGGCTTCATGTCACCCAGCATTGTAATGAGCCACTTTCAGTTACGTAGGCCCCAGCACCCAGATTGAGGAAAGTTCCTTTCAACTTTGGGTTGCACCGCAAGAAAAGTTAAAAAAATGAGGATTCAATAAAGAAGTGCCCCGGAGTACAAGAATACATGGTTGAGTGGGAGGCAGTTATAAATGTCTGTTCTGCACAAGGGAGGGACAGGTCCCGTGGGATCCAAGCCTGGTTCATTTTTATGAACGTCAGCTTGTCCACGTTGGCTGTGGACAGGCGGCTGCGTTTGTCAGTAGTGACGCCCCCTGCCGTGCTGAATACACGTTCAGACAAAACGCTGGCCGCCGGGCAGGCCAGCACCTCCAGGGCATAAAAGGCTAACTCTGGCCATGTGGACAATTTGGAGACCCAGAAGTTGAATGGGGCCGAACCATCAGTCAGTACGTGGAGGGGTGTGCATCTAAGGAGCGCATCTACCTGCGTGCGCTTGTACTCGCGCATCTTCCTATCACGTTCCAGTGCAGGGAGTAAGGTGGGCACATTGTCTTTGTACTGGGGATCCAGCAGGGTGGCAACCCAGTAGTCCGCACACGTTCAAATGTGGGCAACTCAGCATGTAGTCGCTCATGTGTGCAAGGGTGCCCAGAGGTAAGGACAAGCTGTCCTCTGTGGGAGGCGTATCGTCATCATACTCCGTATCCCCCCAGCCACGCACCAGTGATGGGCCTTAGCTGTGTTGGGTGCCACCCCGCTGTGAACCTGCTTCATCCTCCTCCACTTCCTCTACCTACTACTCCAGTAGTGTGCCCTAGCTGGCCACATTTGTACCTGGCCTCTGCTGTTGCGAAAAAACTCCCTCTGAGGCACTTCTAACAGACTGGCCTGAAAGTGCTAAAAATGACCCCTCCTCCTCCTCCTGGGCCACCTCCTCTTCCATCATCGCCCTAAGTGTTTTCTAAAGGAGACATAGAAGTGGTATTGTAAAGCTGATAACGGCGTCATCGCCACTTGCCATGTTGGTGGAGTACTCAAATGGAGGCCCAGTCATTGGTGGTGAAGTGGTGCTGTTCTGCCGAGCGACTCACCCGTGCGTGCTGCAGCTGAAACTCCACTATCGCCTGCTGCTGCTCGCACAGTCTGGCCAGCATGTGCAAGGTGGAGTTCCACCTGGTGGGCACGTCGCATATGAGGAGGTGAGCGGGAAGGCCGAAGTTACGCTGTAGCGCAGACAGGCGAGCAGCGTCAGGATGTGAACGCCGGAAGGATCATATCGGGGTAGTTGTGAATGTTCTTCTGCACCACCAAATTCAGCACATGCGCCAGGCAAGGGATGTGCGTCAAATCGGCTAGTCCCAGAGCTGCGACGAGATTTTGCCCATTATCGCACAACACTAGGCCGGGCTTGAGGCTCACCGGCAGTACGGTGTTCATTTTAGGACATGGTCAGATATCAGAGTCAACTATCAAAATAATGCCAATGTGACACCTGACACCTGACACCTGACTCCTGACACCTGACTCCTGACACCTGACTCCTGACACCTGACACCTGACTCCTGACACCTGACACCTGACTCCTGACACCTGACTCCTGACACCTGACTCCTGACTCCTGACTCCTGACACCTGACTCCTGACACCTGACACCTGACTCCTGACTCCTGACACCTGACACCTGACACCTGACACCTGACACCTGACACCTGACTCCTGACTCCTGACTCCTGACTCCTGACTCCTGACTGAATTGAAGTTATGTGTGACCGCTGATATCTGACTACTGACGAAGTCAGGTGTCAGGGGTCAGCCTCACTATTAACTTTAGTTTCATCCTTCTTTTCATACACTTAAAGGCATAGATGAATAAAATGCCAAGTAAACCTTAACTGAACTTATAGCTCAGTGGTAGCGCATCTGTCTTGTGATTAGATCCTTAGGGTTCAAATCCCCTTCTAGCTCTTAAAAAAATTTAATTTTATTAAACTGTAGATATGAGGCAAATTGACGTCATGTGCGACCGCTGATATCTGACTACTGACAAAGTCAGGTGTCAGGGGTCAGCCTCACCATTAACTTTAGTTTCATCCTTCTTTTCATACACTGAATGGCATAGATGAATAAAATGCCAAGTAATCCTAAACTGATCTTATAGCTCAGTGGTAGTTTGTATGTTTTGCGTCCAAAGACCATAGGTTCAAATCCCCTTTGCTGTCTAAACCTGACTAAAATTATGAGCTTGGAATTTTCTTTTTTTTACATTAAACAGGTGACAAGGAGTACTGTAAGTAGTCCTTTTTTATTTTATTAAAGATTAAATGGGCAGCACCATTGTAAAGTGGGCACTAATTTAATGTACAATACAATGAAGTATTAGAGGGGATTTGAACCTATGGTCTTTGGACGCAAAACATACAAACTACTTCTGAGCTATAAGATCAGTTAAGGATTACTTGGCATTTTATTCATCTATGCCATTCAGTGTATGAAAAGAAGGATGAAACTAAAGTTAATGGTGAGGCTGACCCCTGACACCTGACTTTGTCAGTAGTCAGATATCAGCGGTCGCACATGACTTCAATTTGCCACATATCTACAGTTTAATAAAAGTATTTTTTTTTTTAAGGGCTGGAAGGGGATTTGAACCCTAAGGTTCTAATCATGAAACAGATGCATTACCACTGAGCTATAAGATCAGTTAAGGCTTACTTGGCATTTTATTCATCTATGCCATTCAGTGTATGAAAAGAAGGATGAAACTAAAGTTAATAGTGAGACTGACCCCTGACACCTGACTTTGTCAGTAGTCAGATATCAGCGGTCACACATGACGTCAATTTGCCTCATATCTACAGTTTAATAAAAGTACATTTTTTTAAGAGCTAGAAGGGGATTTGAACCCTAAGGTTCTAATCACAAGACAGATGCACTACCACTGAGCTATAAGTTCAGTTAAGGTTTACTTGGCATTTTATTCATCTATGCCTTTCAGTGTATGAAAAGAAGGATGAAACTAAAGTTAATAGTGAGGCTGACCCCTGACACCTGACTTTGTCAGTAGTCAGATATCAGCGGTTGCACATGACTTCAATTTGACTTATATCTACAGTTTAATAAAAGTAAATTTTTTTAAGAGCTAGAAGGGGATTTGAACCCTAAGGTTCTAATCACAAGACAGATGCACTACCACTGAGCTATAAGTTCAGTTAAGGTTTACTTGGCATTTTATTCATCTATGCCTTTCAGTGTATGAAAAGAAGGATGAAACTAAAGTTAATAGTGAGACTGACCCCTGACACCTGACTTTGTCAGTAGTCAGATATCAGCGGTCGCACATGACGTCAATTTGCCTCATATCTACAGTTTAATAAAAGTAAATTTTTTTAAGAGCTAGAAGGGGATTTGAACCCTAAGGTTCTAATCACAAAACAGATGCACTACCACTGAGCTATAAGTTCAGTTAAGGTTTACTTGGCATTTTATTCATCTATGCCTTTCAGTGTATGAAAAGAAGGATGAAACTAAAGTTAATAGTGAGGCTGACCCCTGACACCTGACTTTGTCAGTAGTCAGATATCAGCGGTCACACATAACTTCAATTCAGTCAGGGGTCAGGTGTCAGGAGTCAGGAGTCAGGAGTCAGGTGTCAGGAGTCAGGTGTCAGGAGTCAGGAGTCAGGTGTCAGGAGTCAGGAGTCAGGAGCCAGGTGTCAGGTGTCAGGAGTCAGGAGTCAGGTGTCAGGAGTCAGGTGTCAGGTGTCAGGTGTCAGGTGTCAGGAGTCAGGAGTCAGGAGTCAGGTGTCAGGAGTCAGGAGCCAGGTGTCAGGAGTCAGGAGTCAGGTGTCAGGTGTCAGGAGTCAGGTGTCAGGTGTCAGGTGTCACATTGGCATTATTTTGATAGTTGACTCTGATATCTGACCATGTCCTAAAATGAACACCGTGCGGCAGAAATCACTCGTCGGTCTGTTGTTCAATACCCCTCCACAAATCCTGCACGGTGTGGCTGTCCCCCAAACATATGTTTCAGAATGGCCTGCTGACGTTTACCCTGGGCTGTGTTGAAGTTGGTGGTGAAGGTGTGTAGCTGACTGGATGAGCTGGTGGAAGCAGAGGAGGAGGAAACCGAGTAGGAGGAGGAGGCTGCAGGAGGCAAAGAATGATGCCCTGCAATCCTTGGCGGCGGATGGATGTGTGCCAAAGAACTCTCCGCCTGGGGCCCAGCCGCCACTACATTTACCCATTGTGCATTTAGGGAGATATAGCGTCCCTGGCCGTGCTTACTGGTCCACGTATCTGTGGTTAAGTTGACCTTGCACATTTGATTTTATCGGAAACTTGGTTGTGCAAGCAAGGAACGGCTGTCTTGGAGAAGTAGTGACGTCTGGGAACAACATACTGTGGGACAGCCATGGCCATCAGCTGTTTGAAGCTGTCTGTGTCCACCAGCCTGAATGACAGCATTTCAAAGGCCAATAGTTTAGAAATGCTGGCATTCAGGCCCAGGGCTCGAGTTTGGCTAGGTGGGAATTTACGCTTTCTCTCCAAGGTTTGTGAGATGGAGAGCTGAATGCTGCCGTGTGACATGGTGGAGATGCTTGGTGACGCAGGTGGTGGTGTCGGTGGCACATCCTCTGTTTGGTGGGCGGCAGGTGCCAAAATTCCTCCCGAGGTGGAGGAAGATGCCGAGGCAGCAGCAGAAGATGGACATTGAGTGAGTTCCTTGCTTTTAAGGTGTTTACTCCACTGCAGTTCATGCAAGTTGTGCTAAGGTTCAGAACATTAATGCCTCGCTTCAGGCTCTGATGGCACAGCGTGCAAACCACTCAGGTCTTGTCGTCAGCACATTGTTTAAAGAAGTGCCATGCCGGGGAACTCCTTGAAGCTGCCTTTGGGGTGCTCGGTCACTGGTGGTGGTGGCCAGTAGCAGGTGAACTCTCTTGGCGGCAGCTGTTCTGCTTTTGCCCCCTGCTCCCTCTTTTGCTATGCTGTTGACTCGGTCTCACCACTGCCTCTTCCTCTGAACTATGAAAGTCAGTGGCATGACCTTCATCCCATGTGGGGTCTAGGACCTCATCGTCCCCTGCATCGTCTTCCACACAGTCTTCCTCCCTGACCTCCTGTTCAGTCTGCACACTGCTGAAAGACGCAGCAGTTGGCACCTGTGTTTCGTCATCATCAGAGACGTGCAGACTCCGATGAGGTGGTATTCCCATGTCCTCATAATCAGGAAACATAATTGGTTGTGCATCAGTGCATTCTAAGTCTTCCACCACTGGGGAAGGGCTCGGTGGATTCCCTTGGGAAACCCTGCCAGCAGAGTCTTCAAACAGCATAAGAGACTGCTGCATGACTTGAGGCTCAGAGAGTTTCCCTGATATGCATGGGGGTGATGTGACAGACTGATGGGCTTGGTTTTCAGGCGCCACCTGTGCTCTTTCTGCAGAAGACTGGGTGTGAGATAATGTTGTGAACGTGCTGGATCCTCTGTCGACCACCCAATTGACTAGCGCCTGCACCTGCTCAGGCCTTACCATCCTTAGAACGGCATTGAGCCCCACCAAATATTGCTGTAAATTCTGGCGGGTACTGGAACCTGAGGTATTTGGTTCACTAGCACCTAACACTATCTGCCTATTTATTTATGTACCGTATTACACTAATCCAGGCTCAGCAGTAATCACTGATTTAGGGGAATATCAATTGTAGGGCTATTATTTAGGAACTGGATGAAAGGTATCCTTTTATGGACAGATTTACACTTGGAGATGCACAGTAGCGTGTGAAAAATATGTAGGATTATGCCTTCAGCAATTGTATTTTAACACTTTGCGTATAATACCCTTTAACGGACACAAATACAATGGGAGATGCACGGTAGCGTGTGAAGTTATTTAGGATGACCCTCTCAGCACTTGTTTATACATCTTGAGTGTAATATACCCTTTAACGGACAGATAGGATATAGCAAAAAAATAACTAGTATTGATGGATTGATGGACTTGGTGGCAGCTTGTTCTGGTGCACCACAAGTCACAAAATGGCCGCCGATCACCCCAGAAAAAAGTGACATAAAAACCTGTGCAGCCTAAAAACCTGTGAGCAATTAACTAGCAGAAGTTGAATCATTTACAGCTGCAGATCGATCACTTCATTAGGTGCTTTTGCTGACTTTTCCCTTCCTAATCTCGCCCTCACAGAAGCTGCGTCCTCTCCCTACACTAATCAGAGCAGAGTGATGTGCGGCGCTACGTGACTCCAGCTTAAATCGAGGCTGGGTCACATGCTGCACTTGGCCAATCACAGCCATGCCATTAGTAGGCATGGCTGTGATGGCTTCTTAGGGCAAGAAGCAAAACGCTAGCTGATTGGCTGCTGTGATATCGCTAAACAACGGACCCGAACCTGAACTTTTTTGAAAATGTTCGGGTCAGGGTCTGTTTCCCTAACACCCCAAAATTCGGTACGAACCCGAACTATGCTCGAACTGTTCGCTCAACACTAGTAATGATATACCACTGATAAACTGATGTATGGTGATTTTTCCAAATAAACTGATACAGAAGTCAGGAGGAGACAAATCAGATGTCCAATGGGGGTCTGGTATCAGGCGATAATGTTCAAATAGTACCTAGAGAAAGACACATACACGAACATCATTGAAATCCTCCCATAAGGCAGGCTGAACCAATTAGCTAATACTATTCTTACTTACATCCACTGCCAGGTAAGGCCATTAGGTGGAACTATTAGTTGTCCCCTTGGTTAAAGGGATTATCCAAACCAACAGAGACGGTCAGCACTGACACATATAAATAAACAAAAATAGTGTCAACAGCAAAGTATGGAGAACATGATCCAGATCTTCATCATGTAGAAGTGAGTACTCACGCTACCAAACGTTCCCCGTCTGTCCTACTCCTCCCGTGCAGATCCCCAATATACACCAATTTATAAATACCCCGCTAAACACCTTTATCCTGTTGCTCATCATCAGCAACGTGGGACGCCAGCCTCCAGCACTCTGACATAATTTCCTGCCGATGGAATGCAGGAAAATACTATGCGCTGGAAGCCAGAAGTGGTGTGGTGCGGTGCTCACTAATAGCTCCGTCGCTTCCTGCAGATGGAACGCACAGAAGTGTGGTATATGCCAAGAGAGTAATGCATCATTGTAAGCTAGCCAGGAAGGCAGGAAATCTAATGACTCCAGAGATGTCTTACAGAGAGCACCTACATATTGACCCCATATAGGATAAATAAGAACAAAGGCCTATTTACAGTGGGGTAATTTGGAGATATAAATGGGGATACAACATTATTCTAAGATCACAGGGACAATCACCTGAAAACCACTAATCAAAAACCAATAAAGAGGAGAGTCTTGATGTCCCCTATAGGTTAAACATGACACTATAATCATATAAGCACCAGTGGTATAGGGAGCTAAAAAAGATACAACATAAGTGGTCACTTCGCGCATCCGGCCGGTTTAGAATGGAATACATAGTAACATAGTAGCATAGTACATAAGGCCGAAAAAAGACATCTGTCTATCAAGTTCGGCCTGTCATCCTGCTAGTTGATCCAGAGGAAAGAAGTACTCCCTGGATCAATGACCCATCTCTAGTAGCTATAGCCTGAAATATTATTAAACTCCGGGAATACATCCAGGCCCCTCTTGAATTCCTTTATTGTACTCACCATCACCACCTCCTCAGGCAGAGGAGAATAATTCATCAGATGGAGTTAAACAACTCCCTATCCTGTCCAGTTTATGGAAAGCAGGTAAATGTGATCCTCTCATTCAGTCCTAAGGGGGCCTGAGACTTAAACCTGTGAATCCATTTGCACTCCTTCTGTAGAATCTTTTGAACCCAGTCCCCACCCCGGGGGGAGGGGGGAACCGTCTTCAGAATAGAAAATCTCAAGCATTTGGGATCCCCGCCGAGTCTCTCATTAACATGTGATGCAACCAGAGTAACTTTTTTTTAAATACATCTTTCACATGTTCAAGAAATCTTCTTGCCTCCCTGATTGTTTTCCCTACATAGTCCAGAGGGCATGGACATTGGCACACATAGATGGCTCCTTAACTCCTGCAATTATGAAAATCCCGGATCATAAATATTTTAGTCATCATGGAGCATATAATGTCCTTAGTGGATAGGACATAGTCACAGGCCTTACATCCCCCGCATCGATACATCCCATTGGGTTTACGTTCTAACCACGTATTTTTTCCCATGGGAGGGGTGTAATGGCTGTGAACAAGTTGATCCTTAAGGCTCCTCCCACGCCTATACATGACACTCGGGTGTCGGGATAGGATATATTAAATATAAGTTAACATCAAGTCATGGTGGGAGATCAGGTCGCTTGAGAGCTATCTGGAGCATAAGATAGTCCCTAGGGGGTTACGACTCCAGATTAGACCATATCGCATATCGTATCTCCCTCCATGACAATTAAGTGGGAGGAGGAACTAACTCACAGCTCACTTAAGTTGATGAGCATCCTTCTCGAGGAGGAGAAAGTATTGTTTGAGAGGACCTCTGCCTGCTTACAGGAACAGATAGAAGTAGCTCTCAAATTTCGAAACAACCCGGACTTTAATAGGCGTGAGACCTCATTACAGACCTCAGTTGAGAAATTTCAGAAATATATTAAGGAAGGAAAACATAGACAGTTTGTGCGTGATCTGTCAGAATTTAAGGAGAACAAGGCATATAGTCAGCATCAGGAGAATACGACTGTGGCCACGTCTGATGTCTCATCTTCAGATATTGAGTCATCTGATACAGAGCTTCACTCTCGAGGTTTTAGAAATAGAGGGAGTGATAGACCATTTCTACATGGTAGAGGATGGCATCAAGGAAGAGGCGAGAGAAGGGGGGGTGGGGTGGGACACAAGGTATGGGGTATTCAAATACCTCCTTATCCTTGGTTCCATCCACCTCCTCCAACAAAACACTCTCTTCACAAACTATCCCCCCCCCCCTCTTTTTTAGAGAAGAGCAAGGTCCCGTATCATTTACGGGACCGGGGCAGATCAAAAAAAGTCTGACGAAAAATATGCAAATTATCAACCTGACATCTAGAGGTCTCAGCGAGATCGAGATGAATGTATTGAAGAAAGGCCTATCATTTGTGCCTACGAATAACTTCTGTCTTTTCACATGGACTAAAGATCTACATCTATTTAGTCGTAGATTGAAATGGCATAAATTCTTTAAACACACCAATAGGCAGACCTTTTGAAAAGTTAGGTATAAATGAGGCGGACTTCCCTGATCTGCAGACACTCGTTGAACTTGGTGAGGAGGGTAAACGTGCACCTGGTCAAGGGCCACATACAGACCATAGACTTAGGAGCACTAAGATGCCACCCCCACTCAATTATGAATGTATCGACATATTTTCAAACATATAATCTGTCGCAGTCCGAAATGACGGCCCTGCGAGGTCTAGACACATAGAAACATAGAATGTGTCGGCAGATAAGAACCATTTGGCCCATCTAGTCTGCCCAATATGCTGAATACTATGGATAGCCCCAGGCCCTATCTTATATGAAGGATGGCCTTATGCCTATCCCATGCATGCTTAAACTCCTTCACTGTATTTGCAGCTACCACTTCTGCAGGAAGGCTATTCCATGCGTCCACTACTCTCTCAGTAAAGTAATTCTTCCTGATATTACTTTTAAACCTTTGCTCTAATTTTAAACTATGTCCTCTTGTAGCAGTTTTTCTTCTTTTAAATATTCTTTCCTCTTTTACCGTGATGATTCCCTTTATGTATTTAAAAGTTTCTATCATATCCCCTCTGTCTCTTCTTACTTCCAAGCTATACATGTTAAGGTCCTTTAACCTTTCCTGGTAAGTTTTGTCCTGCAATCCATGTACTGGTTTAGTAGCTCTTCTCTGAACTCTCTCCAAAGTTTCAATATCCTTCTGCAGATATGGTCTCCAGTACTGCACACAATACTCCAAATGAGGTCTCACTAGTGCTCTGTAGAGCGGCACGAGCACCTCCCTCTTTCTACTGTTAATGCCTCTCCCTATACACCCAAGCATTCTGCTGGCATTACCTGCTGCTCTATGAGATTGTCTGCCCACCTTTAGGTCGTCTGATATAATGACCCCTAAATCCCTTTCCTCAGATACTGAGGTTAGTACTGTATCACTGATTTTATATTGTGCTCTTGGGTTTTTACGCCCCAGATGCATTATCTTGCACTTATCGACATTAAATTTTAGTTGCCAGATTTTTGACCATTCCTCTAGTTTTCCTAAATCCTTTTCCATTTGGTGTATCCCTCCAGGAACATCAACCCTATTACAAATCTTTGTGTCATAAGCAAAAAGACCTTACCATTGAGGCCTTCTGCAATTTCGCTGATAGAGATATTAAACAATATGGGTCCCAGAACAGATCCCTGAGGTACCCCACTGGTAACAATACCATGGTCTGAATATACTCCATTGACTACAACCCTCTGTTTTCTGTCCTTCAGCCACTGCTTAATCCATTCAACAATATATGAGCCCAAGCTCAAAGACTGCAGTTTATTGATAAGCCTTCTATGTGGGACAGTATCAAAAGCCTTACTAAAGTCCAGATAAGCAATGTCTACTGCACTTCCGCCATCTATTATTTTAGTCACCGAATCAAAAAAGTCAATAAGATTAGTTTGACATGATCTCCCTGAAGTAAACCCATGCTGTTTTTTATCAATTAACCCATAGGTTTTTAGATGTTCCGCAATCCTCTCCTTGAGTATGGTTTCCATTAATTTCCCCACTATTGATGTCAGGCTTACTGGCCTATAGTTGCCCGATTCCTCTCTACTACCTTTCTTGTGAATTGGCACAACGTTTGCTAATTTCCAATCTTCTGGGACGACACCTGTTACCAGTGATTGGTTAAATAAATCTGTTAATAGTTTTGCTAGTACACCTCTAAGCTCTTTTAATAGCTTTGGGTGTATCCCATCAGGCCCCTGTGATTTATTTGTATTAATTTAAGACAGCTGACTTAGAACCTCTTCCTCTGTAAAGACACATGCATCAAAGGATTCATTAGTCTTCCTCCCTAACTGAGGTCCTTCTCCTTCATTTTCCTTTGTAAAAATTGAACAGAAGTATTCATTGAGGCAGTAAGCTAGTTCTTTATCCTCTTCCATATACCTTCCTTCTTTTGTTTTTAATTTGGTAATTCCTTTTTTTAATTTCGTTTTTCATTTATGCATCTGAAGAATGTCTTATCACCTTTTTTCACTGACTAAGCTGATTTCTCTTCTGCCTAAGCTTTGGAAGCTCTTATAACTTGCTTGGCCTCTCTCTGCCTCATCTTATAGATTTCCCGGTCATCCTCGTTTTGGATGTTTTTATACTTGCTAAATGCCATCTTTTTGTTTTTTATGATTTTGGCCACTTCTGCTGAGTACCACAGGGGTCTCTTCCTTTTTTTGCCTTTACTGACAAGCCTAATGCACTTTTCTGTTACCTTCAGTAGTGCCAATTTTAAGTAGTCCCATTTCTCTTGGACTCCATTGAAATTGTTCCAGTCTGACAGGGACTCGTATACCACTGATCTCATTTTAGAAAAGTCTGTTTTCCGAAAATCTAAAACTTTTGTTTTTGTGTGGAGTGACTCAGTCACTGTACTTATAGTAAACCTCACTGACTGGTGGTCACTGGATCCTAAGCTTTCCCCTACAGTAATATCAGATACCAAATTGCCATTTGTGAATACCAAATCTAAAATGGCCTCCTTCCGGGTTGGCTCCTCAACTACTTGCTGCAGAGATAATCCCAGTAGGGAATTTAGAATGTCTGTACCCCTGGCCGAACTAGCTATTTTGGTTTTCCAGTTTATATCAGGAAGATTAAAGTCTCCCATAATGACAACTTCCCATTTCAATGTCATTTTAGCCATTTCCTCAACTAGTAGATCATCCAATTCTTTGACTTGGCTTGGTGGTCTGTATATGACACCTACACGAGTTACCTTATGATTACTAAGCTGCAACGTAACCCAAACTGACTCTAAATTGGTTTCGCTGGCTTGTATTAGATTAGATTTTATGCTATCTTTCACATATAGGGCCACTCCACCCCCTTTCTTGCCTTCTCTGTCTTTCCTATAAAGAGAGAACCCAGGTATTGTTATATCCCAGTCATTACTCTCATTGAACCATGTCTCAGTAACAGCCACTAAATCTATATTCTAAGATGCCATTACAGACTCAAGTTCGTTGATCTTATTCCCTAAACTGCGAGCATTTGTATACAAGACTCTCAGCTTATCATTTCTTATCCTATCAGCTCTGGCATCTTCTGGCATTGTTTTTTCGGGGGCAGCCGAACTGATGGTTTGTCTCTTTTGTGCCCCCCTTTCCTAGTTTAAATGTTCCTTAGCAAAAACTTTGAACTGTTCACTGAGGACATGCATTCCCTTGAGAGAAAGATGCAAACCATCTTTCTTGTACAGTTCTTTTCTATTCCAGCTAGAGCCAACATGAGACACAAAGCCAAATCCCTGGTTCAAACACCATTTACCAAGCCATACATTGAATTCCTTAATACGCAACTGCTTGTCATGCTGACGGTTATGCACAGGCAGAACTGCAGAGAATGAGACAGTCGATGCAATCTCCCGTATATCATTACCAAGTGTGTGAAAATCTTCCTTCACCTTTGAAACTTCATTGCAAGCCAGATCATTTGTCCCAATATGGACAATAACATCCACCTCCTTTTCCATTTTTGCTTGCTTAATAATGTTAAGGATACGTCGTCTGTCCCTGCTGGCAGTAGCACCAGGGAGACATCTCACAAAACCCTTTTCTTCAAACTTCACACCTCTTATGATAGAGCAAGATACAACACTTATCATTAAACCCTCTGATAAAGGGGGGAACTTGGTTGTTCTAGATCATGAGGTGTACCAACGTATATGCCTCAATCTTCTCAAGGACAAATAAGGCTATAGAGTTCTTCCCTCTAACCCTATGACATCATTCATTGAAGAGCTCAAGGCACTGCTAGATGTGGGTCTCTCTGGAAAAGTCATCTCCCCCACTGAATATGATTTTCTTCTTCCTAAACATCCCTGCATAGCCACCTTTTATACCCAAGGTGCACAAGGACACAACCCCACTGAGCAGGAGCCCCATTGTCTCGGGGGTTAATTCTTTGACCCACAATTGTGGCATATACCTTGATCAGGTGCTGAGGGGGTTCATCGTTACCCTGCCGGCATTTACGAGGGACACGAGGGACTTTCTCAATAAGATTGACACAATTAATCTGGAACCTGATTGTTACCTTGCAAGTGTGGATGTTGAATCCCTATATTGTTCAATTCCCCATGAGAAAGGGTTGATGGCAGTTGAATATTACCTTAAGACCAGAGGGATACATTATACGGCCCACCATCGATTAATCGTGTCCTTGTTGGAGTTCACTCTGACCCACAACTTCTTTCTGTATAACACTCATTTCTACCACCAGCTCAGGGGGGCGGCGAATGGGAGTCCCTGTGCCCCGACTTACGCTAATCTCTTCCTGGGCTGGTGGGAGGATCTATGTGTATTTCCAAACTAAACAACGTGGTGGTCAGAGAAGATTATCTTCAAGACACGCTATATTGATATTTTTGTGGTCTGGAAAGGTGGGTCAGAGGAATTCCGACAATTTGTCAGTGATCTGAATCAGAACCAGATCGGCCTCAGTTTCACATATGAAATAGACTCTACCTCGATAGCCTTCCTGGATGTGAGGATCACAAAGGAGGGTGACAGACTAATGGTTGACATCTACAGGAAGGCTACGGCAACGAACTTCCTATTGCACTGGGAGAGTTACCATCCAACACCTCTTAAACGGGGTATTCCCAGGGGACAGTTCCTCTGGATACTGCACTAGGAGGGAGGCATTCTTCAAGGAGGCCAAGAGGCCAAGAATCTCCAGGGCAGATTCACTGATAAGGGCTTTAATAATGCACTTCAGAAGGACAGGAACCAACTGCTCACCCTGAGACACATGGAGGTCGATAAACCC
Organism: Bufotes viridis; assembly: GCA_033119425.1. Taxonomy (NCBI): domain Eukaryota; kingdom Metazoa; phylum Chordata; class Amphibia; order Anura; family Bufonidae; genus Bufotes; species Bufotes viridis. The sequence continues at coordinate 340,423,957 of CM065590.1, forward strand.
CAACCAGTTAGGATCGTTTCCACCTTTGATTCGGCGAACACGGAGGTTTTAGGCACCTTGAGACGCTACTGGACACCAATCTGGGGGATATCCTATCCCGACACCCGAGTCTAACGTTTAGGCGTGGGAGGATCCTTAAGGATCGACTTGTTCACAGCCATTACACCCCTCCCATGGGAAAAAATACGTGGTTAGAACGTAAACCCACTGGGATGTATCAATGCGGGGGATGTAGGCCTGTGACTATGTCCTATTTACTAAGGACATTATATGCTCCGTGACTAATCAAATATTTAAGATCCTGGATTTTCATAATTTCAGGAGTAAAGGAGCCATCTATGTGTGCCAATGTCCGTGCCCTTTGGACTATGTAGGGAAAACAATCAGGGAGGCAAGAAGAAGATTTCTTGAACATGTGAACGATGTAATCAAGAAAAAAGTGACTCTGGTTGCATCACATGTTAATGACACGGCGTGGATCCCAAATGCTTGAGATTTTCCATTCTGAAGACGGTTCCCCCCTCCCCCCGGGGTGGGGACTGGGATCAAAAGATTCTACAGAAGGAGTGCAAATGGATTTACAGGTTTAAGTCTCAGGCCCCCTTAGGACTGAATGAGAGGATCACGTTTACCTGCGTTCTATAAACAGGACAGGATATATCTCTTGCTTGTTTAACTCCCTCTGATTAATTATTCCATTCTAAACCAGCCAGATGCGCGAAGTGTCCACTTATGTTGTATCTTTTTTAGCGCCCTATACCAGTGATGCTTATATGATTATGGTGTCCTGTTTAACCTATAGGGGACATCAAGACTCCTCTTTATTGTTTTTTGATTAGTGGTTTTCCGGACCTCACAGGTGATTGTCCCTGTGGTCTTAGAATAATGCATTTATATCTCCAAATTACCCCACTGTAAATAGGCCTTTGTTCTTATTTATCCTATATAGGGTTGATATGTTGGTGCTCTCTGTAAGACATCTCTGGAGTCGTTAGACTACCTGCCTTCCTGGCCAGCTTACAATGATGCATTCCTCTCTTGGCATATACCACACTTCCGTACGTTCCATCTACAGGAAGTGACAGAGCCATTAGTGAGCACCGCGTCACTTCCGGCTTCCAGCGCGTAGTATTTTCCAGCGTTCCATCGGCAGGAAATGATGTCAGAGTGCCGGAGGCTGGCGTCCCACGTTGCCGATGATGAGCAGCAGGATACAAGTGTATAGTGGGGTATTTATAGAGGGGTGTATATTGGGTATATGCAAGGGAGGAGTAGGTAGCGTGAGTACTCACGTCTACATGATGAAGATCTGGATCATGTTCTCCATACTTTGCTGTTTACACTATTTTTGTTTATTTATATGTGTCAGTGCTGACCGTCTGTTGGTTTGGATAATCCCTTTAACCAAGGGGACAACTAATAGTTCCACCTAATGGCCTTACCTGGCAGTGGATGTAAATGAGAATAGTATTAGCTGATTGATTGGTTCAGCCTGCCTTATGGGAGGATTTCCCTGATCTTTGTGTATGTGTCTCTCTATGTACTATTTGAACATCATCGTCTGATACCAGACCCCCATTGGAAATCTGATTAGTTTCCTCCTGACTTCTGTATCAGTTTATTTGGAAAAATCACCATACATCAGTTTATCAGTGTTCTCATTACCACATCATTTCATGTCATTATTACATCATTTGACATCATCAATCATGGCCTAGGTTATCATAGCACATACCACTGTTACATGATGTGTGGTTGTCGATGTCACTCACTGACTGGACAGATTTTTGTTGACATGCAACATCATTGACCTCCTAATGAACCCTGAATGCTACATGGGGAAACGTGTTGAGGATAGTTGGAATTGATGCTGTCATTTCTGAGATTGACTGGTGGAACTGACAGTATCTCTTATGAAAAGGATTGAAAGACTATCGGCACCATCATGTATATCAGATTTATTAATGATATGTGGATTATGTATAGATAGGTATTTAGTCTCTGCTGATACCACTGGTTGGTGGCTTGGCTGTAGGTGAGGGGAACACTAGGGCATATTAGATAAGGTTCGAGGGCAGGGAGTCCCCACCATCAGGAGATGTCCCTGGGCTATGGTGTAGTCTAGGGCAATATTAGGGACAGTATCCCAGCACCAATGTTTTTCTTCTGTACTTGTTGATCCCTGGGTATCACACACACAGTCTAGAGGAACCTTACTCCACCTAAAGAGATTAAGGTCACATTGAATATATTTGTCACCACTATTTGACGCACTATGAACAGCACAGGCAGCGCACTGAATGTAGGCCGGCTATTATAGCTAAATAATAAAGTTCATGGAAAATATACTATATTGGACTGTAGTATTCAGGTTAAAAAGTGGGTTTTGGGTTGCAGTGTGGGCACTCAGTCTGTAAAAGGTTCGCCATCATTGCACTAGATCGATTGGGATCAGATCATCAATAGGATTATCAATAGAGAGTTTTACTATATATGGTCCATGTGCAGAATGGGCCAGTAGCGTCTTAAGGTGCCTAAAACCTCTGCGTTTTCCGAATTAAAGGTAGAAACGATAGTAGCTGGTTGGGGTTTATCGACCTCCATATGTCTCGGGGTGATATGGTTTTCCCCCTGTTTTTATAGGGATTAAATTAAAAGCTATGTTTTAAAGGTTTTTTTTTTTTTTTTTTCGCTGGAAGTCGGTTATTATAGTTATACCCCTATATTTGTATATTGGTTTAAGCTGGAATTTTGCTTCTAAAATAATAACCTGTTTGATTACACAGCACCTGTTTTCCATCTGGGATTTTGTGAACTGTAGAACAAAAGGTCTAGTGTATATCTGCCAATGTACATGTCCCATGGATTATATTGGGAAAACTAAAAGAGAATTCCGAAAAAGGATCTGTGAACATATCAATGATATAAAAAAAGCAAAGGATACACCTGTGGCTCACCATTTCAATGATTATCATAAGGGTGACGTGAGTATGGCTCATTTCTCAGTTTTGGAGGTGGGCCCTCTTTCTGAGGGAAGGGTTGACTGGGACAAAAAGATCCTTCAGAAAGAAACGGCATGGATCTACCGCTTTTAGTCCCAGTCCCCCCTTGGTCTCAATGAAAGACTGACCTTCACGTGCTTCATCTAAATCCCTGGTCCATTTAATATATACTTTGCTTCAGTAAAGATGTATTGCCTTTCTCTGGTAGTATAGATGCGTTAAGCAACCTGTAACGGGTGAACATGTATTAAGTATGCCTCTTCCTAATATTTTGGTGTGGATTCCCCTTTTACTGTTATGGGGATGACCCCAATATATGATATATTCTTTGCGACTATCTATAATAACTTTGGGAGACACCCATTAGTGTCTGTTCTTTTATCATTTCTGGCCAATGTTGAGCTGTGAATATTTGAATATGGACCTCTATTCCATGTACATACTGTTGATTTATGGTCTATAACTAACTTGGAACGCGATTTGCGTTCCACAGTGCGTTTCAGCGCAAGACCGGAAGTTATTTATAAGCACTTCCGGTTGCTGTGTTTGGCACACAGAAACACCATGCGGTCCATGATGCTCTCCATTCTATCGGAAGCTGCGCGAGAGTTGGGTAATGCGCTCCAACTACCGGAAGTAGCTTACCGGCGTCTGGATGTGGATTCTGGGCAAGCGCACCAGATTGAATAAATAGTGCGATTTTGGCCAGATTAACTATGGCTCAAGCATTTTGGTTGTTGGGACCATATCATTTGTCTACATGTGAGTAGCCTGTATGTTTTTGTAAGTGCATGTAAATCTCTTCCCGGCTAATACTGGGTTTGTTTTTGATTGAACGTATATACTCTTTCACAGGTACTTGCAGTATGACAGCCATATCTCTGGCGGTCAGCAACACCATTTATATCCAGCTTGGAGCTAAGTATCACATTTATATAATTTGACCTAATTGTTTGAGATCATCCCCTGATGAGCCTAATAAATTCTGGGTGAAATGCGTTGGAGTTTGTAGGGCATTTTTAGGGTAAGTTTTTGTCTACCCCTGCTCTATTCATAAATGTTATATTCCCTTGAATCCCATCTCTATCCTGTCACTATGGTTGTCTACCTGGGGGTCTCAACTCCCCTGTAAGGATTATTAATATTGCATGTCTCTTAGCACTTTATGTGTGGTATATATGTACCGGTACCCTTTTGTAGTATATTAAAGGTAATATAAAAAGTCACTTTCTTTATACGGACATTCGCTGTTGATTTGTATGTGACAGAGTATCTATTCTATAATCTATGTGATTTTTAGTTTCTACTCTGAGGTTCCCCACAGTGGAAACCCCCAAAAAGTGACCCCATTTTAGAAACTATACCCCCCAGGGAATTTTCCAAGAGGTGTAGTGAGCACTTTGGCCCAATATGCTTTTCATAGAATTTAAAAACTCTTGGCTGTAAAAAAGAACAATTTAAAATTTTACTGAAAAATGACACTTTAGGCCCAAATTTTTAATAGTCACAAGGGGTAACAGGAGAAAATCACCACAAAATGTGTTACTCATTTTCTCCTGAATAGGACAACACCCCATATGTGGTTTTCGACTGCTGTATGTGCGTATTGTAGAGCACAATATGGCTTTCGGAGGGCAAATTTCACTGGAATAATTTTCTGGCACCGTGTTTCATTTGAAGGTACCCCAAGTTACCCCACAGTGAAAACCCCCAAAAAGTGGAAACTACACCCTCTAAAGTGTTCATCCAGGGGTGTAGTGAGAATTTTATTATTTTCCGGTATTCATCAGGGGGTATAATTTATTTTCACATTTTGGAGTTTGTCATATTTTCCAAATTATATTTTGCTAATAATGTGGAGTGTTAAAAAAGAGTGGATTGGATAATTAATTAAAAATGGCCAAAAGTAGACAAAATAAGTTAATTTTTTTTTTGTTTTTAGTATAGTCTAGGGAAGTGTGGTAAATGCGGAAACACTGCTTAATGCAAAGTCCTGGCTTATCTGGACAGGTGTCACATTGGTATATGGTATTGGTATTGGTATATGGTATATGGCATTCTTGTAACAGTCCCTACATCTCTTTTGGGCTTTGCTTTTTTTCGCAGTAGTGGGGACCTCTGACGGGAAATTTTGCCCTGGGATAATTCTGCTGGCATGACTGGATAACGCTATCCCATTGCTATCCTGCTGCTCTCCAAATCTTAAATTTTTTATTATTTCTTCTTGAAATTTGAGATATGTTCCTTGGTTCCCTGCTTTTTGGAACATAACAAAAGAATTATAAAAGGCTACTTGCATAATGTGGGTTGCAAGTTTTTTTTTATACCAAATGCGGGATTTCCTGACCACACTATAGGGCTGCAGCATTTGGTCTGCAAGGTCCACCCCACCCATATATTTATTATAATCCTGTATGCAGGCAGGCTTATGGACGGTGGTATTTGTGCCGCTACTACATGTCAACAAAAAGCTGCTACTATCTGGATGAATAGATGTCATTATGAGGACATCTTTTTTGTCTCGATATTTTCTGAGTAAGATGTCCCCATTACAAAGGCCCTTTATTTCACCAGACCTCAATTTCTGATTGACTAAAGGCTTGGGCAGGCCTCTTTGATTGCGGCGTATGGTGCCAAATGCCACTGTCTTCCTGACTGAAAGGCACCTGAAAAGGGGTACGCTTGTATAATAATTGTCAATGTACACGTGGTACCCCTTATCTGAAAGAGGGTGTAAAAGATCCCACACTATTTTACCTGCCACATTGAGGGAAGGGGGGCATTCAGGAGGGCAAAACTGGGTATCTTTGCCCTCATACACTCTAAATTTATAAGTGTAGCCAGATCCGCTCTCTGTATTGTCAGCGAAGTGCAGAAACCTCGGGATTGTCTCAAATCACTGTCTTGGCATTACTTCCCTGTACATGGGCGTATCGTACAAGACATCAGATGACCAATAAGATCTCATAGTGTGTTTTTTAATGAGACCCATATTTAGAAGGAGGCCCCAGAATTTTAAAATGTCCGCCACAACAACAGAGCACCATACGTCATTCTTGGTGTAATATGATGTCGGGTGACTAGCAAAGAATTGAGCTGCGTATAAATTGGGCTGCTCAACCATCAAATTTAGCAGTTCTTCTAAACTCTACCCCCCTAAACCCCATAACATCACAACGGATGCCTGTGACAGATTTAAATTCTGGAACAGACGAAGTATATGACTCTGTTGGCATTCATTCGGGGTCAATGGCGCTAGTGCCAGGCAAAGAGTCTCATCTACGACTTTGCTGTGGCTCGTCATCACTAGTGTTAGCACGATGATGACGATATTTGGAATTGTTCTGTCTCGCTAGCACTTTCTGTATCAGAACAGATAAATGCGTATGCCTCATCTGCCGTATACATACGCTCAGCCATTTTATATGCTGCAAACCCATGCACTACTCCAAATAATTTATTTATATATATTTATATATATATATATATATATAAATATATATTATAATTTTCTTATTTTTTTTTTTCGAACCTCTTACCCTAACACTACTATTCTATATAATTATTCTATCTAACTGCCAGTACTCAGGCTAACTATGGCTAATCATCAATATTTTATATATTATTTTTGGATATTTTTTTTCTTTTCTCTTTTACTTTTTTTTTTTCTTATGCCTAGCCCCAACCTCAACTCTTACCCTAACCTCAACTACTTCCTATTACTACAATCAATTGCCCTAATAATACTACTTAAAAAAAAAAAAAAAAATAAAAATAAAAAACACATGTTCTGTGGGGAGGAGGGGTGGTTGGAGGAAGGGTGCAAGGGGAACAGTGTGGGGCACTGTGGGTGTTTTTTTCACTGTTAGTGACTGTGGGTGGCTGACAGCAAAACAGAGAAGCGCAGGTCCAATCTCCACAAGTTTAATCGTCAGTCTGAAGAGATCGGATCTGTGCTGGTTGATTTTACAATGCAGTGCAATTACATGTGCTGCGATTGGTCACTTCTACTTTCATTGACCAATCACAGCGATCGTGAAACAAGGATAACATGCCGGTGTCACCACAAGTGGTGCTTTCTTCTCATGATGTACTGTGCACCTCATGATGTGGTAACTAGCACCACATCATGACGTACACAGTATGTCATTTGTCATTAAGGGGTTAAGTTTTACACAATAATATTATTTTTGAAACAAAATAAAAAAAATTTTTGGGTGATTCTCGTATGTGGGGTATCTTTTTTTGCGGGAAGAGATGGCAGTTTGATTGGCACTATTTTTGAGTGCATATAACTTTTTGAACACTTGATATTACAGTTTTTGTGATATGAGGTGACAAAAATGTTTTTTTTAGATTGTTTTTTTTTTACGGTATTTACTTGAGGGGTTAGGTCATGTGATATTTTTATAGAGCAGTTTTTTTCACGGATGCCGCGATACCTAATATATGTAGTGTATTTAATTTTTTTTAATTTTATTCAGTGATATGTTTTTTTATTTTTCCTTTTTTTTCACTTTTTTACATTTTTTTTTTACCCAGACCCACTTGATTCTTGAAGATCCAGTGGGTCTGATGTCAGTATAATACAGTAAAATATGCTATATAGTGTACTGTACTGTATTTTTAACTTTTTACTAGTCTGGTCAGACTTCTGCCTTTAGCAGAAGTCTGATTAGACTTACATAACCATGGCAAGCAGGACACCTCTGAAAGCGTCCTGCTGCCATGGTAACCATCACCCGCTGCCAGAACAGAGCAGCAGGTGATGGGGAGGGAGGACAGCTCCCTCCCTCTGTGATCCCATCAAGAATCGGGGGCTGCAACGGCACAGCAGCCCCCGATGGGAGAGGGAGGGAGCTCCCTCCCTGTTAACCCCTTCCATACAGTGGTCCGTACAGGTGGCAGCATGGAAGTGGTTAAACTGTTGACATCTGCAGCACAGATGTCAGCAGTTTTAAGCAGAGTGTCAGCAATGTGCTGGGGTCATTAAGGACTCGAGAATCATAACGTACCGGTACGTCATGTGTCCTTAAGGGGTTAAAAAAGTCCGTCTCCACCAGATGAAATGACAGCATTTCAAAGGCCAGTAGTTTTGAAATGCTGGCATTCAGGGTCAGGGATCGAAGGTGGGTAAGTGGGTATTTCCTCTTTCTCTCCAGTGTTTGGGAGATGGACAGCTAAACGCTTGCGTGTGACATGGTGGAGATGCTTGGTGATGGTGACGGAGGTGGTGGTGTTGGTGGCACATCCTCTGTTTGCTGGGTGGCAGGTGCCACTGTGACTACAGAGGTGGAGGAAGAGGCAGAGACAGCAGCAGAAGAGGAAGCAGGAGAAGCCTGAGACCTTTCTTGGTTTTTAAGGTGTTTACTCCACTGCCGTTCGTGCTTTGCATGTAGATGCCAGTGGTCATGCAGGTTGTGCTCTGATGGCACAACGTGCAAACCACTTGTGTCTTGTCATCAGGACATTGTGTGAAGAACTGCCACACCAATGAACTCCTTGGAGCTGGCTTTGGTGTGCTCGGTCCCTGGGTGCAGTGGGCAGTAGCAGGCTGGGACGGTCGCTCCGCTTTTGCACCCTGCTCCCTCTTTTGCTGTTGCCTCTGTGCGACCACAGCCTCTTCCTCAGAAGTGCACATGTCACTCGCATGACCTTGATTCCATGTGGGGTCTAGGACCTCATAATCCTCCACTTCATCTTCCACCCATTCTTGACCCCTGCCTTTCATGTCAGGCATTGCTCCCGGTTAGCCAGAATCCTACTCCGCACTGATGACAACACCCAACAACACCCCGAAACAGCTGTCTGTGGATGGATAACTGGCTTAGGTTTTCCCCGTCACATCCTAAAGCTTGTAAAAAAGTGGGATCTTGACAAAGGGGCCACTTAATATGGTGGATTTGGGAATCTCTGTAATGGAGACACCCCTTTGTTCGGTTTCTCTTCCTTTGGGGGATATCTGGCTTTCATTGTGTTGTAGACCCATAACTGGGGCTACACATTTATTTAGCATATTCCTGTTTCCCAGGGAGCTTTGCACTTCGGATTGCTGTGTTGTGACTCTTAAGTGAGGCTCCGCGGTGTTTTTTTGTAGCTGGTCTCCCTGAGATCAGCTATTGTTGTGTTTGAGTAGTCTCCGAGGCATAGCTCCCAGTTAGCCAGAATCTTACTCTGCACTGATGAGGGGCAACACCCTGAAACAGCTGTCTGTGGATGGATAACTGGCTTAGGTTTTCCCTGTCACATCTTTAAAGCTTGTAAAAAGTGGGATCTTGACATAGGGGCCACTTAATATGGTGGATTTGGTGATCTCTGTAATGGAGACACCCCTTTGCTTGGTTTTCCTTCCTTTGAGGGATATCTGGCTTTCATTGTGTTGTAGACCCATAACTGGAGCTCCACATTTATTTTGCATTTTCTTGTCAGTTGGCACTTGTGTTTTGTCATCAGATATGTGCTGCTGTGGTATTCCCATTTACTCATCTTGCAGCATAAGTGGTTGGGCATCAGTGCATTCAATGTCTTCCACTTCTGGGGCAGGGCTATGTGGATGGCCCGGGGAAACCCCTGCCAGCAAAATCATCAAAAGCATAAGAGTTTGCTGCATGACTTGGAGCTCAGACTGCTTGGCTGCTTTGCAAGGGGGTGAGGTGAAAAACTAATGGGCATAGTCTGCAGGTGCCAACTCTGAGCTTTCTGCTGAGGACTGGCTGGGAGATAATGTGAAGGAACTGGAGCCACTCAATCTACTATCGCCTGTATTTGGGCTGGCCTCACCACCCATAAAGTGGCATTCGGACCTACCAAATAATGCTGCAGGTTCTGTCGCCTACTCACACCTGAGGAATGTGTTTCACTTGGACGTGTATCTGGCGCAGTACAGCCATGTCCTCTCCCAGCAACAGGAGCTCCACCAACACCACCACGACCATGTACAGGTCCCTTATTTGAGGTTTTTCTCATTATTTGCGTTTACCCACTAAACTAATATATGGTTTATCTCAGGTGTCAATTTAACTGCCAATAGTCAACAATTAAGTTCCCTAACAGTAAGGCAGTGCCCGTGTCATAAACAGAATAAACTGCTTAATTTGACTGTCATAAAAGCAGTGTAGGTCGCAAATGCGCTATCTAGCACAAAAACAGTTTTTTTTGCAAACAACTATGTAAATGCAGTAGTTTATGGTTTTATTGGAATATCAGAAGTGCAGGCGAGGCCACAAATGTGCAATGTAACACAAAAACAATGTTTTTTGCAAACAACTATAGAAATGCAGTATGTCACTGGTAAATTATAAAATAGGTAATGCAGCGTGGTACGCAAAAGTGCTCTGTGGCACTACAATAGGGGTTTTGGCAACCAACTATAGAAATGCAGTATGTCACTGGTAAATTATAAAATAGGTAATGCATTATTGTACGCAAAAGTGCTATCTAGCACAAAAATTGTGCTTTTTTACAACAGCAAGGTAACAGCAGTATTTTACGGTTTTATTGGACTGTTAGATATGCAGTGCCTGTAGCAGACAGATAAATAAATTGCTTTAGGTCACAAAAATGTTTGACAATTTTCAATGCCAGGTATGTACTGCAGGCTGTAGGGTTACTTGACCTGCCAGAAAAAGGGAATATTTTCCTTCATTGAGCTACGAGAAAATAGCTAGACTAATGTCCCTGGCACACATGCAGTTCACATGCAGTTCCAAGGACACTGCAGTTTCTAAAATGGCCGCCGACCCCCACCTCACTAACAGATGGATTAAAAATTATTTTGTATTATAACTGGGCTCAGAGCTATGTACAAATATGTAGCATAGCACCCTCAATAATTGCTGTAGTTTGAATATTTAACACCCCCAAGTTCAACAGAATTCTTCCCTAATCTCTCCCTTACAGCAGCAGCAGCATCCTATCCCTACACTGAGAAGAGCAGAGTGATGGGCGGTGCTACGTGACTCCAGCTTAAATAGAGGCTGGGTTACATGCTGCATTGGCTAATCAGAGCCATGCTATTAGTAGGCATGGCTGTGATGGCTTCTCAGGGCAAAATAGTGAAACGCTTGTTGATTCTTTCAAAAAGTGGCAAGAAATTGCCGAACAACGAACCCAAACTTTTACAGAAATGTAGGTGCGAAAAATCATAAAGTTCAGTACGAATTCGAACTTTGCAGTTCAGGTTCGCTCAACTCTAAAGGTGACAAAATGGCTTTCTTTTTACCCAGTTTTTATTTTTTTACGGTGTTCATCTGAGGGGTTAGGTCATGTGATATTTTTATACAGCTGGTTGTTACGGATGTGGCAATACCTAATACGTGTATTGTTTCATAATGTATTTCACTTTAGCACAATAATAGCAGTTTTGAAACACAAAAATTATGTTTTAGGGCGATTGTTTTAGGTAGGGGCTCATTTTTTGCGAGATGATATGACGGCTTTATTGATACCAGTTTGTAGGACATATGCCTTTTTGATTGCTTGGTGTTGCACTTTTAGTGATTTAAGGTGACAAAAAAAGGCTCTTTTTTACACATTTTTTTTTTAATGGTGTTTATCGGACAGGGTGGATCATGTGATATATTTATAGACACGGTCATTACGGATGCGGCGATACCTAATATGTGTGTTTTGTTTTTTTCTGTTTTTTTATTATAAAATAAGAGGAAAGGGGCTTTTTTCATTTTTTAATTAAAAAACTATTCATTTTATTAAAAGCACTTTTTTAAACTTTTTTTCCTTTACTTTATTTTTGACTTTCACTTTTGGGGGGGTCTGATCCCCCTCTGCAATGCTTTACAATACTTCTGTATTGTAAAGCATTGCCTGTTAGTGTACTACACTGAGCAATACACTAACAGGTTGCCTAGGAGACCCAGCCTGAGGCTGGATCTGCTGGGCACCCGTAGAAGGCAGGTCCCTATGCCATGCAAGGCATTGGGCAGCCTCTGCACAGCATCCGGCTGCTTTTTCACACATCGGGTCCCCGTCACAGCAGCATGGGGACCTGATGCGCTCCCTCACCCGACACAAACCCCTTCTATGCCACGGTCAGCGCAGACCGCGGCATAGAAGGGGTTAATTTGCGGGCATCGCTGTAAACAGTGATGCTTGCAGATACAGAAGGGGCCTGTCTACCAGGGACTGCTGGACCCCTGCAGTGATCGGGCACGCACCACTCAGGTGCCCGCCCGATCAGCATGACATACTATTGCGTCCAAATGCGGGAAGTCACTGACTTCTATGACATAATAGTACGTCACATGTCGGGAATGGGTTAATTTTGGATAGACCCGAAAACATTGGGAAATATAGAAAAGAAAACAAAGAGAAAGTGTGCTGAAGTATGAAAAAGGCTGGGTCAGGCTGTTATAAATGTCTACTTGTCCACATCGGCTGTGGACAGGCGGCTGCGCTTGTCTGTGATAACGCCCCCTGCCATGCTAAATACACGTTTAGACAATACACTGGCTGCAGGGCAGGCCAGCACCTCCAAGGCGTAAAGGACAAGCTCGGGCCAGGTGCCCAATTTGGAGACCCAGAAGTTGAATGGGGCAGACGTACGTGTAGGCGTGTGTACACATACTGTTCCACCATGTTGCTGAAATGCTCCATATCAGCTAGTGGTGCTGGTGCTTGTGGCGTGCTGACAAAGCTTTTCCACATTTCAGCCCTGCTAACCCTGCCTTCCGAGGTGCTGGCGGTGCCCCAGTTGCGTTGGTGACTTCTTCCTCCTCCTCTGCCTACGCCTTGTGCTTCCACTGAGGCCCCGATGTCAAGTCTGAATGCCATCAGCAGCACGTCTACCAGCATGCAGAATATATTTCCCAGTCAGGTATGCAGTGCAGGCATAGTGTGAATGAAAAAAGGGGTACAGATCACCCAACAATCTAAACGCCGCCAAATTTACAGAATATATTTCCTAGTCAGGTATGCAGTGCAGGGGTAGTGTGAAAGAAAAAATTGGTACAGATCACCCAACAATCTAAAGGCCGCCAATTTTACAGAATATATTTCCCAGTCAGTTATGCAGTGCAGGGATAGTTTGAAAGAAAAGAAAAGGGTCATGGAGCGTCCCAGTCATCCGGCATCTTTTTGCTACGCTGAAGGATTATTTTGAGTGTGGAGAAGCAATCCAGGGCCCCCACGATGCATAATTATCATGGAGACATCATGGAGATTTTACAGCATATAACTACAGCACCCTCCAGAGGAAAAAAAAAAACAGGCTGGTTCTGAGAACTCCATTTAAAGCAGACATATAACACAAGTTTGAGCGGCAGGTGTTTGATTAAGTGTGTGTTTGTACAGATGTGTGACTTAAGATTAAGTGACTTCAGAGTCAGGGACTTCAGTGGGGGACTGCAATTAGCCAGTTTCTTATTACATTATATTGTATTTTTCGCTTTTCTGTAATCCCCATTTAGTATGTGTTGCACAATTGACAATGGGGAACTTCAATTACCCAGATATAGACTGGGAAACTGAAAGCTGAACATTGCATAAAGGAAACGTGTTCTTGGCAAAAACCAATGACAATTACCTTTCCCAACTGGTTCACGACCCGACTAGAGGGACAGCCATACTGGACTTAGTATTAGTATTAATAGATCTGACAGAACAAAAGATGTGCAAATTGGGGGACACCTGGGAAATAGTGACCATAAAGTAATAACCTTCCAATTATCATTCAAAAGAGCAGTTCTACAGGGAGGAACAAAAATACCAAACTTAAAAAAAGCTAAATTTAGCCAACTAAGCGAGGCCATAGGCCTAACTAACTGAGACAAAGTCCTCAAAAACAAAAATACAGCCACAAAATGCGATATATTTAAAAGCATCCTAAATTCTCATTGTGAGAGCTACATACCGTATGGGAATAAAAGGTTAAGGAACAAAAAGAAACCAATGTGGATAAATAGAAGTGTAAAGAAAGCAATAAATGACAAAAAGAAAGCATATAAATCACTAAAACAGGAGAGTAGCAAGGAAGCACTGAAAAACTATAAGGAAAAAAAAAACATGTAAAAAACAAATAAAAGTGGGAAACTAGAGACCGAGAGATTAAATGCCAAAGAGAGTAAAACTAACCCTAACATTTTCTTCAATTATATAAATGTTAAACAAATATAAATATGAAGGAGTCGGTCCTTTAAAGAGTAATGAAGGGGGAGTTGCAGAGAGTGACGATGCATTCACTGAGGAAAATAAACTGTCAGATGAAAAGCTGAATGTAAAAATAAATCCCCCATTAAAAGTGTCCTCTCTGACCCAAGTACAACAGCGACTTAAAAAGATTAAAATAGAAAAATCGCCAGGACCGGATGGCATACACCCCCGTATCCTAAGGGAATTAAGTAATGTCATAGCCAGACCCAAATTTATGATATTTGCGGACTCTATACTGACAGGGAATGTTCCACAGGATTGGCGCATAGCAAATGTGGTGCCAATATTCAAAAAGGGTCCAAAAACAGAGCCCGGAAACTATAAGATGGTAAGTTAAACATCTGTTGTGGGGAAACTGAGAGATGCTATCTGAGAGATGCTATCTTAGAGGATCTCAAAGGAAATAAGCAAATAACGCCATATCAGCATGGCTTCATGAGGGATCAGTCATGCCAAACAAATTTAATCAGTTTCTATGAGGAGGTAAGTTCTAGACTTGACAGCGGCAAATTAATGGATGTCGTATATCTGGACTTCTCCAAAGCATTTGACACTGTACCACATAAAAGGTTAGTATATAAAATGAGGATGCTCGGACTGGGAGAAAATGTCTGTAAGTGGGTAAGTAACTGGCTGAGTGACAGAAAACAGAGGGTGGTTATTAATGGTACACACTCAAATTGGGCAACTGTCAATAGTGGGGTACCTCAGGGGTCAGTACTGGACCCTATTCTTTTCAACATATTTATTAATGAACTTTTAGAAGGCTTGCATAGTAAAATATAAATTTTTTCAGATGACACTAAACTGTGTAAAGTAATTAACACTGATGGTGGCAATATACTGCTACAGATGGATCTGGATAGATTGGAGGCTTGGGCAGATAAGTGGCAGATGCGGTTTAACACTGACAAATGTAAAGTTATGCACATGGGAAGGAATAATGCAAGTCACCCGTACATACTAAATGGTAAAACACTCGGAAACCCTGACATGGAAAAGGATCTAGGAATTTTAATAAACAGCAAACTAAGCTGCAAAAACCAGTGTCAGGCAGCTGCCGCCAAGGCCAACAAGATAATGGGTTGCATCAAAATGGGCATAGACGCCCATGATGAGAACATAGTCCTACCACTTTACAAATCGCTAGTCAGACCACACATGGAGTACTGTGTACAGTTCTGGGCTCCTGTGAACAAGGTGGACATAGAGCTGGAGAGGATTCAGAGGAGTGCAACTAAAGTAATAACTGGAATGGGGCAACTACAGTACCCTGAAAGATTATCAAAATTAGGGTTATTTACTTTAGAAAAAAGACGACTGAGGGGAGATCTAATAACTATGTATAAATATATCAGGGGTCAGTTCAGAGATCTCTCCCATCATCTATTTATCCCCAGGACTTTCACTGTGACGATGGGACATCCTCTGCGTCTGGAGGAAAGAAGATTTGTATACAAACATATTTGAGGATTCTTTACGGTAAGTGCAGTGAGACTATGGAACTCTCTGCCTATGGAGGTGGTGATCCCGAGTACAATAAAGGAATTCAAGGGGGGCCTGGATGTATTCCTGGAGTGTAATAATATTTCAGGTTATAGCTACTATAGATGGGTCGTTGATCCAGGGAGTACTTCTGATTGCCTGAATGGAGTCAGCAAGCAATTTTTTTACTCCCCTTAAGTGGGGAAAATTGGCTTCTACCTCACAGGGTTTTTTTTTTTTTTTTTTGCCTTCCTCTGGATCAGCTAGCAGGATGACAGGCCGAACTGGATGGACAGATGTCTTTTTTTTCGGCCTTATGTACTATGTTACTATATTACTATGTTATCCAACAATCTAAACGACACCGAATTTACTGAATTTATTTCTAGGTCAAGTATGCAGTGCAGCAGGAACACACCCTCCAAGCCACTTGTGAATGACTGGTCTGATAACCGTGGAAATGTCCACCCATAATCTAAGATCTGGATTTATTGATTAAAATTCACTCTGAGAAATGCAGTGCAGGCTGCAAACGTACCTTATGGCTAAAAATAATTGATTTGTTTTCACCAATAATATCACAGTTTGTATTTACTGGATAAATTTCACTCTGAGAAATGGGTATATGTCGCCAACTGAACTACAAGAACAGGATTAAATTATTGTCCCTGGTGCATATGCAGGTGCAAGTGCACTGCACTTGCACAAAATGGCCACTGGCACCAACCTTACTAACAGTGGGATTAAAACTTATTTTTCTGTGTCACTGGGCTTAGGGCAGGGTACAAAAATGTTGCATTGCACCCACAAAAACAAAAAATAGCTATAGATCGCAGACTGATATCAGATTATTTCCTAATCTCTCCCTCATAGTATCAGTATCAGACGTGAAGTGCGACGCTACGTGACTCCAGCTAAGGGTACTTTCACACTGGCGTTTTGGATTCCGTTTGTGAGATCCGTTTCAGCGCTCTCAAAAACGGTCCAAAACGGATCAGTTCAGCCCCAATCCATTCCGAATAGGTAAGGATCCGTTCAGAATGCATAAGTTCGGCTCCGTTCCGCCTCTATTTCGTTCTGGAGGCGGACACCAAAACACAGCTTGCAGCATTTTGGTGTCCGTCTGATGATGCAGAGCCGAACGGATCCATTTTGACTTACAATCATTGGCGAATCCAGGGGGGGCAACGGGAAAATACCCCCACCCCACACCTGCCGTCCTCAGGACAGAGATACAGTTGGCTGCGCTGTGGGGCATGGTGGAGAGGCGTCTCCCTTCCCTCCTCCTTTGACGTCATCGAGCCGCCTTTGAGCTGTACAGCGTGGGACACAGGCTGGAAGAGGCCTGCATCGCATCGCTGTGAAGGATGGAGGTGAGTTAGTGTCTTTTTTTTTTTTTTAAAGACCAGACCCACTGGCACATAAGGGGCATGGGGGGATGTCAGCAATTTGGCACATTGCGGGGGATTGTTTGGCACATAATACAGGCACATAATACAGGCACATAATACTACTGACAATGACACATAGGGGGGGGGTTGTTTGGCACATGATAAAGGCACATGATACTGGCACATGGGGGGGTTGGCACATGATACAGGCACATGGGGGGTTGCCACTTAATACTGGCAAATGAGGGGGCAGCAGTTTGGAACTTGATACTGGCAAATGAGGGGGGGTTGGCACTTGATACAGGCACATGATGATGGGGGAAGAGGCACTTATTATTGGGAGCACTATTGAGGACCACAGCAGAACAGTATTGGAGGTAGTGGGATGTTTTGTCCAGAAGATGGGAGGATGATGGAAAAGTAGTAAACTAAGATTAATTTTTTGTTAAACTGCAGAGACGGAAAATGACAGAAACATGGTGGCCTGGTCTGAAAGGAGAAGACAAGGAAAGAACATCTACATCAAAGGAACGTCACTGGATGTAATAGGTATGGGCGTGATATATTTGTGGGGCTGTGTGGGTGTGGCTTGAGGGTAGGCGGGGACACAGGGGCCCCATAAGTTCCTATTGCCCGGGGAAGTGCCCCTGCCGAGACTAGGCTCTGGATCCGCCACTGCTTACATTGTAAGTCAATGGGAACGGATCCGTTTTCAATGACACAATATGGTTCATTTGAAAACTGATCCATCCCCCATTGACTTTCAATGTAATTCAAAACGGATCCGTTTTGACTTTGACATTTTTCTTTAAAGCTAATGCAAACGGATCAATTCTGAACGGATACAAACATTTGCATTATAGGTGCGGATCCGTCTGTGCAAATAACAGACGGATCCGCACCTAACCCAACTGTGAAAGTAGCCTTATATAGAGGCTGGGTCACATGCTGCACTGGCCAATCACAGCCATGCCATTAGTAGGCACGGCTGAGTTGGCTTCTAAGGGCATACATCTTTAACGCTTGTTAAATGGCTGCCCTGCAGCCTTTCAACAAGCTTTATTAAACGGCCAAACAACTAACTTGAACCCGAACTTTTACGGAAATGTTTGGGTTCAGGTTCGGGTACCAAAAACCCTAAAGTCCGGTACGAACCTGAATTTTACAGTTTGGGTTCTCTCAACACTAGCTTTTAGTGCAAATACTACAAATAGGACCCTATTGGGGAAGGGCTCATAACACTATGAATATACCAATGCTCACAAAGGAGCTAACAGCCTCTTTTATCCCCAATTATTTAAAAAGTAACTTTTATTTGGTAAAGTTAAAAATACCTATAGTGAGCACACATGTTTAAAAATCTCTACTCCCAGTGAAATCTAAGAGCCTACTATAAACTGTGATCTAGGCAAATCACCACGGCCATGCACTTGCCGCTGGTGAGTAAAAGGTGTACTGCTAAATCGGCTGTATCACAGTAATGCTGTGTGAGTGCAGCTACCGGCTGCTAGACTAACGTTCGTATGTATTCTCTATTTGATCAGCTCAATGATACACTGGGAGAGAATATAAAACAAGAAACAATTAGTCCCCCAACATGTTTCGCCAGAGCATGCTGGCGTCTTCAGGGTAAGGACACAATTGAATGCGGGCGCCGTCAGTGCCTGTATTTGTAACCTCGCCTCCTTTTGTGGTACTCCAATCAGGAGACTGGTTGAGAGATTGAAATAGCGAGCAACCTATCCAGGTAGTCTATAGAAGTATACACGCACTGTGTCTGATGCTGCGTCAGTGTGACGCTCTGCGCAGTAGAGAATGCGCGCAGACTTAGCTCCGTATCCACTCAACCGTCCCAGACACTCAGGCGCAAGCACTTAGTCTTGAGAGGATGCAATTCCTCTCACTGCGGCTGCGCTCCCATAATTTGAACCGCTACTAAGTGTATCCACAGACTACGCAGGGGCAGCCTCTTAGTATCAGCAGTGAATTTCTCATATTCACTGCGGCTGCGCTCCCTCTTGGATTGAAGGATGCTCGTATTAACGCGCTCGGATGCGCATGCATAACCTCTTAGTCCCTGCGGCTGCGTTTGGACTTAGTCCCAAGTGGATATACAGTATGTAGTGCGGCTACATTTAATCTTGGCACCAGTGGTGAGTGCATGCGAGTTTGCACGCGCAACTTCTTAATCCAAGAGATAGGTGCATCAAGTTTGCCACGGCCTATTGAAACTTAGTTCCAGCCGTAAACACTAAATTCTCGTGCGGTTAAGTTAGTACTTAACCTGAAAAGTGTATTTTACCTATTCAGTGCGCACGCAATTAGACTAAGTACTAGGACCATATGGTACCCGGTACAGCGACACTACCTTTAAAGGTGATGGGAGTGTCCGTATATAGTTGTCAGTGGCTCAATCATAACACTGGACACACTCAGAACTTACTGTATTGAGATACTGTATCATAAACTGCCCCCTTTATTTTACTTAGTGAATTACTGATAAACATTATCGAATGACACCAACACACTAGACTATAAAACACAGTTATGATGTAGAGTATCTTACCCTAGTAGCTATAGATCACCTATATAAGAGTAGTGATGTCGCGAACATAAAATTTTCCGTTCGCGAACGGCGAACGCGAACTTCCGCAAATGTTGGCGAACATGCGAACAGTGCGAACCGCCATAGACTTTAATAGACAGGCGAATTCTAAAAACCAAAGGGACTTCTTCTGGCCACAATAGTGATGGAAAAGTTTTTTCAAGAGGACTAACACCTGGACTGGGGCATGCCGGAGGGGTATCCATGTTTATTTATCTAGGGGGTATCTAGTTTATTTTTTTGTATATTTTGCCACATTTGGTTGCATATTTACATTTGGTATAGGCAAATATGGTAGTCTAGATCATGTGTCTATACCAAAACCTAGGTTCATTGTTTGACAGCATATTTTCTAAGCCATGTACCTGAATATTGATTTGGGCAGAGTAATGATCTAGACTACCATATTTGCCTATACCAAATGTAAATATGCAACCAAATGTGGCAAAATACACAAAAAAATAAACTAGAAAATGAAAAAATTATCAAAAACGCCCAAATGGCCCCTGGGGGGTTCCGATATCTTGCTTTGGAGGCAGCAGAACATTGGTGGTAGTCATAGTCAACCGTCATATACAATCAAATAGAGGCATCAAATGGATTCGCAAAGCGATTAATAATTGTAAGTATAATTCGCATTGCGATAACAACTTGGAGCTGAGTTCCTAATAGTTGTATTGCTAGAAAATAACGTATATTCTAGCAATACAACAACCATTAGGAACTCAGCTCTAAGTTGAATTCGCAATGTGATTAATGCAGGTTATATTAATCGCATTGAGAATTCAACTTAGATCTGAGTTCCTAATGGTTGTTGTATTGCTAGAATATAACGAAGATTGAGAATATAGTGCTTTATTCGTTATCTTCGTTATATTCTAGCAATACAACCATTAGGAACTCAGATCTAAGTTGTAATCGCAATGCGAATAATACAGGGTATATTAATCGCATTGCGATTTACAATTACTAACACTGCAGCTTCAGAATGAATCTAAGATGGATGCTGTCCTTGCGTTTAGATAGGAGGTGGGAGGGTCTGGGAGGGAGGGTATGCTGATTGGCTGGAATGTGTCTGCTGACTGTGAGGTACAGGGTCAAAGTTTGCTCAATAATAAAGTATAGGGGCGAACGCGAACATCGAATATGCTATGTTCGCCGGGAACTGTTCGCCGGCGAATAGTTCGGGCCATCTCTATATAAGAGTAGTTATGCATGTATTATTACATTGTTGCTGATGTTGACATCCTATTGGGAAGAAGGTGTGGTGTATAATAGCTCCTATAAACTGGGGAGAAGTGTGTTAAAAGTCAGTATGTAGCGAATTGTTGCATCACCAAATGTAACTAACAGAGGAGGCGTTAGCTCCCTTTATCCTATTAGTCACTATCAATTCTATTTACATTGGCAAACTCCAGAGTATGACAATTTATTGGTAGGGACAAGGGTCATCAACATTCTTTTTCTCATGCGCCACAATGGACGTAAATTTGAGAATATAGGTAGTTGGTATGCAGTCTAATTCATACCGGGCCAATTTGATGTCAAATGGGGCCAGTTATTATGTACAGTAAGGCAAGAGTTACTGAGTGTGTCACTTGTCAGGCAGTATGATGCACCTGCAGGTGCTAGGACACTATTGCATACTCTCATTTACATACAGGCATAATAGTCTATAATATCATTTTATATCAATTCAGTATTAGTAAGTTTTCGCACCCTTTTTAGCAAACAGGCTCACTTCAAATGATATAAGAATCAAAAGTGGTTAATGACCAGAACAGCGACATTTATAGGAAGGATGTAAAGGTGAATCCTTCATTGAGACCATTGGGACTCAGGCTCTCTAGACGGTAGATCCATCTGGCCTCTTCTTGTAGGAGGATTCTATCCAGGTCTCCACGTCTAGGTCCCAGTTTCTTCTTGCAGATGCCCCAGAACTTAAGACAGTTGGGGTCACCACCATGAAAAGTTCTGACATGTCTGGAGATGGAGGTGTCTTTTTTAGTATTAATGCTGCCAACATGTTGGCAAATTCTTTTTCGAAATTCCTGTGCTGTTTTTCCTACGTAGAGTTTAGAACATACACATTGGGCAGCATAAACTATTCCTGATGTGCGGCAATTGATAAATTGCCTGATATTGTATTTTCTCCCATTAGATGGATTAGTAAATGTTTTCTTTTTAGGTAAGAATGGACAGAAACTGCAATTGCCACACGGGTAGCTGCCCACCACTGCAGATGTCAACCATGTGTGTCGCTCAGGCTCACAGTTATAAAAACTATGCACGAGTTCATCTCTGAGGTTTCTCCTTCTCCGGTAAGTTATTTGTGGCCGAGTAGACAGAACTTCCTTGAGGTCATTATCATTTTGGAGGATATGCCAGTGTTTATGTAATATATTAGAGATCCTTTTGTGCTGATCGTCAAAGACTCCTATGCACCTTATTATTGGGGTTTTCTCCACCTTCTTTGATGACAGTAGTTCTGCTCTAGTGAGGTTTTTCGCTCTCCTAAACGCCTTGTGGAGAGTTTTATTGGAATAACCCCTCTGCTTGAACCTTGATCTGAGAACGTCACACTCCTGTATAAATCCCTCCTCCTCAGAGCAGTTCCGTCTTGCCCTAATGTATTGACCCACAGGGATACCTCTTTTTAGAGGTTCAGGGTGAAAACTCTGCCAATGCAGTAAGTTGTTAGTAGAGGTAGGCTTACGAAATACCTCAGTCTTTATACGGCCACCAGATGTCAAGGAAATTCGTAGGTCCAGAAAAGTAAGTGTCTCATTATGGATCTCCGATGTAAAGAGCATCCCTATTGTATTCGTGTTGAGGCATGAAACAAATTTTTGAAAAAGTGCTGTGGTGCCATCCCATAAGATCAAAACATCGTCGATGTATCTACCCCAAAAAGAATGTGTGTCGTGTACTGTACCATGTGATCCGTGAAAACAATTGAGTCCTCCCACCACCCTAAAAACAAATTTGCGTAACTCGGTGCACATTTACTACCCATCGCGGTCCCATTATTCTGCACATAAAAGTGTCCATTGAATAAAAAATAATTGTGAGTCAAAAGAAACCGTAGTAGTGACAGAACAAAATTATTGTGACTGTTGAATTGGGTGCCTTTAGTGGAAAGGAAAGTGCGAACTGCCTGAATACCCAAATCTTGCTGTATATTGGTGTAAAGGGCCTCAACGTCTAAACTAGCCAGAAAAGTATTGGGTGAGACTTGGATTTCCTGGAGTCTGGTGACCGTATCCTTCGTATCCCTGATGTAAGAGGGCAGAGACGGTACAAACGGTGAAATTAACTCGTCTACATATTCACTTAGATTTTCAGTCAGACTGTTATTGCCTGAAATGATTGGTCTCCCTGGAATGGGAACCCTTTGCTTGTGCACCTTGGGGATTGCATAAATGGTAGCAATTGTTGGTTTCGCCTTATATAAAAATTTAAATTCATCTTTTGATATCAACCTATCTTCCATTGCCTTAAGCAGTATATCTTTTAACTCAGCTTGATATTGAGTTGTGGGATTGCCATCAAGTACTGTGTACGTGTTCGTATCCTTAAGAAGCCTCATAACCATATCTTCATATATTTCATTGTCCAGCAGGACAATGTTGCCCCCCTTATCTGAGGATTTCACAATCAAATTTGCGGCAGTTTTCAGTTCATCTAACGCCACAATCTCATCTTCCTCTAGGTTAATATTGCGATTCATTGGGTACGAGACAGATTTTAAATCCCTAGTGACTAAATTTACAAAGGTTTCAATATTTGCAAATTGTGAGAACGGTGGTGTGAAGAGAGATCTGGGTTTTAATTTGTACAAGGGGGGATCAATTGTGTCCTGAGCTAATGGATTCTCGCTATCCAGAGATTCTAAGATCTGTAATGCTCTTTGCTCCTGGTTCTTTATCACTTGATAGTCTCTTTCTTTCTGTTTATGTACCTTGTGTAAGGCTAGTCTCCTCGCAAAACAATTTACATCCTTTACCCAAGTGAAACATTCAAACCTGGGTGTAGGTGTAAAGGATAGGCCTTTAGTAAGTAACTTAATGTGTCTCGCCTGTAAATCAAACTTGAATAAGTTGATAATTTGCATTTTATCCTTCCTTCCTAGCTCTTGCTGTTCTGAGCCCACTTGTCCCTGTCCCGCAAAGTCATCCCCGAGACTAAAAAAGGCGACTGGGTCCCTGTACCCGCATTCGTCACCAGCGACAGTGATTGCTGTGATGTTGGCTGCAAAACCCCAGAAGACAAGGGAGGTGCACATGATGGCAATGCAGGCTGAGCCTGCAGACCCCCTGACTGCCCTGTCATTGTGGGGGCTTTGTATACGCCAATTTGATTTACCAATCCAGTTTCCATCATATTTGTTGTGGCAGCCCATGTTTGATTTGGTGGCACAGTAGTTGTTGTATTTTGGGGAGTAGGTGCTTTTTTCTGTTGCACAGTAGCCCTAAATTTTGTTTTACGTTTAACCCCCGTCTGCCTACTGGTGTTGATCCGAGATTGATCTTCAGATCCTGATATATCTGATTCTGATATATCCGTGTTGGAAAATTGACTATTAGTATAGTTGGTCCTTCTAAAGCTGGGGTTGCGGGTATTTTTAATGGTGTAAATCTGTCCCGTTTCAAAGTCCCGTCTATCACGGATATATTTTTTATGTTTCCTTTCTTTAATCTCAGTTTGTATCCGTTCTATATTTTTTTGTAATTTTGTTCATTTGTTGCAAAATCAGGGGATGAGCTAAAGCTCTGTATTTGCGCAATCTCCCTCTCTAATTGGGCACTAATGTTGGACAGGGCTGCTTTTTCGTAATCCAAAATGTATTGTAGCATACCTAGAGAGTTTTCAGGTAATAGTTTGTGCCACCCCTTGATGAAATCAGGGTCATCCTGGTGTGCATTAGGTACTATATTAATGCGCATACCACGGTATACAATTCCTTGTTTAACATACGTCTCCAGACTTGTCACCTCCCATATTGTTCTAATATATTGTTTGTATGTTCTATTTAGTTCTTTAAATCCCGTCTCAATATCACCAAGATTAATTGGTAAACTTCCTTTTGAAAACACAAAATCAGCTTCAGCTATAAATTTACTTGGATTCAGTTGGTGTGAAAGGAAACCTGCCATTTAAATTTTTCCGCTCTCTGGTAAGCAAAGCGGGTCCCTATAACACGGGGTATTAAGCCCCAATTTTTACTAAACACTACAAATAGGACCCTATTGGGGAAGGGCTCATAACACTATGAATATACCAATGCTCACAAAGGAGCTAACAGCCTCTTTTATCCCCAATTATTTAAAAAGTAACTTTTATTTGGTAAAGTTAAAAATACCTATAGTGAGCACACATGTTTAAAGTCTCTACTCCCAGTGAAATCTAAGAGCCTACTATAAACTGTGATCTAGGCAAATCACCACGGCCGTGCACTTGCCGCTGGTGAGTAAAAGGTGTACTGCTAAATCGGCTGTATCACAGTAATGCTGTGTGAGTGCAGCTACCGGCTGCTAGACTAACGTTCGTATGTATTCTCTATTTGATCAGCTCAATGATACACTGGGAGAGAATATAAAACAAGAAACAATTAGTCCCCCAACATGTTTCGCCAGAGCATGCTGGCGTCTTCAGGGTAAGGACACAATTGAATGCGGGCGCCGTCAGTGCCTGTATTTGTAACCTCGCCTCCTTTTGTGGTACTCCAATCAGGAGACTGTTTGAGAGATTGAAATAGCGAGCAACCTGTCCAGGTAGTCTATAGAAGTATACACGCACTGTGTCTGATGCTGCGTCAGTGTGACGCTCTGCGCAGTAGAGAATGCGCGCAGACTTAGCTCCGTATCCACTCAACCGTCCCAGACACGCAGGCGCAAGCACTTAGTCTTGAGAGGATGCAATGTTTATCAGTAATTCACTAAGTAAAATAAAGGGGGCAGTTTATGATACAGTATCTCAATACAGTAAGTTCTGAGTGCGTCCAGTGTTATGATTGAGCCACTGACAACTATATACGGACACTCCCATCACCTTTAAAGGTAGTGTCGCTGTACCGGGTACCATATGGTCCGAGTACTTAGTCTAATTGCGTGCGCACTGAATAGGTAAAATACACTTTTCAGGTTAAGTACTAACTTAACAGCACGAGAATTTAGTGTTTACGGCTGGAACTAAGTTTCAATAGGCCGTGGCAAACTTGATGCACCTATCTCTTGGATTAAGAAGTTGCGCGTGCAAACTCGCATGCACTCACCACTGGTGCCAAGATTAAATGTAGCCGCACTACATACTGTATATCCACTTGGGACTAAGTCCAAACGCAGCCGATGGACTAAGAGGTTATGCATGCGCATCCGAGCGCGTTAATACGAGCATCCTTCAATCCAAGATGGAGCGCAGCCGCAGTGAATATGAGAAATTCACTGCTGATACTAAGAGGCTGCGCCTGCGCAGTCTGTGGATACACTTAGTAGTGGTTCAAATTATAAGTGGGAGCGCAGCCGCAGTGCTTGCGCCTGCGTGTCTGGGACGGTTGAGTGGATACGGAGCTAAGTCTGCGTGCTTTCTCTACTGCGCAGAGCGTCACACTGACGCAGCATCAGACACAGTGCGTGTATACTTCTATAGACTACCTGGATAGGTTGCTCGCTATTTCAATCTCTCAACCAGTCTCCTGATTGGAGTACCACAAAAGGAGGCGAGGTTACAAATACAGGCACTGACGGCGCCCGCATTCAATTGTGTCCTTACCCTGAAGACGCCAGCATGCTCTGGCGAAACATGTTTGGGGACTAATTGTTTCTTGTTTTATATTCTCTCCCAGTGTATCATTGAGCTGATCAAATAGAGAATACATACGAACATTAGTCTAGCAGCCGGTAGCTGCACTCACACAGCATTACTGTGATACAGCCGATTTAGCAGTACACCTTTTACTCACCAGCGGCAAGTGCACGGCTGTGGTGATTTGCCTAGATCACAGTTTATAGTAGGCTCTTAGATTTCACTGGGAGTAGAGATTTTTAAACATGTGTGCTCACTATAGGTATTTTTAACTTTACCAAATAAAAGTTACTTTTTAAATAATTGGGGATAAAAGAGGCTGTTAGCTTCTTTGTGAGCATTGGTATATTCATTTTAGTGCAAATAACTGCAAAAGTGAACTGCATATATATTTCTCTTTTTGCCTAAAAATAGGCCAGTAACGCTTTAAGTGTAAAAAACTGCAAAAGTGAACTGTGTATATATTTCTCTTTTTGTACTGAAATAGACCAGTAAAACGCTTTTAGCGCAAATAACTGCAACAGTGAACTGCCTATATATAGAGATGAGCGAACACCTGGAAGTTCGGGTTCGGGAAGTTCGGCCGAACTTCCCGAAAATGTTCGTTTCGGGATCCGAACTCGACCCGAACTTTATCTCGAACCCGAACCCCATTGAATTCAATGGGGACCCGAACTTTTAGGCACTAAAAAGGCTGTAAAATAGTCCAGGAACGGGCTAGAGGGCTGCCAAAGGCAGCAAAATGTAGGTAAATCCCCTGCAAACAAATGTGGATAGGGAAATAAATTAAAATAAAATTTAACCAATATCAATTGAAGAGAAGGTCCCACTGCAAGGAATCATGCGTCATATCACCCAACACTGGAGAAGGCCACTTTCAGTTATTTCGGACCCAGCACCCAGACAGAGGAGAGCAGTCCCACAGCAAGAAATCATGCGTCATTTCATCCACCACTGGAGAAGGCCACTTTCAGTAATTTCGGCCCAGCACCCAGACCGAGGATACAGGTCCCACAGCAAGGAATCATGCATCATATCACCCACCACTGGAGAAGGCCACTTTCAGTTATTTCGGCCCCAGCACCCAGACAGAGGAGAGAGGTCCCACAGCAAGGAATCATGTGTCATATCACCCACCACTGGAGAAGGCCACTTTCAGTTATTTTGGACCCAGCACCCAGACAGAGGAGAGAGGTCCCACAGCAAGGAATCATGCGTCATTTCACCCACCACTAGAGAAGGCCACTTTCAGTTATTTATGCCCCACGACCCAGACAGAGGAGAGCGGTCCCACAGCAAGGAATCATGCATCATTTCACCCACCACTAGAGAAGGCCACTTTCAGTTATTTATGCCCCACCACCCAGACAGAGGAGAGAGGTCCCACAGCAAGAAATCATGCGTCATATCACCCACCACCGGAGAAGGCCACTTTCAGTTATTTTGGCCCCAGCACCAAGACAGAGGAGAGAGGTCCCACAGCAAGGAATCATGCGTCATATCACCCACCACCGGAGAAGGCTACTTTCAGTTATTTCGGCCCCAGCACCCAGACAGAGGAGAGAGGTCCCACAGCAGAGAACCATGCGTCATATCACCCACCACCGGAGAAGGCCACTTTCGGTTATTTCGGCCCCACCACCCAGACAGAGGAGAGGTTCATTCAACTTTGGGTTGCACCGCAAGATCATGGTAAAGTAAAAAAAATGAGGATTCAATAAAGAAGTGCCCCGGAGTACAAGAATACATGGTTGAGGGGGAGGCAGTTATAAATGTCTATTCTGCACAAGGGAGGGACAGGTCCTGTGGGATCCATGCCTGGTTCATCTTTATGAACGTAAGCTTGTCCACATTGGCTGTGGACAGGCGGCTGCGTTTGTCAGTAATGACGCCCCCTGCCGTGCTGAATACACGTTCAGACAAAACGCTGGCCGCCGGGCAGGCCAGCGCCTCCAAGGCATAAAATGCTAACTCTGGCAACTTGGACAATTTGGAGACCCAGAAGTTGAATGGAGCCGAACCATCAGTCAGTACGTGGAGGGGTGTGCAGACGTCCTATTCAACTATGTTAGTGAAATGCTGCCTCCTGCTAACACGTTCCGTATCAGGTGGTGGTGCAGTTAGCTGTGGCGTGGAGACAAAACTTTTCCTCATTTCTGCCATGCTAACCCTGCCCTCAGATGAGCTGGCAGTGACACAGCTGCGTTGGCGACCTCTTGCTCCTCCTCTGCCTTCGCCTTGGGCTTCCACCTGTTCCCCTGTGACATTTGGGAATGCTCTCAGGAGCTCATCTACCAGCGATCGCTTGTACTTGTGCATCTTCCTATCACGCTCCAGTGCAGGAAGTAAGGTGGGCACATTGTCTTTGTACCGGGGATCCAGCAGGGTGGCAACTCAGTAGTCCGCACACGTTAAAATGTGGGCAACTCTGCTGTCGTTGCGCAGGCACTGCAGCATGTAGTCGCTCATGTGTGCCAGGCTCCCCAGAGGTAAGGACAAGCTGTCCTCTGTGGTAGGCGTATCATCATCGTCCTCCGTATCCCCCCAGCCACGCACCAGTGATGGGCCTAAGCTGTGTCGGGTGCCACCCCGCTGTGAACCTGCTTCATCCTCATCCTCCTCCTCATCCTCCTCGTCCTCTAGTAGTGGGCCCTGGCTCTCCACATTTTTACCTGGCCTCTGCTGTTGCAAAAAACCTCCCTCTGAGCCACTTTTAATAGACTGGCCTCAAAGTGGTAAAAATGAACCCTCCTCCTCCTCCTGCTCCTCCTCCTCCTCCTGGGCCACCTCCTCTTCCATCCTCGCCTTAAGCGTTTTCTCAAGGAGACATAGAAGTGGCATTGTAACGCTGATAACGGTGTCATCGCCACTGGCCATGTTGGTGGAGTACTCGAAACAGCGCAACAGGGCACACAGGTCTCGCATGGAGGCCCAATCATTGGTGGTGAAGTGGTGCGAATGACGCGTGCGTGCTGCAGCTGAAACTCCACTATGGCCTGCTGCTGCTCGCACAGTCTCTCCAGCATGTGCAAGGTGGAGTTCCACCTGGTGGGCACGTCGCATATGAGGTGGTGAGCGGGAAGGCCAAAGTTCCGCTGTAGCGCAGACAGGCGAGCAGCGACAGAATGTGAACGCCGGAAGCGCGCACAGACGGCCCTCACTTTATGCAGCAGCTCTGACATGTCGGGGTAGTTGTGAATGAACTTCTGCACCACCAAATTCAGCAAATGCGCCAGGCAAGGGATGTGCGTCAAACCGGCTAGTCCCAGAGCTGCGACGAGATTTTGCCCATTATAGCACAATACCAGGCCGGGCTCGAGGACCACCGGCAGAAACCACTCGTCGGTCTGTTGTTCAATACCCCGCCTCAACTCCTGCGCGGTGTGGGGCCTGTCCCCCAAACAAATGAGTTTCAGAATGGCCTGCTGACGTTTACCCTGGGCTGTGCTGAAGTTGGTGGTGAAGGTGTGTGGCTGACTGGATGAGCTGGTGGAAGCAGAGGAGGAGGAAGCCGAGTAGGAGGAGGAGGCTACAGGAGGCAAAGAATGATGCCCTGCGATCCTTGGCGGCAGAAGGACGTGCGCCAAGGAACTCTCCGCCTGCGGCCCAGCCGCCACTACATTTACCCAGTGTGCAGTTAGGGAGATATAGCGTCCCTGGCCGTGCTTACTGGTCCACGTATCTGTGGTTAGGTGGACCTTGCCACAGAAGGCGTTGCGCAGTGCACACTTGAATTTATCGGATACTTTGTTGTGCAGGGAAGGCACAGCTGTCTTGGAGAAGTAGTGGCGGCTGGGAACAACATACTGTGGGACAGCCATGGACATCAGCTGTTTGAAGCTGTCTGTGTCCACCAGCCTGAATGACAGTATTTCAAAGGCCAGTAGAAATGCTGGCATTCAGGCCCAGGGCTCGAGGGTGGCTAGGTGGGAATTTATGCTTTCTCTCCAAGGTTTGGGAGATGGAGAGCTGAACGCTGCAGTGTGACATGGTGGAGATGCTTGGTGACGCAGGTGGTGTTGTCGGTTGCACATCCTCTGTTTGGTGGACGGCAGGTGCCAACATTCCTCCCGAGGCGGAGGAAGAGGCCGAGGCAGCAGCAGAAGAGGGAGCAGGGAGAGCCAGAGTGAGTTCCTTGCTTTTAAGGTGTTTACTCCACTTCAGTTCATGCTTTGCATGTAGATGCCTGGTCATGCAGGTTGTGCTAAGGTTCAGAACGTTAATGCCTCGCTTCAGGCTCTGATGGCACATCGTGTAAACCACTCGGGTCTTGTCGTCAGCACATTGTTTAAAGAAGTGCCATGCCAGGGAACTCCTTGAAGCTGCCTTTGGGGTGCTCGGTCCCTGGTGGCGGTTGCCAGTAGCAGGCAAACTCTCTTGGAGGCGGCTGGTCTGCTTTTGCCCCCTGCTCTCTCTTTTGCTACGCTGTTGGCTCGGTCTCACCACTGCCTCTTCCTCTGAACTATGAAAGTCAGTGGCACGACCTTCATTCCATGTGGAGTCTAGGACCTCATCGTCCCCTGCATCGTCTTCCACACAGTCTTCCTCCCAGACCTCCTGTTCGGTCTACACACTGCAGAAAGACGCAGCAGTTGGCACCTGTGTTTCGTCATCATGAGAGACGTGCGGACTCTGATGAGGTGGTATTCCCATGTCCTCATCATCAGGAAACATCAGTGGTTGTGCATCAGTGCATTCTATGTCTTCCACCACTGGGGAAGGGCTAGGTGGATTCCTTTGGGAAACCCTGCAAGCAGAGTCTTTAAACAGCATAAGAGACTGCTGCATAACTTGAGGCTCTGACAGTTTCCCTGATATGCATGGGGGTGATTTGACAGACTGATGGGCTTGGTTTTCAGGTGCCACCTGTGCGCTTTCTGCAGAAGACTGGGTGTGAGATAATGTTGTGAACATGCTGGATCCACTGTCGGCCACCCAATTGACTAGCGCCTGTACCTGCTCAGGCCTTACCATCCTTAGAACGGCATTGGGCCCCACCAAATATCGCTGTAAATTCTTGCGGGTACTGGAACCTGAGGTAGTTGGTTCACTAGGACGTGTGGCTGTGGCAGAATGGCCACGTCCTCTCACAGCACAAGAGGGTACACTAACACCACCACGACCGCGTCCGCGTCCCTTACTAGATGTTTTCCTCATGGTTACCGTTCACCAAGCAACACAATAAGAATAAAAATATTTGGCCCAATGTATTGATTTCAACTTCAGGCCTATTTTTACAGGCACCTAACACTATCTGCCTATATATTTATGTAGCGTATTACACTAATCCAGGCACAGCAGTAACCACTGATTTAGGGGAATATCTCTTTTAGGGCTAGTATTTAGGCCCTGGATGAAAGGTATCCTTTTATGGACAGATTCACAATTGGCCTGCAACAGCTCGAACACCAGATTCAGGGTATTGCTATTTTGGCAATTGAATTTAACCCCAGAACAAAATATATGTTTTGGCGGACACTATGAAACTTGGCCTGCAACAGCTGGGACACCAGATTCAGGGTATTGCTATTTTGGCAATTGAATTTCACTCCTGAACAAAATATATGTTTAGGCGGACACTATTATACTTTGCCAGCCACAGCTGAAACCACTGATTTATGGTATTGCTATTTTGGCAATTGAATTTCACCCCAGAACAAAATATATGTTTTGGCGGACACTATGAATCTTGGCCTGCAACAGCTGGGACACCAGATTCAGGGTATTGCTATTTTGGCAATTGAATTTCACCCCAGAACAAAATATATGTTTTGGAGGACACTATTATACTTTGCCAGCCACAGCTGAAACCACTGATTTATGGTATTGCTATTTTGGCAATTGAATTTCACCCCAGAACATAATATATGTTTTGGCGGACACTATGAATCTTGGCCTGCAACAGCTGGGACACCAGATTCAGGGTATTGCTATTTTGGCAATTGAATTTCACCCCAGAACAAAATATATGTTTTGGCGGACACTAATATACTTTGCCAGCCACAGCTGAAACCACTGATTTATGGTATTGCTATTTTGGCAATTGAATTTCACCACATAAAATAATCTATCCTTTGCCAGACAGCAGACAGTATTATACTTGGCTTGCCAAAGCTGGAACACTAGATTTAGGGGATTGGTATTTGGGCAATTGTATTTAACCCCTTAATAAAATATAGAAATTGCTATCCTGAGTTTCTAGGGGTGACAATTAGCACAGCCAAGCCCCTGATGTAAGATATAGCAAAAAAATAAAAAATAGTATTGATGAATCGATGGACTTGGTGGCAGCTTGTTCTGGTGCACCACAAGTCACAAAATGGCCGCCGATCACCCCAGAAAATAAGTGACAGAAAAACGCTCTGTGCAGCCTAAAAACCAGTGAGCAAGTAACTAGCAGAAGTTCAATCATTCACAGCTGTAGATCGATCCGTTCATTAGGTGCTGTTGTTGACTTTTCCCTGCCTAATCTCGCCCTCACAAAAGCTGCATCCTCTCCCTACACTAATCAGAGCAGTGTGACGTGCGGCGCTACGTGACTCCAGCTTAAATAGAGGCTGGGTCACATGCTGCACTTGGCCAATCACAGCCATGCCATTAGTAAGCATGGCTGTGATGGGCTCTTAGGGCAAGAAGTAAAACGCTAGATGATTGGCTGCTGTGCAGCCCTTCAGAAAGCGGGAAGTAATCGCCGAACAACGAACCCAAACTTTTTTGAAAATGTCCGGGTTCGGGTCCGTGTCCCGGACACCCCAAAATTCGGTACGAACCAGAACTATGGTCGAACTGTTCGCTCAACACTACCTATATAATTTTCTTTTAGTACTGAAAAACGTCACTAAACGCTTTCACCACATATAGGTGAAAGCATATATATTTTTCTTTTTCTACTAAAATATGCAACTAAATGCTTTTACCATATATAGCTGCAGAAGTGAACTGAGAATATATTTTTCTTTTTGTAAAAAAATACGCCACTAAACTCTCTCACCACAAAGAACTGCAACAGTGAACTGTGTATATATTTTTCTTTTTGGGTACATAGAAAAGTTTGTTTAGGGATGGTTCTTGAAGGACCAATATCCGGTTTTACCAATAATTCACATAGATTTTTAGTACGATGTGTACAGGGTAAAATAGAATTTTGGAATTCTACTACAGTAAGATAGGCTTTTTGTAGCAATGGCCAATAGTTTCTGACATAATTTATAATCTTATTGGTAGCGGGGTGAAAAGTGTGTACAAAGGCGATATGTTTTTCCGAGTTCTTGGGCCTAGGACTTTTTGGTTTGTCAGATATCTGAAGTAACAGTTGGGGATATCCTCTGTCTAGAAAACATTGTTTCATTTCAGCTAGTCTCACCTGGCAATTTGAAACTGCTTTGACTATGCGTCTGACTCTCTCAAATTGGGAGTTTGGGAGGGATTTCTTTGTGTTGGGTGAGTGAAAACTCGAAAAATGTAGAAGTTTGTTGCTGTCAGTGGGTTTACGATAGAGGTCAGTGGTAAGGGTACCAGTCATTGTTTTCATAGCTGTTGTGTCAAGGAAACTGATGGTACTATGGTGATGATGAATGGTAAATTAGAGCTCAGGGTAAATAGAGTTTAAAAATGTATGGAACTATAGGAGGGATTCCAAAGTGCCCTCTTATATGCAAAATATATGGTCAATATAGCATTTATACCCTATAACGTGAGAGTTGAAACAGGAATCAGAGTAGAGAAAAGTGTCTTCAAAATCTGCTATATAAAAATTGGCATAGGGAGGCGCTATATTTGACTCCATCATGGTACCCTGTCGCTGAAGGAAGAAATCATCGCCAAACGTGAAGAAGTTATTGGTGAGGACTAGTTCCAGTAGTTCCATACAGAAAGATATGCAGTTGGGTTCCATTGTAGTGGAATGAAGCAAGTTGTTGGCTGCTCTAATGCCTTTATCATGCTGGATAGATGTATAAAGACTAGTTAGTTACATCCTACGTTACCAGGATTGTATCTTGTTTCAGGAATGGAATCTTGTCAATCATCTCTAGAAACGCAGAGGTGTGTAGGAGAAAAGATCTTGTATTTTTGATTACGGGTGTCAAAATTTTCTCCTGGAAGACTGACAGGGGAGATAGAATGGAATCTGTTGAGGCCACAATTGGGAGGCCGGGCGGGGGGGGGGGGGGATATTGAGGTTTTTATGTATCTTGGGTAATGTGTAAAAGACGAGTGTCACAGGATAAGGGTTAGTTAGAAAGGTTACAGTAGCAGAGTCAATAACATTCAAGTTCCTATAATTCGTCAAAGTATTTTGGATCTTGTCTGCTACTTATTTAGTCAGATCGTAGTGTAACTTTAAATAGACATCGGTGTCCTGTAGCTGACGATATATCTCCCCTGTGTATGTATCTTTTTTTCCATGATCACCAATGCCCCTCCTTTATCAGCTGGTTTGAATATTAAATCTCTTCTCCTCTGGAGAGAGTATAGGGCCTGTCTATCAATGTTATTTAAGTTATGAGCAAATTTATATCTGCCCCTCTCCAGATCTTTTTTGAACTGTGCCATTGTCACGATGAGGGGATAAGGGAAAGTGCAAAACTGAATCAGCCCACACCTCTGTTCCTGACTACTTGCACTTACCTGTCCTAGGTAATAAAGCGCAACTTGGCGGCGGTCCCTGACCTGAAGACGACAGACAAACACAAAGCAGTCCGACTAGCAGGGTCAAAACCAGGAAGCCACAGCGGTACCAGGGAACAGGCAAAACCAGAATCAATACGCATCAGGTGTCAAAACCAGGAGATGCAAAACAGACCAAGAAAGCAGATGAGGACAAGTCAGAAAACACTAGCCAGGAGTCGAAACCAGGAAATACAACCAGAACCCAGAAACAGACGAGCATAGAGCACACACAAGCCGAGATACAATACCTAACCAGGGGATATCATTGAGGACACACAAGATATAGGACCATATTCAAAGGCAACCTGTGGCCAGCTGGCTGCCTGTTAAAATAGGCCTAGCTGTTGAGTCACATGACGTGGCCAGCGTCACGTGACTCACAGCAGCCCAACTCAGCTGAGCACCGATCATCATTATCGGCGCTCGGCTCCCTTGCTGCTCGCCTGCTGCCATGGAGACGAGGACGCAGGCTATGTCCTTGCCCTTCTCCTTGTGCATGGTGCCAGTGGTGCAGAGGAGAAAAAGCGTGACGCCGGTGCCCTGTAAATGAACCCCCCCCCCCTCTACAAGGGGCCACCGGACCCAAAGTCACTGGCTATGGTTTCTCCCGAAGAGCGAGATGAAATTTTTTAATCATCCTAGTAGCGTGTAACCTATTCCTCGGCACCCAGGATCTCTCCTTGGGTCCATAACCCTTCCAATGTACTAGGTACTGGAATGAGTTTCGAACTTTCCTGACATCAGTGATTTTAGATATGATAAACTCATCCTGACCATCTACCTAAACTGGGGAAGGGGCTATCTGTGAAGGAACTATGGGAGAGACATATTTCTTAAGCAACGATTTGTGAAATACATTATGAATGCGAAACAAACCTGGCAATTTGAACTTAAAAGATACGGGATTAATAATATCAAGAATCTCATATGGTCCCACAAATCGGGCGCAAATTTTTAGAAGACACCTTTAAAGATAAATTTTTGGTAGACAACCCCACCTTCTCCCCAACCTTAAAGTCCACCCCTTTGGAATGTTTCCTATTAGCATTGCTTTTTTGAACCTGAGGGTTAGGTGAGGAAACGGATGAACAAGCATTGAATCAAGGAGGGAAACCAAAGTTACAGAAAAACTGTGAAACTCCAGTGGAAGACTTCACACAGTTATTGATAGCAAACTCCGCCAAAGGAAGATATTTCACCCACAATTGCTGATTATCAGAGATATAAGATCTTAAAAATTCTTCAACAGCCTCATTCAGCTGTTCAGTTTGCCCATTAGTCTCAGGATGAAAAGCAGACGGAAAGGATAAAGATATCTCGCATGTCTGATAAAAGGCTTTCCAAAATTTAGAAACAAACTGGACACCTCTGTCAGATACAATGTTCTCTGGACTCCATGCAACCGAGCCACATGGTGTGAATAAAGACCGAAGCCAGAGTTTTAGCATTAGGGAGCTTAGTCAATGGAAACACTACCCAGACCACTGACTTACCCTCCGAGGGTGGCAAGTCAGTAATGAAATCCATGGAAATATGGGACCAGGGTAGTAGTGATAGTGCTAGTAGTGATGAGCGAGCATGCTCGGCCGAGTACTGGTTCAGCTCGAGCATCGCTATGCTCGACCGAGCACCAACTGTATTTGTCGCATTTCTCGAGTCTACTCCCTGCATTTTTGGCACCTTCTAAACAGCCAATCAAGGTCCAGGTAAGTAATTCCCCTCAGTGTAAGGCCATAGCCATGTTAGCTGTAAGCCTTACACTAATTGGCTTGCCGGAACACGTGATACCATTTCATATAGGAGCTGAGGTCCGGCGCTTGGCTCATTAAGCGTCAGGGAGAGCAGACAGTAGGCAGGGACAGAAAGCGTTTTGCTCTACACTTGTTTTTACACTGATTTTTCTCCAAAAACCTTATTGAAAGCCCTAACAGTCCCTTTAATGACTACAGTGTGTTTGATAGCAGTGCAGCAATTTTTTTTTAATTTTTTTAAGAAGGGGTTTGCTTCAGCACTATCAGAGACAGGCGTCACAAGGAAGGGACAGATACTGCAGGGCTTGAGAATCGCTTTTTTAACTTCCAAAAGACATAAAGATTTCAGATTAGTGACATCTACAATATGCCATCATAAAGCAGTGTGTTAGGCAGTTGTTATAAAAAGGGGCTTATTCACTACAGTGTGCCTGTTACTGAGATATACACTGCACCATCAGAAAAATTATTTTTTCTGAGGAAATTAACCTAACTTGTGCCACCTCTGTGTGTGCGGTCAATCCGCAACCGTTATATTAATTACTCCAGCAGAGAGTGATTTATATTTTGGCCATAGTTAACTAGTTTTGGGCACATCTGTGTTTTATTTTAGGCCGCAACCCTATATACAGTATTCGCGCAGAGAATACATTTTATTTGTGACAAATTTGTATCCAATAGAGTTGAGTGAACAGCTGGATGTTCGGGTTTGAGAAGTTCGGCCAAACTTCCCGAAAATGTTCGGGTTCGGGATCTGAACTCGACCCGAACTTCACCCCGAACCCGAACCCCATTGAAGTCAATGGGGACCCGAACTTTTGGGCACTTAAATGGCTGTAAAATAGCCCTGGAAATGGCTAGAGGGCTACAAAAGGCAGCAACATGTAGGTAAATGCCCTGCAAACATATGTGAATAGGGAAATGACTAAAAATAAAATAAAATACAGAAAAATAATAAATAAACATTCTAAACTTGAGCCCAATTGAGTGGCATTGGCACCTGTCACCCAGCAAACAGAGGATGTGGCAGCAACGCCACCACATCTGTCATTGTCACCAAGCATCTCCACCAAATCCCATGGAAGTGTCAGCTATCAGCTGTCCATCTCCCAAACACTGGAGAGAAAAATAAATAGAAAGAGGAAGTCCCCCCCTACCCATGGCTCTGAATGCCTTATTTAAAACTTCCTGGTCCTTTGAAATGCTGTCATTCTGTCTGGTGGACAGTTTTAAAAACCTTATGGCGGTGGCTATCCCACAGTACGTGTATCCCAGCCGCCGCAACTTTTGCAGGCGAGTCATCCCTTCCCTGCACAACCAAGTGGCGGACAAAATCAAGTGTGCACTGCGCAACGCTATCTGTGGCAACGTCCACATAACCAACAACACAGTGGGTAAATGTAGCGGCTCCTCTTCATCCACACAGCGTAACAC
Organism: Bufotes viridis; assembly: GCA_033119425.1. Taxonomy (NCBI): domain Eukaryota; kingdom Metazoa; phylum Chordata; class Amphibia; order Anura; family Bufonidae; genus Bufotes; species Bufotes viridis. The sequence continues at coordinate 340,462,265 of CM065590.1, forward strand.
CTTCACCACCTACAGCAGCACAGCCAGGGGGAAACAACAACAGGTTGTTTTAAAACTTGTGTGTTTGTGGGACAAACCCCGCACCGTGAAGGAGCTGTGGACAGGCATTGAACAACAGACCGACCATTGGTTGGTGCCACTGAGCCTCCAGGCTGGCCTGGTGTTGTGCGCTAATGGGCAAAATATACTAGCAGGTCTGGGCCTAGCCGGTTTGACACACATCCCCTGCCTGCCACATGTGCTGAATTTGGGGTGCAGAAATTCCTAAACACCAGACAGTGAAAATCAATTCAGTTAATCGAACACACACAACACCCCCACCTCTCCTTTCACTCAAACCATTAACAAACTATTTGCACATTTTCTTAAAAACATATTAAAATAACTATAATGCAGCTAAACTTACTATATAGACAAACAAAACTATATACACGCCTTATCCTTAACTTAAGGCCAGTGATCTCCAAGTGGCTCGAAGGGTGGGTTCCTGCACCAACATAATCCCTGGCCTGGAACACAATTGTCCAGCCAGGGCACAGTTCTGGAGGATGAGGAGGATAAGTAGGATAAGGAGGATGAGGAGGAACCGTGTTCTCAGCAGGGTGGCACCCAAGCTAGCTCACAGGCAGCTGGGTCACCATCAGCACCCCAGAAGGATGGGTTAGCATTGGCGAAATGTCGGAAAGCTTTGTCATTACGCCACAACAACCTGCACCAGCAGATCTGGAACGTCTTAGCAGGAGGCAGCATTTCAGCAACATGGTGGAAGAGTACACGTACTGACTGATGGGTTTGCCCAGGGGCGTAGCGACAGGGAAGCATGGGAAGCACACTGTTTTGGGTCCCTGAACTCGAAGGGGCCCATCCAGGAGGAGGACTAAAAGACTTTGCCAGGGCCCCCTCAACAGTATTATACAATTAAATTAGATACAGTGGCAGTATAAACAGTGTAGAAAGCGGATGGAAAATAAACCCAAACAGCCTCAAACCCTACACACTTAACAACCCCCCCCCCCCCTTCCTTTCACTCAAACCATTAACAAACTATTTACAAATTTACTTAAAAACATATTAAAATAACTATAAGGCAGCTAAAATAACCATATAATGAAACAAAACTATATACACGCCTTATACTTAATTAAGGCCAACCAAATACAAGTGGCTCGGAGGGTGGGTATCTTCACCAACATAGGCCCTGGCCTGGAACACAATTGTCCAGCCAGGGCACAGTTCTGGAGGATGAGGAAGAGGAGTAGGAGGAACGCTGGGGGATACAGAGGACACAGACGATATACCTCCCTCAAAGAGGATAGCTTGTCCTTGCCTCTGGGCAGCCTGGCAGACATGAGCGACTACATGCTGCAGTGCCTGCACAACGACCGCCCAGTTTCTGCCACATTCTAACTTTTGCTGATTACTGGGTGGCCACCCTGCTGCATCCCCATTACAAGGACAACATGCCTTCCTTAATTCACTCACTGAAGTGTAATAGGAAGATGAGCCTGCTAGTAGATACGCTGCTGATGGCATTCACACCTGACACCAGGGACTCAGTGGAAGCACAAGGTTAAGGCAGAGGAGGAGGAGGAGGAAGAATTTGCCAATGCAGCTGGGTCACCAGCAACACCTCAGAAGGCAGGGTTAGCATGGGCAAAATGTGGAAAAGCTTTGTCATCATGCCACAACAACCTGCACCACCAGCAGATCTGGAACATCTTAGCAGGAGGCAGCATTTCAGCAACATGGTGGAACAGTACACGTACTGACTGATGGGTCTGCCTAGAGCAAAAGCTACAGTGGAAGCAGGGAAAGCAACTGCTTTGGGGCCGTGACCTAGAAAGGGCCCATCTAGGAGGAGGAGGAGGACTAACAGTATTATACAATGAAATTATATACAGTGGCAGTATAGACAGTGTAGAAAGCGAATGGAACAGCTGCTGGGCCTGGTCTGAGAGAGCGATCTTTAGTAGCCACAGGCATGGCGGCATGAAAGGAAGGGGTTTGTGCAAAAATTACTGGGGGAAGGGGGCCCCATTAAAAAATTAGCTGTGGTGCCCAATCATTTCTAGCTATGCCACTGGGTCTGCCCCATTTAACTTCTGCATCATCAAATTAGGCACATGTTCTGAGGTTGCCCTTTATGCCTTGGAGGTGCTGGCCTACCCTGCAGCCACTGTATTGTTGTATTGTCTGAACGTGTGTTTAGCATGGCTGGTGGCATTATCACAGACAAGCGCAGACGTCTGTCGCAGACAATGTGGGCAAGCTTTCGTTTATTAAAAAGAACCAGGCATGGATCCCACAGGATTTGTTCGTACCTTATCCAGGATAGACATGTATACCGGCCTCACCCAACCACTGTAATACTACCGTGCACTTACACTTTGTTTTATTTTTTTATATTTTCCCAATGTTTCTACACTAATTTATTTGAAAAAAATAAAAATAAAAAAACACTTATTGGCGACTACCTTTGGCTTCACAGCCCAAAAAGGCTTTATTTAATGCAAGAATGTAACCGCCAATTGTAAGTTCCCTGTCAGTTATGCAGTGCAGGGGTTTGTACCTGGCAAAAATGGCAATATTTCACCCAACAATTTAAAATTTATCCTTTGCCTGACAGTATTAAACTTGGCCAGCCACAGCTGGAACCACTGATTAACAGTATTGCTATTGTGAAAGTTGAATTTCATGCCAGAACAAAATCTATCCTTTTCCGGACATTATTAAACTTGGCCAGCCACTGCTGGAACACCAGATTTAGGGGATTGATATTTTGGCAATATAATTTCACCCCAGAACAAAATCTACCCTTTGCCGGACACTATTAAACTTGGCCAGCCACAGCTGAAACCACTGATTTACGGTATTGCTATATTGGCAATTGAATTTCACCCTAGAAAATTATCTATCCTTTGTCAGACACTATTAAACTTGGCCAGCCACTGCTGGGACACCAGATTTAGGGGATTGCTACTTTGGCAATTGAATTTCACCCCAGAACAAAATATATCCTTTGCCGGACGCTAATAAACTTGGCCAGCCACAGCTGAAACCACTAATTTATGGGATTGCTATTTTAGCAATTGAATTTCACCCCAGAAAAAAATATATCCTTTGCTGGACACAGTTAAACTTGGCCAGCCACAGCTGAAACAACTGATTTACGGTATTTCTATTTTGGCAACTGAATCTCACCCCAGAAAATAATACATCCTTTGATGGACACTATTAAACTTGGCCAGCCACTGCTGGGACACCAGATTTACGGTATGGCTATTTTGGCAATTGAATTTCAACCCAGAACAAAATCTACCCTTTGCCGGACACTATTAACCGCTTCAACCCCCCTAGCTTAAACACCCTTAATGACCAGGCCACTTTTTACAATTCCGCACTACTCGACTTTCACCGTTTATTGCTCCGTCATACAACTTACCACCCAAATGAATTTTACCTCCTTTTCTTCTCACTAATAGAGCTTTCATATGGTGGTATTTTATTGTTGCTGATATTTTTATTTTTTTTGCCATTAATACAAATTTAACGACATTTTTGCAAAAAAATGACATTTTTCACTTTCTGATGTAAATTTTTTTTTTTAAAACTACATTTCTATATAAATTTTTCTCTAAATGTATTGTTCTACATGTCTTTGATAAAAAAAAAGTCCAATAAGTGTATATTTATTGGTTTGGGTAAAAGTTATAGCGTTTACAAACTATGGTGCAAAAAAGTGAATTTCAGCATTTTGAAGCAGCTCTGACTTTCTGAGCACCTGTCATGTTTCTTCAGGTGCTAGAATGTCAGGATAGTATAAATACCCCCCAAATGACACCATTTTAGAAAGAAGACACCCCAAAGTATTCGCGGAGGGGCATGTTGAGTTCATGTATCATTTCATTTTTTTTTCACAAGTTAGCGGAAAATTACACTTTCTGAGAAAAAAAAAAAAAAAGTTTTAATTTCTGCTAACTTCTGGCAAAAAAAAATAAAATCTCAGACGGACTCACTATGCCCCTCAGTGAATACCTCTGGGTGTCTACTTTCCGAAATGGGGTCATTTGTGGGGTGTGTTTACTGTTCTGGCATTTTGGGCGGGGCTAAATTGTGAGCCGCCATGTAAAACCTAAAGGTACTCGTTGGAATTTGGGCCCCTTTGCACACCCAGGCTTCAAAAAAGTGTCACTTATGTGGTATCGCCGTACTCAGGAGAAGAAGGGCAATGTGTTTTGGGGTGTATTTTTACAAATACCCATGTTGGGTGAGAGAAATATCTCTGTAAATTGTCAACTTTGTATAAAATTTTTTAAAAGTTGTCGTTCACAGAGATATTTTTCACACAAAGTATGGGTATATATAAAAATACACCCCAAAACACATTGCCATACTTCTCCTGAGTACGGTGATACCACATGTGTGCCAACTTTTTGCAGCCTGGGTGCGCAAAGGGGCCCTAAAACCAATGAGTACCTTTAGGATTTCACAGGGCATTTTTACGCATTTGGATTCTCACACTTTAGGGCCCTTAAAATGCCAGGTCAGTATAAATACCCCACATGTGACCCCATTTTGGAAAGAAGACACCCCAAGGTATTCCGTGAGGGGTATGGTGAGTTCATGTAAAATTTTATTTTTTGTCACAAGTTAGTGGAATATGAGACTTTGTAAAAAACAAAATAAAAAAATAAAATATATATATATCAATTTCCGCTAACTTGTGCCAAAAAATAAAAATTCTGTGAACTCGCCATGCCCCTCACGGAATACCTTGGGGTGTCTTCTTTCCAAAATGGGGTCACATGTGGGGTATTTATACTGACCTGGCATTTTAGGGCCCTAAAGCGTGAGAATCCAAATGCTTAAAAATGCCCTGTGAAATCCTAAAGGTACTCATTGGTTTTAGGGCCCCTTTGCGCATCTTGGCTGCGAAGAAGTGTCACACATGTGGTATTGCCGTACTCAGGAGAAGTAGGGCAATGTGTTTTGGGGTGTATTTTTATATATATAAACCATCAAAAAATGTGGTGTTAAAAAAGCAGGATGCGCTCATACCCATATGCAGTTGTGCATTTCTATAGGGGAGCACATCCTGCACTTGCAGTCCGTTGCTAATGGCAATCACCAGCAAAAAATGCATACAATGGATGATGCCAGCAACGGACTACAAGTACCACAATGGACATCCTACATAAGATGAAATTTATGTGGATGTGGCAAGAATTCAGAACAAACACAGAACCAGAGATAGGTGCACACTGCCGTCACACTAAACCCTCACACTGATGTTAAAAATTGAGAGGTTAGTTCGACATATCCTACTAGGAGGACATGTCTTAAGCTCGGGCACCAGCGTCAAGGTCTCTCAAGTAGCCCGAGGCCCTAACACTCACCTACCTGCGCCATATGGGCGATATCAGGGGCCAGTGGGCAATTACAGGAGCATTAGGACGACTCACAACATCTCTCCTGTATTTTTATATATACCCATACTTTGTGTGAAAAATATCGCTGTAAACGACAACTTTTTAAACTTGGCCAGCCATAGCTGAAACCACTGATTTCACTGCTGGGACACCAGATTTAGGGGATTGCTAGTTTGGCAATTGAATTTCACCAAAGAAAATTATCTATCCTTTGACGGACACTATTAACCCCTCTAGGACACATGACATACTGGTACGGCATGTTTCCCGAGTCCTTAAGGACACATGACCTACCAGTACGTCATGAGTAGTTCCGATCACTGCCGCTCAGCTGGCAGTGATCGGAACAAGGTACCTGCTGAAATCATTCAGCAGGTACCTTGTTACAATGCCCAGGGGGGTCTGCAATCGCAATCCCGCCCGCCTCCTCTCTGATATTCCCTGGTGTCTAGTGGATCTATCAGAGTGTCAGCACATTGCTGACACTCTGATAGAAACGGCTGGCATCTGTGCTTGATCTGATGCCAGAAGTTTAACCCCTTCTATGCCGTACGGACCACGGTATGGAAGGGTTAACAAGGAGGGAGCTCCCTCCCTCTCCCATCGGGGGGCTGCTGTGCCTTTGCAGCCCCCAACAGGATGGGATCACAGAGGGAGTGGGCTCCACTCCCTCCCCATCACCCCCTGCTCAGTTCTGGCAGCGGGTGATGGTTGCCATGGAGACAGGACACTTTCAGAAGCGTCCTGTCTCCATGGTGCTGAAAGTCTGAACAGACCTGCTAAAGGTCTATTCAGACTTTGTAAAGTACAAAATACAGCACAGTGCACTATATAGTGTACTGTACTGTATCATACAGACACCAGATCCACTGGATATTTCAGAACCAAGTGGGTCTGGGTCAAAAAAAAATGTAAAAAAGTGAAAAAAAGTAAAAATGAAAAATACACATTTTACTGAATAAAAATTAAAAAAAATAAAATACACTACACATATTAGGTATTGCCGCATCCGTAAAAACCTGCTCTATAAAAATATCACATGACTGAACTCCTCAGGTGAATGCCATAAAAAAAAAAAATGGTGTAAATAAGCCATTTTTTGGCACCTTACATCACTAAAAGTGTAATACAAAGCGATCAAAAAGGCGTTTGCCTCCCAAAATAGTACCAATCAAACCGCCATCTCATCCCGCAAAAAATGAGCCCCTACCTAAAACAATTTCCAAAAAATAAAAAAACTATGCCTCTCAGACTAAAACATGATTTTTTTTGTTTCTAAAATGCTTTTTAGTGTTAAATGAAAAAAAAAAAAAAAAATAAAAAGTAGACATATTGGGTATCTCCACGTCCGTAAGAATCTGCTCTATAAAAATATCACATGACCTAACCCCTCAATTAAACACTGTAAAAAAAATCTAATAAAAACTTTGTCAAAAAGCCATTTTTTTGCCACCTTACATCACAAAAAGTGTAATAGCTAGTGATCAAAAAGTCGTATGACCCCCCAAATAGTGCCAATCTAACCGTCACCTCATCCCGCAAAAATTATACCCAACCTGAAAAAATTGCCTAAAAACTGAAAAATATATGGCTCTCAGACTATTGAGACACTAAAACATGTTTTTTATTTATTCAAAAAGGATATTATTGTGTAAAACCAAAATAAATAAAAAAAGGTATACATATTAGGTATCGCCGCGTCTGTAAGGACCTGCTCTATAAAAATATAACATGACCTAACCCCTCAGATGAACGCCGTAAACATAAAAAATAAAAAACGTTGTCAACAAGCCATTTTTTTGTCACCTTACATCACAAAAAGTGTAATAGTAAGCGATCAAAAAGTCATATGCACCCCAAGATAGTACCATTCGAACCACCATCTCATCCCGCAAAAAATGAGCCCCTACATAGGACAATCGCCCAAAAAAAAAAAATATGGCTCTCAAACTATGGAGACACTAAAACATGTTTTTTTTTGTTTTAAAAAATTATATTATTGTGTAAAACTTATATAAATAAATAAAAAGTATACATATTATGTATCGCCGCGTCCGTCACAACCTGATCAATAAAAAAAACACATGAACTAACCCCTCAGCTGAACACAGCAAAAAAAAATAAAAAAATACGGTGTCAAAAGCCATTTTTGTCACCTTACATCACAAAAAGTGTAATAGCAAGCGGCCAAAACGTCATATGCACCCCAAGATAGTGCCAATCAAACCGCCATCTCACCCTGCAAAAAATGAGCATCTACATAAGACAGTCGCCCAAAAAAAGAAAAAAAAAACTATGGCTTTCAGAATGTGTAGACACTAAAAAATATTTTTTTTCAAAAATGCTTTATTATGTAAAACTGAAACAAAAAACCCAAAAAGTAGTCATATTTGGTATTGTTGCGTCCGTAACAACCTGCTCTATAGAAATAGCACACATTCTAACCTGTCAGTTCAACGATGTAAATAACAAAAAATAAAAACGGTCCCAAAACAGCTATTTTTTTGCAAATTTTTAATTTTAATCAATTTTTCCAGTAACAAAGCAAGGGTTAACAGCCAAACAAAACTCAATATTTATTGCCCTGATTCTCTTGTTTGCACAAACACCCCATATGTGGTCGTAAACTCCTGTATGGCCAAACGGCAGGGCACAGAAGGAAGGGAACGCCATATGGTTTTTGGAAGGCAGATTTTGCTGGACTGGATTTTAGACACTATGTCCAATTTAAAGCCCCCTGATGCACCCCTACAGTAGAAACTCCGAAAAAGTGACCCCATTTTGGAAACTACGGGATAAGGTGTCAGTTTTGTTGGTACTATTTTAGGGTAAATATGATTTTTGCTTGATCTATATTACACTTTTTTTGAGACAAGGTAACAAAAAATAGAAATTCTGAAATTTCATCTCCATTTGCCAATAACTCTTGTGGAACACCCAAAGGGTTAACAAAGTTTGTAAAACTGGTTTTGAATACCTTGAGGGGTGTAGTTTCTTAGATGGAGTCACTTTTATGGAGTTTCTCCTCTAGGGGTGCATCGGGGGGCTTCAAATGGGACATGGTGTCAAAAATCCAGTCCAGCAAAATCTGCCTGCCAAAAACCATCTGGCGTTCCTTTCCTTCTACGCCCTGCCGTTTGGCCATACAGCAGTTTACAACCACATATTGGGTGTTCGTGCAAACTGCAGAATCGGGGGAATACATATTAAGTTTTGTTTGGCTATTAATCCTTGATTTGTTACTGGAAAAATTGGATTAAAATGGAAAATTTTACAAAAAATTGAAATTCTGAAATTTTATCTCCATTTGCCATTAACTCTTGTGGAAAACCTAAAGGGTTAATGACGTTTGTAAAATCAGTTTTGAATGCCTTGGGGGTGTAGTTTCTAGAATGGGGTCATTTTTGGGTGTTTTTATTATGTAAGCCTCACAAAGTGACTTCAGACCTGAACTGGTCCCTAAAAAGTTGGTTTTGCTTCTAAACTTCTAAGCCTTGTAACGTCCCCAAAAAATAAAATGGCATTCCCAAAAAGATCGATACATGAAGTAGACATATGGGGAATGTAAATCAATAACTTTTTTTGGTGGTATTACTATCTATTATAGAAGTAGAGAAATTGAAACTTGAAAAATTGCTAATTTTTCTAAATTTTTGGTAAATTTGGTATTTTTTTATAAATAAAAATGAAATTTTTTCGACTTCATTTTACCAGTGTCATGAAGTACAATATGTGACGAAAAAACAATCTCAGAATTGCCTGGATAAGAAAAAGCGTTCTAAAGTTATCACCACATAAAGTGACACTGGTCAGATTTTGAAAAAATTGCCTGGTCCTTAAGGTGAAATAGGGCCGTGTCCTTAAGGGGTTAAACGTGGCCAGCCACAGCTGAAACCACTGATTTACGGTATTGCTATTTTGGCAATTGAATTTCACCCAAGAAAATTATCTATCCTTTGCCAGACACTATTAAACTTGGCCAGCCATAGCTGAGATACCAGATTTACGGTATTGCTATTTTGGCAATTGAATTTCACCCCAGAACAAAATATATCCTTTGCCGGACGTTATTAAACTTAGCCAGCCACAGCTGAAACCACTGATTTATGGTATTTCTATTTTGGCAATTGAATTTCACCCAAGAAAAAAATATATCCTTTGCCAGACACTATTAAAGTTGGCCAGCCACTGCTGGGACACCAAATTTAGGGGATTACTATTTTGGCAATTGAATTTTGCCACAGAAAAAAATCTATCCTTTGCCAGACAGCAGACAGTATTACACTTGGCTAGGCACAGCTGGAGCACTAGATTTAGGGGATTGCTATTTTGGCAATTGAATTTAACCCTTCAATAAATATAGAAATTTCTATCCTGAGTTTCTAGGGGTGACAATAAGCACAGCCAAGCCCTTGATGTAGGAAATAGCAAAATTGATGAATTGATGGACTTGGTGGCAGCTTGTGCACCACAAGACACAAAATGGCCGCCGATCACCCCAGAAAAAAGTGACAGAAAAACGCTCTGTGCAGCCTAAAAACTAGTGAGCAATTAACTACCAGAAGTTGAATGATTCATAGCTGTAGATCGATCACTTCATTAGGTGTTTTTGCTGAGTTTTCCCTGCCTAATCTCGCCCTCACAGCAGCTGCGTCCTATCCCTACCCTAATCAGAGCAGAGTGACGTGCGCTGCTACGTAACTCCAGCTTAAATAGAGGCTGGGTCACATGCTGCACTTGGCCAATCACAGCCATGCCAATAGTAGGCATGGCTGTGATGCCTTCTTAGGGCAAGAAATAAAACTCTGTGCAGCCCTTCAGAAAGCGGGAAGAAATCGCCGAACAACGGACCCGAACCCAAACTTTTTGAAAATGTTCGGGTCCAGGTCTGTTTCCCTAACACCCCAAAATTCGGTACGAACCCAAACTAAATAGTTCGGTTTCGCTCATCACTATTCGCGAATTATCGAGGTGGCGATATTCACGATTAAATTTCGTGATTCGAATATTCACACTCAACACTAACAACCAATTGCATAAATGGTCTCTCTAGTAATTTCTTTGAGGGAATTATTACACGTGTGGTTTGAGCTGCATTTTCCGCAGCTTGGCCACACAAATTTAATGGTGCCTTTATAAGTACCCTTAATTTACTCATTTTGGAAATGAAATTAAATATGTGCATTTTCCGTCCATGTTCTTATTTATAGAATAGAGATTTACTGCTGCTGTTACTGCTAAAAGCATATCATGACATTAAAGCTTCCAAAATTCCAATGAAACCTAGCAACGTAAAGCAGCTTTCATAAAGATAATCATTTACGGAAATGATAATTGAACTCTGTATTTTCGAGAGAGACAAAATATGCTTGGCGAGTTTTGAAGTCAAAAGGCAAACATTATTTAAACTAAGCTATGAAAAGAATTATTTGGCATTCAAAAATGAAATAATAGTAATTACTGGGACTTACAAAAATCCATGAAAAGAGGCTTGCTTAAGATATACAAATATAATTTACTGCCTTCTTGGATAATGCACACATATTGAGATGCTAAGAAGAGAATATTAAAAATAATTTTTGTTTACTGTGAAAAAGCCAGCAACCATTGATATTTATTCAGTCTGATACTTTTCTGTCTGATACTTTTATAAAATACTCTAGTAGACAATTCATTGTTATTTTGATTCTTAAAGTTTTAAGACCTGCTGAGATTGCATGAGCCAAATCCCTCTCAGCCGTGCTTCAAAGGCAAGCTTGTGTGCTCGGGACATCAAGTGTCATCTACAAAGAACTAATAGTGAAAACTTTTGGCGCTTTTTTATTTCATGTACTGTTCTATTCTATGTGCTTTGAAGATATCATTCATTTATTTACAGTATATCTGGGCAGCATGGTGGCTCAGTGGTTGGCACTAATGCTTGCGGGGCACCTAGGGTTGAATCCGACTGAAGACGACATCTGCATGGAGTTTGTGTGTTTTGTTCGTGTTTGCGAGGGTTTTCTCCCCTACTCCAAAGATCAACTGATAGGGAACTTAGATTTTCAGATATATTGTGGGCAGCGTGTGATGATAAATAGAGATGAGCGAATCGAATCCCACGAAGAGGAATTTGATCCGAATTTCAGGATAAATTTGATTCGCCTAGAAGCCGAATTTTCTCGTGCTTTGTGTCAGCGAATTGATTAAAATAGTATAAGAAACAAAAAAATTCAAACTAGACTCCATCTTGCTTGAAGATTTCGTCCAAAATCCCGTGCGGCGCGAGATTACGTCATCACGCCAGCCGGCGTGATGATGTAATCTCGTGCTGCATGGGGTTTCGGCCGAGATCTTCAAGCAAGATGGTGGCGGCCGGCCCATCGTGAGCAAATGGAGGCGGTAAGTTTTATTAATTTTTTTTTTTATTGTTAAAAACATTGTAAAATAACACTCAGATGCCGTGATCATGTGTGAACGCGACATCTGAGGGGTACAATGACGGGGGCGGCGCTATCGCAGCTCCCTGTTATTGCATCCGCTACTTACAAATTTTTTGGGCAAATGAATCAAATCTTCCATAAATTCGCTCAACTCTAATGATAATGTCTGTAAAGTTCTGCGGAACATCTCTGCATTTTACGAGTAAGTAAAATGAATAGATATCTATTAAAGGGGTTGTTTGCTGTTTTATATTGATGACATATCCTTAGGACAGGTCATCAATAGCAGATCAGCTACCAAGTAAATAGAACAGAGCCATCTCATTGAAGTGAATGGGAAGGGCAGAGTAGTAATTAATATGAAAAAGCGGACAACTGCTGTAAATGAGCTCGGGGATGTATTTCTTTAAAATGTTGCAGATGCCCATTGTTCTTCATATGGCTGTATTAATTTTCTCATTCAGAAGTAATTACAACATAAAATATAATATGCTTTAAAATGTAGGTTTACTTAAAAAATATAGATTATATTGTCTGATTAAAGCCTCTAATAGCTAAATGTATAGATGAGCGAATTGAAGTGGAATTCAATCCAAATTTTAGGAAAAATTTGATTCGCCCCAAAGTCGAATTTTATCGTGCTTTGTGGTACTAAACCAGACTAAACATCTGCTCTGATGCCACACTGCTATCCGGGCAGGAAAGCTTATCCAGGGAAAATTCGGCCTGTTGCCTCCACAAATCAAGTTTGGCTGCCCAGTAGTCCAGGGAATCTTCGAAGTGGGATGGCAGGGTGCAGTCCAAGTATGCCACCACCTGCTGGTTCAGGTTCTTCTCTATGTCTTGCTGCTGCTGCTGGTTGGTGGTTTTTTCAGTAGGCAGGTGAAGAAAAGTGCTCATCAGAGACTCTAGACTTAGGCCCCTTTCACACCGGCATGATTTCCGCGCGGGTGAAATGCATGAGGTGAACGCATTGCACCCGCACTGAATCTGGACCCATTCATTTCAATGGGGCTGTGTACATGAGCGGTGATTTTCCCGCATCATTTTTGTGTTGTGTGTAAATCGCAGCATGTTCTATATTCTGCATTTTTTATGCAACGCAGGCCCCATAGAAGTGAATGGGGCTGCGAGAAAATCGCAAGCATCCGCAAGCAAAGGCGGATGCGGTCCGATTTTCCCGCATGGTTGCTAGTAGACGATCGGAATGGGGCGCAGATCCTTATTATTTTCCCTTATAACATAGTTATAAAGGAAAATAATAGCATTCTCAATAGATAATGCAATGTAAAAAGGGCAATAGAGGGTTAAAAATAATAGAAAAATTAACTCACCTCCTCCATTTGATCGTGTAGCTGCTGGTCTCCTGTTATGTCTTCAGCTGGGGGGGCGGTGGTGAAGGATCTTCAGTGATGTCACTGGGTCACATGGTCCAATCACCTGCTTCAATCATGGAGGTGAGTTAATTGTTTTATTATTTTTAACCCTTGTGTCACAGTGAGAGGTTTTGTGGTAAAAAACAGGTATTTTCCTCTCAGCCTGTGCTGCTGGGTTGATTGCAGCCAGGTGAGGGCAAATACTGGACCAGATTTTAGGTGCCGGTCCGGGTTTTTTGGGTGATTACCTAGCTGCACTTAAGACAGCTGGGTTTTATGCAAACTCTCTCTCTGTGTTTGGGATCTGAGCCCTGTGCTGGGCTGAAAAGCTGAGACCTGTGTGTCAGAAGAGCAGGCCATTTAAAGACGGTCAGTGGACTTTTTGTGTTGCTGAGCATTCAGCCAGGTGTGAACTAACACCTAGGATTTGAGGTGATTTAACCTGGAAACTGCTGGTGTTCCGTGGAGCTCTCAGGGCTGGAAGCAAGAGCTTGCAAAGAGGCGTGCAGTCTGCCTGGAAGCCTGAGGTTGGACTTTCCTGCGGCTGAGCTGACAGCCGGGTGTGAACACGCACCTAAACCACACAGGTGAATTTGATTCAGTCTTGGACTTTTGTTTTGCCTCAAGTTTTTGCTATGTGTGTGAAGTAACACTAAGTGACTGTTTTGAGTTTTGTTTGTGCAAGTGTGAAATAAAACACTGTTTGCTGCACTACCTGGACTCTCTTTGCCTCTGTACTGCACCCGCACCGCTGTCTACCAGAGCAACTCCCCACATTTGGTGTCGGATGCGGGCAATTGCAGTGAGGCTGGCGTGAAGCCAAAACTTTTCGTAGCATTATTTTTTTTGGGCACTGTTGTATGTCCTGGATTAAGCCTGCCAAGCTGCAACCACCAACACAGGACAAGATGGAGGAGATGATAAAGCAGCTTGTCCAGGCCAACTTAAAGCAGCAAGAGAGACATGAAGAGGCCGTCGCACAGCTGCTAGAGGCTAATCAGCGACAGCAGGACACGAACCAGCGGCTGCTGCAACACGTAATGGCGCTAGAAAAGTCAGGGATGCCTCAGGGAGTGCACGATGCCCGGAAGGCAGTCCGCACGGCCGTTCCCAAGATGACACCGACAGATGATGTTGAAACCTACTTGGCGATGTTCGAAAAGGTGGCCGTGAGAGAGAGACTACCCCGAGACCAGTGGGCGGAGGTCATCGCTCCGTTTCTGGCGTCAGGACCCCAACAGGTATACTTTGATTTACCGGACGACCAAGCGGCAGACTACTCTGTGGTCAAGGGTGAGATCCTGGCGAGACTGGGGGTGAATGTGTTGGTTAGGGCCCAGCGGGTACATCAGTGGGAGTTTAACCCAGCTGAGCCAGCACGACCCCAGTATTACAATTTGCTAAAACTCTTACAAAAATGGCTGCCGCCTGACGTACTTAGTCCCACTGCTATGCTGGACCGTATTGTAGCTGACAAATTCTGGAGGGCATTGCCACTACCCCTCCAGCGCTGGGTTGGCCAGACCTCTCCTACTAGTGCCCTGGAGATGGTGGACCTGGTCGAACGTTATGGGGCTACTGAGGAACTTAAGGGGGACTCTGGGGAAGGGAGTAATAAAACCCAGAAAATCCCTCCCCAGACCCTGCGGCCTGAGCTGAGAAAGACCGCACAGGATGTGCCCTTTGGGGATCGGGACTCTATAATCTGCTGGCGGTGCCATGAGCCTGGCCATGTACGGGCCAACTGTCCCCTCCTGGGTGAGCCCATGGATGTGAACTTTGGGTATCGACAGTCATTGTATGCCAGAAGGGTCGATGTGTCAGAGGTTAACCATGATGAACATTTGTGTCGGGTGGAGGTGGGAGACACTCCAGTGGCAGCTCTGCTGGATTCAGGGAGTCAGGTGACCCTGGTGAGGGCTTCCTGGTGCGACCCACAGAGTTTACAGGCCGGAGAGTCGGGGTTTTCAGCATTCATGGAGATTTAAAGGAATACCCCACTGCTCTGTTGTCTGTAAGCACGTGTGTCGGCAGGCAGGTCCATGAGGTAGCTGTAACCACGAGTATGCCCTATGATGTGATAATAGGAAGAGACTTTCCATTGTTCCCAGCCCTGTGGCCGGCCATTGTACATACAGTTCCCAGACAGGTAGGAAAACTTCCAGTAGTGAGGCCTAACCCAGGTGAGGTGTTAGAACCCCAGAAACCCAAGGCAGAGGGACCCACAGTAGGTCCAGTGGGTGAGGGGAAGACAGTCCCCCTAAATAGGATAGGTAGAAAACATAGGAAGGTGGCTCAGCCAGGCCAAAGCCGGACCTGCAATCGAGTGTCTGGGGTCCGTAGCCAAAGGGACCCGGGTTTAGTTGTTGGGCCACCTGTGGACAGTAAGGACAGCGCTAGGGGAAGGGGACCTATAAAATAGCACAGAAAGTTGGAGACCCAAATTACAAGGTACACCAGCCAGGACTGCAAAAGCCGGAGCCGGTCTACCATGTAAATTTACGGAAACCTTGGAAGGTTAGAGAGACTTGTATTGAGAACAACCCGCGGCCGGTTTATCTAGGGAAAGAGATTCCGGTCCCTCTGTCTGCTAACAGGAAGCGGCTGCCACAGATAAAATTACTGGCAGCCTTTCCACTGAACAGACTCAGAGAGCCAAGGAGTTTGTTAGTCGGAACACAGAGGTGTTCTGTGATTTCCCTGAATGCCCTTCCATAACTCACCGTGATATTGTCACTGAGCCCCAGGCAAAAGTCTGGTTAAAGCCGTACCAGGTGCCCGTGGCTCGGCGACAAGCCATCTCTGAAAGAGTGATGTGGGGTTGGCCGCAGCCTGTCCCCATCTGGACAAAGAAGGAAAGTCCTGGGTCACCAGAGGGTTCGGGTGACTTCAGAACTTTAGATTTTCAGTGGAACACAGAGCAGGGCAGTTACAGGGAAATGCGAGTGCCCGGTTCTGGGTATACTGTCTGGCGTGTGTTCACCCCTCAGGGTTGAACAAAGGGGGGTATGTGACACAGTGAGAGGTTTTGTGGTAAAAACAGGTATTTTCCTCTCAGCCTGTGCTGCTGGGTTGATTGCAGCCAGGTGAGGGCAAATACTGGACCGGATTTTAGGTGCCGGTCCGGGTTTTTGGGTGATTACCTAGCTGCACTTAAGACAGCTGGGTTTTATGCAAACTCTCTCTGTGTTTGGGATCTGAGCCCTGTGCTGGGCTGAAAAGCTGAGACCTGTGTGTCAGAAGAGCAGGCCATTTAAAGACGGTCAGTGGACTTTTTGTGTTGCTGAGCATTCAGCCAGGTGTGAACTAACACCTAGGATTTGAGGTGATTTAACCTGGAAACTGCTGGTGTTCCGTGGAGCTCTCAGGGCTGGAAGCAAGAGCTTGCAAAGAGGCGTGCAGTCTGCCTGGAAGCCTGAGGTTGGACTTTCCTGCGGCTGAGCTGACAGCCGGGTGTGAACACGCACCTAAACCACACAGGTGAATTTGATTCAGTCTTGGACTTTTGTTTTGCCTCAAGTTTTTGCTATGTGTGTGAAGTAACACTAAGTGACTGTTTTGAGTTTTTGTTTGTGCAAGTGTGAAATAAAACACTGTTTGCTGCACTACCTGGACTCTCTTTGCCTCTATACTGCACCCGCACCGCTGTCTACCAGAGCAACTCCCCACACCCTCTATTGCCCATTTAACTTTGCATTCTCTATTGAGAATGCTATTATTTTCCTTTATAACTATGTTATAAGGGAAAATAATAAAATATACAGAATACTCAACCCGAAACCGGACTTCAGTGATGAAGTCCGGCTTCAGGTCTGGCTACCAAACATGCAGATTAAAACGCTTTGCACTCACGCAGAAAAATTGTGCATTTTCCCGCAACGCACCCGCCTCTTATCCGGGCGTCAAACGTGATGCCCGTGTGAAAGAGGCCTTAAGTTGCTGTTGATGGAGTTGGTACTGATCATGCCCCTATCCCACTCCAGCAGCCATAGCAGTGGAACACGAGTGCAAAAGGCCCCCCGGTCACATCTTTGTAAGGATGGACGATGGCGCACAACAGCGGCCAACTGACTAGTGATGAGCGGCAGGTGCTATATTCGATTTCGACGTTTTTCTAGTTATCGCGATTAACATGCGATTTAAATAATCGCGTATTGCGATTTTTAACTTAAGGCTACTTTCCTATTGGTTTCATATCTAGAATTATCGAGGATGGCGAATATGACGAATGTATTCGTCATATTCCTCAAAACGAAGATAACGAAGTATTCTACATCTTCGTTTTAGCAACCTATTCGTCAACTTCGCTAAGTCTAGCAATCAAATAGGAAGGTTGACTATAGAGACAGCTATGTTAAATTCGCTATGCGATTTTTTTTTTTTTTTTTTATATAAATAGAATAATTATAATAATTTTATCAAGTAATATAATTATTGTATAAAAAAAAAATCGCATAGCGAATTTAACACAGCTGTCTGGTAAGTCAACCTTCCTATTTGATTGCTAGAATTAGCGAATAGCGAAGTTGACGAATAGGTTGCTAAAGCGAAGATGTAGAATACTTCGTTATCTTCGTTTTGAGGAATATGACGAATACATTCGTCATATTCGCTATTCGCTAATTCTACCAAGCCAACCATAACTTCCGTGCTCATGGAGCGTCCCCATCACCATGGGAACATCTCCATATACTAAAATGTACTGTCGGATTTGAGGAATTATGTTTAAATCGCAATGCGATAAATTCAAGTTATATTAATCGCATTGCGATTTCAACTTAGAGCTGGGTTTATAATGGGTCAGCTTGCTAGAATTAACGAAGTTAACGAATATGGTCATGAGTATTCTAAGTTAGAATATTCACAAATATTCGAAAAAACTAATTTATAGCATTATAGCGAATATATTCGTATTGTATAATATTCGTCTTTTTCGCACCATCGGATCTGAGTAAAATACTGAAAACTCATATCCGATAGTATATTCTAACCACCCGGCATTCCCATGGTGACGGCCGGGACGCTTGTCGGGGCGTAGTTTGTCGACGGCAAATAACTAGGACGAATATTTGAAAATACGAATATATTCAATGTACTATGTATTTGTTCGTGAGAGCACAACGGTTTTCGTTAGAAGTCGTGTGTGCGATTATTCGCTATATCTATACGAATTTTTATTTTCCCAATATGAACAGCACTGTTTGTGTGACAGTTAAAAGTAGATATAGTATACTATTTGAATATTTGCACTCAATACATTACATTATTCCTTATATCATCTACCGGCACAGGGTGTACTGATCCTGTGTAGGTCACACTACAATAAGGGCTCGTTCACACGACCGTATGTCTTTTTCAGTGTTTTGCGGGCTGTATTTCGCGTATCCGTTTTTCCGTTTTTGTTTCAGTAGTGTTTCCGTTTCTTTTTCGTTTTTCCGTTCCGTTTTCCGTATGGCAAATACAGTATACAGTAATTACATAAAAAATATTGTGCTGGGCATAAGATTTTCAATAGATGGTTCCATAAAAATGGAACAGATACGGAAGACATACGGATGCGTTTCCGTATGAATTCCGTTTTTGCGAACCCATTAACTTGAATGGAGCCATAGAATGTGATTTGCAAGCAATAATAGAACATGTTCAATCTTTCAACGGAATGGAAAAACGGAAATACAGAAATGGAATGCACACGGAACACATTCCGTTTTTTTGCGGAAACATTGAAATGAATGGTTCCGTATACGGACCGTATACGGAACACAAAAACCGTCCCGTATACGGAATGCAAAAAACGTTCATGTGAACGAGCCCTAAATGCTATAAAAGCTGCTGTCTGTGTTGTGTTGTACTTTTACACTTGCGGCAGGACGGATCCGACAGGCTGTTCACCCTGTCGGATTCGTCCTTCCGCTATGTCACCGTGCCGCCGGACTGCCGCTCCGTCCCCAATACACCCAGGTCGTCAAAAAATAACCAATTAACCTTAATAGCGTGGAAACTTGACGGTGATTGGTTCACAGGACCATGGGAACTCTCATATCATTGGCTGAATCTTCCATATACATTGAATGGAGCCAATTTTCTTATGAGTTATCATACCGGTATGCTGCCGCGGACTAAAAGTACTGCATGTCTGACTTTTTATTTAATAATAAGTGTATATTTACTTCTCACTGGTCACATAAAGCAGAGTTTGAACAATACAGAAACTGACTGTTACTGCTATTTGGATTAAATATAGGCCTCACACACTGTCTAGAAATAAGTGTAAAAAAATATAACAAAGGGCGTACTGCAAACTTTCTTAACCTGGGGTGGGGCAGCAAACCTAGTGTGTAATGGGAAACCAGAAGAACAAAGGCTCTTTACAAAGACTGATTAACATTCGGTCTGGCCTCTATAAGGGTGGATTCACACCAGAGTTAGGGCTCATTCAGACGACAGTATTTTGCGTTCAGTATACTGACCTTTTTCAAAGCTCAAGATACTGAACATATACTGAACCATTCATTTCAATGGGTCAGCAAAAATACTGAAGTGTCTCCGTGTGGTTCCGTTTCCGTTTGTTCACTATTTCCATTCCGTTTAAATATGGAACCTGTCCTATACTTGTCCGCAAAACGGATTCCATGGCTCAATTCAAGTCAATGGGTCCGCAAAAAACGTACCACATACGGAAATGCATCCGTATGTCTTCCGTATCCGTTCCGTTTTTACTGAACCATTCAATGCAAATTTTAAGCCCAGCCCAATTTTTTCTATGTTATTACTGTATACTGTATATGCCATACGGAAAACGGAACGGAAAAACAGAACCAAAACGGAAACACTACTGAAACAAAAACGGAAACACGGATCAGTAAAAACGGTCAGCAAAACACTGAAAACACCATACTGTCGTCTGAATGAGCCCTTATGGGTTCCGTTATGACTTTCCTTTATAACATGGTTATAACGGAAAATAACGCAATGCCCAGATAGAATGCAAAACGGAAGGCTTTATAGGCATTCCGTTTTGCATTCCGTTATAATAGAAGTCTATGGGAAATCATAACGGATCCGTCAAACAATGAATGAATGAATGAACAATGAATGGAGAATGTGGGGATGGGTGCGCTCATTGTACAGAACCTGGGTTAATCAAACTTCAATGCCATAGTCTTTGAATTCTGTCCCGTCAGTCTACAGTCTATTCTGTCTACTGCTATAGAGAGAGAGACATTTTAGGTTGAAACAGAGGAGTCTAAAATGTATTTACCCAATTAAAATATATATAAAAAAATGTTTTTAACTATAATTATAAAGTCCTGATTGTAAAATCCACACCAATTGTACTAATGTAACTTTACAGCCCAAGAATGAAATCAACCTCATTACAAGAGAGCTCTTACCCACTGCAACGAGCCCTGCACCAGTTTTAGTGGGTTGTGAACAAGCAGTGTGTCCAATTCACTGACAGCAAGCAGAGATGTAAATAAACTGCAAGTACTGCAACATGTTGCCGTTTATTTTTAGTGGCCTTACAACACAATTATAAAATTACAACGTAATATAACATAAAAAAAAAAAAAATGGCCTCTAGGGCAACTTTCTTAGTTGAGAAAATAGTTCTTCCATTTTTTTCACGCGGATATCTTGTTTTTGGTCCATTTCACGGATTTTCAAATTAACTTGATACTGCAGCTTTTTAAATCAATCATATCAAGTCTGTGTTCGGCCTTCATTTCTTCAAAATGTTTGATGCACTTTTTAATACTGAAAATTAAAAAAAAAAAAAAAAAAGCAGTTCAGTTTACTGTAATTCCAAGACAATTATTGCATTGTGTGCAGTATGTGTTTAACCGCCTCAGCCCCCTAGCTTAAACACTACTTTCACCGTTTCTGCACTACACTACACAATTCTGCACTACACTACTTTCCTTATATTGGGCATACGGGTAATGAAATTTTTTTCCGTTCAGCCTCCGGGCTGAAAGAAAAATGAACGGCACAGATTTCCTCATTCGCATCGATCAATGTGGATGAAAAAATCTCTGCCAAAAATGTTAAAAAAAAAAAAAAAGAGGGGAAAGGACATAGGAGTGCTTGCGAGTAAAGCTGCGATCGCTAATAAAGATCCAAAAACTCAAAAGTGATCTTTATAGCGCCGCAGCGATTTTACGGTGTTTTTGCAGTGATCAGAAAAAAAATATTGCGATGACGCTATTTCATTTCTATGGGGACAGACTTTGTCCCGCTCGGATCCGGAATTGCGGATCCGCACTTCTGGGTCCGCACTTCCGTCCGCAAAAATATTGAACATGTCCTATTCTTGTCCGCAAAATGCGGAAAGCACATTGCCGGTGTCCGTGCATTGCAGCGCTGGAGAAGCAGGGTGGTGGGGGATCGTGGGATGCTTGGGAATATGTTATGTATACCGAATTATAGGAATGTGTGCACATATTTACCCTCCTGGTGGGGGTGTAGACCACCTGGCTCTCCTCCTCTTCTGCAGCTGGGGGTCTGAATCCTGGGTTTGGGAGGGTCCGGCTTCCTCCCCTCAACCGCCACTATTACAGCAACATCATGTGAAGGTCCAGGCCGCTCTGGATCCGCCTGCTCCTCCACTAACTCCTCCTCTTCCTCCATGGAGTCCTCTGGCTCCTCCACCACCTCCTCCTCTTCCTCCATGGAGTCCTCTGGCTCCTCCACCACCTCCTCCTCTTCCTCCATGGAGTCCTCTGGCTCCTCCACCACCTCCTCCTCTTCCTCCATGGAGTCCTCTGGCTCCTCCTCAACCACCTGTTTAGGTTTGCGAATTTTTACTTTTGGAACGGCTTGACCTGTAATTACACATTTTTAAGAATTAAGTTAAACTAATCAGATATCATAACAAAGTTAAAGATCCAGAAATTGCTATATGGAGGGATCTGCATGGGATTATGAATATCCCAACGGTGGATCTGCCTCATTTTGGGTTGAAATAACATGCATTCAAAAAATGCGTAAAGCAATTTTACATTTTTTTTTTACAAGATAGCGCAATGAGTTAAGACATTTCAGTTAAGAGGTTGTGTTAACTCTGCTACATCTGTACTGATTGCTAAGCAGCTGAACTGAATATATACATTACAGAGTGTTATAGAGAGAAATACAAAAGTCATGTAAGCACACTAAGCAATCATTTTACCTGGGCATAATGTGTTGCTCATATTTGCGATTCTTGTGGGATGGTGTCTTTTAAGGTCACACCACTTCTTTTGAAGTGCCCTCTTGCTGTGACTCAGTTGAAAAGTTTGCCACAGCTCATAACGGAGTGCCCTCACTATGGCATTTTTTTCCATCCTCTTCCTGGTGCGGTCATATCCACGAACCAACATGCGCTGTAGAATAAAGATATAAGCATGTAATCACAATGTTTGACTAATCAATTGTTACAACGCGGTCCTCAACTAAACAGCAAAAATGTCCATCTTCATGGATTTAACTATATGCCATATATGCCAAAGAGACATGTGAATAAGGCTTAACTCATGATGGAACTTCTGGCAGCTGCTGGATAACTGTTTTTGCACATTATTCAAATTTGTTGGAAAGCCCTGAGGTGCAGTACAGTATACAGTATAGTATACTGTATCTACTTTTAACTGTCACACAAACAAACTGACGGGACAGAATTCAAAGACTATGGCATTGAAGTTTGATTAACCCAGGTTCTGTACAATGAGCGCACCCATCCCCACATTCTCCATTCATTGTTCTCCAAGAAAACCACTGTACAAACAAAGGACATACTGCATATACAGTAGTTGTACTTTCTTTTGCTAGGGTTGGGCAGTGAGCCTCTTGCCTTTTAACCCCTTAAGGTCACGGCTCTATTTCACCTTAAGGACCAGGCCATTTTGTGCAAATCTGACCAGTGTCACTTTAAATGGTGATAACTTTAAAACACTTTGACTTATCCAGTCTTATCCATTACTTTTTATGTTATTTTTTTATTTTTGGGTGATTGTCTTAGGTACAGTAGGGGCTCATTTCTATGGAGCCAGGGCTGCGTGAAAACGTAGAATATAGAACATGCTGCGCTTTTCACGCAACGCAGAACTGATGCGTGAAAAAACGCTCATGTACACAGCCCCATAGAAATGAATGGGTCAGGATTCAGTGCGGGTGCTATGCGTTCACGTCACGCATTGCACCCGCGCGAAAACTCGCTCGTGTGAAAGGGGCCTAAGATAAAATATATATTATAGAGGCCAGACCGAATGTTAATCAGTCTTTGTAAAGAGCCTTTGTTCTTCTGGTTTCCCATTACACACTAGGTTTGCTGCCCCACCCCAGGTTAAGAAAGTTTGCAGTACGCCCTTTGTTATATTTTTTACACTTATTTCTAGACAGTGTGTGAGGCCTATATTTAATCCAAATAGCAGTAACAGTCAGTTTCTGTATTGTTCAAACTCTGCTTTATGTGACCAGTGAGAAGTAAATATACACTTATTATTAAATAAAAAGTCAGACATGCAGTACTTTTAGTCCGACGATCTCTCGCTGTGCACTGCCATGCTGCGCCGTAGCTCTGGCCCCCGCCTCAGCAACACTTCAGCCAGTAAGCCAATAAAATAGAAACAGAGTGTAAAGTGTAAAAGTACAACACAACACAGACAGCAGCTTTTATAGCGTTTAGGGCTCGTTCACACAAACGTTTTATGCGTTCTGTATACGGGACGGTTTTTGTGTTCCGTATACGGTCCGTATACGGAACCATTCATTTCAATGTTTCCGCAAAAAAAACGGAATGTGTTCCGTATGCATTCCATTTCCGTATTTCCGTTTTTCCATTCCGTTGAAAGATAGAACATGTTCTATTATTGCTCGCAAATCACGTTCTATGGCTCCATTCAAGTTAATGGGTTCGCAAAAAAAAAAGGAATTCATACGGAAACACATCCTTATGTCTTCCATATCTGTTCCATTTTTGCGGAACCATCTATTGAAAATCTTATGCCCAGCCCAATTTTTTTTATGTAATTACTGTATACTGTTTATGCCATACGGAAAAACGGAACGGAAAAACGAAAAAGAAACACTACTGAAACAAAAAACGGAAAAACGGATACACGAAATACGGCCCGCAAAACACTGAAAAAGACATACGATTGTGTGAACGAGCCCTTATTGTAGTGTGACCTATGCAGGATCAGTACACCCTGTGCCGGTAGATGATATAAGGAATAATGTAATGTATTGAGTGCAAATATTCAAATAGTATACTATATCTACTTTTAACTGTCACACAAACAGTGCTGTTCATATTGGGGAAAATAAAAATTTGTATAGCTAATAATCGCACACACAAACTTTTTTAAACACTACAAAAAGTACAAATTGTTCTTTCAAGCATGCAACATGTTAAAAAAATATATGGCTTAAATGCAATGTTACTTACTGTTATCAGGATTTCTTCTTCTTCGGGTTTGAAGGAATTATGCACCATTTTTTCGAATATCTGATGAGATTCTTCAATGGCCGACTTCAAACGAAAACCGTTGTACTCTCGCGAACTTACATACTAAATCATGTGATCGTGTACTGAATGCGATCATTTGCCTCCCGATTTTCAAATAAAAATGTGAATTCAATCTTAACATTGGATTTGGACTAGTATGAAAGACGATGACGAATATTCTAAAAACGAATACATAGTACGATATCGAATATATTCGTATTTTAGAATATTCGTTTTAGTTATTTGCCGTCGACAGACTACGCCCGACAAGCGTCCCGGGCGTCACCATGGGAACACCGGGTGTGTAGAATATACCATCTGATATGAGTTTTCAGTATTTTACTCAGATCCGACAGTGCGAAAAAGAATATTATAAAATACGAATATATTTTATACGAATTTTCGCATACGAATTTTCGTTATTCGAATATTCGCGCTCAACACTATTCGTTATTATTCTAGCCTATGTAAGATAAGTTAGATAGCAGTGCTAAGTTGTAATCGCAATGCGATTAATATAACTTGAATTAATCGCATTGCGATTTCAACGTAATTCCTCAAATCCGACAGTACATTTTAGTATATGGAGACGTTCCCATGGATGGGGACGCTCCATGAGCACGGAAGTCGGCAGAAGCAGCAACGGGCACTGACTAGAGCAGCCAGGAAGCCTGGAATCCTCAGGACAGGTAAGAACTACTTTTGGGAAGTGGGAAAGAAAAAAATATAACTAAAAAAAAAAAAAAAAACGAATATTCGAAATAGCGAATTTATAGCGCTATATTCGAAATATTCGCGAATTAGCGAAGTGCCGATATTCGCTAAAAAAATTCGCTTTTCGAATATTCGCGCTCAACACTACAACTGACTACATAGGATGGCTTGATAGTAGTGCAGTTTTTCCTCCCTCTCAGGGACTGAGCACACAAAAGCCAGCTCCAAGGAGTTCCCTGGCGTGGCAGTACTTCAGACAACGTGCTGACGACAAGACGCAAGTGGTTTGCATGCCGTGCAATCAGAGCCTGAAGCGAGGCATAAATGTTCTTAAACTGAGCACCACCTGCATGACCAGGCATCTAAATGCAAAGTACAAGCTGCAGTGGAGTACACACCTCAAAAACCATGAAAGATCTCAGGCTCCTCCTGTTCCCTCTTCTGTTGTAGTATTGGCCTCTTCCTCCCCCTCTGGAGTCACAGTGGCACCTGCCACCCTGCAAACAGAGGATGTGGCAGCAACACCACCACCCCAACCACCGTCACCCAGCATGTCCACACTGTCCCATGGAAGCGTTCAGCTGTCGATCCCCCAAACACTGGAGAGAAAGAGGAAGTACCCCCCTACCCACCAGCGATCCCTGGCCCTGAATGCCAGCATTTCAAAATTCCTGGCCTTTGAAATGCTGTCATTCCATTTGGTGGAGACGGAGACTTTTAAAAACCTCATGGCGGTGGCTGTCCCACAGTAGGTGGTTCCCAGCCGTCTCTACTTTTCCAGGTGAGCCATCCCTGCCCTGCACAATCAAGTGGCAGACAGATGTGCACTGCGCACCACCACCACTGATATGTGGACCAGCAAGAACGGGCAGGGATGTTATATCTCCCTAACTGCACACTGGGTAAATGCAGTGGCGGCTGGGCCTGAGCCGGATATCATTTTGGCATATGTCCTTCCGCTACAGAGGATTGCAGGGCATTCCATTGCCTCCTCTTCCTACTCTGCTTTCTCCTCTGCCGCCTCCTCATCCGGTCAGCGTAACAGCGTTTGAAAAAAATACTTTGGGCGATGATGGAAGAGGATGTGGCACAGGAGGAAGAGGAGGAGAAAGAGGGGTCATTTCCACGATAATCAGGCCAGTCCTTCACAAGTGGCTCTGAGGGTGGGTTCCTGCACCAACAGCAAGGGCATCACTAGGTTAAAACATTTAGGGCCTGGGCCTCAGATGTTTTGTCCCAGGCCCCAAATGTCCGGCCTGCCAGATAGATCAAACTGTATAAAATTAAATCTAATGCAGTGGAACATCTGAAGGACCTGTGGGGAAATCATAGGTCATGTGACCACTCCAGTAATACAAGAAATGGTTCAGAAGGACCTGCAATGATGTCACCATCATGTGTCCAGTGCAGAAGAGGACGGCAGTGAGAAGATGGAGAAGACCTGGGGGAAGCAGCTCTGGGGAGGAGAGGTAAGTGAAGGGACTGTATGTTGATGGTGGCTGTAGGAGGGACTGATGTTATTTAAATGGGACTGTATGTTGGAGAGGGCTGGGCATGGGATGGTATGTTGATGGCGGCTGTGGGAGGGGATTATGTTATTTGCATTGGACTAAATGTTTGAGAGGGCTAGGGCAGGGTAGTGTTATTTACATGGGACTCTATGTTTGAGGTGGCTCTGGTAGGGAATGATGTTATGTACATGGCACTGCATATCGGAAGGGGATGGGAAGGCAGTGATGTTATTCACATGGGACTGTATTTTGATGGCGGTTGTGGGAGGAAGTGATGTTAGTTACATGGGACTGAATGTTGAGGGGTGATGTTATTTATATGGGACTGTATGTTGAAGGTGGCTGGTGAAGTGAATGATGTTATATACATGCGACTGAATGTTGAGGGGGTGATGTTTACATGGGATTGCATGTTGGAGGCGGCTTGGGAGGGGGTGATATTATTTACTTGGGACTGTATGGTGAAGTTTGCTCGGGAGGAGGTGATGTTATTTACATAGGACTGTATTTTGGAGGGGGCAGGAGAGATAGTGTGATGTTATGTACGCGGAACTGTATGGTGGAGGTAGGAATATAACTACAGGGGGCACTGTAGGGGGCAGTATAAATACTGGGGGCACTGTAGGGGACACTATAGTCGTTTTTATTACTACTGGGGGCTCTATAGGAGGGGCAGTATTACTAATGGGGTTATTCTAGAAGGGAATTACTATTGGTGGGACTATAAGGAGCACGGTTATTATGGGGGGTACTATCATTTCTTCAGGATAGTATTTCAGGGTATTGGGGAGCACAGAGAGCAGCAGGATAACAGCATGATAGAAATGTGAGGACACTAAGATGTCTGTATGTCACACTCTGCAGAGACGAGGCGAGGCTAACACTGGGTTCAGACCTGAGCGTTTAGAAGCCTATCGTTTTTGGTGCGTTCAAGACTGGCGTGTAGGCGCGTTTTTTCAAGCGTTTTGGTAAATAGTGTAGGCGCGTTTGACGCGCGTTTATGTGATTGACTGCATAGTTGGCCAATGATCAATGATATAGTTTGGCCAATCTGAGTGCTTTAGAGGTGTGACATTCCATGGTGGCTGATTCAGCATGTTGCAAACTTTGTAAAACGCGCATCCATAGGCGCGTTTTACGCTGCACAAACGCCCGAACAACACGCCTATGGCGTTTCCCATTGAAGTCTATTGGAACCAAACGCTGGATAAACGCCCGACTAACGCGAACATACTTGCCTATGCTTCGGACGTTTATAGGCGCCTACGAACGCGCATTAAAACGCGCAAGTGTGAACCACCTCCATTGGAATGCATGGTTCCTGTACTGTTGTGCGTTTTTTTGCGCGTTCGAAAGCGGCGTTTTACGCGAAAGTGTGAACTGAGTGTAAAAGTTGTACGGACCGAAAGGGAAGATGATGAGAAGATCTACATCAGAGGAGACGTCACCTGGAGGCACTGGAACTGACAGAGTCGAGAACTGGGACATATTCATTGTTCCCTGGGCTCCGGATCTTTTGAGACCCTAGCAACTCCCCTGACCAACAGAGGCCAGGTACACAACTTTCCAGCTAGGACACAGTTCTTGAGGATCAGGAGGAGGAAGATGATGATGGGGAGGAACCGTGTTCACAGCAGGGTGGCACCCAAAGCAGCTCATGGGCATCACTGGAGCATGGCTGGGGGGATACAGAGAACACAGAACATACACCTCCCACAGAGGACAGCTTGTCATTGTCTCTGGGCAGCCTGGCACACATAAGCGACTACATGCTTCAGTGCCTGCGCAATGACCGCCAAGTTGCCCACATTCTAACCAGTACTGATTACTGGGTGGCCACCCTACTGGATCCCCGCTACAAGGAAAATGTGCCGTCCTTAATTCCTTCACTGGAGCATGATCGAAAGATGCACGAGTACAAGCGCACACTGGTAGACGCGCTGCTGATGGCATTCCCACCTGACAGCGGTGACTCAGTGGAAGCACAAGACGAAGGCAGAGGAGAGGAAGAAGTCGCCAATGCAGCTGGGGCACCGCCAGCACCTTTAGAACAGAGGGTTAGCATGGCTGAAATGAGGAAAAGTTTTGTCAGCACGCCTCAAAAACCAGCACCACCAGCTGATACGGAATGTTTTAGCGGGAGACAGCATTTTAGCAACATCGTGGAACAGTACATGTGCACACTTCTACACATACTGACTGATGGGTCTTTCCCATTCAACTTCTGGGTCTCCAAATTGGGCACATGGCCTGAGTTTACCCTTTACACCTTGGATGTGCTGGCCTGCCCTGCAGCCAGTGAATTGTCCGTACCTTGTGCTGAATAGACAAGTATATCGGCCGCACCCAGCCATTGTTAGACTCCAGCACACTTTCTCTTTGCATTCTCTGTTCTAGTTCCCAATGTTTTGGGGTCTTCCCAAATTTATAAAAAAATAAAATAAAAAAGGAAAATAAATAAAGGAAAAAAAATTAAAATAAGAAAACAACAAAAACAGTGTTGGCTACCGCCTCCGCTTCCATCTACAGCGCCAAGTCCACCGCCTCCTCAACCATCTACTCCACTTTGACCTCCACCTCCTAGTTAAAGATTATTATTATTTTTTATATTATATGTTATTTTAAGTCATTTCCCTATCCATATTTAAATTCAGGGCAACTGTCCTGCTCTTACCCCCATTTTGCTTCCTTTTGCAGCCTTCTAGCCCTCACTATGACTATTTTACAGTCATTTTAGTGCACCAAAGTTGACTTCAATGGGATTCGGGTTCGTGTTCGGTTCAAGTTCGGGTCCCGAATGCGAACTTTAAACCGAAGTTTGGGCGAACCCGAACATCCAAAGGTCCGCTCAACCCTATGTTTATGTGACACTGGCTTTTTCTCGGAAATGTATGGGTGATTGTACACCTCTTTTTGCGGAATGGACCAATTTACTTAGTGGTCAAAGTCTTTATGTGACACTGGCTTTTTTTCAGAAAATGTATGGGTGATTGTACACTTCCTTTTGCAGAATGGACAGAATTACTTAGTGGTGAAATTCTTTATGTGACACTGGCTTTTCTTCAGAAAATGTATCAGTGATTGTACACCTCCTTTTGCGGTATGGACCGAATTATGTGGTCGTGGGTCCAGCAGTAAACATAATGAAGAAGCCGATGACACCTGAGCAGACTTTGCCTTTACCATCTATCTATACTAATAAAATCCCTGTGTCCCTGACGTCCGTGCGTGTGTGCCGAATTCTAAAGTGCGCATGCGTGGCGCACAGAAAATACGCCACACACTCAACAGATATTGTTCAGATGCTGCCAGGCAGCAGGGGGCCGGTATATACAGACTTCTCAGTATATTGTAACTTGAAGCGTCCCCATCACTTTGGGAACGCCTCTATATTAGAATATACTGTCGGATCTGAGTTAGATTGTGAAAACTCAGATCCGACACTATATTCTAACATAGAGGCGTTCCCATAGTGATGGGGACGCTTCAAGTTAGAATATGCTGAGAAGTCTGTATATACCGGCCAAGGGTTAATTGTGGGGATCACAGCCTGAGGGGTTAATTATGAGGATCACAGCCCCCTGTAAAAGGTCGGGTGCTGCCAGGCGGCCAGAACCCCCTCCCTCCCCAGTATTAAAATCATTGGTCACCCCCCCCCACCCCTATTAAAATCATTTGTGGCCAGTGCGGCCTCCCAGCCCCCCCCCATTAAAATCATTGGTGGCAATGGCAACAGGTTAACACTCACCCCCCCAATCAGTGGTGGCAGCGGAGCGGCGGTTCTGATCGGAGTCCCAGCAGTGTAATCGCTGGGGCTCCGATCAGTTACCATGGCAGCCAGGACGCTACTGAAATGACAGGTCTGTGCTATAAGCAATGCGCCGCACAGACCTGTCACTTACCGGCAGAAGGATCGCCGGGCGGACACAGACAGCGCAGGTAAGTATAATGCTGGTAAGTGACCATGGCAGCCAGGACTTCAGTAGCATCCTGGCAGCCATGATAACCAATCGTAGCCCCAGCGATTACACTGGGACTCTGGTCAGAACTGCCGCTCCGCTGTCACCAATGATGGGGGGGGGGTGTTAACCTGTGGCCACTGCACCCAATGATTTTATCAGGGGGGGAGGGCCGCACTGGCCACCAATGATTTAAATTATGAGGGGGCGGGGGGGAATGCCGCACACACTGGCCACCAATGATTTTAATAGGAGGGGGGGGAGGCCGCACACACTGGCCACCAATGATTTTAATGGGGAGGTAGGATGGCCGCACACTGGCCACCAATAATTTTAATAGGGGGGAGAGGAGGCCGCACACTGGCGACCAATGATTTTAATGGGGGGGAGGGGTTAATTGTGTGGATCACAGCCCCCTGTAAGAGGTCGGGTGCTGCCAGGCAGCAGTGGGCCTGTCTATACACACATCTCAGTATATTGTAACTTGAAGCGTCCCCATCACTATGGAAACGCCTCTGTGTTAGAATATAATGTCCGATCTGAGTTTTCACGATCTAACTCAGATTTGATGGTATATTCTAGCATAGAGGCGTTCCTATGGTGATGGGGAAACTTCAAGTTAAAATATACCATCGGATTGGAGAAAACTCCAATCGACACTGTTATGGGGAAGAAAACTCCAATCAACACTGTTATGGGGGAATCTGTGGATGAAAAAACATACAATGCTATGTGTCATCTACAGATACTCCCATAACAGTGTCAGCCACAGACCCCCCCCATAACAGTGTCAGCCACAGACCCCCCCATAACAGTGTCAGCCACAGACCCACATAACAGTATCAGCCACAGACCCCCCATAACAGTGTCAGCCAAAGACCCCCCATAACAGTGTGAGCCACAGACCCCCCCATAACAGTGTCATCCACAGACCCCCCGATAACAGTGTCAGCCACAGACCCCCCCATAACAGTGTCAGCCATAGACCCCCCCCATAATAGTGTCAGCCACAGACCCCCATACCAGTGTCAGCCACAGACCCTCCCATACCAGTGTCAGCCACAGACACCCCATAACAGTGTCAGCCACAGACCCCCATAACAGTGTCAGCCACAGACCCCCCATAACAGTGTCAGCCACCGACCCACATAACAGTGTCAGCCACCGACCCACATAACAGTTTCAGCCACAGACCCCCCATAACAGTGTCAGCCACAGACCCTCCCATAACAGTGTCAGCCACAGACCCCCTCCCATAACAGTGTCAGCCACAGACCCCCATAACAGTGTCAGCCACAGACCCCCTCCCATAACAGTGTCAGCCACAGACCCCCTATAACATTGTTAGCCACAGACCCCCATAACAGTGTCAGCCTCGGGTTCGGGGTCAAGTTCGGGTTAAGTTCGGAACTAAGTCAAGTTTGAACTTTTTTGTGAAGTTTGGCCGAACCTGTCGAACCCGAACTTCCAGGTGTTCGCTCAACTCTACAAGGAATCGGCACTGCAATACACCCTTTGTTACATATAAAGGAGGGCATTATACACACCCCTGAAAAAATTATAATTGAAGGCCTGCCGGAGACCCTCAAAAACATTTGGAGCAAGGGCCTGTATGCCATCACTGCAACATAGTTGAGGGGCGAGCGGACCTATTAAAAATTGTACTGAGGGCCTGAAGGTGAACGAACCCCATAAAACATTGCAGTGATGGCCTACAGGTGAGCACACCATATAAAACATTAGAAGTGAGGGCCTGAAGCCGAGCGAACCCATAAAACTTTGCAGTGATGGTCTACAGGTGAGCAGACAGTATAAAACATCAGAGGTGAGGGCCTGAAGCCAAGCGAACCCCATAAAACATTGCAGTAGTTGCCTACAGGTGAGCAGAACGTATAAAACATTGGCGGTGAGGGCCTCAAGGTTATCGAACCCCATAAAACATTGCAGTAATGGCCAACAGGTGAGCAGACCATATAAAACATTACAGGTGAGGGCCTGAAGCCGAGCAAACCCCATAAAACATTGCAATGATGGCCTACAGGTGAGCAGACCATATAAAACATTAGAGGTGATGGCCTGAAGGTGTGCAAACGTCCAAAAAATTGCAGTAATGGCCTACAGGTGAGCAAACTGTATAAAACATTGGAGGTGAGGGCCTGAATGTGAGCGAACCCCATAAAACATTGCAGAAATGGCCTACAGGTGAGCAGACCGTATAAAACATTGGAGGTGAGGGCCTGAAGGTGATCAAACCCCATAAAACATTGCATTAATGGCCAACAGGTGAGCAGGCCGTATAAAACATTAAAGGTGAGGGCTTGAAGCAGAGCGAACCCTACAAAATATTGTAGCGAGGGCATATATATTCTGTATGGAAGAGGAGGAAGAGGCGGATGAGAAAATAAGATTCAAACATATACCCTATTTTGCGGTGTAAAGGGTGCATCTGAATCTTGTCGATTGAGTACATTATAAAGCATACATTTAAATTGTGTTTTTGTTCGTCATTATCTCAGCTTTCCTCTCGGGGAGTGGAGTAGTCAGGGGCAATCCAGGCCTTGTTCATTTTTATCTTAGTCAACCTGTCAGCATTATCAGTGGACAAGCGGATACGTTTATCTGTTATAATGCCACCAGCAGCTCTAAATACACGCTCAGACAATATGCTGGTGGCAGGGCAGGCCAGCACCTCCAAGGCATAGAGCGCAAGTTTGTGCCACGTGTCCAGCTTGGACACCAGGTAGTTATAAGGCACTGAGGGATCATTTAGGATGCTGACACGGTCTGCAATGTATTCCTTCACCATCTTCCAAAACGTTTCCCTCCATGTAGCACTAGGCTGTGCTTCAGGGTGAGGTTGCTGGCAAGGTGTCATGAGGGTGCCCCATGCCTTGGAAAGTGTTGCCCTGCCTCTTTTGGAACTACTGTGTGTTCCCCTTGTCCTTGGTTGCCTAAGGAAGTACGGCTCTGGAGGCCGCAGTGTCAGATGGAATTTTTTTTTACAACCAGTCAAAAAGTAATTTCTGGTATTGCACTGTTTTACTCGTCCTCTCCACTACAGGAATGAGAGATGAGAAGTTCTCTTTGTAGCATGGGTCGAGAAGGGTGAACACCCAGTTATCTGTGTTACTTAAAATGTGTATAACGTGAGGGTCGCGGGAAAGGCAGCCTAACAAGAAGTTCGCCATGTGTGCCAGAGTACCAACAGGCAAGACGTCAATGCCAACTTCAGGATGACTCTCAGTACCCTTATCCTCCTCTTCTACCCAACCACGCTGAACAGATGGAATTAAAGTTCAATGGGTACTAGCCACTGTAGCAGAGGCAAGTGTCTACAGCTCCTCCTCCTCCACCTCTTCATGGCCCAATTCGCGCTGAGAAGATGAACTGGGGGAGGTCTGGCTATCACCCTGTTTCATCTCCTCCCCCATTACCCCGTCTAACACATTCAAAGCATCTTCTTTAATTGTGAGCAGCGATTGTTTGAGTAGACACAGCAGTGGGATGGTTACGCTGATAATAGCGTTATCGCCACTAACCATGTGTGTGGATTTGACAAAGTTTTTTAAAACCTCACATAGGTCTGACATCAATGCCCACTCCTTGCTTGTGAATAATGGCAGTTGACTGGAAAGGCGATGACCATGTTGCAGCTGGTATTCCACAACTGGCCTCTGCTGCTCACAAAGCCTGGTGAACATGTAGAACATAGAGTTTCACAGTGTGCTCATGTCGCACAACAGTCGGTGAGCTGGAAGCCTCAAGCGCTGATGCAGCATTGACAGACCGGCTGGAGCTGTGGACCACTTCTGGAAATGAGCACACACGCGGTGCGCCTTCACTAGTAGCTCTTGCAACTTGGGGTAGGTTTTGATAAACCGCTGAACCACTAAGTTTAAGACGTGAGCTAGGCATGGAATGTGTGCCAGGTTGCCAAGCTCCAAAGCCGCCACCAAGTTACGGCTATTGTCAGACACAACCATACATGGTTGTAGGTTGAGCGGCAAGAGCCGCAGCTCAGTCTGGTCCCTTATACCCTGCCATAGTTCTGCGGCGGAGCGCGGTTTGTCCCCTAAGCAGATCAGCTTAAGCATGGCCTGTTGACGCTTACCCACAGCAGTGCTACACTGCTTCCAGCTAGCGATTCATGGCTGACTGCTGTTAGAGAAGTGGGGGTTGGAGCCAGTAACATAGCTGCGCGCGGAGACCCTGATGGACGTAGGGCCCACAATCCTGGGCGTGGGTAGCACCTGTGCAATCCCAGGGTACAACTCACTCCCGGCCTCCACAACATTCACCCAGTGTGCAGTCAGGAAAATGTACCGTCCCTGGCCACGAGCACTTGTCCATGTGTCCATGGTGTCCCAGTAAGTGCGTTGGTCAGGACATGGGAAATGTTGTCGGACACAAGTTGGTGTAAGGCAGGCACAGCACACTGTGAAAAATAGTGGCGGCTGGGGACTGCATACCAAGGGACGGCCACTGACATCCGAGGGACGGCCACCGACATCAGGCTGCTGAAGGTCTAAGTATCCACAAGCCTAAATGGCAACATTTCACGAGCCAGTAATTTTGAAAGTTGCGCATTTAGTGATATGGCCGGTGGGTGGGTGTTTGCGCTTGCGTTTAAATGCCTGTGTTATCCCCATTTGGGCGCTGCGCTGGGAGAGGAAAGTGGATGTTGTAGCTGACGGTTCATGCGAAGGTCCAGGAGCAGGGCGAGGGGCATCCGGGCCTGCGCCTTCGACAGGGAATTGGCTAGCAGTGAGTAACACAGGGGAAGAGGAGGCATTGCTGGGACCCACAGACCCAGAGTGTGGATCCAGGCATTCGGCCCACTTATTAGGGTGCCTGGATGCCATGTGGCAGATCATGCTGTTGGTGGTGAGGTTTCTAGTGTTCATGCCCCCAGCTCATTTTGGTACAGCACAGGTTGCAAACTACCACTCTTTTGACGTCTGCACTTTCCTCAAAAAAGAACCATACTGCGGAACACCTACCCCTTGGCAAAGTAGATTTATGCATGAGGGTGCTCGGTGTAACAGTTGCAGGCCTGTTTAATGTTGGCTGACGTCTCCCTTTTGTAACCCTACTGCCTCTTCCAGACTGTTGAGGTGTTGCGGATCCCTCCCCCTCTGTACTGCTGTCCTCGCTCAGCTTTTCACCTTCCCATGTTGGGTCAGTGACCTCATCGTTCTCTACCTCCTCTTCCACTTCCTCACTCTGCTCATCCTCCTGACTTGACCTAACCACCACCTCAGTGATTGGCAACTGTGTCTCATCATCATCCTCCTTCTGAACGAATGATTTTGTTCACCACCATCATCTTCTTGAGACTGTGAAGGCTCAAGAAGTTGGGAATCAGGGCACAGTATCTCAGATACCTCTTCAAGCGTGCTTGGCAACAGAGCCCAACCAAGTACCGGCGATGAAAAGAGGTCATGTGAATATGGCTGACTGCTGTTCGGTTGACCAGACTCTTGGCTACAGAGACTGGACTTCCTGGAAGAGAGAGTGGTGCTTAACCGACTGGAAGCATTAACTTCTGCAATCCAACCTACCACCTGTTCGCACTGGTCTGACATGAAGGGTAGAGTGGATTTTTTTGTTTTTTCTGGTGCACTGGCAGCAGGCACAGATTCATTGCGCCCAGGGCCAGGGCCTCTGCTTGCACCATCAGCATCACGCCCAGGGCCACGGCCTCTGCTTGAACCATCAGCATCACGCCTAGGGACATGGCTTCTGCTTGCACCATCAGCATCACGCCAACTTCCCTGTCCCTTTGTGCTTGCCTTCTTCATATTAATGGTTTTGTATGTAAATGTGGTGCAGATTGTTTTACTGTACACCAAAGACACAGTTTTCTGATGCAGGACAGTGCTGAATACAGAAAAATACTGATTTTGGGCACTACACTAAGCCAGAGATAATGTAATTTTGACGATACAGACTCTATTGTCTTGCTGTAAGGTACTGGATACAGAAAAATACAGATTTTGGACAATGCACTAGCCCAGTGATAATGTAATTTTTACAATACACACTGTATTGACTTCCAGTGCGTTACTGGATACAGAAAAATACTGATTTTGGAAAATTTACTAGCCCAGAGATAATGTAATTTTGACAATACACACTGTATTGACTTGCTCTAAGGTACTAGATACAGAAAAATACAGATTTTGGGCAGTAAACTAGCCCACAGATAATGTAATTTTGACGATACATACTGTATTGACTTGCTGTAAGGTACTGGATACAGAAAAATACAGATTTTGGGCAATACACTAAACCACAGATAATGTAATTTTTACATTACACACTGTATTGACTTCCAGTAGGGTACTGGATACAAAAAATACAGATTTTTGGCACTACAGTAGCCCACAGATAATGTAATTTTTACAATACACACTGTATTGACTTATAAGTGGAAAGCTGAGAGCCCACTGATCTCTCTCTCAGAACTGTAATAAACTGTAGAAAATGGCTGTGGGGAGGTTCTTATATACTAAAGGGGTAGGCAACTTTCCTATTGGTCGCTAAGGATGTTGCTAAGCTCAGACAAAGACATTGCATCCTTCTCATTGGCCCACAAGCAAAAAGGGAGTTTACTGATGAAAAAAAAGTAGAATTGTCAAAAATACAAATATATATCACAATATTCAAAATATTAGTGTAACATAGTAACATAGTACATAAGGCCGAAAAAAGACATCTGTCCATCCAGTTCGGCCTGTCATCATGCTAGTTGATCCAGAGGAAAGAAGTACTCCCTGGATCAATGACCCATCTCTAGTAGCTATAACCTGTAATATTATTACACTCCAGAAATACATCCAGTCCCCTCTTGAATTCCTTTATTGTACTCACCATCACCACCTCCTCAGGCAGAGAGTTCCATAGTCTCACTGCTCTTACCGTGAAGAATCCTTTTCTATGTTTGTGTACAAACCTTCTTTCCTCCAGACGCAGAGGATGTCCCCTCGTCACAGTGACAGTCCTGGGGATAAATAGATGATGGGAGAGATCTCTCTACTGACCCCTGATATATTTATACATAGTTATTAGATCTCCCCTCAGTCGTTTTTTTCTAAAGTAAATAACCCTAATTTTGATAACCTTTCAGGGTACTGTAGTTGCCCCATTCCAGTTATTACTTTAGTTGCCCTCCTCTGAACCCTCTCCAGCTCTGCTATGTCCGCCTTGTTCACAGGAGCCCAGAACTGTACACAGTACTCCATGTGTGGTCTGACTAGCGATTTGTAAAGTGGTAGGACTATGTTCTCATCACGGGCATCTATGCATCTTTTGATGCAACCCATTATCTTATTGGCCTTGGCGGCAGCTGCCTGAAACTGGTTTTTGCAGCTTAGTTTGCTATTTATTAAAATTCCTAGATCCTTTTCCATGTCAGTGTTACCGACTGTTTTACCATTTAGTATGTACAGGTGACTTGCATTATTCCTTCCCATGTGCATAACTTTACATTTGTAAGTGTTAAACCTCATCTGCCACTTATCTGCCCAAGCCTCCAATCTATCCAGATCCCTCTGTAGCAGTATATTGTCCTCTTCAGTGTTAATTACTTTGCACAGTTTAGTGTCATCTGCAAAAATTGATATTTTACTATGCAAGCCTTCTACAAGATCATTAATAAATATATTGAAAAGAATAGGGCCCAATACTGACCCCTGAGGTACCCCACTATTGACAGTTGCCCAATCTGAGTGTGTACCGTTAATAACCACCCTCTGTTTTCTGTCACTCAGCCAGTGAATTCTCAAAGTTGCAATATTCACAATTAAAATTTGCGATTAGAATATTTGCGCCCAACACTAGTCTAACTTCGAAAGTGGTGTCCTGCGCTGCCCTACAAACCAGGACATGAAGCTAGGTATCATGGATAAGTATGTTTCTTGTGCTCTGCTCTCCTTAAGTGGAGAAAATTGGCTTCTATCTCACAGGGTTTTTTTTTTTGCTCTGGACCAACTTGCAGGATAACAGGCCAAACTAAATGGACAGATGTCTTTTTTTTCGGCCTTACACACTATGTTACTATGTTACTGGTAACAGGGTTCTTAAACTGTGCTAATGCAAGCTGAAGCCACCAGCCTTTGTCCCTTATTTATTTGTGCCATTGTCTATTTACAATTTATTTTTTGTAGAAATGCAAATGTGATGCAAAGATCAAAAGGAGTGTTGTTTCGTGAGGCTCTGTTTTTTGTTCTCTGGCCAAGCCATAATCATGCTGATAGAGTGTTCATCATCCTGCTTGGCCCTGGCATCCGGCATGAAAAATGCGTGACCACTAGGAATGAGCAAACACGAACTGGATAGTTCGGGTTCGTACCGAATTTTGGGGTGTTCGGGACACGGACCCGGACATTTTCAAAAAAGTTTGGGTTCGGTCCGTTGTTCTGCGATTTCTTCCTGCTTTCTGAAGGGCTGCACAGCAGCCAATCAGCTAGCGTTTTACTTCTTGCCCTAAGAAGCCATCACAGCCATGCCTACTAATGGCATGGCTGTGATTGGCCAAGTGTAGCATGTGACCCAGCCTCTATTTAAGCTGGAGTCACGTAGCGCCGCACGTCACACTACTCTGATTTGTGTAGAGAGAGGAAGCAGCTTCTGTGAGGGCGAGATTAGGCAGGGAAAAGTCAGCAAAAACAACTAATGAAGCGATTGATCAGCTGTGAATCATTCAACTTCTGCTAGTTAATTGCTCACTGGTTTTTAGGCTGCACAGAGCGTTTTTCTGTCACTTTTTTCTGGGGTGATCGGTGGCCATTTTGTGTCTTGTGGTGCACCAGCACAAGCTGCCACCAAGTCCATCAATCTATCAATAGTAGTTTATTTTTTTTTTGCTATATCCTACATCAGGGGCTTGGCTGTGCTTATTGTCACCCCTAGAAACTCAGGATAGAAATTTCAACAATTTACTGAGGGGTTAAATTCAATTGCCAAAATAGCAATCCCCTAAATCTGGTGTTCCAGCTGTGGCTAGCCAAGTGTAATACTGTCTGCTGTCGGGCAAAGGTTAGATTTTTTTCTGTGGTGAAATTCAATTGCCAAAGTAGAAATCCCCTAAATCTGGTGTCCCAGCAGTGGCTGGCCAAGTTTTATAGTGTCTGGCAAAGGATATATTTTGTTCTGGTGTGAAATTCAATTGCCAAAATAGCAATACCGTAAATCTGGTGTCCCAGCAGTGGCTGGACAAGTTAAATAGTGTCCGTCAAAGGATTTATTATTTTCTGTGGTGAAATTCAGTTGTCAAAATAGAAATACAGTAAATCTCGTGTTCCAGCTGTGGCTGGCCAAGTTTAATAGTATCCGTCAAATGATAGATTTTGTTCTGGGGTGAAATTTAATTGCCAAAATAGCAATACCCTGAATCTGGTGTTCCAGCTGTGATTGGACAATGTCCCTAGTGTCCTTCAAAGGATATATTATTTTCTCGGGTGAAATACAGTTGCCAAAATAGAAATTCAGTAAATCTGGTGTTCCAGCTGTGACTGGACAAGTTTAATAGTATCAGTCAAAGGATAGATTTTGTTCTGGGGTGAAATACAGTTGCAAAAATAGAAATACAGTAAATCAGGTGTTCCAGCTGTTGTAAGCCTAGTTTAAATCTGTCCGTAAAAGGGTATATTTTTTTTCTGGGGTGAAATTTAATTGCCAAAAAAGCAATACCCTGAATCTGGTGTTCCAGCAGTGACTGGACAATTTCCCTAGTGTCCGTCAAAAGATATATTATTTATCTCGGGTGAAATACAGTTGAAAAATAGAAATACCGTAAATCTGGTGTCCCAGCAGTGGCTGGCCAAGTTTAATAGTGTCCGGTAAAGGATATATTTTGTTCTGGGGTGAAATTCAATTGTCAAAATAGCAATACTATAAATCAGTGGTTTCAGCTTTGGCTGGCCAAGTTTAATAGTGTCCGTCACAGGATATATTATTTTCTGGGGGGGAAATACAGTTGTAAAATTTGAAATAGAGGAAATCTGGTATTCCAGCTGTGACTGTACTATTTCCCTAGTGTCCGTCAAAGGATATATTATTTTCTGGGGGGGAAATACAGTTGTAAAAATAGAAATAGAGGAAATCTGGTGTTCCAGCTGTGACTGGACAAGTTTAATAGTATCCAGCAAAGGATAGATTTTGTTCTGGGGTGAAGTTCACTTGCCAATATAGCAATACCCTGAATCTGGTGTTCCAGCTGTTGCAGGCCAATTGTTAATCTGTCCGTAAAAGGGTAAATTACACTCGGCGTGCATCTCCAAGTATATTTATTTCTGTAAAAGGGTATATTACATAAAGTGTTACATTACAATTGCTGAAAGCATAATCCTGTAAATCTGCAAACACTATTGTGCATCTCATAGTGTATTTCTGTCCGTAAAAGGGTATATTACACTCAAGGTGTATATACAAGTGCTGAGAGGGTCATCCTCAATAACTTCACACGCTACTGTGCATCTCAAAGTGTATTTCTGTCTGTTAAAGGGTATATTACACAAAGTGTTAAAATACAATTGCTGAAGGCATAATCCAACATATTTTTTCACACGCTACTGTGCATCTCCAAGTGTAAAAAGTGGTATTCCTGGTCCACAAACCAGTTTAAAATACACCACCAATTACCGATTTTATATTTCTGCACTGAAATAGTCCATTACTGTGTTTTAGGGGGAAAATGTCGTGTTCTTGGCCCACAAAGCAGTTGTGCATACAGCGTACAAATACCAACGTTTAATTTTCAGCCGTTAAATAGTGCATTTGTGAAATTTGGGGGAAAAAGCTGTGTTCTTGGGCAACAAAGCAGTTGTTCATACAGCTTACAAATACCTATTTTAAATTGCAGCACTGAAATAGTGCATTAGTGTGTTTTAGGGAAAAAAAAGCTGTGTTCTTGGTCCACAAAGCATTTGTGCATACAGCGTACAAAAAACTATTTTACATTTCAGCACTGAAAAAGTGCATTAGTGTGTTTTAGGGAAAAAAAAAAGCAATACTCTTGGTTAGAGATGTCGCAAACATAAAATTTGCCGCTCACGAACGCGAACTTCCGCAAATGTTCGCGAACCGCCATAGACTACAATAGGTAGGCGAATTTTAAAACCCACAGGGACCCTTTTGGCCACAATAGTGATGGAAAAGTTGTTTCAAAGGGACTAACACCTGGACTGTGGCATTGCGGAGGGGGATCCATGACAAAACTCCCATGGAAAATTACGTAGTTGACGCAGAGTCGGGTTTTAATCCATAAAGGGCATAAATCACCTAACATTCCTAAATTGTTTGGAATAACGTGCTTTAAAACATCCAGTGTATGTATACGATCAGGTATGATGTTGTATTGATCAGGTAGTGTAAGGGTTACGCCCGCTTCAGTGACAGACCAAACTATGACAGACCAAACTCTCCGTTTAACGCACCGCAAGCAACCGCAAACAGTCCATTTGCACAACCGCAAACTCCCCATTTGCACAAGGTTGGATACCAAGCTAGCCATGTCCCGTTCCGTGTCCTCACTGACGTCATTGAAGGTGTCTTCCTCCACCCAGCCACGTACAACACCAAGGGTTTTCAAAAGGTGACAACAAGCCCCCTGGGACACCTGCTGTGGTTGGTCTTCCACCTCCTCAAAGCCTCTGACTCCTCTTCTTCAGACTCCTCTCTTTGCGTTGCCGCAGGTCCAGCAATTGAAGACGACAAGGCTGCTTTTGGTGGTGATGGTGACCACAACTCTTCCTCTTCATGCTTATCTACAGCCTTATCCAGCACTCTTTGCAGGGCACGCTCCAGAAAAAATGCATATGGGATGAGGTCGATGATGTTGCCTTGGGTTTGACTGACCTGGTTTGTTACCTCCGCAAAAGGACGCATGAGCCTACAGCCATTATGCATGAGCGTTCAGTAACGCGGGCAACAAATACCCAGCTCCGCAGAGGCTGTCCTCTTTTTTTTTTTAAATCTGTTCTTACCAGTTTAATCTCTGTTTTGTCCCCTATCAGGGGCCGGTGAATGGAAT
The DNA here is from genome assembly GCA_033119425.1 of Bufotes viridis. Classification (NCBI taxonomy): domain Eukaryota; kingdom Metazoa; phylum Chordata; class Amphibia; order Anura; family Bufonidae; genus Bufotes; species Bufotes viridis. The sequence goes on from CM065590.1 coordinate 340,505,198, forward strand.
TGATTTTAGGAACCGGGAGAATGAAAAAGATGATTGGACGGTCCTCTTACTTCCAATTTGGAGCACTGCGCGCGCGCGCCGCACAATGTACTGTGCCACCAATACAAATAGTGTGAACTTCTATTCTTACCATTTTAATCTTTGTTAAGTATCCTATCAGGGGAGGTGTATCCAATTGAATCCTTGCATGGGGAGATATAGAAAAAAGCTTGCTTTGTCCGCTTCCTTCTAATTTTGGGCACTTGCAATGGAATTTGCCACCAATGCAGCTAGTGTTAACTAAGTACTATTCCTATCAGTTTAATCTCTGTTTTGTCCCTTATCAGAGCCAGGGCCGGTGTAGTGAATAGATTTTTGGAATCGGGAGATGGAAAAAGACCCATGCTCAGTCTACTTTGTTTGAATTCTAGGTCACTGCGCGTGCGGGCGAGTTTTCTGTGCGAGTGCAATGCGTGACGTGAACGCATAGCATCCGCACTGAATCCTGACTGATTCATTTCAATGGGTCTGTGTACATGAGCGTTTTTTTTTAAGCATCACTCATCAAATCGCAGCATGTTCTATATTCATAGAAGTGAATGGTGCTGCGTGAAAAACGCATTACCTCCGAAAGCAAGTGCGGGTGCGTTGCGTTTTTCACTGATGGTTGCTAGGAGATGTTGTTTGTTAACCTTCAGTTTTTTATCATGCACGTGAAAAACGCATTAAAATGCATTACACCCGCGCGGAAAAAACTGAACAACTGAATGCAATCTCAGGCAAAACTGAATAGCTTTGCCTGTGAAATCGCATAGTTTTCACTGAACGCATCTGCAAGGCATCCGGACCTAAGGCCTCATTCACACATCCGCAAATTTTGTCCCCATCTCGAAATTCTGCGGAATGGATGCGGACCCATTCATTGTGAATGAGGCCGGACATGATGCAGAGAGCACACTACGTGCTCTTCACTTCCGCATTTGCAGAGCCACGGCCCCGAACTTCCGGGTTTCGGCCCTGAAACATCCGGCCATGGCTCCGCAAAAGATAGAGCATGTCCTATTCTGAACATCTCCTCTGTCTCGGTGCCAGAGGCCTACATTACTGAAAATCGCCTGTTGAATTGGTGGATGACATGAAGCCTTTTTTGCTGTGAATGAACCTCTCCTCTGTCTGGGTGCCAGGGGGCTACATTTCTAAAAATCGCCTGTTTCATTGGTGGGTGACATTAACCTCTTATTGCCATGAATAAACCTCATCTCTGTCTGGGGGCCTACATTTCAAAAAATTGCCTGTTCTATTGGTTGGTGACATGAAGCCTGTTTTATCGTGAATGAACCTCTCCTCTGTGTGCCAGGGGCCGAACTTGCTGAAAACTGCCTGTTCAATTGGTGGATGACATGAAGCCTGTTTTGACGTGAATTAACCTCTCCTCTGTCTGGGTGCCAGGGGCCGAACTTGCTGAAAATCACCTGCTCTATTGGTGGGTGACATTAACCTCTTATTGCCATGAATAAACCTCTCCTTTGTCTGGGTGCCAGGGGCCGAACTTGCTGAAAATCGCCTGCTACATTGGTGGGTGACATTAACCGCTTTTTGCTGTGAATGAACTTCTCCTCTGTCTGGCTGACAGGGGCCTAACTTACTGAAAATCGCCTGTTCAATTGGTGGGTGACATTAACTGCTTTTTGCTGTGAATGAACTTCTCCTCTGTCTGGGTGCCAGGGTCCTACATTTCAGAAAATCGCCTGTTCCATTGGTGGGTGACATTAACCTCTTTTTGCTGTGAATGAACCTCTCCTCTGTCTGGGTGCCAGAGGCCTAATTCACTAAAAATCGCCTGTTCCATTGGTGGGTGACATTAACCTTTTTTTGCCGTGAATGAACCTCTTCTCTGTCTGGGTTCCAGGGGCCTAACTTACTTAAAATCGCCTGTTCCATTGGTGGGTGACATTAACCTCTTTTTGCCGTGAATGAACATCTCCTCTGTCTCGGTGCCAGGGGCCTACATTTCTGAAAATCACCTGTTGAATTGGTGGATGACATGAAGCCTTTTTTGCTGTGAATGAACCTCTCCTCTGTCTGGGTGCCAGGGGCCTACATTTCTGAAAATTGCCTGTTGCATTGGTGGATGACATGAAGCCTGTTTTGGCGTAAATGAACCTCTCCTCTGTCTGGGTGCCAGGGGGCTACATTTCTAAAAATCGCCTGTTCCATTGGTGGGTGACATTAACCTCTTATTGCCATGAATAAACATCATCTCTGTCTGGGGGCCTACATTTCTAAAAATTGCCTGTTCTATTGGTTGGTGACATGAAGCCTGTTTTACCGTGAATGAACCTCTCCTCTGTGTGCCAGGGGCCGAACTTGCTGAAAATTGCCTGTTGCATTGGTGGATGACATGAAGCCTATTTTGCCGTAAATGAACCTCTCCTCTGTCTGGGTGCCAGGGGACTAGATTTCTGAAAATTGCCTGTTGCATTGGTGGATGACATGAAGCCTGTTTTTTGGATGAGGAGGAGGAGAAGTGCCAGGTCCACTGGAAAAGGTCTGGAAGGGACTGAAACGCCACCGAAATCAGGATCTGGAACAGCATGGGGACAATGTATGGATGCATCTTGGACTCTCAGGTCGCTGCTGGGAACCATGTTATCCGAGTTGTACACCACTTTTACATACTGACAAAAATACACACAACCCCCCCTAAAAAAAAAAAAAAGAAAAGGATGTTGCAGCTGGTATTGCACAACTGCCCTCTGCTGTTCACAAAGCCTGGCCAATATGTAGAATGTAGAGTTCCAGGGCGTGCTCACGTTGCCCAACAGCCCGTGAGCTGGAAGCCGCAAACGCTGCTGCAGCGTTAACAGACCGGCTGAAGCTGTGGACGAGTTGCTGAAATGGGCACACGCACTTCACTAGTAGCACTTCACTAGTAGCTCTGCCAAATTTGGGTAGGTTTTTATAAACCGCTGAACCACTAAGTTTAAGATGTGGGCTAAGCATGGAATGTGTGTCACATTGCCGAGCTCCAAAGCCGCCACCAAGTTACGGCCATTGTCAGACACAACCATGCCTGGTTGTAGGTTGAGTGACGAGAGCCACAGCTCGATCTGGTCCCTTATACCATGTCACAACTCTGCGGCGGTGTGCTGTTTGTCCCCTAAGCAGATCAGCTTCAGCACGGCCTGTTGACGCTTACCCACAGCAGTGCTACACTGATTCCAGCTAGCGACAGATGGCTGATTGCTGTTGGAGGTGGAAGTTGAGGAGGAGGTGGTGGAGGAGGAGAAGTGGGGGTTGGAGCCAGTAACATAGCTGCTGGCAGAAACTCTGATGGACGTAGGGCCCGCAATCCTGGGCGTGGGTAGCACCTGTGCCATCCCAGCGTATGACTCACTCCCGACCTCCACAACATTCACCCAGTGTGCGCTCAGGGAAATGTAGCGTCCCTGGCCACCAGCACTTGTCCATGTGTCCGTGGTGAAGTCGACCTTCCCAGTAAGTGCGTTGGTCAGGGCACGGGTGATGTTCTGCGACACATGCTGTTGTAAGGCAGGCACAGCACACCGTGAAAAATAATGGCGGGTGGGGACTGCGTACCGAGGGATGCCTGCCGACATCAGTCTGCGGAAGGCCTCAGTGTTCACAAGCAAAATGGCAACATTTCAAGGGCCAGTAATTTCGAAAGTTGCTAATTTAGTGCTATGGTTTGTGGGTGGGTGGATGGGTGGGTATTTGCGCTTGCATTCAAATGCATGTGTTATGGACATTTGGACACTGTGCTGGAACAGGAAAGTGGATGTTTCTGACGGTTCATGTGAAGGTCCAGGTGCAGGGTGAGGGGCATCCGGGCTTGTGCCTTCGACAGAGGATTGGCCAGCAGTGCATAACACTGGGGAAGAGGAGGCAGTGGTGTGACCCGCAGACCCAGATTGTGGATCCAGGCGTTCGGCCCACTTATTAGGGTGCTTGGATGCCATGTGGCGGATCATGCTGGTGGTGGTTAGGTTGCTAGTGTTCACGCCCCGACTTATTTTGATATGGCACAGGTTGTAAACTACCACTCTTTTGTTGTCTGCACTTTCCTCAAAAAAGCGCCATACTGCGGAACACCTACCCCTTGGCAAGGTACATTTATGCATGGGGTGCTCGGTGTAATGGTTGGGGGCCTGTTTGTTGTGGGCCGACTTCTCCCTTTTGCAACCCCACTGCCTCTTCCAGACTATTGTGGTGCTTCGGATCTCTCCCCCTCTGTACTGCTGTCCTCGCTCGGCTTTTCACCTTCCTATGTGACCACATCTTCCACCACCTCCTCTTCCCCTTCCAAACTCTGCTCATCCTCGGAATATGACTGTGGGATTACTCGTTTGGCAAGCCTCTCCATGGTGGGACGAAGGATGATCATAGTGAGGATTCGGTTGACCAGACTCTTGGCTTCAGAGACTTGAAGAGAGGGTGGTGCTTAACCGACTGGAAGCATTATATTCAGCAATCCAACCGACCAACTGTTTGCAGTGGTCCGACTTGGACAGTGTTGTCCTGCGCCGCCCAGCTAAGTTGGACATGAAGCTGGGTATGGTGGATGTTTTTTTTTTTGGTGCTCTGGCAGCAGGCACAGTTTCATTGCACCTACGGCCACTGTCACTGCGTGCACCATCAGCATCACTCTCACTTACCCGTCCCTTCATGCTCGCCCTCTTCATATTAATGATTTTTTCACTAGATGTGGCGCAGATTGTTTACTGTGCGATAAAGACATAGTTTTCGGATGCAGGACAGTATATGTCACAGAAACACACAAAATATGGACCCTATATTAGGCCAAGATTATTGGAATTTGTAATACAGACACTGTTTGCAGATGTTCTACACTATTGGTAACAGAACACCACAGATTATGGACACTAGTTGTGTCCCAGATTATTGGAATTTGTAATACAGAAACTGTTTGCAGATGTTCTACAGTATTGGTTAAAGAACACCGCAGATTATGGACACTAGATGTGGCCCAGATTTATGGAATTTGTAACACAAAAACTGCACATGTTCTACAGTATTGGTTAAAGAAAACCACAGATTATGGACAAAAGATTTGGCCGAGATTATTGGAATTTGTAATACAGAAACTGTTTGTAGATGTTCTACAGTATTGGTTACAGAACACCACAGATTATGGACACTATATGTGGCCCAGATTATTAAAGACACAGTCTGTGGATGATGGAGAAGTATATATTACTAATCGGTATAAAATAAAAATATCTTGCTGCTGCCAAACACACACAGCAGTCCTTAAAAGGACTTTGGGGTCATTGAAAATCTTTTGGTAGTAAAAACTGCAAATGTCTCTCCCTGCACTATCGGTCCCTTCCGAAGCACTGTCCCTGAGATTGCAGGAGGTAAAAAAGATTACTGCTTTAAACACATACACACACACAGTAGTCCTTTAAAAATACTTTTGGGTCTTGGAGAAGCTTTCTCTGAATAAAAACTGTGAAAATCGCTCCCTACACTGTCTTAACTTTCCTACCCTCTGCTCTCTCTGTCTACGCCTGAGCCGAACATGCGTTATTGAATGCTATATAGCACCCTATGACCATTCCGGCCAGCCAATGCCAGCAGCCAACATGGCTACTGGCATTACAGTGAGGGCAGTACTTACCTGCACCTTTATTGGCTGCATAAAACCTGCAAAACATGCAGGGGGAGACTCGAGCATTGCGCTTGAGCACATGCGGTACTCGGTCGAGCACGGCCATGTGCCGAGCATAGCGATGCTCGAGTCGAACAGATATTTGGCCAAGCATGCTCGCTCATCATTAGTCCCCAGGGGTGAATAACCCTTTTGGTGCTGCCTTTTAATTTTACTTTGCTAACTCTTCATATGACAACCTTGCATAAACACTATATATTGGTTTAATCCCTAATCATATTCCTTCACTATTTCACTTTCTAAATATCACACTTTCATACAACGAAGTTGTTTTAATTGGATTACCCTTTTGTTTAAAGGAAGGAATTAGCAATTTTTTTCTACTCCATCTGAATTACTTATGTGTCCAGATGTACTTTGTCTCATTCTATAACAATATACAAATTCATTTGTATGTAGTAGTTGATTTTCATTTGTGCAGATTTACAAATAAGCATTAATAGGTTATAATACAATATGGAAGCATATTATTTAGGCATTTGTGTTTGTGTAAAGTGAATCAGTTTTCCTGCAGTCTAATTGATTTTTCATTCAACTCCAATCAAAGGCAGACTTGTTCTGAAACTTGAATATAGCTACAATAATTCAGAAACATGTTTCTTTTTTCATTAGAGAGCTATTGCTGTTGTAGATACTGGAATAATGCAATATTGGTATACTTAAATGTTAAAAGATGCCACTGTAAATGTTCCAAAATAAGAATATAGAAAGTTAAAGGCTATGTACACCTTTAAGGGCATTATTATGATTGCATTTAACTAATTTAGAGATATAAATCATGCTTTCCAATTGGTCTTTTTAAAAATATTGAGCCATTTTATCACAAAGGGTTAATTGTCTAGCTGTGTGAATAGTACTTTTTACTTTCACTTTGCGCTGCCTTATTTCTAAAAGGTCATAAACGGTTATTTAAGACACATTCTTATTAGTGTTGAGCGCGAATATTTGAATAGTGAATTCTTTTTATGAATATCGGCACTTCGCAAATTCGCGAATATTTAGAATCTAGTGCTATATATTTGTAAAGACGAATAATGTTTTTTTTTTCAATCTGACCCCAAAAATAAGATACTATTAACGAAGATAGAGACTATAGCGCTATGTTCTCTATCTTCGTGAATTCTAGCAAGCCAACCAATAGGAAAGTTATAGCTTGTTCAAAGTTTCATTTGCAGTACACGAGTATTACATAATATAATATTCGTGTACTGCGAATTAAACTTTGAATGGGCTATAACTTTTCAATTGTTTGGCTTGCTAGAATTAACAAAGTATTTGTTAAGTAGTACACGAGTAGTACACGGAGCCTTTGTTAATTCTAGCAAGCCAAACAATTGAAAAGTTATAGCCCATTCAAAGTTTAATTCGCAGTACACGAATATTATATTATGTAATACTCGTGTACTACTACACAAATAGTAGAGAACATACCGCTATATTCATATTTGCTATCTTTGTTAATTCTAGCAAGCCAAGTAAACTTGCCTATACACAGCTCTTAGTTGGATGCGCATCTAACTTAGAACGGGGTATATGCAACTTACTTTGCTATCGTTTGGCTGGGAAGAATTAACGATCAAATATGACAAATACAAATATAGCGCTATATTCTCTATATTCCGTAATTCTAGCAAACCAATAGGAAAGTTGACTGTACCCAGTAGGGTTAAGCGAAGCCAAACTGTATAGTTCGGGTTCGTACTGAATTTTGGGGTGTTCGGGACACGGACCCGAACATTTGCTCAAAAGTTTGGGTTCGGTGTTTGGCTCTTTCTTGGCACTTTTTGAAAGGCTGCACGGCAGCCAATCAACAAGCGTCATACTACTTGCCCCAAGAGGCCATCACAGCCATGCCTACTAATGGCGTGGCTGTGATTGGCCAGAGCATCATATGACCCAGGCTCTATATAAGCTTGAGTCACATAGCGCTGTACTTCACTCTGCTGTTACAAGTGTAGGGAGAGGATGCTGCTGGACTCTTAATTTCAGGGAGAGAATAGGAGAGAATCTAACTTGGCGATCTACCTAGAAATAGTTGTATTGGTGCAGGTGCATGCTAAGTGCACCAGCACTTCATCTGAGCTTTTGGGACTTGCAATTCACCATTTTTTGGGGGCAAACTACAACATCTGTATTAGTCAGTGTGCAATTTAAGCTAGAAATACACCCATCATTTTCTGGAGTTTGAAAAACACACTTTTTTTTCAAAAAACTGTATTTTCCAGACCTGCAAGTGTTAAAATCAAGTTCAATATATACAGAATTCATATTCTGTTAGCAAAAAAGACTTTTTGGGCAATCTACAACATCTGTATTAGTCAGTGTGCAATTTTAACTAGAAATACACCCATCATTTTCTGTGGTTTGAAAAACACCTTTTTTTTTTCAAAAAACGGTATTTTCCAGATCTGCAAGTGTTAAATTCAAGTTTAATATATACAGCATTCATATTCTGTTAGCAAAAAAAGACTTTTTGGGCAATCTACAACATCTGTATTAGTCAGTGTGCAATTTAAGCTAGAAATACACCCATCATTTTCTGTGGTTTGAAAAACACACTTTTTTTTCTCAAAAAACAGTATTTTCCAGATCTGCAAGTGTTAAATTTAAGTTTAATATATACAGCATTCATATTCTGTTGGCAAAAAAGACTTTTTGGGCAATCTACAACATCTGTATTAGTCAGTGTGCAGTTTAAGCTAGAAATACACCCATTATTTTCTTGGGTTTGAAAAACACAATTTTTTGACAAAAATACACTATTTTCAGCCCTTGCAGCATCAGCACGTGTGAAATTACAGGCTTATATACTGCTGTCAAATTCAGTTGTTAAACAAACAGTCATTTGGACACAAAAAATTTGGTTGGCAGCCTTTGATGCAGATATCATTGTGAGATACATCCTTAATACATTTGGGTTACATTCAGAGATTTTAAATACCGCCATTTGGTGCACCAATATTGAATTCAGGCCTACAGAGGTTCAGGCCCTGTGAGATCCCCCATATACATACAGGGGTTTGAATTAGGCATTTGAAATACAGCCATTTTAAATACAGCCTTTTTGTGCAAAGATATATTTACTTCAGGCCTACACTGATTCAGGGCGTGTGTGATCCCCCCCTATACATACAGAGGTTTGATTCAGCCATTTGAAATACAGCCATATTAAATATAGCAATGTAGTGCAAAGATATATTTACTTCAGGCCTACACTTATTCAGGGCGTGTGTGATCCCCCTATACATACAGGGGTTTGAATTAGGCATTTGAAATACAGCCATTTGAAATACAGCCATTTTGTGCAAAGATATATTTACTTCAGGCCCACACTGATTCAGGGCGTGTGTGATCCCCCCCTATACATACAGGGGTTTGATTCTGCCATTTGAAATACAGCCATTTAGAGCAAAGATATATTAACTTCAGGCCTACACTGACTCAGGGCGTGTGTGATCACCCCCCCCCCCCCTATACATACAGGGGTTTGATTCAGCCATTTGAAATACAGCTATTTTGTGCAAAGAAATCTTTAATTGATGTGTAACGCACCAAATTGGTCAGTTAGGATCTCAACCGCGGAGTCCTTTGACATCCACTTTTGTCACACTGCTTGAGTGTTGGCGGTGTCTATTGCGGCTTCTCAGTGTGAACCCCAGGTGGCTCTCTCAGTCTTAAGCGGAGAGTATGGGGTTAACAAAATCATGTGCCGCATACTAGTGATAGAGAATTAAACTAATAGTGAAGAATGTTCATTTAGAAGTGAAAAACAATTTCATCCGCTAGTTTGGTGTAGGCAAACACATGTATATCTCAATCACAGTTTGGCCACCGTAATATACAGACAGTCTCTCACTTGTGTGGAGTTTAGTTAGAGTTTACATGACTAACAGTTAATTGCTAGAGATGGCCCGAACTATCCCGCCGGCGAACATAGCTTGTTCGCGTTCGCCGCAGCGGGCGAACACATGCGATGTTCGGTCCGCCCCCTATACATCATCATTAAGCAAACTTTGACCCTGTACCTCACATACAACAGACACATTCCAGCCAATCAGCAGCATACCCTCCCTCCCAGACCCTCCCATCTCCTGAACAACATCCATTTTAGATTCATTCGGAATTTGCAGTCTTAGTGAGAGGAGGGAGAGTGTAGTTGCTGCTGATTTAATAGGGAAATCGATAGCTAGGCTAGTGAATTCAGTGTCCACTCCAGTCCTGAAAGACTCATCTGAGCTCTGCTGTAAGGACAGCGTTCTGACAGCACCCCAAAAAGCCCTTTTTAGGGCTGCAACATTAGTCTGCTTTTTTTTCTCTCCATATACATATTGCAGTTGCCTGGCCTGCCTGTGTGTGAGGAGCTGCAGGCCCACAGACTCTAGTGTGCCCACTGCCAGTGCCCACCCCTGTCATCCCATGTGGCACAGGACTTTGCATCAAAAAAAGGCATTTCATTTTTACACTTTAATCTAAGGTTAGTTGCCTGCCAGTGTGTGTCAGGCTGACTTCCACTGACTGTAGTGTGCCCACTGCCAGTGCCTACCACTCATACCGGCTGGCACAGGACTTTGCATAAAAAAAGGCATTTAATTTTTACACTTTAGTGTAATTTCAGTTGCTTGCCTGCTGCTAGTGTGTGTCAGGCCGACTTCCACTGACTATAGTGTGCCCACTGCCAGTGCCCACCCCTGTTATCCCGTGTGGCACAGGACTTTGCATCAAAAAAAGGCATTTAATTTTTACACTTTAGTGTAATTTCAGTTGCTTGCCTGCTGCCAGTGTGTGTCAGGCCGACTTCCACTGACTGTAGTGTGCCCACTCCCAGTGCCCACCCCTGTCATCCTGTGTGGCACAGTAGCTTGCCGATAAATAAGGCATTTAATTTTTAGACAGTAGTCTAAATTCAGTTGCTTGCCTGCTGCCAGTGTGTGTCAGGCCCGCTTCCACTAACTGTAGTGTGCCCACTGCCAGTGCCAACCATTGATACCGGGTGGCACAGTAGCTTGCCGATAAATAAGGCATTTCATTTTTAGACAGTAGTCTAAATTCAGTTGCTTGCCTGCTGCCAGTGTGTGTCAGGCCCACTTCCACTGACTGTAGTGTGCCCACTGCCAGTGCCAACCATTGATACCTGGTGGCACAGTAGCTTGCCGATAAATAAGGCATTTAATTTTTAGACAGTAGTCTAAATTCAGTTGCTTGCCTGCTGCCAGTGTGTGTCAGGCCCACTTCCACTGAATGTAGTGTGCCCACTGCCAACCACTGGTACCAGGTGGCACAGTAGCTTGCCGATAAATAAGGCATTTCATTTTTACACAGTTTAATTTCAGTTGCTTGCCTGCTGCCAGTGTGTGTCAGGCCCACTTCCACAGACTGTAGTGTGCCCACTGCCAGTGCCAACCACTGATACCGGGTGGCACAGTAGTTTGCCGATAAATAAGGCATTTAATTTTTACACAGACTAATTTCAGTTGCTTGCCTGCTGCCAGTGTGTGTCAGGCCCACTTCCACAGACTGTAGTGTGCCCACTGCCAGTGCCCACCACTGATACTGGGTGGCACAGTACCTAGCACGCGTAGTACCACTTATCTAAAAAAAATGACAGGCAGAGGCAGGCCACCCCGCAGGGGCCGTCGTGGTCGTGGTGCTGTGACTTCCACTGTCCCTGGAATAATGCCCAGTGTTCAGAGGCCACGTACCCTGAACCCGAAAAACAGGACACCCAATCTTTAACAGCTTCCGCTAAGAACCTTGACGCACCATCCTCCTCCAGCTCAGCTTCGGTCACTTGTTCTCAAGTTACCACACCCGCCCGCCGCCACCACCACCACTACCACCACAGCCACCACAGCCGCTTCATTTGATCCGTCAGAGGAGTTATTTACACATCAGTTGGATGCAATTAGTGATGCGCAACCATTATTGCCAGATGATGTAGATTACAGGGATATGTCTCAGTCAGGCAGGATTACACACATGGACGTACAGTGTGATGATGATGATGATGATGTTGTACCCGCTGCTGCTTCCTTTGCTGAGGTGTCAGATACAAGTGAAGCGGTTGATGATGACGATGTGTCCACGGATGCCACGTGGGTGCCTGCTCGAAGAGAAGAAGAGGGGGAAAGTTCAGAAGGGGAGACAGAGAGAATGAGGAAACGAGTTGGAAGCAGGGGGAGGTCGTCGCAAGGAGTTAGTGGCACAGTCAGACAGCATGTATCGGCACCTGGGGTCAGCCAGACAGCACGCCAGTCAACGCATGCCTTTGCCACCACCAGAATGCCGTCATTGCAAAGCTCAGCAGTGTGGCATTTTTTTTGTGTGTCTGCCTCTGATAACAGCAATTCCATTTGCAACCTGTGCCAAAAGAAACTGAGTCATGGGAAGTCCAACACCCACCTTGGTAAAACTGCTTTGCGAAGGCACATGATCTCACATCACAAACGCCTATGGGATCAACACATGAGTACAAGCAGCACACAAACTCAAAGCCACCATGCTCCTCCTGGTCCAGCATCTTCAGCCACGTCAACCACTGCTGTCCTCCCTGCCCCCTCTCAACCACCCGCCACTCCATCTCTCACCTTCAGCTGTTCCTGCTCATCTGCCCACAGTCAGGTGTCTGTCAAGGACATGTTTGAGCGTAAAAAGCAAATGTCACAGAATCACCCCCTTGCCCGGCGACTGACAGCTGGCTTGACGGAAATCTTAGCCCACCAGCTTTTACCATACCAGCTGGTGGAGTCTGAGGCCTTCAAAAAATTTGTCGCTATTGGGCCACCACAGTGGAAGGTACCCGGACGAATTTTTTTTCAAAAAAGGCAATCCCAAACCTCTACCATGTCATTGAAAAGGAAGTCATGGCATCTCTGGCATACAGTGTTGGGACAAGGGTCCATCTGACCACCTGGTCTGCAAAGCACGGTCAGGGCAGGTAGATCACGTACACTGCGCATTGGGTCAACCTGCTGACGGCTGACAAGCATGGAATGCGTGGCTCCGCAGCGGAGTTGGTGACACCACCACGACTTGCAGGCAGACCTAATGCCACCTCCTCTACTCCTCCTACTCCATCCTCTTCGATATCCTCCTCGGCTGAGTCCTCTTCTACTGCGGCGTCTGGCTGCACATCAACTGAATCCCTTCAGCTCCCCAGGGGTTATTCCACATCCCGGATACGATAGTGTCACGCTGTCTTGGCGTTGACTTGCCTGAAAGCAGAGAGCCACACAGGACCAGCACTCCTGTCCGCCCTGAACGCACAGGTGGATCAGTGGCTGACCCCGCACCAAATGGAGATTGGCAAAGTGGTGTGTGTATCAATGGAACAAATTTGTTGTCGGCATTGAATTTGGGCAAGTTGTCACATGTGCCGTGCATGGCACATGTGTTGAATCTCATCGTACAACGTTTTGTGTCTAAGTACCCAGGCTTACAGGACGTCCTCAAGCAGGCCAGTTAGGTGTGTGGCCATTTCAGGCGTTCCTACACGGCCATGGCGCACTTTTCCGATATTCAGCGGCGAAACAACATGCCAGTGAGGCGCTTGATATGCGACAGCCCGACACGTTGGAATTCAACACTCCTAATGTTCGACCGCCTGCTCGAACAAGAAAAAGCCGTCAACGAGTATTTGTATGACCGGGGTGCTAGGACAGCCTCTGCGGAGCTGGGAATTTTTTTGCCACGTTACTGGACACTCATGAGCAATGCCTGTAGGCTCATGCGTCCTTTTGAGGAGGTGACAAACCTAGTCAGTCGCACCAAAGGCACCATCAGCGACCTGCAGAGTGCTGGATCAGGCTGTAGATGAGCGTGAAGAGGAAGAGGAAAAGTTGTGGTCACCTTCACCACCAGAAACAGCCTTGTCATTATCGCTTGCCGGACCTGCGGCAACGCTGGAAGAGGAGTATGAGGAAGAGGAGTCAGAGGAGGAATGTGGCGGCTTTGAGGAGGAGGAAGGCCAACCACAGCAGGCACCCCAGGGTGCTTGTTGTTGTCACCTATCTGAGACCCGAGTTGTTGTACGTGGCTGGGGGGAAGAACAGACCGTCAATGACATCAGTGAGGACGAGGAACGGGAAATGAGTAGCTCTGCATTCAACCTTGTTCAAATGGGGTCTTTTATGCTGTCATGTCTGTTGAGGGACCCACATATAAAAAGGATGAAGGAGAACGACCTGTACTGGGTGGCCACGCTACTAGACCCCCGGTATAAGCAGAAAGTGGCAGAAATGTTACCAAATTACCGATAGTCGGAAAGGATGCAGCAGTTCAAAACCAAACTAAAAAATATGCTTTACACAGCTTATAAGGGGGATGTCACTGCACAACGGGAATCAAACAGGGGATGAGGTGAGTGTAATTCTCCTCCTACCACGGCGGCAAGGACTTGACGATTTACAGATGTGTTGTTGATGGAGGACATGCGGAGCTTTTTCAGTCCTACTCATCGCCACAGCCCTTCGGGATCCAGCCTTAGAGAACGACTCGACCGACAGGTAGCAGACTACCTCGCCTTAACAGCAAATATCGACACTCTGAGGAGCAATGAACCCCTTCACTACTGGGTGTGCAGACTTGACCTGTGGCCTAAGCTATCCTGCCCTGCTTCAAGTGTCCTTCAGTGCAGCAGGAGGCATTGTCACTGAAAAAGAGAAGTCGCCTCGGTCAAAAAAGTGTTGATTACCTCACCTTCATAAAGATGAATGAGGCATGGATCCCGAAGGGACTGAAAGTGGGGGATACGTTTGACTAACAAAAGGCCTGATTACATGCCTTGGCCTCAAAATGGTCCCCACGCTGCTATATTTAATGTCTGCATACCGGATGACTTTCGTGAATTCTCCACCACCAACTAGGGTTCAAGCCGCAATGTTTTAGTCACTTTTCTGCCTGGAAAACATAAATTTTTCCGGCCGCTGCTACAATAGCGGCTGCAACAATGCCATTATTTTTCAGGCATGTGTACATGCCTAATTTTTCTGTCCTATGGTGCAGCACTGTGGCTGCAGAAACAAACCAAAAAAAAAAAGGCACATACAAGTTTCAATTCCCTTCGTGATCGTTACCTTGTTGTGGTGAAGGGGCTTGCGTATCACAATGAAGCAATCATCACCTCTATGAGTGTGTTCGCAATGTTGCCACACCCCAGATGATAAGGCCGTTGCTTCATTATGGTCATACCAAAAGCGATCGGACGGCTGGATAATATTTCATAGAAAAAACATTAATTTACCTTTTTTTTTATATATGTTGTATGGGTTTTTAATACATAAAATAAAAAAATCATAATAAAGTCTCTTAATAGTTTATTAGAAATAATGCAGACAATTAAAAAAATCCCCATCAATTCCAATACAAAGCAAGTACAGAGCTCAGAACTAAATTATTTCATGATGTCGTAATGGTTCGCTAATTCGACAATGGTTAATCAATTCGACCGGATAGGGTACGTAACAGGGATTAAACTGATAGGAATAGTACTAGTTAAGACACCACTCATATAGGGTGTCACAGCACATTGCTCTGTGCACGCGCAGTGCCCCGATTTGGGAGTATGAGGACCGACCAAGCTGCTTTTTCCATCTATCGGTTCCTGAAATCAATTCAGTTTGGTGTATGAGAGTTTGGTCTGTCACTGTGAAGGCAGTCGAAGGTACCCGGCCTAAATTTTTTTTCACAAAAGGCAATCCCTGATATGGGATGTAACAGGGATTAAATTGATGAGAATAGTACTACAGAAAATACCACTCATATCGGGTGTGACAGTAAATTGCACGGAGCAGACGCAGTGACCGTGGATTAAAACAGAGTGGAGGAAGCCAGCGTTTTTTTAACCATCTCCCCGTTCGAAAAGTCTATTCAATAAATGGCCCCCAGATTGGGGACGTTAGAGGGATTAAACTGATGAGAATAGTACTACAGAAAATAACACTCATATCGGGTGTGACAGTAAATTGCACGGCGCAGACGCAGTGACCGGGGATAAAAACAAAGGGGAGGGAGCCAGCGTTTTTTTAACCATCTCCCCATTCGAAAAATCAATTCAATTCACCTTTCGGGGACCCTTGGTGTTGTACGTGGCTGGGTGGAGGAAGAAACCTTCAATGACATCACCGGGACGTGGCTAGCTTGGTATCCAACCTTGTGCAAATGGGGAGTTTGCGGTTGTGCAAATCAACTGTTTGCGGTTGTTTGCGGTGCATTAAAAGGGGAGTTTGGTCTGTCAATGTCTGTAAAGTGGGCGTAACCCTTACACTACCTGATCGATTCAATATCATACCTGATCGTATACACACACTGGATGTTTTAAAGCATGTTATTCCAAACAATTTAGGAATGTTAGTTGATTTATGCCCTTTATGGATTAAAACCCTACTCTGGGGGGCGTGGCCGGATGCCGAGCGCACAGGACGCATAGCTGAGGAGCTCCGCTCACCGAGGCTGAAAAGCGGCTCACAGCTTCGCTATAAAGCGGCAATTTCACCAAGTACACTCACCTCCTGAACTGGAGAAGTCCCCGATGATGACGAGGGGCAAGAAAAAGGCGCCGGGACCGCAAAAGATGACGGCCTTCTTCTCCTCAGCAAAACCTGGTGCCCAAGATGGCGCCGATTTCCGCCACACAGAAGATGCTCCTCGCTCCTCACCCAGGTCTGCAAGCTCCAGCCCGCCTCTTCTCATGCCAAGTACGCAGGCTTCTACTGCTTCTACCCTGCAGGAGAAAAACAGACAAAGCAGGGTGAGTGATCATATAACGCAAACACCTATTACTACAATAGTGGCAGACAATGCTTTTCATACTGACTCTGCTATCACAGTTGCCATCATGCAAGATATGCTCACAGAGCTAAAGCAGTCAATACACAGAGACTTTAAAGAAACTATCACCACGATTCACGCGGAGATAGTGGCTATAGGGGAAAGAACTGCCCACTTGGAGGATAAGATGGAGGAGTTTGTCTCAGCCCACAACTCCCTAGTGGACGTTCACAACTCTGTAGAAGATGAGATAACTGCTATCAAATTGAAAATGGCAGACCTGGAAGACCGCTCCAGGAGAAATAATATTAGATTCCGTAACATTCCGGAAACAATTTCAGACGCACAATTGTTTGAATTCCTCACAGATCTGATGGTAGCCTATCTCCCTGAAGTTTCCACCAACGACTTGGCTATTGACAGAGCGCACCGCGTCCCCAAGCCAAAATCACTTGCACCTTCTATTCCCAGAGACGTCCTAGCCAGGATCCATTTTTTTCGGACCAAGGAAGAACTAATGAAAGCTTCAACAAAAAGACTGGACTTACCAGAAAGATTTAAGGACATTCTTTTATTCACTGATCTATCCCCTGCCACACTTGCTAAGAGAAGGGAATTTCAACAATATACCAAGATTCTGCGGGATAACAATATCCCCTATAAATTGGGTTACCCAGTGAAGCTGATAATTAGATTTCAAAACTCATCATATGTGTGGAATTCTCCTCAGGATGCAGCCTCTTATATTGCCAAATGGAATCTTGACCCTACAAGATCCTTTATACCAACTTCTGATAAAGCCTCTCCAACCACTTCGCCTCCTAGAAAGAAGATCTCCAACCTCACCCATGACTGGTCGGTGGTGAGATGAAGAAGCTTTTGAACTCAATTATTTGCTTAATTTGGTTTATATAGCAATTTGACACAGGGTTCACGCAGCCTGGTGTGTCATGATAACTTCTGGATGTGTTACCCAGTGCACTCTGATCCTTGTTATTAATACACCCCCTAGAAATATTCAATCTGTATTTCAATTTACTGAGATCATACTAGATCTCTTTTCATGTTTCAATTTACACAGTTGTTTTTTGCTCTTTGTTATATTTTTTCTGTTTGGTTTGGTAGGTTACGTGACTCTCTAAGGGATAAACTTCCGATGTATCCAGGACTCCTTCACTATCTACATTATGTCTGGTACAGTACCACTATCTATGTTGCTCCTCTACACCATATTCAAATTAGCTCTATGTGTTTACCATCAGGGAGGTCTCCTAATCTGAGACATCCAAGCTGGGAAATACCATACAGCGGACTTCACTACACTCAACATGGGTATTAATGTGCTGTCATTTAACGTGAAAGGACTAAATAGTCCATATAAACGCTCTAAGTTATGGTCTGAGGTTAAGAAAATGAAATGTGACATTATTTGCATTCAGGAGACACACTTAAACTCCGTAGATACTTACCGTCTACATCACAAAGAATTCCCATTTCTATTTTTTGCTCCTGCTGCCCAAAAGAAGGGAGGAGTGATGATAGGCGTTAGGAATTCAGTTTCCTTTGTACTTCATAAATCTATAATAGATGACAATGGGAGATATGCCATTATTATATGTGATATAAATAATACCCGCTATACCTTACTTAACCTCTACGCCCCTAATAAGCACCAGATAAGGTTTATTAAAAAAACCATAACTCTTGCTCAAGAAAACAAACAAGGCTTTTTATTAATTTGTGGGGACTTTAATCTATGCCCCGACCCTTCCCTAGATAAAAATACAAACCCCTCACAAACCTCTTACCAATCACCTCTTAGAGATTACTTACATAGCGAGGGGTTATTTGACACATGGCGTGTGTTACACGCTAATGAGAGAGACTACTCCTTTTTTTCTAATCCCCATAACTCTTTCTCGAGAATTGATCTATTCCTCACAGATAAATGGTTACTACCAGAGGTTGTTTCCTCTAAGATCCATTCTATTACGTGGTCTGATCATGCACCCATCACGTTAACACTAAAAGATCAATACTCCAACCGAATTTACTCTCCCTGGAGAATGAATAATTCACTCCTTCAATCAATGTCTATTCTAAACAGCATTGATCACTCGGTTAAAGAATACTTTGAACTAAACGATAACAATCTAGTAACGGATACAACCCTATGGTGTGCCCATAAAGCATACATTTGCGGTCAACTCTTAAAACATGCCTCTATTCAGAAAAAACTTCGCCAAAAAACTACCGAATCCTTAACTTCATTAATCTGTGAACTGGAAAAAAAACATAAATCCACTCTAGACCCACATATTGGCTCTCAGCTAAAGAAAGCTAGACATAACCTTTATCTACACTGCCATAACCGATATGAATTCCATCTACGCAAGTTGAAAGCGGAACAATATTGGCAAGGTAATAAAATATCTAAATTACTCGCTAATAGAATTAAAAAGAGAGAATTTAAAACTAAAATCCCCTTTCTAATTAATTCATCTGGAAACAAAATACTAAACCCCAAAAAAATAGCGGACGAGTTCGCATCGTTTTACTCTAATCTATATAACCTTACTAACTCCCAGGAAACTACTCAACCAAACTTATCGGCTATTTCTTCATTCCTTGATAGCATAAATCTCCCCTCACTAACACAACTTCAACTATCCGAACTCAATAGAGAGATTACCGAACCTGAAGTCACTAAAGCTATTTCCTCATTGAAATTAAACAAATCACCAGGCCCTGATGGGTTAACTAACGAATACTATAAAACCTTTTCATCAACTTTGACACCGTATCTACTACGTGCCTTTAACCAAATAGCTATCATGGAATCTGCCCCCAGAGACATGCTACATGCTCTGATTATAACTCTACCAAAACCAGGTAAAACATCTGACAACCCTGCCAATTTTAGACCTATTTCCCTTCTAAACTCAGATATCAAGATTTATGCTAAGATCCTCGCGGACAGACTTGCAAAAATACTACCAGCATTGATTAACAGTGATCAAATTGGATTTGTTACTAACAGACAATCGTCAGATGGTACTAGACGATTCATTGATCTCTTGGATGTAGCTGGAATGTCTCGGACGCCTGCTCTGCTCCTATCCTTAGACGCAGAAAAGGCGTTTGATAGGATCCATTGGAGCTATGTTCGAGAAACCTTGAAAAAATTTGGATTTCAAGGTTTCTATTTGCATGCTGTGATGGCATTATACTCTCATCCTAGCGCATCAGTCTACACCTCAAATTTCCTGTCCATTCAATATAACCAATAGCACCAGGCAGGGCTGTCCCATGTCACCATTAATATTTGCATTATCTATGGAACCATTCGCAGAACACATTAGAAATCATGCAGACATACAAGGATTGAAAACTAATGATCTAGAACATAAAATAGGCCTTTTCGCCGATGACGTACTTATTATCACCTCTAATCCTTTAAACTCCCTACCGGCAATAAATGACATCATACGTAAAGTTGGACAGGCATCATACTACAAAGTGAATACTAATAAGTCACAAATGTTAAATCTAGGCCTATCACAGCGTGCAAAGAAGGAGATATCCAACTCTCAGAATTATACTTGGACAACAGATTCACTTACATACCTAGGCATACAACTTTCCTATCCTTCCAGTAACCTATTTAAATATAACTACTTACCACTACTTAATAAAATTAAGACAAGCCTTGAAAATCTCCGTCTCCAATCCTTGTCCTGGCTAGGAAGGATGGCAGCTATAAAGATGGTAATTCTCCCCAAGATTCTGTACATTTTTAGAAATGCGCCAATTTGGGTCCCAGATTATTTTCTGAAAAAAATCCAATCACTGCTTAATTACTATTCCTGGAATAAACGGAGATCAAGAGTTAAAGCATCCATTCTTTTCAAACCTATTAAGCAGGGTGGCCTCAATTTTCCCTCTATCTCCCATTACTACAAAGCAACGATATTGGCCCAACTTAAATGTATGTTTCATAATGACACCTCAAAAAAATGGGTCCTAATCGAAAAGAACATTTTCTACCCACATCATACTTACCTTCACCTCTTGGCGAACAGCATCTTTAACTTATCAAGAATATTCCCCCTTCTAACTATACATGCCTTTTTCAAAGTATGGCACCAGATTTCTAAATCTGAAAAGCGAGTCCCAATCTCACTGATAGATGCCCCAATTTTGATATGTGAAATAGCTATACCTGGCCTTTCTCTAAACCTATGGATTACTGCGGGACTTTCAAAAATCTCCCAGTTATGGAACCAAGGGAATATGGTAGACATTGAGTTTATTCATAAAAAGTTCAACATCCCTCATACTGAACTTTATAAATTCCTGCAAATCAGGCACCTTCTAAATTCCAAATATAACTTTGTCTCTGCGCCATCTGATAAGAGGCTCCATGACTGGTTGTTTTCTCCCAATCCTATGGTTAAGGGAATCACCTTAGGTTACCAATTATTGAAAAGTACAACCAGTGACCCAATGTCTAAATTGCTTGAAACCTGGGTTTCGGACCTACAAAAGCCCATCTCAAACCATGAGTGGACTGAAGCCTACACTACTATATCTAAATACTCTAAATGTGCGGATCACCTAGAAAGTTCTAGAAAAATTTTATACAGGTGGTATAAGACTCCTACCTCTATTAACAACATTTTCCCAGATTTCTCCCCAACTTGCTGGAGATGTCACAACGGCCTAGGCACCTACCTTCATATGTGGTGGTCTTGTCCTCCGGTTTGGAACACCTGGGCTCAAGTCTTCTCTTGCATATCCAATCTTACAGGCATTCAGACTCAGCCCTCCCCGAAATTGGCCCTGCTCTCGATGGGTCTTGACTCCTTCCCTAGGAATATGAGGACCGTAATTTTACATATTATCATTGCTGCTCGCAACAAAATTGCACTTTCCTGGAAATCTGATGTCATTTCAGATGTCAGAAGGATCTATAAATCAGTTGATATAAACTGCATGTATGAAAATATATGGGCATCAGCCAAACTTAGAAAACCTCAATTCAGACAAGCATGGGATGTTTGGCTATCTAATTCTTATTGCCAGATTGACGTGAACTCAGAGGTTCGGAACTGATGTTAACAATCCGTAAATGTCCTTCTAAACACTCATGGTCTAGATAATTGAATGCCCTATAGTTTCTCTCCCTTTAGAGAATTACATTCAATATATATATACCACCACTCTAAATATGTAACCTACTATTGTTATTGTTACTGTTTTTTCTTTTTTCTTTATAATACAATATTTGTGTTTATGCCAGCTTAACAAGCGATGGATCACTATCTAATATTGCCCTTTGACATTGTATACGCAAATCATATTATATGCTTTTTAATCCAAAAATTTCTGTGAATATATAATACTATGTATACTTTGATGTACTTATTAATGAAAAATCTTAATAAAAAATTATGTTAAAAAAAAAAACCCTACTCTGCGTCCACGACGTAATTTTCCATGGGAGTTTTGTCATAGATCCCCCTCCGGCATGCCACAGTCCAGGTGTTGGACCCCTTGAAACAACTTTCCCATCACTATTGTGGCCAGAAAGAGTCCCTGTGGGTTTTAAAATTCGCCTGCCAATTGAAGTCTATGGCGGTTCGCCCGATTCGCCCGTTTGCGAACATTTGCGGAAGTTCGCGTTCGCTGTTCGCGAACAGAAAATTTTATGTTCGCGACATCACTACTAATTGCATTATCCAGGTAACCCAGCTCTGCAGTACTAATAGTCTCCACCGCGAGTCCCTTACTCTCAGTGAGTACCGTCAGTGAATCAAGTGACAGGCTGAATACTTGCTGTTAGGAGTCCTGCGGGGATCCTCCAGTGATGGAGCCGGTTAAGGTAGGTGGGGGCTCCTCCTGGAGGTTCAGAGTTCCGGGAAGTTAGGGTCTTAAGTCCTCGTGGTGAATGGAGCTGGCAGGGTGCGCACTCCATTAGTGGAACACCCTGTGCAGCTCCTGGCTCCTATTTATTGGCCAGAGCATGGGTGGGCGGAGCCACATAGATGGCCCAGCGGCCACTGCTTCAAGCCTGGAAGGCAAGCTGCGATCGCTGTCATGGTTACACAAGGCCTAGATGCAGGCTGGAGCGCAACCCACCGTACCCTTACATGAGGCCTAGTCTGGTTCAGGGCGTGTGAGATACGTCCTTTACATACTGTCGTTCTTTTCTACTATTAATTAAACATCCATTTAGGGCAAGATCCTGAATTAAAAAAAATTGAGGAGAGAGTCAAATAAAGGAACGTGGCCCAGGTTGTGGTGCTGCTGGTGGAGTTCCTGTTGCAGGAAGAGGATGTGGTCGATGTGTGCCAGCTACACGCACAAGAGAGACCCTTTTCTCAGGTGCGAGTAGGCGACAAAACATGCAGCGGTGTTTGGTCGGGCCTAATGCTGCTCTACGAATGGTGAGGCCTAAACAAGTACAGGCGATAGTAGATTTGGTTACTGACAGTGGATCCAGTTCCTTCACATTGTCTCCCTCCCTCCCAGTCTCCTGCTGAAAGACCACAGTTGGCACCTGAAGCCGATGTCCATCAGTCTTTCACCTCACCCCCTTGCAAATCAGCCAAGCAGTCTGAGCCCCAAGTTATGCAGCAGTCTCTTGTGCTTTTTGATGACTCTGTTAGCAGGGTTTCCCAGGGCCATCCACGTGGCCCTGCCCCAGAAGTGGAAGAGATTGAGTGCACTGATGCCCAACCACTTAATTTTCAAGATGAGTACATGGGAGGACCATCGCAGCATGTCTCGGATGATGACGAAACACAGGTGCCAAATGCTGAGGCTTTCGAAAGTGTGCAGACCGACAAGGAAGTCAGGGGTGAAGACTGGGTGGAAGATGATGTGGAGGACGATGAGGTCCTCGACCCCACATGGAATCAAGGTCATGCGAGTGACCGATGTAGTTCGGAGGAAGAGGCGGTGGTCAACAGAGCCACCAGCACAGCAGAAGAGGGAGAAGGGTGCAAAAGCAGAGTGGCCGTCCTCTAGACAGTACGCCTCCTACTGCCCACAGCAGCAAGTGACGGAGCACACCAAAGCCAGCTCCAAGGAGTTCCCTGGTGTGGCAGTTCTTCAGACAATGTGCTTACGACAAGACACGAGTGGTTTGCATGCTGTGCAATCAGAGCCTGAAGCGAGGCATAAACGTTCTCAACCTGAGCAACACCTGCATGACCAGGCATTTAAGTGCAAAGCATGAGCTGCAGTGGAGTAGACCTGCAGTCGTGGCCTTTTCATCCACCTCTGGAGTGACAGTGCCACCTGGCACCCCACAAACAGAGGATCTACCAGCAACACCAACACCTTGGTCACCAAGCATCTCCACAATGTTCCACGGAAGCGTTCAGCTCTCCATATCCCAAACGCTGGAGAGGAAGAGGAAGTACCCCCCAACCCACCCGCGATCCCTAGCCCTGAATGCCAGCATTTCTAAATTACTTGCCTTTGAAATGCTGTCATTCCATCTGGTGGAGATGGATAGTTTTAAAGGCCTTATGGCGGTGGCTGCCCCACAGTACGTCTTGCCAAGCCGCCACTACTTTTCAAGGCGAGCCATCCCGTCCCTTCACAACTAAATAGGGGACAAAATCAGGTGTGCACTGCGCAACGCCATCTGTGGCAAGGTGCACCTGACTACAGATACGTGGACCAGTAAGCAAGGTCAGGGCCATTATATCTCCATAACAGCACACGGCTGGGCCTGAGGCGGAGAGCAGTTTGGCGCATGTCCTTCCACCCCCGAGGATTGCAGGGCGCTTCAGTTTGTGTCCTGTTGCTTCCTCCTCCTACTCTGCTTCCTCATCCTCTACCAGCTCCTCATCCGGTCAGCGTAACACCTTCACCACTACTTCAGCACAGTCAGGGGTAAACAACAGCAGGCAGTTTTAAAATGTATCTGTTTGGGGGACAAACCCCACACCACGCAGGAGCTGTGGACAGGCCTTGAACAACAGACCGATGAGTGGTTTGTGCCTGTGAGCCTCAAGCCCGGCCTGGTGGTGTGCGATAATGGGCGGAATCTCGTAGCAGCTCTGGGAATAGCCGGTTTGACGCACATCCCTTGCCTGGCACATGTGCTGAATTTGGTGGTTCAGAAATTCCTTAAAAATTACCCCGACATGTCAGAGCTGCTGCATAATGTGCGGGCCGTCTGCGCTTTCGCAGTTCTCATTCTGCTGCTGCTCTTCTGTCAGCGCTGCAGCTTAACTTCGGCCTTCCCGCTCACCACCTCATATGCGACGTGCCCACAAGGTGGAACTCCACCTTGCACATGCTGGCCAGACTGTGCGAGCAGCAGCAGACGATAGTGGAGTTTCAGCTGCAGCATGCACCGGAGAATCGCTCGGCGGAACAGCACCACTTCACCACCAATGACTGGGCCCCCATGCGAGACCTGTGTTCCTTGTTGGACCTCGTCCTCCTAGATCAAGATTATTATTTTTTATTTTTACCTATTTTATGTTATTTAAAGTAATTTCCCTATCCACATTTGTTTTCAGAGCACTTGCCATGCTCTTAACAACATTTTTCTGGCATTTGCAGCCCTCTAGCCCTTCGGAAAAAAGTTCAAGTTTGGAACCCGAACTTGACCCCGAACCCAAACCCCATTGAAGTCAATGGGGACCCGAACTTTTGAGCACTAAAATGGCTTTAGTGCTCAATTACCATTTTAGTGCTCAAATGTTCGGGTCCCCATTGACTTCAATGAGGTTCGGGTTCGGGGTCAAGTTCGGGTCCCGAACTCGAACTTTTTTCCGAAGTTCGGCCGAACCCGAACATCCAGATGTCCGCTCAACTCTAGTACGCAGCTCTAAGTTGGATGCGCAATGCGAAAATATTACTTTACCTATTTTTGCAATAATTAGAATACTGACTGATTATTCAATTTTATTGCACATCCAACTTAGAGCTGGGTGCAGTCAACTTTCCTATTGGTTGGCTTGCTAGAATTAATCAATATAGAGAATATAGCGCTATATTCGTTCTATTTGTTAATTCAAGATAGCCAACCAATAGTAAAATTGCCCTTATACCCCGTTCAAAGTTCAATTCGTGATACACGAATAATAAAATTGCATATTAATCGCGATAAATTGAATAATGACAAATATTCGATTTAGAAGAATATATGATGAATATTCAATCGAAATATCGCAAAATCGAATATAACACCTCCTGCTCATCACTAATCAGTAAGCTAAGAACTGCGCTATAATGAGTTTTTATAATGTCAGAGATCAGAGATAAGGGGCCCGTCAGGTGACCTGCCTGATGGAACAGAGTGAAAATTTAGATCCTGTAACTAGAACATCTCAGCCCTGTCCAGGGTAAAGGGCTCAACATTTTTGATAAGACCAATAGAAAAAAAAGATTTTTAGCCTAACATGAATACAATGTAATAATAATAATAATAATAATAATAATAATAATAGTAGGTCAGGCTGCCCAAAGGCAACGACAAGCTGTCCTCTGTGGGAGGTGTATCTTCTATGTCCTCTGTATCCCCCCCAGCCACGCTCCAGTGATGCCCATGAGCTGCTTTGGGTGGCACCCTGCTGTGAACACCGTTCCTCCTCCTCATCATCCTCCTCCTCATCCTCCAGAACTGTGTCCTCGCTGGACAGTTGTGCACCTGGCCTCTGTTGGTGCAGGAACCCACCCTCCGAGCCAGTTGTGAATGACTGGCCTGATAATCGTGGAAATGATACATCTTCCTCATCCTCTTCCTCTTATGCCTTATCTTCCTCCATCATCGACCAAAGAGTTTTTTCATGGAGAAGTAGAAGGGGAATGGTAACGCTAAGCACGGCTTCATTGGCACTGGCCAATGGAGTACTCAAAACAGCGCAATACGGCACACACATCCCACATGAAGGCCCACTCGTTGGTGGTGAAGTAATGCTGTTCCTCGGAGTGACTCACCCGTGCGTGCTGCAGCTGAAACTCCACTATCGCCTGCTGCTACTCGCACAGTCTCTCCAGCATGTGCAAGGTGGTGTTCCATCTTGTGGGTATGTCGCATATAAGGCGGTGAGTGGGAAGGCCGAAGTTATGCTGCAGTGCAGACAGGCGAGAAGCAGCGGGGTGAGAATGCCGAAAGCAAGCAGAAAAGGCCCCCACTTTGTGTTGCAGCTATGACATATCAGGGTAATTTTTCAGGAACCTCTGCACCACCAAATTCAGCACATGCACCAGGCAAGGGATGTGCGTCAAACCGGCTAGGCCCAGAGCTGCTACGAGATTTTGCCCGTTATCGCACACCAACAGACTGGGCTTGAGGCTCAGTGGCACCAACCACTCATTGGTCTGTTGTTCCATGCCCATCCATAGCTCCTGTGTGTGGTTTCAAAACGGCCTGCTGTTGTTTCCCCCTGGCTGTGCTGAAGTTGGTGGTGCAGGTGTTAAGCTGACCGGATGAGGAGGCGGTAGAGGAGGAAGCGGAGTAGAAGGAGGAGGAAACAGGAGGCAATGAGAAACGTCCTGCAATCCTCGGTGGTGGAAGGACATGCTCCAAACTGCTATCCGCCTCAGGCCCAGCCGCCACTGCATTTAACCAGTGTGCAGTTAGGGAAATATAACGTCACTGCCCGTGCATACTGGTCCACATATTGGTGGTTATGTGGGTCTTGCCACAGATGGCATTGCACAGTGCACACCTGATTTTGTCTGCCACTTGGTTGTGCAGGGCAGGGATGGCTTGCCTGGAAAAGTAGTGGTGGCTGGGAACCTCATACTGTCGGACAGCCACCACCATAAGGTTTTTAATAGTCTCCGTCTCCACCAGACGGAATGACAGTATTTTAAATGCCAGGAATTTTGTAATGTAATGTAATGGCATTCAGCAACAGGGATCGCTGGTGGGTAGGGGGTACTTCCTCTTTCTTTCCAGTGTTTGGGGGATGGACAGCTGGGAAAGAGTGGACATGCTGGCTGATGGTGTTGTTGTTGCTGCCACACCCTCTGTTTGCGGGGTGGCAGGTGCCACTGTGACTCCAGAGAAGGAAGAAGAGGCAGAGACTGCAGCAGAAGAAGAAGAAGGAGGAGCCTTTTGTGGTTTTTGAGGTGTGTACTTCACTGCAGCTTGTGCTTTGCATTTAGATGCCTGGTCATTCAGGTTGTGCTCAGTTTTAGAACATTTATGCCTCGCTTCAGGCTCTGATTGCACAGCGTGCAAACCACTCAGCTCTTGTCGTCTGCACATTGTCTGAAGAACTGCCAGTTCGGCGATTTCTTCACACTTTCTGAAGGGCTGCACAGCAGCCAATCAGCTAAAGTTTTATTTCTTGCCCTAAGAAGCCATCACAGCCATGCCTACTAATGGCATGGCTGTGATTGGCCAAGTGCAGCATGTGACCCAGCCTCTATTTAAGCTGGAGTCATGTAGTGCCGCATGTCACTCTGCTCCGATTAGTGTAGGGATAGGATTCAGCTGCTGTGAAGGAGAGATTAGGCAGGGAAAATTCAGCAAAAACACCTAATGAAGTGATCGATCTACAGCTGTGAATCATTCAACTTCTGCTAGTTAATTGTTCAGTTTTTTAGGCTGCACAGAGCGTTTTTCTGTCACTTATTTTCTGGGGTGATCGGCGGCCATTTTGTGTCTTGTGGTGCACCAGCACAATCTGCCAGCAAGTCCATCAATCCCTCAATACTAGTTTTTTTTTTGCTATATTTGTGGCGAAACCAACCTCGCCACTGGGCATTGGAGAAGACTGATTGCCCGCCTCCTCCCCTGCGACTTTGGCCCCTGGGAGATTGTACCCTTTTAAACCAGCATTTGGGCATATTGTATTTTATTATGCTGCTGCTGGCCCTTTAAGAACCATCTAGGGGCATACTGTGGAGTTACTGGGTGGCCACCATTTCATGTATCAGAGACACATGGTGAGAACAATGGATGGCAGCCATTTTAACTCACCTGTTTAACTCTGCCTGTGATAATTTTATTAACCATTGTGTTCAGTAATCATATCTCAGGCAGAGGTGAGGATTTTGTCTGGGAGTGTCTGTGTGTATTGTACGGATTGATTGGTTGTATTTTAAAACCCTGTGGGCCATACTATGTTTGTGGTTTGTGAATAAAAGAGGCTGTATGTGCCAGTACAGTCAGTTCCTGCTGGACCCTCAAAACGAAGTGTCATCTCGTTATTGGGGGGAATTTATTGTATGCTGTTCCAGTATGACTGCTAGGAGTGTAAACCTATTCATATGGTTTTTCCTATTCGGCTGTTTAGCGCATTCATATGCTTCTCCGATTTGGTGGTTGTGGTGTCGGCTAGAGTGCTTGGAATCCTCAAGAAGCGCTAGGAGCATCCTTCAACTGAGGTACCCAGTCGGGGTGCCCATCGATCCGTTACGTTGGTGGAAAGCAGTGGGATGGCGTCCTAGTGCGAGGTAAAGCAGCTTGGAGACACCGTTTGTGGAATTACAAATTGAGGGCAACGCTAGTATCCGTACAGCGCCCCTGGGAGCAGAGGTATCCAGCAACTTGGAGCAGACAAGTATGGAAGGCCCTGGAGATAATTGGCTGGCCAAAGTAAGGCAGCGAGTGGCCCAGTATGGGGATGATGTACCCATGGAGACACGCCGGGTGATCTGGAACCAGGTCATGGCCAAGCGAAACACAAGGCTGGACCGAGAATTCCGGCTGGCGAAAGAGAGGGAGTATGCTCAGCAGAAGGAGCGTTATAGCAGCCAAAGAGAGGCTGCATTCGAGGAGGCTAACCGTTTCCCACGGAGGCGGCCAGAGGAACCCTAAGTAGGTGTCCTCATAGACTGGTCCTGTGAGGAACCACAACAGGCAGGTGGAGATGGGACCGAGGTCTTTCCACCGGGCCCACCGGGATGCTGGGAAGCTGGCCCAGATCCCCAGCAGCAGCCGAAGTTACCGGGTGCAGAAGCAGGTGGTCCCTACTCTCAAATGTTGAGGGACCTCATAGAATGGTCCTGGGAAGACCCACAGATGGCAGGTGGAGATGGGAATGCGGTCTCGCTACCGGCCCTACAGGGATGCTGGGCAGTCGGCCCAGATCCCCAGTGGCAGAGTACATTACAGAGAGGAGAGACCACCAGTTTCACTCCCCAGCGGCAGAGTGCATTATTGGAAGGGGAGACAGTCAGTTCCCCTTTCCACCAGCAGAGAGAGTGTCAAGGAGAGGAGCCTGTTACCCCCTCTCCCCAGCGGCTGAAAGTGTGTAAGGGAGAGGAGCTTATTACCCCCTCTCCCCAGCAGCAGCGTAGCCCACCAAGGGGAGACACTAAGCCCACCACCAGCGCAGATGGGACCGTGGTCTCTGCGCCCAAGCTGCAGGGAGTATGGACAGTCAGTCCTGCTCCCCAGTGGCAGAGCGTTCGACCGGGAGGGAAGAGCCTCGTTCCCCCTCCCCAGCGGCAGCCTATCCCACCAAGGGGGGACATTAAGCCCCCCACCAGCACAGATGGGACTGTTGTCTCTGTGCCCAAGCTACAGGGAGTACGGACAGTCGGTCCTGCTCCCCAGCGGCAGAGCATTCAACCGGGATGGGAGAGCCTCGTTCCCCCTCCCCAGCGGCAGCCTAGCCCACCAAGGGGAGATGATAAGCCCCACACCGGTGCAGATGGGACCGTGGTCTCTGTGCCCAAACCACAGGGGGTAGGGACGGTTGGCCCTGTCCCCCAGCAGCAGGGCTGTATATCCAAAGGGGAGACAGTCTGCATTCCCCTCCAGCAGCAACACCAGTTCCAGAGGGAGGAGCGTACTAACCCTTCTCCTGAGCTGGGCTCCAACCTGGCTACTCCCGTGGTAGCACTGGCACCAGGGCAGAGTACCGCTGGTCACTACCCACTCAGCAACCCACAAATCCGGAAGGCTAGTAGCCCCCAGAGCCATGGTGGAGCCCCTGGACATGGACAAGCTACCCACTACCCCAGGTGCAGTAACCAATTCTTGTGGGTGGGCCACTCTGTTGAGGTCAGATACCTCGTTAGTCTGTTTGGGAAAGGGAAGAAATGTGGCGAAACCAACCTCGCCACTGGGCATTGGAGAAGACTGATTGCCCACCTCCTCCCCTGCGACTATGGCCCTTGGGAGATTGTACCCTTTTAAACCAGCATTTGGGCATATTGTATGTTATTATGCTGCTGCTGCTGCTGGCCCTTTAAGAACGATCTAGGGGCATACTGTTGAGTTACTGGGTGGCCACCATTTCATGTATCAGAGACATATGGTGAGAACAATGGATGGCAGCCATTTTAACTCACCTGTTTAACTCTGCCTGTAATAGTTTTATTAACCATTGTGTTCAGTAATCATATCACAGGCAGAGGTGAGGATTTTGTCTGGGAGTGTCTGTGTGTATTGTACGGATTGATTGGTTGTATTTTAAAACCCTGTGGGCCATACTATGTTTGTGGTTTGTGAATAAAAGAGGCTGTATGTGCCAGTACAGTCAGTTCCTGCTGGACCCTCAAAACGAAGTGTCGTCTTGTTATTGGGGAGGATTTATTGTATGCTGTTCCAGTTTGACTGCAAGGAGTGTAAACCTATTGGTATGATTTTTCCTATTCGGCCGTTTAGCGCATTCATATGCTTCTCCGATTAGGTGGTTGTGGTGTCGGCTAGAGTGCTTGGAATCCTCAAGAAGCGCTAGGAGCATCCTTTAACGGAGGTACCCAGTCGGGGTGCCCGTCGATCCGTTACAATATTCTACATCAGGGGCTTGGCTGTGCTTATTGTCACCCCTAGAAACTCACAATAGAAATTTCTATATTTTATTGAGGGGTTAAATTCAATTGCCAAAATAGCAATCCCCTAAATCTGGTGTCCCAGCAGTGGCTAGCCAAGTTTAATAGTGTCGGCAAAGGATATATTTTGTCCTGGGGTGAAATTCAATTGCCAAAATAGCAATACCGTAAATCAGTGGCTTCAGCTGTGGCTGGCCAAGTTTAATAGTGTCCGGCAAAGGATAGATTTTTTTCTGGGGTGAAATTCAATTGCCAAAATAGCATTACCGTAAATCTGATGTCCCAGCAGTGGCTGGCCAAGATTAATAGTGTCCAGCAAAGGATATATTTTGTTCTGAGGTGAAATTCAATTGCCAAAATAGCAATACCGTAAATCAGGTGTCCCAGCAGTGGCTGTCCAAGTTTAATAGTGTCCGGCAAAGAATAGATAATTTTCTGGGGTGAAATTCAATTGCCAAAATAGCAATCCCCTAAATCTAGTGTCCCAGCAGTGGCTGGCCAAGTTTAATAGTGTCCGGCAAAGGATATATTTTGTTCTGTGGTGAAATTCAAATGCCAAAATAGCAATCCCCTAAATCTGGTGTCCCAGCAGTGGCTGGCCAAGTTTAATAGTGTCCACCACTGAGGAAGGGGACATCACTAACCCCGAAACGCGTCTGGTCAGACCCCCCATTTGGACCTTAAGGCCCAACATCGCTCCAGTGACCGACCACTGCCGTTGTTAATACCTGAAAAACTGCGTGAGAAGGTGACCACGAACACAGAGACTGTATCTGAGCAGACATATGTGCCAAGGTACACCAGCGTGGTTACAGTTGCGCAGCCCGAAGGACACAGGATTGCTACCGCATTGCAGTCCAGAGCGGCAGAATTGACAGAGGTCAGGATACTGGGTAAGACTGTGCCATTACTTACTTATTTGACGGCTTATCGATATTGAATATAACCTCAGCGCGACGCCGCTGAGAGAACGTTATAGCGGGATGTCGCTCTGTTTTGAAAGTTCGTGCTCCGAGTATCCTCACCTGAACTCAGCCATCGGCATTATAACGCTCTATCAATGGAGTTTTATTAAGCATATATATTTGGATGTGTTACATTAGGCTTCTTCGGAAGTGCCATAATCAAGACTATCATTTGTACAGCTCAAGTGCTGTAAGGAAGATCGTTGTTTTAATACCGTTATTGATTTATACGAATCATGGTCTCCATATTCTCATAAAAGACTTTGTTTTGGCACAAGCTTTTTTTGGCATCAGTTAGGATTTTTTTCATTGATGCTATTATAATTACCGTTGCTATACTCTTAGTTGTGGACTCTTATCTACATTTTTGGTGGCCATTGGACTTTCACTTTTATTTGGGTATTATGGATGAATTTTACCGATATTGCATTCTTATATGTTATGAATTCAACCCACTATTGGTAAATTTGCAGTATATGTGCACTATTTGTCTTATCCATTTCTATATAATAAATTTCAGACCCTACATCCTTCAGGTGTTCCCAGTTCTCTTATATATCTCTATATTTATCTAACCTAGGTAGAAGGGTGGAACTACCTTACTGAGAGCACCCTGCTGGTGAACCAACAATCCAGTGTGTCTAATATTTTTTTTTTCAAGTTTAATAGTGTCCAGCAAAGGATCGATTTTGTTTAGGGGTGAAATTAAATTAGCAAAATAGCAATACCGTAAATCAGTGTTTTCAGCTGTGGCTGGCCAAGTTTAATAGTGTCCGGCAAAAGATAGATAATTTTCTGGGGTAAAATTCAATTGCCAAAATAGGATTACCGTAAATTTGGTGTCCCAGCAGTGGCTGGACAAGTTTCATAGTGTCTGTCAAAGGATATATTATTTTCTGGGGTGAAATTCAGTTGCAAAAATAGAAATACATTAAATCTGGTGTTCCAGCTGTGACTGGCCAGGTTTCATACTGTCCGTCAAAGGATATATTATTTTCTAGGGTGAAATTCAGTTGCAAAAATAGAAATACAGTAAATCTGCTGTTCTAGCTGTGGCTGGACAAGTAGTTTAATAGTATACGTCAAAGCATATATTTTGTTCTGGTGTGAAATTCAATTGCCAAAATAGCAATACCCATAATCTGGTGTTCCAGCCGTTGCAGGCCAAGTGTAAATCAGTCCGAAAAAGGGTATACTACACTCAGCGTGCAACTCCAAGTGTATTTTTTTTCCGTTAAAGGGTATATTACAGTAAGTGTTAAAATACAGCATAATCCTCTACATTTGCACACACTGTTTTGCATCTCTAAGTGTATTTCTTTCCATTAAAGGGTATAGTACACAAAGTGTTAAAATACAAGTGCTGAAAGCATAATCCTATACATTTTTTTCACACGCTACTGTGCATCTCTAAGTGTAATTCTGTCCGTAAAAGGATACCTTTCATCCAGGGCCTAAATACTAGGCCTACAATTGATATTCCCCTAAATCTGTGGTTACTGCTATGCCTGGATTAGTGTAATAAGGTACATAAATAGATAGCCAGATAGTGTTAGGTACCTGTAAAAAAAAGGCCTGAATTTGAATTCAATACATTGGGTCAAATAATTTTTTTCTTATTGTGGTGAACGGTAACAATTAGGAAAACATCTAGTAAGGGACGCGGATGCAGAAATGGACGTGGTGTTGTTAGTGGACCCTCTGTTGCTGGGAGAGGACGTGGCCGTCCTGCCACAGCCACACGTCCTAATGACCCAACTACCTCAGGTTCCAGTACCCGCCAGAATTTACAGCGATATTTGGTGGGGCCTAATGCCGTTCTAAGGATGGTAAGGCCTGAGAAAGTACAGGAGCTAGTCAATTGGGTGGCCGACAGTGGATCCAGCAAGTTCACAACATTATCTCCCACCCAGACTTCTGCAGAAAGCGCATACCACCTCATCGGAGTCCGCATGTCTCTGATGATGACGAAACACATGTGCCAACTGCTGCGTTTTTTTGCAGTGTGCAGACCGAACAGGAGGTCAGGGAGGAAGACAGTGTGGAAGACGATGCAGGGGACGATGATGTCCTAGACACCACATGGAATGAAGGTCGTGCCACTGTCTTTCATAGTTCAGAGGAAGAGGCAGTGGTGAGACCGAGCCAATAGCATAGCAAAAGAGGGAGCAGGGGGCAAAAGGAGAACAGTCGCCGCCAAGAGAGTTTGCCTGCTACTGGCCACCACCACCAGGGACCGAGCACCCCAAAGGCTGCTTCAAGGAGTTCCCTGGTATGGCACTTCTTCAAACAATGTGCTGACGACAAGACTCGAGTGGTTTGCACGCTGTGCCATCAGAGCCTGAGGCAAGGAATTAACGTTCTTAACCTTAGCACAACCTGCATGACCAGGCATCTACATGCAATGCATGAACTGCAGTGGAGTAAACACCTTAAAAACAAGGAACTCACTCAGGCTCCCCCTGCTCTCTCTTCTGCTGCTGCCTCGGCCTCTTCCTCCACCTCTGGAGGAATGTTGGCACCTGTCGCCCACCAAACAGAGGATGTTCCACCAACACCACCACCACCTCCATCACCAAGCATCTCCACCATGTCACACGGCAGCGTTTAACTCTCCATCTGACAAACATTGGAGAGAAAGCGTAAATTCCCAACTACCCACCCTCGAGCCCTGGGCCTGAATGCCAGCATTTCTAAACTACTGGCCTTTGAAATGCTGTCATTCGGGCTGGTGGACACACCCAGCTTCAAACAGCTGATGGCGATGGCTGTCCCACAGTATGTTGTTCCCAGCTGCCACTACTTCTCCAAGAGAGCCGTGCCTTCCCTGCACAACCATGTATCCAATCACTGCGCAACGCCATTTGTGGCAAAGTCCACCTAACCACAGATACATGGACCAGTAACCATGGTCAGGGACGCTATATCTCCCTAACTGCACACTGGGTAAATGTAGTGGCGGCTGGGCCCCAGGCGGAGAGTCCTTTGGCGCACGTCCTTCCGCCGCCAAGGATCACAGGGCATCATTCTTTGCCTCCTGTAGCCTCCTTCTCCTACTCGGCTTCCTCCTCCTCTTCTTCCACCTGCTCATCCAGTCAGCCACACACCTTCACCACCAACTTCAGCACAGGCCAGGGTAAACGTCAGCAGGCCATTCTGAAACTCATATGTTTGGGGGACAGGCCCCACACCACGCAAGAGTTGTGGCGGGGTATTGAACAACAGACCGTCGAGTGGTTCCTGCCGGTGGGCCTCAACCCTGGCCTGGTAGTGTGCGATAATGGGCGAAATCTCGTCGCAGCTCTGGGACTAGCCGGTTTAACGCACATCCCTTGCCTGGCGCATGTGCTGAATTTGGTGGTGCAGAAGTTCATTCACAACTACCCCGACATGTCAAAGCTGCTGCATAAAGTGCGGGCCATCTGTGCGCTTCCGGCTTTCACATCCTGCCGCTGCTCGTCTGTCTGCGCTACAGCGTAACTTCAGCCTTCCTGCTCACTGCCTCATATGTGACTTGCCCACCAGGTGGAACTCCACCTTGCACATGCTGGAGAGACTGTGCGAGCAGCAGCAGGCCATAGTGGAGTTTCAGCTGTAGCACTCACGGGTCAGT
Organism: Bufotes viridis; assembly: GCA_033119425.1. Classification (NCBI taxonomy): domain Eukaryota; kingdom Metazoa; phylum Chordata; class Amphibia; order Anura; family Bufonidae; genus Bufotes; species Bufotes viridis. The sequence goes on from CM065590.1 coordinate 340,540,998, forward strand.
CGCACTGCAGAACAGCACCACTTCACCACTGATGACTGGGCCTCCATGCAAGACCTGTGTGCCCTGTTGCGCGTTTTCGATTACTCCACAAATATGGCCAGTGGCGATTACGCCGTTATCAGCGTTACAAAACACTTCTATGTCTCCTTGAGAAAACACTTAGGGCGATGATGGAAGAGGAGGTGGCACAGGAGGAGGAGGTGGAGGAAGAAGGGTCATTTTTAGCAATTTCAGGCTAGTCTCTTAGAAGTGGCTCAGAGGGAGGTTTTTTTCAAAAGCAGAGGCCAGGTACAAATGTGGCCAGCCAGGGCCCATTACTGGAGGACGAGGAGGACGAGAATGAGGAGGTGGAGGAGGATAAGGATGAAGCATGTTCACAGCGGGGTGGTCCCCAACGCAGCTCAGGCCCATCACTGGTGCGTGGATGGGGGAAAACGGAGGACAATGACGATACGCCTCTCACAGAGGACAGCTTGTCCTTACCTCTGGGCAGCCTGGCACACATGAGCGACTTCATGCTGCAGTGCCTGTGCAACGACAGCAGAGTTGCCCACATTTTAACGTGTGCGGACTACTGGTTTGCCATTCTGCTGGATCACCGGTAAAAAGACAATGTGCCCACCTTACTTCCTGCACTGGAGCATGATAGGAAGATGCGCGAGTACAAGCGCACGTTGGTAGACGCGCTACTAAGAGCATTCCCAAATGTCACAGGGGAACAAGTGGAAGCCGAAGGCGAAGGCAGAGGAGTAGCGAGAGGTCGCCATTGCAGCTGTGTCACGGCCAGCTCCTCTGAGGGCAGGGTTAGCATGGCAGAAATGTGGAAAAGTTTTGTCACCACGCCACAGCTAACTGCACCACCACCTGATACGGAACGTGTTAGCAAGAGGCAGCATTTCACTAACATGGTGGAACAGTACGTGTGCACACCCGTCCACGTACTGACTGATGGTTCGGCTCCATTTAACTTCTGGGTCTCCAATTTGTCCAAGTGGCCAGAGCTAGCCTTTTATGCCTTGGAGGTGCTGGCCTGCCCAGCGCCCAGTGTTGTGTCTGAACGTGTATTCAGCACGGCAGGTGGCGTTATTACTGACACAGCCGCCTGTCCACAGCCAACATGTACAAGCTGACGTTCATAAAAATGAACCAGGCATGGATCCCACAGGACCTTTCCATCCTTTCTGCAGAATAGACATTTATAACTACCTCCCCTTAACCATATATTCTTGTACTCCAGTGCACTTCTTTATTGAATCCTCTTTTTTTAATTTTACCATTATTTTGTGGGGCAACCCAAAGTTGAATGAACCTCTTCTCCATCTGGGTGCCAGGGGCCTAAATATCTGAAAGTGGCCCTCTCCATTAGTGGGTGACATGATGCCTCTTTTGCTGCTATGGGACCTCTCTCCTCTACTCCTCTATTTGGGTGTCAGGGGCCTAACTTTCACGTACTTGCTTGCTGTCTTGGTGGCAGACATTTAACACTTTTTACTGTCTAATGACCGCCCCATTGTCTGGGTGTTCGTTGCCCTTTATTTCGTTGAATTGCTTGCTGTCTGGGTGAGAGACATTAAAATCTTTTTATTGTCAAATTGCCTCTTCTCTGTCTGGGTGTCAGGGGCCTACATAAATGATAATGGCCTGGCCCATTGCAGGTTGACCTGAGGCCTGTGTTGCTGTTACAGGACCGTTCTCCTCTTTGCGCTTGCCATGGCCCTGAGTATGTGAATGAGGCCTGTGGCACTGCACGCAGACATGAATCCTTTTTGGCTGTGATGAGAACATCAACTCCCATAACATTCCCACCTGATGCCACCCCAATCTCCTATTCCACCTCCTCATCCTCCAAGTTGCCAATTGATATTGGTTAATTTTTATTTATTTTATTTTAAGTTATTTTCCTATCCACATTTGTTTGCAGGGGATTTACCTACATTTTGCTGCCTTTTGCAGCCCTCTAGCCCTTCATTTTACCGCCTTTTTAGTGCCCAAAAGTTCGGGTCCCCATTGGGGTTCGGGTTCGGGATGAAGTTTGGTCGGGTTCAGATGTTTTGGGTCGACCGAACTTCTCAAACCCAAACATCCCAGGTGTAGAGATGCCGCGAACATAAAATTTTCCGTTCGCGAACGGCAAACGCGAATTTCCTCAAATATACGTGAACGGGCGAACCGGGCGAACCCGCCATAGACTTCAATAGGCAGACGAATTTTAAAACCCACAGGGACTCTTTCTAGCCACAGTAGTGATGGAAAAGTTGTTTTAAGGGGACTAACACCTGGACTGTAGCATGCCGGAGGGGGATCCATGGCAAAACTCCCATGGAAAATTACATAGTTGACGCAGAGTTGGGTTTTAATCCATAAAAGGCATAAATCACCTAACAATCCTAATTTTTTTTGAACAACGTGATTTAAAACACCCAGTGTGTGTATCAGGTAGTGTAAGGGTTACGCCCGCTTCACAGACATTGACAGACCAAACTCCCCTTTTAATGCACCACAAACAACCGCAAACAGTCCATTTGCAGAACCGCAAACTCCCCATTTGCACAAGGTTGGATACCAAGCTAGCCATGTCCCGGTGATGTCATTGAAGGTTTCTTCCTCCACCCAGCCACGTACAACACCAAGGGTCCACAAAAGGTGAATTGAATTGATTTTTCGAATGGGGAGATGGTTAAAAAAAAGCTGGCTTCCTCCCCTTTGTTTTAATCCGCGGTCACTGTGTCTGCGCCGTGCAATTTACTCTCACACCCGATATGAGTGTTATTTTCTGTAGTTCTCTTCTCATTAGTTTAATCCCTGTTACATCCCCAATCTGGGGTCCATTTATTGAATTGATTTTTCGAACGGGGAGATGGTTAAAAAAACGCTGGCTTCCTCCCCTTTGTTTTAATCCGCGGTCACAGCGTCTGCGCCGTGCAATTTACTGTCACACCCGATATGAGTGGTATTTTCTGTAGTACTATTCTCATCAGTTTAATCCCTGTTACGTCCCTTATCAGGACGTGTATTGAATGGATTTTAGACAACCGCAAACAGTTGTCAAAAGTTGACAAACTCCTTGCAGTGTGCGTCCTTCTTGCTACTTCCAATTTGGGGCACTGTGCGTGTGCCTTGCAATGTACTCTGCCCCTTGGTATGAGTGGTGTGTTAACTAGTACTATTCTTATCAGTTTAATCCCTGTTTCGTTCCCTAATCTGTGGTCCATTTATTGAATTCATTTTTTGAACGGTGAGATGGTTAAAAAAAACGCTGGCTCCCTCCCCTTTGTTTTAATCCACGGTCACTGCGTCTGCGCCGTGCAATTTACTGTCACACCCGATATGAGTGGTGTCTTAAGTAGTACTATTTGTATCAGTTTGATCCCTGTTGCGTCCCATTATCAGGGATTGCCTTTTCTGAAAAAAAATGTAGGCCGGGTAACTTCGAATGCCTTCACAGTGACAGACCAAACTCTCATACACCAAACTGAATTGATTTTAGGAACCGGGAGATGGAAAAAGCAGCTTGCTCGGTCCTCTTACTCCCAAATTGGGGCACTGTGCGTGCACAGAGCAATGTGCTGTGACACCCTATATGAGTGGTGTCTTAATTAGTACTATTCCTATCAGTTTAATCCCTGTTACGTACCCTATCCGGGGACGTGTGTCAAATTGATTAACCATTGTCGAATTAACGAACCATTACGACATCATGAAATAATTTAGTTCTGAGCTCTGTACTTGCTTTGTATTGGAATTGATGGGGATTTTTTTAATTGTCTGCATTATTACTAATAAACTATTAAGAGACTTTATTATGATTTTTTATTTTATGTATTAAAAACCCATACAACTTAAAAAAAAAAGAGTTAATTAATGTTTTTTCTATGAAATATCATCCAGCCGATCGCTTTTGGTCTGACCATAATGAAGCCTTATCATCTGGGGTGTGGCAACATTGCCAACACACTCATAGAGGTAATGATTGCTTCATTGTGATACGCAAGCCCCTTCATCACAACAAGGTAAAGATCACAAAAGGGAATTGACACTTGTATGTTGGCATAGGACAGAAAAATTAGGCATGTACACATGCCTGAAAAATAATGGCGTTGTAGTAGCGGCCGGAAAAATTGATGATTTCCAGGCAGAAAAGTGACTAAACATTGCGACATGAACCCTAGTTGGTGGCGGAGAATTCACGAAAGTCCGGTATGCAGACATTAAATACAGCAGCATGGGGACCATTTAGAGGCCAAGGCATGTCATCAGGCCTTTTGTTAGTCAAACGTATCCCCCACTGTCAGTCCCTTCGGGATCCATGCCTCATTCATCTTTATGAAGGTGAGGTAATCAACACTTTTTGACCGAGGCGACTTCTCTTGTCAGTGACAATGCCTCCTGCTGCACTGAAGGTCCTTTCTGACAGGACACTTGAAGCAGGGCAGGCCAGAAGTTCTATCCCAAACTTGGATAGCTCAGGCCACAGGTCAAGCCTGCACACCCGGTAGTAAAGGGGTTCATCGCTCCTCAGAGTGTCGATATCTGCTGTTAAGGCGAGGTAGTCTGCTATCTGTTGGTCAAGTCGTTCTCTAAGGCTGGACCCCGAAGGGCTGTGGCGATGAGTAGGACTGAAAAAGCTCCGCATGACCTCCATCAACAACACATCTGTAAATCGTCCAGTCCTTGCCGCCGTGGTAGGAGGAGGATTACATTCACCTCTTCCCCAGTTAGATTCCCGTTGTGCTGTGACATCCCCCTTATAAGCTGTATAAAGCATATTTTTTAGTTTGGTTTTGAACTGCTGCATCCTTTCCGACTTTCGATAATTTGGTAACATTTCTGCCACGTTCTGCTTATACCGGGGGTCTAGTAGCGTGGCCACCCAGTACAGGTCGTTCTCCTTCATCCTTTTTATACGAGGGTCCCTCAACAGACATGACAGCATGAAATACCCCATTTGCACAAGGTTGGATGCAGAGCTACTCATTTCCCGTTCCTTGTCCTCACTGATGTCATTGACGGTCCGCTCTCCCCCCCCCCAGCCACGTACAACACCATGGGTCCCAGATAGGTGACAACAACGAGCACCCTGGGGGGCCTGCTGTGGTTGGTCTTCCTCCTCCTCAAAGCCACATTCCTCCTCTGACTCCTCTTCCTCAAACTCCTCTTCCAGCGTTGCCGCAGGTCCAGCAAGCGATGATGACAAGGCTGTTTCTGGTGGTGATTGTGACCACAACTCTTCCTCTTCCTCTTAACGCTCATCTACAGCCTGATCCAGCACTCTTCGTAGGGCACGCTCCAGGAAAAAAACAAATGGGATGAGGTCGCTGATGGTGCCTTTGGTGCGACTGACTAGGTTTGTCACCTCCTCAAACGGACGCATGAGCCTACAGGCATTGCGCATGAGCGTCCAGTAACATGGCAAATAAATTCCCAGCTCCGCAGAGGCTGTCCTAGCACCCCGGTCATACAAATACTCGTTGACTTTTTTTTTCTTGTTGGAGCAGGCGGTCGAACATTAGGAGTGTTGAATTCCAACCTGTTGGGCTGTCGCAATTCAAGCGCCTCACTGGCATGTTGTTTTGCCGCTGAATATCGGAAAAGTGCGCCATGGCCGTGTAGGAACACCTGAAATGGCCACACACCTTCCTGGCCTGCTTGAGGATGTCCTGTAAGCCTAAAACGTTGTACGATGAGATTCAACACATGTGCCGTGCACGGCACATGTGACAACTTGCCCAAATTCAATGCCGACAACAAATTTGTTCCATTGTCACACACCACTTTGCCGATCTCCAGTTGGTGCGGGGTCAGCCACTGATCCACCTGTGCGTTCAGGGCAGACAGGAGTGCTGATCCTTTGTGGCTCTCTACTTTCAGGCAAGTCAACCCCAAGACAGCGTGACACTGTCGTATCCGGGATGTGGAATAGCCCCTGGGGAGCTGGGGAGATTCAGTTGATGTGCAGCCAGACGCCGCAGCAGAAGAGGACTCAGCCGAGGAGGATATCGAAGAGGATGGAGTAGGAGGAGTAGAGGAGGTGGCAGTAGGCAAGTCGTGGCGGTGTCACCAACTCCGCTGCGGAGCCACGCATTCCATGCTTGTCAGCCATCAGCAGATTGACCCAATGCGCAGTGTACGTGATATACCTGCCCTGACCGTGCTTTGCAGACCAGGTATCAGTGGTCAGATGGACCCTTGCCCCAACACTGTATGCCAGAGATGCCATGACTTCCTTTTCAATAACATAGTAGAGGTTTGGGATTGCCTTTTTTGAAAACAAATTTTGTCCGGGTACCTTCCACTGTGGTGTCCCAATAGCGACAAATTTTTTGAATGCCTCAGACTCCACCAGCTGGTATGGTAAAGCTCGTGGGCTAAAAGTTCCGTCAAGCCAGCTGTCAGACGCCGGGCAAAAGGGTGATTCTGTGACATTGGTTTCTTACGCTCAAACATTTCCTTGACAGACACCTGACTGTGGGCAGATGAGCAGGAACTGCTGAAGGTGAGAGATGGAGTGGCGGGTGGTTGAGAGGGGGCAGGGAGGACAGCAGTGGTTGACGTGGCTGAAGATGCTGGACCAGGAGGAGCATGGTGGCTTTGAGTTTGTGTGCTGCTTGTACTCATGTGTTGATCCCATAGGCGTTTGTGATGTGAGATCATGTGCCTTCGCCAAGCAGTTGTACCGAGGTGGGTGTTGGACTTCCCACAACTCAGTTTCTTTTGGCACAGGTTGCAAATGGCATCGCTGTTATCAGAGGCAGACACACAAAAAAAAATGCCACACTGCTGAGCTTTGCAATGACGGCATTCTGGTGGTGGCAACAGCATGCGTTGATTGGCGTTCTGTCTGGCTAACCCCAGGTGCCGATACAGGCTGTCTGACTGTGCCACTAGCTCCTTGTGACGATCTTCCCCTGCTTCCAACTCGTCTCCTCCTCCTCTCTGTCTCCCCATCTGACTTTCCCCTTGTATCTGACAATTCAGCAAAGGAAGCAGCAGCGGGTACAGCATCATCATCATCACACCGTACATCCATGTGTGTAATGCTGCCTGACTGAGACATATCCCTGTTATCTACATCCTCTGGCAATAATGGTTGTGCATCACTCATTTCTTTAAACTGATGTGTAAATAAATCTTCTGATCAAATGAAGTGGCTGTGGTGCTGGTGTTGGTGGTTGGTGGCGGGCGGGCAAGTGGTAGCTTGAGAGGTGCCTGAAGCTGAGCTGGAGGAGGATGGTGCATCAAGGTTCAAAGCGGAAGCTGTAGAACATTGGGTGTCCTGTGTAAGCCAGTCAACTATGTCCTCAGAATTTTTCGAGTTCAGGGTATGTGGCCTCTGAACACTGGCCATTATTCTAGGGCCAAAGGAAATCACAGCACCACGACGGCCCCTGCAGGGTGGCCTGCCTCTGCCTGCCATTTTTTTATTTTATTAGTGGTACTTTGCGTGCAAGGTACCGTGCCACCCTGTATGAGTGGTGGGCACTGGCAGTGGGCACACTACAATCAGTGGAAGTCGGCTTGATACACACTGGCAGGCAACTAACCTTAGATTAAAGGGTAAAAATTGAATGCCTTTTTTTATGCAAAGTCCTGTGCCACCCAGTATGAGTGGTGGGCACACAACAGTCAGTGGAAGTGGGCTTGACACACACTGGCAGCCTGCAAGAAACTGAAATTAGACTAAAGTGTAAAAATGAAATGCCTTATTTATCGGCAAGCTGCTGTGTCACCCAGTATGAGTGGTGGGCACTGGCAGTGGGCACACTACAGTCAGTGGAAGTCGGCCTGACACGCACTGGCAGGCAACTAACCTTAGATTAAAGGGTAAAAATAAAATGCCTTATTTATCGGCAAGCTACTGTGCCACCCGGTATGAGTGGTGGGCACTGGCAGTGGGCACACTACAGTCAGTGGAAGTAAGCCTGACACACACTGGCAGGCAACTAACCTTAGATTAAAGGGTAAAAATTGAATGTCTTTTTTTATGCAAAGTACTGTGCCACCCGGTATGAGTGGTGGGCACTGGCAGTGTGCACACTACAGTCTGTGGAAGTCGGCCTGACACACACTGGCAGGCAACTAACCTTAGATTAAAGGGTAAAAATTAAATGCGTTATTTATTGGCAAGCTACTGTGCCACCCGGTATGAGTGGTGGGCACTGGCAGTGGGCACACTACAGTCATTGGAAGTGGGCCTGACAAACACTGGCAGGCAACTAACCTTAGATTAAAGGGTAAAAATTAAATGCCTCATTTATCGGCAAGCTACTGTGCCACCCGGTATGAGTGGAGGGCACTGGCAGTGGGCACACTACAGTCAGTGGAAGTCGGCCTGACAAACACTGGCAGGCAACTAACCTTAGATTAAAGTGTAAAAATTAAATGCCTTATTTATCGGCAAGCTACTGTGCCACCCGGTATGAGTGGTGGGCACTGGCAGTGTGCACACTACAGTCTGTGGAAGTCGGCCTGACACACACTGGCAGGCAACTAACCTTAGATTAAAGGGTAAAAATTAAATGCCTTTTTTGATGCAAAGTCCTGTGCCACACAGTATGACTGGTGGGCACTGGCAGTGGGCACACTACAGTCAGTGGAAGTTGGTCTGACACACACTGGCATGCAACTAACCTTAGATTAAAGGGTAAAGATTAAATGCCTTTTTTGATGCAAAGTCCTGTTCCACACGGTATGAGTGGTGGGCACTGGCAGTGGGCACACTACAGTCTGTGGGGCTCCAGCTCCTTACACACGGGCAGACCAGGCAACTGCAATATATATATGGAGAAAAATAAAATAAGAGCAGACTAATGTAGCAGCCCTAAAAAGGGCTTTTCGGGGTGCTATCAGGACACTGTCCTTACAGCAGAAATCAGATGAGTCTTTTAGGACTGGAGTGGACACTGAATACCCTGGCCTAGCTATCAATTTCCCTATTAAATCAGCAGCAGCTACACTGTCCCTCCTCTCACTAAGACTGCAGCTTCCGAATGAATCTAAAATGAATGCTGTCCAGGATATGGGAGGGTCTGGGAGGGAGGATATGCTGCTGATTGGCTGGAATGTGTCTGCTGACTGTGAGGTACAGGGTCAAAGTTTGCTCAATGATGATGTATAGGGGGCGGACTGAACATTGCATATGTTCGCCCACCGCGGCGAACACGAACAAGCTATGTTCGCCGGCGAATAGTTCGGGACATCTCTATCCAGGTGTTCGCTCAACTCTAGTGCTGAGTCCCTGGCTGCTGTGGGCAGTAGCAGGCGCACTGGCTAGGGAACGGACATATTTTGCAGTGCATCTGTCCCTGTGTGACCAACACCTCTTCCTCCGAAATGCACACATCACTTTCATGATCTTGATTCCATGTGGGGTCTAGGACCTCATCATCCTCCACATCATCTTCCGCCCACACTTTTCTCCTGCCCTCTTTGCCAGTCTGCACACTGCAGAAAGCCGCAGCAGTTGGCACCTGTGTTTCGTAATCATCAGAGACATGCTGCGGTGGTCCTCCCATGTCCACATCCTGAAACATAAGTGGTTGGGCATCAGTGCACTTAATATCGTCACCTTCTGAGGCAGGGCAAGGTGGTGGGCCACAGAAACCCTGCCAGCAGAGTCTTCAAAAAGCATAAAAGACTACTGCATGACTTAGGTCTCAGACTGCTTGGCTGATTTGCAAGGGGGTGATGTGAAAAACAGATACGCATGGACTGCAGGTGCCAACTCTGTGCTTTCAGCAGGGGACCGGGTGGGAGACAAAGTGAAGGAACTGGAGGCACTGTCAGCCACCAAATCTACTACCGCCTCTACTTGTTCTGGCCTCACCATTCGTAGACCAGTATTCGGGCCTACAAAATAACGCTGAACATTCTGTCGCCTACCTGCACCTGAGGAAGGTGTTTCATTTGGGTGTGTAGCTGGCACAGATCGACCACGTCCTCTCCCTGCAACAGGAGATCGACCAACACCAGCAGCAGGTGTACCTAACCCCAAAAATCGGTATATTTCACCCACACAACTAACAGACAGATTAACTATATTAATTTCGCTGTCACGGATGCAGTGCAGGTGTAACTCACACAAAAAATGGGTATATGTCACCCACGGAACTAACAGACGGATTAACTATATTAATTTCCCTGCCACGGATGCAGTGTAGGTGTACCTCACACAAAAAAATTGGTATATGTCACTCACAGATCTAACAGAAGGAATAACTATATTATTTTCCCTGTCACGGATGCAGCGCAGATGTACCTCACAGAAAAAATATGTCACCCACCAAACAAACTGACGGATTAACTATATTTATTTCCCTGTCATGGATGCACTGCAGGTGTACCTCACACAAGAAATTGGTATATATCACCCACCGAACTAAAAGACAGATAAACTATGTTAATTTTCCTGTCACGGATGCAGTTCAGGTGTACCTCACAGAAAAAATGGGTATATATCACCCAATGATCTAACAGACGGATTAGCGATGTTAATTTCCCTGTCACGGATGCAGTGCAGGTGTACCTCACACGAAAAATTGGCATATGTCACCCACCGAACTAACAGACGGATTAACTATATTAATTTCCCTTTCATGGATGCAGTACAGGTGTACCTCACACAAAAAATGGGTATATATCACACTCTGAACTAACAGCGGATTAACTGAATTCATTTCCTTGTCATGGATGCAGTGCAGGTGTACCTCACCCTAAAAATAGGTATATGTCAACCACCGAACTAACAGACGGATAAACTATATCAATTTTACTGTCAAGTATGCAGTGCAGGAGTACCTCACACACAAAAAAGGAAAAAAAGGGTATATGCCACCAATTGAACTAACATACAAATAAACTATGTTAAATTCTCTGTCCAGTATGCAGTGCAGGTGTACCTCACACCAAAAATGGATATATGTGGGGGCGGAGCCAGCACCAGAACGGCATGGACGTGAGTGCTTGAGCTCTGCTGCTCTGACCCGGCTATTCTACAGCCTACGTTAGCTGCCTGGCATACAAATGGGCAAAATTGGTCAGCAAAAGTCAAGGGATTTGTCCCTTTCTCAAAAGCATTTGACCAACAGCGGAGTTATGGACAAAATTATCAAAAAAGCTGCTGCCATCTGCGCGGTGCGGGAAGCAAACATGGCTCCGGAGGCATACAAGGAGACAGAGGAAAGTGAGCTGGACTTACAGGCTGTCTGCAGGGATAACGAAGACATCAGACACCGTAAGCACCTCCCGATCTCAAGGAAATACCTTGATTCGGCCTTACAAAAAGCTTTTGAACCGTTAATAGGCGAGATATCCTCCCTCAGACACGGTGTCAGACATGTAGGAGGTAGGGTTGAGGTCACGACCCTACCTCGATGCTGGATTTCAAGGCGGCCGCAACCACAAGCCTACAAAAATGTCAATCCCACCTCAATGCAGTATACAATGCCCTGGAAGACCAGGAAAATCGTGGGAGATGTAATAGTTTACGCTTTAGAGGCGTTCCAGAGACTGACTCTCTGCAAGATTCCTCCGACATTGTCAAGGCGATCTGCGTAGAACTACTTGGCCCAGAACGCTCGGCATCAGTGATAATTGAAAGAGCTCACAGAGCCCTACGTCCGAAACCGAGCAGCACTGATCCTCCTAGGGACATTATCTGCCGTTTTCTTCACTTCCAAGACAAGGAGGCAATTATACTTAAGGCCCGTCAATCAGGGGGTGTGAAATATAATGGCGTGACAATAAGTGTCTTTCAAGATCTAGCTCCAATCACACTACAAAAAGGGAGAATACTTAAGCCACTTACGGATTGGCTCCGGAATCATAAAATCCTCTATAGATGGAACTTTCCGTTCTGATTATCCTTCTCCTATCAAGGCAAGAGGATCACCATAAAGTCACACCTGGACTTGGGCCCAACTTTTGATATTTTGGATATTCCACCTTTGGATATTGAGGACTAAGACACTGTCCAGGATTTAACAACACTTCCGGATCTATCTAAAATTGTGCCTTTTGAAACCAAGAGCACCCCCAAGGCCCAACGGCAGAAGAAGAAAAGTCAACCTCTCAACCTAAGACGCATAGCTACAGATGTCTTCTAAATCATAATATTCCTATATCTCCTTAGTCTTTTACTGTCACGTTGAGTATAATGTTTTGAGTTTGTCATATCTGATATATATCTTCTGCCTGTCTTAGTGACCTTTTTGGTCGTTTTTCCCCGGTTACATCCCCAACTTTGTTCTGTATTCTGCAGCTCATGGCCCTCTCTTGTACTTAGCGGCACATTGCTTTATTATGTACTCAGCGGCCCTTTGCCTTTTTATGTAATCAGCAGCCCATTGCCTTTTTGGTGCTATTTTTTGATCCAAGCCAACCAAGCTTTGATTGTCCACTTATGTCTCCTTTTATTGTCCTCAGCGTCAGGGACGCTCTCAGTTGTCTATTTTTTCTTTAGGTTTCTGAAGTGAGAGGGTGTACGCATACCTGTCCTTCCTCCCTAACTGTGACCCCCCTCTACCCCCATCCCCACCCTATATTCCCCACCTTTTCCTACCTTCATCTCTCTCCCTTTGTCCTCCCCTATACCTTCTGTCTCAGAAGCTTACTATAGCCATCCTGCTCCGATGTGCCCATATTCATATGATACCGTTAAACAATATTACTGGCCTTAAGGCTCTTATGCTGTCTCACAGTGTGGAGCCAGGTCCCTAATCGGCAATTGCCATTTCCACCTCTCATGCAGGTCCCTATGGACCTTTATATTCCATATGTTAACGTTGTTTTGATACTCATTGTTTGCCTGTGTTGTTATTTTTTTACTAGGTCTCTCCGTGAATCTCATCACATCCATCTGAGACGGGTCACCCCTTCAATCAGAAATGATCTGGCTCTCCTATCAGATCATCTAAAAGAGATGAGTACTTTTTACAGTCCACACGGTCACTAAGTTGTCGCACCAACTTGAATCAGCAAATTGCCTCTCCTCTCTACCCATATGGTGGCTATTAAAATCACCTCTTATAATGTTAAGGGCTCTTGCAGACGAGCGGATCTCCTGCGTGTTATCCGCAGCGAGAATGAGAGCCAAGCTGCGCTGTGGATATCAGAGGCACGAAGCAGTAACATGATAGATACTGCTCCGTGCCTCTCTGTGACCCTTTCACTACAAAATCACTGTGACAACTTTATCTCACTGGTTGCAACTCTCCGTCTAAACGGAGCCAGATTTTCGGGATTTTGAGGAGAGACAAGCAAAATGTGGTTTTCCTGCAAGAAACCCATTTTAAGATCCACCACTTCCCAAATGTATTCTTTTCTTACTACTCCAACTGGTATCACTGTGGGTGCCCCACATCAAATTCCAAAGTAGTGAGTATTGGTTTTCATAGTAAAGTTCCCTTTTTATTAGACTCTCAACTATGCGATCCAGACGGTCGATTCATAATGATAAAAGATAAAATGGGACAACACTTATACACTTTTGTAAATGTATATTCCTCGAATAGTAACGAGATGCGCTGGTTGAAATCGGTCTTGCAGAAAATGGAGTCCTTCAGAGAGGGTTTTACAGTGTTGGGGGGTGATTTTAACCTTGTCCTAAACCCTCTTTTGGACTCATCCTCCCATAAATCTGCACAATCCCAAAAAAGCATCCGCTCCCTTCTACAAACTTTAGCTAGGAGCCATTTACTGGACGCCTGGCGTTCTATTCACCCTGACTCCAGAGATTACACCTATTGCTCACCATTGCACAGGTCGTACCAACGACTGGACTACCTGTTCACCTCTAAAGAGCATCTCCAGCTGTGTTCCAGGGCTGATGTGGGATCCATTATATTATCCGATGACACCCCTATATACATCTACATAATGTCCCCTCCTGAACATAGATCTACTAGCCACTGGCGATTAAATGAGCAACTTCTTAGTTCACCGGATGTTAAATCCCAGTTGAAACGTCTACTCGATGAGTACTTTGGTACAAACTGTACCTCTGAGGTCACACCTCAAACAATCTGGGGCGCTCACAGGGCGTTCATAAGGGGTCATTGCATCAGCCTTGGAGCCCATCTTTAAAAAGAAAGAAAAAAACAGATAGATACCCTGCACGAAAAGATAAGTGCATTGGAAAGTGCCCATAAAAGATCTTTTTTAGAATCCCATCTGAAGGAGCAGTCTACGTGCAGGGCTTCCCTCAAGAACCTTATGAACGCAGCATCCACCAAATTCTTTCTACATTCCCAACAGAAACTTTTCGCTCATGGGAATAAAGCTTCCCGTTCAGGGGCGTAACTACCGGGGAAGCAGGGGAAGCAGCTGCTTCGGGGCCCGGGCTTACAGGGGGCCCAGCAAGCACGTGTCGTCCTCACTCCTCTCCCTTCGCTAATTACTCAGTGAATCGCAGTGTGCTCTCGCCCTTGTCTACTTAAAACTTATTTTTTCTTTCTTTCAGAAAAGCTTGCCCTGGTGATCGAACCTGTGACCATTAGGTTCAAAGGCAAGACACTTAACCACAAAGCCATATGAGCTGATAAGCCAGATAGCTTAAAAAAAAATAAGACCTCTAGATGTGGAGAACTTTGATAGAGTATCCATACACATTACAGCTGCACCAGCACATTGTATATGGATGTAGCAGAGCTTGGTGTGTTGGGGCAGCTGTAATGTGTATAGATACACTATCAAAGTTCTCCTTATCTAGAGGTCTTATGTTTTTTTAGCTACCTGGCTAAACAGCTCATATGGTCTTGTGAGATAAATGGCATGCCTTTCATCCTAATGGTCACAGGTTCGATTCCCTTCACAAACTTTTCTGAAAGACAGGATTTTTTTTTTTTTAATACTGGACTTTTACTTTACTGCCACAGGGAGGAGGGGCTATTCGCACTATAATATTGGCAAATGGGGGAGAGATAGGCACTTCATATTGGCACACACATTAGGGGGCAGGGGAGAGGATGGCACTATGATATTGGGATGGGGGAAGACAGAGGCACTTGATATTGGCACATTATAGGGGGCACTATGGGGAGAGGAGCACTATGGGGGCATCTGGTGCTATATGGCTGGCTACTGGCACATTATAGGGTGGGTTTATATGGCTGACTACTGGCACATTATAAGGGGGTTATATGGCTGGCTACTGGCACATTATAGGGGGCTGGGGGCTATATGGCTGACTACTGGCACATTATAGGGGGGCTATATGGCTGGCACATTATAGAGGGGGAGCGAAACGCGCGGGTAGGGGGGGCCCAATACAAAAATTTGCTGTGGGGCCCAGTCATTTCTAGCTACGCCCCTGTTCCCGTTATATGATGAACAGGCTTAAACGCCATAAACTGAATAATTATGTCCACAAATTAAAAACTCCAGAAGGAGATCTGACCTTTGAGTCGTGAAAGATAGCCTCACTATTTAGAGATTACTATGAATCCCTTTATAACCTCAACCCGCCACAACTTTTCTCAGGTAACTCAGGCTCTACCTCACCTTATGGATCCTATTTGGATAAATTAGCCCTCTCCTCACTCTCAGACCAAGATAAAATCCATTTATCCACCCCCTTCTCTTCAGAAGAGCTTTTAGGATCTATTAAAAACTCTCCCAAGGGGAAATGGCCTGGCCCAGATGGACTCCCTATTCCCTACTACTCAACCTTTCATGAAGTGCTCATTCCCCATCTTCTTCCAGTATTTAATGACACTTTGGAGGGAGTGCCGTTATCTGAGGATATGACTAAAGCTCATATTACGTTAATACCTAAGGAGGGTAAAGATCACTCTCTTTGTCCCAACTACAGACCCATCTCCCTTCTTAATATAGATCTAAACACTCTATATAAGCTGTTGGCCAACCGATTGGCGAAACTCCTCCCTTCCCTGATGCACAGGTTTTGTTAAGCAAACAGAGAGGAAGGATAACACGGCAAGGGTGCTCAATATTTTGCATCATGTTAAAAAAAATGGCCTACCCCTAGTCCTTCTCAGCACGGACGCTGAGAAGGCTTTCAATAGAGTCAATTGGTCCTTTATATACTCAGCGTTGCGATCCCACAACTTCCCTACTCCTTTTCTACAGGCAATTGAAGCTATGTACTTACATGCACACCCTGTCCAACCCCTTTAAGATACGTAATGGTACTCGCCAGGGGTGCCCCCTTTCCCCCCTCCTTTTTGTCCTCACTCTGGAACCCCTTCTGCAGGCCATTCGGGTAGATAGGGACATCCAGGAAATAACACTAGGAGATCATTATATAAAATAGCCGCATTTGCAGATGATATCCTTCTAATAGTAAGCAATCCGGAAGTAGCCCTACCAAAGATATATGGTCACCAATTTCAAGGTGAACCATAATAAATCGCTGATTATCTCCACAGGCCTATCTAAATTACTGAAGAACCAATTAGAATCACACTCCCCTATTAATTGGTCCTCTCCTTTCCTGACTTATTTAGGTGTGAAAATGAGCACCGACCAGAGCCAACTTTTCAACTTGAACTATCTCCCACTTTAGAAAAAAATGGCTGAAGATCTGACCCCCCTGGATTTCACTATTCTATCATGGTTAGGAAGAAAAAACATTCTACTCTCCCTCATTATTCCTAAATTTACCTATCTCCAACAGACCCTGCCGATCCCAGTACCTTAAACATATTATTCCAAACTTCGCTCCATGTTCACTTCCTTCATATGGAATAAAAGAAAAGCGAGGATGTCTTATAAATCCCTGCCTTGCCCGTGAGAGAGAGGTGGAATATCTTTGCCAGACCCCAAATTATATAGTAAAGCGGTTCTACTTACCAGAGTTGTGGACTGGATGATAGCCTTCAAGCAGAAGTCCTGGCTCTCGATGGAACAGTCCTTACTGGGGCTCCCATTTAAAGCGGCTCTTCTAGGGCGCTTGTCCCCACTGCCTCCCCTTCATAAGATCTCTCCAGTTATGAAGGCTACTTTGCGAGCCTGGAACGTCTTGCAGAATTCAACTTTGGGTGCCCCTCTTCCATCCCCAACTCTTAGAGTGGAGGGTGTGTTCCATTTAGCCCCCCCAAGCCTTGAAAACCAGCCTCTCCATTGAGATTAGTCATTCTAAAATGAAACTAGTGGATATTTACAGAGATGGACAGCTAATATCTGTAAACGAAATGTGTGACCTTTTAAAAGTACTTCCTTTAAGTTTCAACGGACTTCACTTTCCTAGAGCATATATGAACTAAAATGCACATTTACACATGCTAATACGCCCTGTCACCTGGTTTGAGAGCATTATTTCTCAACAATCTGCTCCTCATAAAATGATCTCTCAATTTTACAACAGACTCAGGACCCCACTGCTCTGACCCCAGCCTTTATAAGACTGTGGGAGAAAGATCTAGGGAAACCCCTTACTCTGGTAGATACCCTTGTTATTTACAACTCCTCACACCGGATATTTAGATGCGTAAAAATCCAAGAGAATAACTATAAAATTATCACACGATGGTACAAAACCTCCGATAAAACATGCCTTTATTCTGCTTCGACATCGAACACATGCTGGAGATGCTCAAACCAAAGAGGCACTTTCCTCCATATGGTGGATGTGCCCTATACTATTGCGGTGGTGGGAGGAGATCTTTAAAACAGGGAATCAGATATGTGGGACTAATTTTCCGCCAACACCAGAGATCACCCTCTTGAACTTAATACTGCGAGACCCCACTCCTTCCAAACTTGCACTTTTTAAATACTTAATTAGTGCTGCCAAACTGCTTGTTCCGCTACTTCCGCTACCACTTTATAAATCACTAGTCAGACCACACATGGAGTACTGTGTACAGTTCTGGGCTCCCGTGAACAAGGCAGACATAGCAGAGCTAGAGAGGGTTCAGAGGAGGGCAACTAAAGTAATAACTGGAATGGGGCAACTACAGTACCCTGAAAGGGTATCAAAATTAGGGTTATTCACTCTAGAAAAAAGACGACTGAGGGGAGATCTAATAACTATGTATAAATATATCAGGGGTCAGTACAAAGATCTCTCCCATCATCTATTTATCCCCAGGACTGTGACTGTGACGAGGGGACATCCTCTGCGTCTGGAGGAAAGAAGGTTTTTACACAAACATAGAAAAGGGTTCTTTACAGTAAGAGCAGTAAGACTATGGAACTCTCTGCCTGAGGAGGTGGTGATGGTGAGTACAATAAAGGAATTCAAGAGGGGCCTGGATGTATTTCTGGAGCGTAATAATATTTCAGGCTATAGCTACTAAAGATGGGTCGTTGATCCAGGGAGTTATTCTGACTGCCTGATTGGAGTCGGGAAGGAATTTTTTTCCCTTAAGTGGGGAAAATTGGCTCTACCTCACAGGTTTTTTTTGCCTTCCTCTGGATCAACTTGCAGGAAACAGGTCGAACTGGATGGACAAATGTCTTTTTTCGGCCTTATATACAATGTTACTATGTTACTATGTTACTCTGGCTAACACCCGCCGTTCCATCTATGGAACAATGGTTCCGGAAAATCGATCAAATATACAGGTTGGAGGAGCTGTCTTTGTAGGAATTGAGATCTCACCATAAATTTACCAAGATTTGGAAACAGTGGGGTTCCTTCAGAGACTACTCAACATGATGCTTTTCAGAACAGTAAGAGACCTGGTTTTTATTCTTTCATTCTACTCTGCTCTCTCCTACTACCTTATGTGGACCCTTAAATTCAAACTGTGGGAACTCGCCCTCCTCTTCATTGAGTACTGTAGTGTGAGTTCTTATACCTTTACCCATCTCAGATGAGGATCTGCGGATTTCTTTCAGTAACAACTGTACCGTTTAAATCACCGGTCAAATTCCTTCTTAAGAGATGTTCTTTTATGGCTTACCTCATGTGATGTACTATGTTATGCAATCTGTGATTTATAGACCTGTACTTTGTTTCTAACTATACTTGTGTGTAGTGGAGGCCTGTTGATTTACCTCCATTGCCTCATACTCTTTGTGCTCTATTTATTTGCTCAATAAAAATTGTTTAAAAAAAAAAATGGGTATATGTCACCCACCGAACTAATAGATGGATTATCTGTTTTAATTTTGCTGTCATGGATGGAGTGCAGGTGTACCTCACACAAAAAATGGGTATATGTCACCCACCGAACTAACAGACGCATTAACTATATTAACTATATTAATTTCCCTACCACTTTACAAATCACTAGTCAGACCACACATGGAGTACTGTGTACAGTTCTGGGCTCCTGTGAACAAGGCAGACATAGCAGAGCTGGATAGGGTTCAGAGGATGGCAACTAAGATAATAACTGGAATGGGGCAACTACAGTACGCTGAAAGGTTATCAAATTTAGGGTTATTCACTTTAGAAAAAAGATGACTGAAGGGAGATCTAATAACTATGTATAAATATATCAGGGGTCAGTCCAGAGATCTCTCCCATCATCTATTTATTTCCAGGACTGTGACTGTGACGAGCAGACAACCTCTGCGTCTGGAGGAAAGAAGGTTTGTACACAAACATAGACAAGGATTCTTCATGGTAAGAGCAGTGAGACTATGGAACTCTCTGCCTGAGGAGGTGGTGATAGTGAGTACAATAAAGGAATTCAAGAGGGGCCTGGATGTATTTCTGGAGTGTAATAATATTACAGGCTATAGCTACTAGAGAGGGGTCATTGATCCAGAGAATTATTCTGATTACCTGATTGGAGTCGGGAAGGAATTTTTTTCCCCTTAAGTGGGGAAAATTTGCTTGTGCCTCACAGTTTTTTTTTTGCCTTCCTCTGGATCAACTTGTAGGAAACAGGCCGAACTGGATGGACAAATGTCTTTTTTCGGTCTTATATACTATGTTACTATGTCATGGATGCAGTGCTGGTGTACCTTACACAACAAATATGTATATGTCAGCCACCGAACTATTAGACGGATTAATTATATTAATTTCCATGTCACAAATATAGTATAGGTATACCTCACACAAAAAATAGGGATATGTCACCCACTGCACTAACAGACGGATTAGCTATATTAATTTCCCTGTCACAGATGCAGTGCAGGTGTACCTCACACTAAAAATGGGTATATGTCACCCACCGAACTAACATACGGATTAATTATATTATTTTCCCTGTCATGGATGCAGTCACCCACCGAACTAACAGAGGATTAACTGTATTCATTTCCCTGTCGTGGATGCACTGCAGGTGTACCTCACACAAAAAATGGGTATATGTTACCCACCAAACTAACACACGGACTAACTATATTATTTCCCTGTCACGGATGCAACGCAAGTGTACCTCACACAAAATTAGGTATATATAACCCATTAAACTAACAGACAGATTAACTATATTAATTTCCCTGACATGGATGCAGTGCAGGTGTACCTCACACAAAAAATGGGTATATGTCACCCACCAAACTTACAGATGGTTTAACTATTTTATTCTACCTGTCATGGATGCAGTGCAGATGTACGTCACACCAAAAATGGGTATATGTCACCCACCGATCTAACAGACGGATAAACTATATTAATTTCCCTGTCACGAATGTAGTGCAGGTTATTTTTACTCAAAAACTGGGTATATGTTCCCCACCAAACTAACAGACGCATTAACGATATTCATTTCTCTGTCACGGATGCAGTGCAGGTGTACCTCACACAAAATTGGGTATATGTCACACATTGAACTAACAGACAGATTAACTATATTAATTTCCCTGTCATGGTTCGGTTGTAGTGCAGGTATACCTCACACAAAAAATTGGGATATGTCACCCACCGAACTAACAGTGGATTAACTGTATTCATTTCCCTGTTGAGTATGCAGTGCAGGTGTACCTCACAGCAAAAATGGGTATAAGTAACCCACCTAACTAATAGAAAGATTAACTGTTTTAATTTTGCTGCCATGAGTGCAGTGCAGGTGTACCTCACACCAAAAATGTGTATATGTCACCCAATGAACTAACAGACAAATTAACCAAATGAATTTCCCAGTCATGGATGCAGTTCAGGTGTACATCCCACCAAAAATGGGTAAATGTCACCAACCGAGCTAACAGATGGATAAACTATATAAATTTCCCTGTCAGGTATGCAGTGCAAGTGTACCTCGCACAAAAAATGGGTATACAGTATGTCACACACCGAACTAACAGACAGATAAAACTATAATAATTTCCCTGTCACTGATGCAGTGCAGGTGTACCTCACACAAAAAATTTGTATATGTCACCCACCGAACTAACAGTCGGATTAACTGTAATAATTTCCCTGTCTTGGTTGCAGTGCAGGTATACCTCACACAAAAAATGGGTATATGTCACCCAATGAACTAACAGACAAATTAACCAAATGAATTTCCCAGTCATGGATGCAGTTCAGGTGTACATCCCACCAAAAATGGGTAAATGTCACCAACCGAGCTAACAGATGGATAAACTATATAAATTTCCCTGTGAGGTATGCAGTGCAAGTGTACCTCGCACAAAAAATGGGTATACAGTATGTCACACACCGAACTAACAGACAGATAAAACTATAATAATTTCCCTGTCACTGATGCAGTGCAGGTGTACCTCACACAAAAAATTTGTATATGTCACCCACCGAACTAACAGTCGGATTAACTGTAATAATTTCCCTGTCTCGGTTGCAGTGCAGGTATACCTCACACAAAAAATGGGTATATGTCACCCATTGAACTAACAGACAGATAAACTATATTATTTTCCCTGTCATGGATGCAGTGCAGGTGTACCTCATACAGAAAATTGGTATATGTCTGCAGCGTCCCACATGTGTGAGTAAAAGGGACACAATAAACATCTGTCTATTTAATGCATTTGCAATGCATTGTATTTTCCTAATATAAGGCTGGCATTGTCAATTCACCTATTCGCCCCCTAGGTGGTGCTTGCACCACATATTATTTGAATTTTTTGAAAGGAATTTTAAAAAGAATTTTTTGGAAAAAACATTTTTTTTATAAAAAGATTTCTCATAATAAAAAGCTTTTATATAACAAAATACAATACAAGTGTCAGAAATTCTATTCAATAATGTTTTTGATGTATATGGTCCACAATCAGAGATGATTAATATCCCCCCTATGCAGTTACAACCTATTCATCACACATTCCACATCCAACCTTGAGCAATCCCTGATGATCCAGCCAGGATACTGCTCATCACTACAGGTATAAAAAGACAGAGCTGGCGTACTACAGGTACCACTCAGGAAGAAATCTAGACGATTTTGAAACGCGTCTGGGAATACCTGTAGTAACGCCAAATATTGCACCTTCCACGAGGAGCTCCTCCACTCTCTCTTCTAGGACCACACCGTGATGCTTACCAGCCAAAAACCACGTGTAGATGCCGAGCGCAACACGGTAACACCATACTATCAGGACCTGCAACTTCTCTATCAGGCAGACAGCTGGAGCAGACACCCGCTTCAAGTGGGACGCCCCCAGCGGACCTCCAGGAAAGAGAGGTGAGTGGTGCATCTGACATCCTTACTGAATTATACTTTTAGCAAAAACTGCAACATAGCATCACCATTTTTAAAGCTCACTATGCAAGGAACATCATGAACTTTGATTAGCGGACATCTTCTCACTTTCTTCTGACTCCTTATTTATTTTTTATGGATTGATTTTTTATGGATTGATTTTTTTATGGATTGATTTTTTTATGGACTGATTTTCTGCGGATCCTTTCTGCTTTTTTATTTGATCAATTGACTGTTTTATTCAGCCAACATCTTTGGCACATAACATATATTGTCTCCAGCAAATCTATATAGTTGTATATATATATATATATATATATATATACTTTACTACCCTCGGATAGAGGACCTATAAATAAACAAATTCTTAACTATATATAATAGTCCGCCTCCACTGTGTTCCTGATTGAGAGTGCTGGTCCATCTCTCTATATCTGTTTTTGACTTAATAATTCTGGTGGGGTACCAGTCACCGAACCTGAGCACCCATATCCATTTAAATCTGTGGTGAGCCACTTCATCTACTCTTTCCTATATACAAACCTCTTACCCCATTTGCAAGTGAGATCCCCAGATCAACTATGGATATCTGGAACCATGTGAAAAGCAAGAGAAACAAAGCAGAGACCTTCTCTTTTGATGTATCAATACAGAACACGAATATGGAACACTCTATGTAATTTGTTCAGAACATTTGAGACAGCATTGCAGAAAGAACTAAGACAAAGATGGTAGATTAAATCCCTGACACAAATGATAGAACACAAAAAAATCCCAAATGGTCTAAGGATTAATAAAACTCCTGCACAAGATCTAGAAAGTGTGGATTTTAACCTTGAATGGGAGTCCCTACTTACTTCCCACTCTATGGACCTCATGCAACTAATTATGAAAAGACGTACACAAATTCTTGAGGAGACTGTAAACAAAATCAAACAGATAATAGTGTCTGTAGACAAATTACCCGTAAACGATGAATTTAACCTCTGGCAGGACAGAATTTGCAAGAGTCTAGATAAACTAGAAAAGGAAATTATAGATAAAAAGACTAAGAAATATAAAAACAGAATTATTTCGGATAGAACACAAAGGATGGACACAATAACAGCACCCCCTAGGATTCTGACACAAACTGGGAAAACAACCAATGAACATGAAAAATACACTGTACCTGTATCTTATCGATTTGAAAGTCTAATTAATGAACATTTTTTAGACAGAACCCTGCCCCATCACAAAACCCTTCCGCCCCAACATTCACGAACATCACCCAACCACACGAGACACTTGAGATCACCATCCCCACACAGGTACAACTTAAGGAACAGACAAGCACAATACAACTGGGAAGGCCAGAACCAACACTATTATCAATCACCGGCACAGAATCAATTCCCCTACTACAGACCATATCACCCACAGGAAAACACACAGAATGCACATCACTGAGGAATAGGAAAAGAAAGACTCGAAGAAGCCAGAGAAAAACCCCAAAAAAACAAAAAGACAATACAAAAGGCAATTGACCACACAACAAATGATGCCATTATAAATTTCAGTTCTATCACCCTCACTGAATCACAATCTAAACTTCTAAACAAGGGCCTCAAATTTGCACCTACAGCCAAGTTAAACAAATTTGAAACATTCATAGGTATTGAAAAATTAATCAGAAATCTAAGGCTAAAAAAATATTTCCTGAAAAATACTATTCCCACTAGTCCCACAGAACAGACAAAATTTGTACGCACGGATCTAAAATCGAGATCGAAGAAATTCCCAAGACAGGAAATAAGCCAGAAAATGGCCACCTTTTGTAATTGCGTCATCTCTGACCTCAGGAAAATCAAAAATTATAAAAATGTCAAACACAACCTTTCTAAACAGGAGATTTTAGCAATTCAACAATTACAAAAACAAAAAGACATAACAATAAGACCTGCTGACAAAGGGGGGGGGGGGGCATAGTTATCTTAAAAACTGTAGATTATAACAATAAATGTGAGAGACAATTATTGGACTTAACCACATATCAAAAACTCAGTAAAGACCCCACAAAAGATTTTCATAGAGAACTATCTGAACTGTGCACTGAATGATTAAAACAGGGCATCATATCATCACAAGAAGCTAATTACATTCAAAACACTGAACAGAGATTACCCATCTTCTACTGTTTGCCAAAGATGCACTCATGGCCAAAAATTTTGAGAATTACATAAATATTGGAAATTGGAAAAGTTGCTGCTTAAGTTTTTATAATAGCAATTTGCATATACTCCAGAATGTTATAAAGAGTGATCAGATGAATAGTCCTTCTTTGCCATGAAAATTAACTTTCAAATTCCAAAAAAAATCTTTCCACTGCATTTCATTGCTGTCAATAAAGGACCTGCTGAGATCACTTCAGTAATTGTCTTGTTAACTCAGGTGAGAATGTTGACGAGCACAAGGCTGGAGATCATTATGTCAGGCTGATTGGGTTAAAATGGCAGACTTGACATGTTAAAAGGAGGGTGATGCTTTAAAACAACGTTCTTCCATTGTTAACCCTGGTGACCTGCAAAGAAACGCGTGCAGCCATCATTGCGTTGCATAAAAATGGCTTCACAGGCAAGGATATTGTGGCTACTAAGATTGCAACTCAATAGAGTTAAGCGAACACCTGGATGTTCGGGTTCGAGAGGTTCGGCCGAACTTCCGGAAAATGTCCGGGTTCGTGATCCGAACTCAACCCGAACTTCATCCCGAACCCGGACCCCATAGAAGTCAATGGGGACCCGAACTTTTGGGCACTAAAAAGGCTGTAAAAGACTCCCGGAAAGGGCTAGAGGGCTGCAAAAGGCAGCAAAATTTAGGTAAATCCCCTGCAAACAAATGTAGATAGGGAAATGATGACTTAACATAAAATAAATAAAAATTAATCAATATTAATTGGAGTTAGGTCCCATAGCACAGAATCAGGCTTCAAATCACCCACCAATGGAGAAGGTCGCTTACTATTATTTCGACCCCAGCATCCAGACAAAGGAGAGAGGTCCCACAGCAGAGAATCTGGCATCATATCAACCACCACAGGAGAAGGCCACTTTCAGTGACTTAGGCCTTAGCACCCAGACAGAGGAGACATGTCAGATAGCACAAGCATTGCATTTATACCATCCAGCACAGGAGAAGGCCACTTTTAGTTACTTTGACCCCTGCACCCAGAAAGAGGAGAGAGGCCCCACAGCACATATTCAGGCATCATATCACCCACCACAGGAGTGGGCCACCATTTAGTTAATTTGACCCATGCACCCATGTCAGATGGTACAAGCATCAGTTTTACATCACCCAGCACAAGAGAAGGCCACTTTTAGAGACTTTGACCCCTGCACCCAGACGGAGGAGAGAGGTTTCACAGCACCCAGACGGAGGAGAGAGGTTTTCACAGCAGAGAATCAGGCATTTAGATCACCCACCACAGGAGTAGGCCATCATTTAATGGGACCCCGGCAACCATGTCAGATGGTACAAGCATCAGTTTTACATCACCCAGCACAAGAGAAGGCCACTTTTAGAGACTTTGACCCTGCACCCAGACGGAGGAGAGAGGTTTTCACAGCAGAGAATCAGGCATTTAGATCACCCACCACAGGAGTAGGCCATCATTTAATGGGACCCGGCAACCATGTCAGATGGTACAAGCATCAGTTTTACATCACCCAGCACAAGAGAAGGCCACTTTTAGAGACTTTGACCCCTGCACCCAGACGGAGGAGAGAGGTTTTCACAGCAGAGAATCAGGCATTTAGATCACCCACCACAGGAGTAGGCCATCATTTAATGGGACCCCGGCAACCATGTCAGATGGTACAAGCATCAGTTTTACATCACCCAGCACAGGAGAAGGCCACTTTGAGAGACTTTGACCCCTGCACCCAGACGGAGGAGAGAGGTTTCACAGCAGAGAATCAGGCATTTAGATCACCCACCACAGGAGTAGGCCACCATTTAATGGGACCCCGGCAACCATGTCAGATGGTACAAGCATAACAGTTTATATCACCCAGCACAGGAGAAGGCGACTTTGAGAGACTTTGACCCCTGCACCCAGACGGAGGAGAGAGGTTTTCACAGCAGAGAATCAGGCATTTAGATCACCCACCACAGGAGTAGGCCATCATTTAATGGGACCCGGCAACCATGTCAGATGGTACAAGCATCAGTTTTACATCACCCAGCACAGGAGAAGGCCACTTTGAGAGACTTTGACCCCTGCACCCAGACGGAGGAGAGAGGTTTTCACAGCAGAGAATCAGGCATTTAGATCACCCACCACAGGAGTAGGCCACCATTTAATGGGACCCCGGCAACCATGTCAGATGGCACAAGTATAACATTTATATCACCCAGCACAGGAGAAGGCGACTTTGAGAGACTTTGACCCCTGCACCCAGACGGAGGAGAGAGGTTTCACAGCAGAGAATCAGGCATTTAGATCACCCACCACAGGAGTAGGCCATCATTTAATGGGACCCCGGCAACCATGTCAGATGGTACAAGCATCAGTTTTACATCACCCAGCACAAGAGAAGGCCACTTTTAGAGACTTTGACCCCTGCACCCAGACGGAGGAGAGAGGTTTTCACAGCAGAGAATCAGGCATTTAGATCACCCACCACAGGAGTAGGCCACCATTTAATGGGACCCCGGCAACCATGTCAGATGGCACAAGCATAACAGTTTATATCACCCAGCACAAGAGAAGGCGACTTTGAGAGACTTTGACCCCTGCACCCAGACGGAGGAGAGAGGTTTTCACAGCAGAGAATCAGGCATTTAGATCACCCACCACAGGAGTAGGCCACCATTTAATGGGACCCCGGCAACCATGTCAGATGGCACAAGTATAACATTTATATCACCCAGCACAGGAGAAGGCGACTTTGAGAGACTTTGACCCCTGCACCCAGACGGAGGAGAGAGGTTTTCACAGCAGAGAATCAGGCATTTAGATCACCCACCACAGGAGTAGGCCATCATTTAATGGGACCCTGGCAACCATGTCAGATGGTACAAGCATAACAGTTTACATCACCCAGCACAGGAGAAGGCCACTTTTAGAGACTTTGACCCCTGCACCAGAAGGAGAGAGGTTTCCAGACGGAGGAGAGAGGTTTCACAGCAGAGAATCAGGCATTTAGATCACCCACCACAGGAGTAGGCCACCATTTAATGGGACCCCGGCAACCATGTCAGATGGCACAAGTATAACATTTATATCACCCAGCACAGGAGAAGGCGACTTTGAGAGACTTTGACCCCTGCACCCAGACGGAGGAGAGAGGTTTTCACAGCAGAGAATCAGGCATTTAGATCACCCACCACAGGAGTAGGCCACCATTTAATGGGACCCCGGCAACCATGTCAGATGGCACAAGTATAACATTTATATCACCCAGCACAGGAGAAGGCGACTTTGAGAGACTTTGACCCCTGCACCCAGACGGAGGAGAGAGGTTTCACAGCAGAGAATCAGGCATTTAGATCACCCACCACAGGAGTAGGCCATCATTTAATGGGACCCCGGCAACCATGTCAGATGGCACAAGTATAACATTTATATCACCCAGCACAGGAGAAGGCCGACTTTTAGAGACTTTGACCTCTGCACCCAGACGGAGGAGAGAGGTTTTCACAGCAGAGAATCAGGCATTTAGATCACCCACCACAGGAGTAGGCCATCATTTAATGGGACCCCGGCAACCATGTCAGATGGTACAAGCATCAGTTTTACATCACCCAGCACAAGAGAAGGCCACTTTTAGAGACTTTGACCCCTGCACCCAGACGGAGGAGAGAGGTTTTCACAGCAGAGAATCAGGCATTTAGATCACCCACCACAGGAGTAGGCCATCATTTAATGGGACCCCGGCAACCATGTCAGATGGTACAAGCATCAGTTTTACATCACCCAGCACAAGAGAAGGCCACTTTTAGAGACTTTGACCCCTGCACCCAGACGGAGGAGAGAGGTTTCACAGCACCCAGATGGAGGAGAGAGGTTTCACAGCAGAGAATCAGGCATTTAGATCACCCACCACAGGAGTAGGCCACCATTTAATGGGACCCCGGCAACCATGTCAGATGGCACAAGTATAACATTTATATCACCCAGCACAGGAGAAGGCGACTTTGAGAGACTTTGACCCCTGCACCCAGACGGAGGAGAGAGGTTTCACAGCAGAGAATCAGGTATTTAGATCACCCACCACAGGAGTAGGCCATCATTTAATGGGACCCCGACAACCATGTCAGATGGTACAAGCATCAGTTTTACATCACCCAGCACAAGAGAAGGCCACTTTTAGAGACTTTGACCCCTGCACCCAGACGGAGGAGTGAGGTTTCACAGCACCCAGACGGAGGAGAGAGGTTTCACAGCAGAGAATCAGGCATTTAGATCACCCACCACAGGAGTAGGCCACCATTTAATGGGACCCCGGCAACCATGTCAGATGACACAAGTATAACATTTATATCACCCAGCACAGGAGAAGGCGACTTTGAGAGACTTTGACCCCTGCACCCAGACGGAGGAGAGAGGTTTTCACAGTAGAGAATCAGGCATTTAGATCACCCACCACAGGAGTAGGCCACCATTTAATGGGACCCCGGCAACCATGTCAGATGGCACAAGTATAACATTTATATCACCCAGCACATGACAAGGCCACTTTCAGTGAGTTAGGCCTTAGCAACGAGACAGAGGAGACAGGTCAGATTTACAGATCACCCACCACAGGAGTAGGCCACCTTTAGTTAATTTGACCCCTGCACCCAGAAAGAGGAGAGAGGTCCCACAGCACATAATCAGGCATCATATCAACCACCTCAGGAGAAGGCCACCATTTAGTTACTTAGGCCTTAGCACCGACACAGAGGAGACAGGTCAGATAGCACAAGCATCAGTTTTACATCAACCACCACAGAAGAAGGGCACTTTTAGAGACTTTGACCCCTGCAGCCACACGGAGGAGAGAGGTCCCATAGCAGAGATTCAGGCATTTATATTAGCCAGCACAGGAGAAGGCCGCTTTCAGTGACTTAGGCCTTAGCACCGACACAGAGGAGACAGGTCAGATAGCACAAGCATCAGTTTTACATCAACCACCACAGGAGAAGGGCACTTTTAGAGACTTTGACCCCTGCAGCTACACGGAGGAGAGAGGTCCCACAGCAGAGATTCAGGCATTTATATCAGCCAGCACAGGAGAAGGCCACTTTCAGTGACTTAGGCCTTAGCACCGACACAGAGGAGACAGGTCAGATAGAACAAGCATCAGTTTTACATCAACCACCACAGGAGAAGGGCACTTTTAGAGACCTTGACCCCTGCAGCCACATGGAGGAGAGAGGTCCCACAGCAGAGAATCAGGCATCATGTCAACCACCACAGGAGTAGGCCACCTTTTGTTTCTTTGACCCCTGCACCCAGAAAGAGGAGAGATGTCCCACAGCAGAGAATCAGGCATTTAGATCACCCACCACAGGAGAAGGCCGCTTTCAGTGACTTTGGCCCCCTGCACCCACACAAAGGAG
Source organism: Bufotes viridis (assembly GCA_033119425.1). NCBI lineage: Eukaryota > Metazoa > Chordata > Amphibia > Anura > Bufonidae > Bufotes > Bufotes viridis. Next base: position 340,571,105 of record CM065590.1, read on the forward strand.
ACATGTCAGACAGCACAAGTATAACATTCATATCACCCAGCACAGGAGAAGGACACTTTCATGTACTTTGGCCCTGGCACCCAGACAGAGGGAAGGTTCATTCAACTCTGGGTTGCACCCCAAGATCCTAGTACATTTCAAAAATTGATTTTTCAATGAAGAAGTGGCCAGGAGTACAAGACAACATGGTTTAAGGCAGTTATTAAGGACTACTCTGCACAAGGGAGGGTCAGGTCTTGTGGGATCCATGCCTGGTTCATTTTTATAAACATCAGCTTGTCCACGTTGGCTGCGGACAGGCGGCTGCGTTTGTCAGTAATGACGCCCCCTGCCGTGCTGAATACACGTTCAGATAAAACGCTGGCCGCCGGGCAGGACAGCACCTCCAAGGCATAACATGATAATTCTGGCCATGTGGACAATTTGGAAACCCAGAAGTTGAATGGGGCCGAACCATCCGTCAGTACGTGGAGTTGTGTGCAGACGTACTGTTCAACCATGTTAGTGAAATGTTGCCTCCTGCTAACACGTTCCGTATCAGGTGGTGGGGCAGTTAGCTGTGGCGTGGAGACAAAACTTTTCCACATTTCTGCCATGCTAACCCTGCCCTCAGAGGAGCTGGCCGTGACACTGCTGCGTCGGCGACCTCTAGCTCCTCCTCTGCCTTGGCCTTCCACCTGTTCCCCTGTGACAGTTGGGAATGCTCTCAGGAGCGCGTCTACCAGCGTGCGCTTGTACTCGCGCATCTTCCTATCACGCTCCAGTGCAGGAAGTAAAGTGGGCACATTGTCTTTGTACCGTGGATCCAGCAGGGTGGCCATCCAGTAGTCAGCACACGTTAAAATGTGGGCAACTCTGCTGTCATTGCGCAGGCACTGCAGCATGTAATCGCTCATGTGTGCCAGGCTCCCCAGAGGTAAGGACAAGCTGTCCTCTGTGGGAGGCGTATCGTCATCATCCTCTGTATCCCCCCAGCCACGCACCAGGGATGTGCCTGCGCTGTGCTGGGTGCCACCCCGCTGTGAACCTGCTTCATCCTCATCCTCCTCAACCTCCTCCTCATCCTCCTCGTCCTCCAGTAGTGGTCCCTGGCTGGCCACATTTGTACCTGCCCTCTGCTGTTGCAAAAAACCTCCCTCTGAGCCACTTCTAACAGACTGGCCTGAAAGTGCTAAAAACGACCCGTCATCCTCCTCCTCCTCCTCCTGGCCCTGGCCCACCTCCTCTTCCATCATTGCCCTAAGCGTTTTCTCTAGGAGACATAGAATTGGTATTGTCACGCTGATAACAGTGGCATCGCCACTGGCCAGGTTGGTGGCGTACTCGAAACAGCAGAACAGGGCACACAGGTCTCGCATGGAGGCCCAATCATTGGTGGTGAAGTGGTGCTGTTCCGCAGTGCGACTGACCCGTGCGTGCTGCAGCTGAAACTCCACTATGGCCTGCTGCTGCTCGCACAGTCTCTCCAGCATGTGCAAGGTGGAGTTCCACCGGGTGGGCACGTCGCATATTATGCGGTGAGCGGGAAGGCCGAAGTTCCGCTGTAGCGCTGACAGGCGAGCAGCGGCAGGATGTGAACGCCGGAAGCGCGCACAGACAGCCCGCACTTTATGCAGCAGCTCTGACATGTCTGGGTAGTTGTGAATGAACTTTTGCACCACCAATTTCAGCACATGCGCCAGGCAAGGGATGTGCGTCAAACTGGCTAGTCCCAGATCTGCCACGAGATTTCGCCCATTATCGCACACCACCAGGCCGGGCTTGAGGCCCACCGGCAGCAACCACTGGTCGGTCTGTTGTTCAATACCCCGCCACAACTCCTGCGCGGTGTGGGGCCTGTCCCCCAAACATATGAGTTTCAGAATGGCCTGCTTCCGTTTACCCCGGGCTGTGCTGAAGTTGGTGGTGAAGGTGTGTGGCTGACTGGATGAGCTGGTGGAAGCAGAGGAGGAGGAAGCCGAGTAGGAGGAGGAGTCTACAGGAGGCAAAGAATGATGCCCTGTGATCCTTGGCGGCGGAAGGACGTGCGCCAAGGAACTCTCCGCCTGGGGCCCAGCCGCCACTACATTTACCCAGTGTGCAGTTAGGGAGATATAGCGTCCCTGGCCGTGCTTACTGGTCCACGTATCTGTGGTTAGGTGGACCTTGCCACAAATGGCGCAGTGCACACTTGATTTTATCGGACACTTGCATGTGCAGGGAAGGCACGGCTGTCTTGGAGAAGTAGTGGCGACTGGGAACCACATACTGGGGACAGCCATGGCCATCAGCTGTTTGAAGCTGTCTGTGTCCACCAGCCGGAATGACAGCATTTCAAAGGCCAGTAGTTTAGAAATGCTGGCATTCAGGCCAAGGGCTCGAGGGTGACTAGGTGGGAATTTGCGCTTCCTCTCAAAGGTTTGAGAGATGGAGAGCTGAACGCTGCTGTGTGAAATAGTGGAGACGCTAGGTGACGGTGGCGGTGGTGGTGGTGGTGTCGGTTGCACATCCTCTGTTTGCTGCTCGGCAGGTGGCAACATTCCTCTCGAGGCGGAAGCCGAGGCAGCAGCGGTAGAGGGAGCAGGTAGGGGGAGCCTGAGCGGGTTCCTTGTTTTTAAGGTGTGTACTCCACTGCAGTTGATGCTTTGCATGTAGATGCCTGATCATGCAGGTGGTGCTCAGGTTAAGAACGTTAATGCCTCGCCTCAGGGTCTGATGGCACAGCGTGCAAATCACTCTGGTCTTGTCGTCAGCACATTGTTTGAAGAAGTGCCATGCCAGGGAACTCCTTGAAGATTCCTTTGGGGTGCTGGGTCCCTGTAAGCGCTGGCCAATAGCAGGCGAACTCTCTGGACGGCGGCTGCTCTGCTTTTGCCCCCTGCTCCCTCTTTGGCTTCGCTGTTGTCTCGGTCTCACCACTGCCTCTTCCTCTGAACTATTTAAGTCAGCGGCACGACCTTCAGTCTATGTGGGGTCTAAGACCTCATCGTCCTCTGCATCGTCTTCCACCCAGTCTTCCTCCCTGACCTCCTCCTGTTCAGTCTGCACACTGCAATAAGACGCGGCAGTGGGCACCAGTGTTTTGTCATCATCAGAGACTCGGTCACTCTGCTGTGGTGGTATTCCCATGTCCTCATCATCTGGATACATAAGTGGTTGTGCGTCAGTGCATGGAATGTCTTCCACCGCTGGGGAAGGGCTAGGTGGACGCCCCTGGGAAACCGTGCGAGCAGAGTCTTCAAACAGAATAAGAGACTGCTGCATAACTTGAGGCTCAGACAGTTTCCCTGATATGCATGGGGGTGATGTGACAGACTGATGGGCTTGGTTTTCAGGTGCCACCTGTGCGCTTTCCGCAGAAGACTGGGCGGAAGACAATGTGGTGAACGTGCTGGAAGCACTGTCGGCCATCCAATCGACTAATGCCTGTACCTGCTCAGGCCTTACCATCCTCATAACGGCATTGGGCCCCACCAAATATCGCTGTAAATTCTGCCGGCTACTTGAGGGAGTTGGTTCACTACTTTGCCACGTCCTCTGCCAGCAACAGAGGCTCTACGGACACCACCACGACCGCGTCCTCGTCCCTTAATAGAATGTTTCCTCATTGTTGCGATTTATCTCGCACCTCAATAAAATATATTATTTTTTAGCCCCAAAATTCCCACACTGGAAGATATAATTCCTTTTTCCGGTATTAATTACAAGAAAACTGCTGCAAATTGTACACCAGAATTTTTAAAATGCTAGTTTTGGTACATTGATTCCCACACGGGGAGATATAATTCCTTTTTACAGGAGTAAAAACGTGCGGCCTACTGTTTCTGGTCTAACTAACACCAGATTGATTAAATTGGCCTTTTTTTCACCAAAATTACAACACTGGACAATGTATTGCCTTTTTCCGGTATTAATTCCTTTTTACAGGAGTAAAAACGTGAGGCCTACTGTTTCTGGTGTAACTAACACCAGATTGATTAATTTGGCCTTTTTTTCACCAAAATTACAACACTGGACAATGTAATGCCTTTTTCCGGTATTAATTCCTTTTTACAGGAGTAAAAACGTGCTGCCTACTGTTTCTGGTGTAACTAACACCAGATTGATTAAATTGGCCTTTTTTTCACCGAAATTACAACACTGGACAATGTAATGCCTTTTTCAGGTATTAATTACAAGAAGACTGCTGCTAATTTGACACCAGAATTTTTAAAATGCTAGTTTGTGTACATAAATTCCCACACTGGAAGATATAATTCCTTTTTCCGGTATTAATTACAAGAAAACTGCTGCAAATTGGACACCAAAATTTTTAAAATGCTAGTTTTGGTACATAGATTCCCACACGGGGAGATATAATTCCTTTTTACAGGAGTAAAAACGTGCTGCCTACTGTTTCTTGTGTAACTAACACCAGATTGATTAAATTGGCCTTTTTTTCACCAAAATTACAACACTGGATAATGTAATGCCTTTTTCCTGTATTAATTCCTTTTTATAGGAGTAAAAACGTGAGGCCTACTGTTTCTGGTGTAACTAACACCAGATTGATTAAATTGGCCTTTTTTTCACCAAAATTACAACACTGGACGATATAAAGCCTTTTTGCAGTATTAATTACAAGAGGACTGCTGGTATTTCAGAACACCGGAATTTTTAAAATGCTAGTTTTGCTAGATAAATTTCCCACACTGGGAGAAATATTGCCTAACACCAGAATAATTTTATTATTACGGTGAAAGCTTTTTTTAATTTATATTTCTGGCACATAAAAAAAAAAATATTTCTGGCTGACAGTATTGGACTTGGCTTTAGTGGCACTGGCTAGCCTAGCTGGAACAGCACATTCATGGGATTTGCTATCCAAGTGGGTTACTTTCAGTTTCACCACTGATATATTAAATATCTTTGCAGTTAGTATGGGTGACACAAGCACAGCCAAACCCCTGATGTAGTATATCTATGAAAAAATCGACTATTACATGACATTAATGGACGTTGTGGCAGCTTTTGCTGTAGCACCACAAGTCCCAAAATGCCCGCCGCCTATCAGCCCAGTAACATGTGCCAGAAAACGGTCTGCCCAGCCAGAAAAAGAATTGACTTTGACTGAGTAGCTGAATCGCTGTTGTTCTGATTCACAGGTGTAGATTTTACACTTCTTTGGAGCTTTGGTTTAGTCTCTGTGGCAGCTTGTGCTGGCGCACCACAAGTCCCAAAATGGCACCGCCGGTCAGCCCAGTTACATGTGGCAGTAAAAATCGCTCTGGCCAGTCTAAACAAAATAGTGACTTTCAGTGAACAGCTCAGCTGAGTTGTTCTGATGCCCTGACAGAACCTCTCCCTACACTAATCAGAGCAGTGTGACGTGCGGCGCTAAGTGACTCCAGCTTAAATAGAGGCTGGGTCACATGCTGCACTTGGCCAATCACAGCCAGGCCATTAGTAGGCATGGCTGTGATGGGCTCTTAGGGCAAGAAGTAAAACACTAGCTGATTGACTGCTGTGCAGCCCTTCAGAAAGCGGGAAGTAATCGACGAACACCGGACCCGAACCCGAACTTTTTTGAAAATGTCCGGGTTCGGGTCCGTGTCACGGACACCCCAAAATTCGGTACAAACCCGAACGATGCTCGAACTGTTCGCTCAACACTACACCTCAATCAACAATTTATAGGATCATCAAGAACTTCAACGAAAGAGGTTCAATTCTTGTTAAGAAGGCTTCAGGGCTTCCAAGAAAGTCCAGCAATTGCCAGGATCATCTCCTAAAGAGGATTCAGCTGCGGGATTGGAATGCCACCAGTGCAGAGCTTGCTCAGGAATGGCAGCAGGCAGGTGTGAGCGCATCTGCACGCATAGTGAGGCGAAGACTTTTGGAAGATGGCCTGGTGTCGAGAAGGGCAGCAAAGAAGCCACTTCTCTCCAAAAAAAAAATCAGGGACAGATTGATCTTCTGCATAAAGTATGGTGAATGGACTGCTGAGGACTGGGGCAAAGTCATATTCTCCGATGAAGCCTCTTTCCGATTGTTTGGGGCATCAGGAAAAAGGCTTGTCCGGAGAAGAAAAGGTGAGCGCTACCATCAGTCCTGTGTCATGCCAACAGTAAAGCATCCTGAGATCATTCATGTGTGGGCTTGCTTCTCATCCAAGGGAGTGGGCTCACTCACAATTTTGCCCAAAAACACAGCCATGAATAAAGAATGGTACCAAAACACCCTCCAACAGCAACTTCTTCCAACAATCCAACAACAGTTTGGTGAAGAACAATGCATTTTCCAGCACAATGGAGTACCGTGCCATAAGGCAAAAGTGATAACTAAGTGGCTCGGGGACCAAAATGTTGACATTTTAGGTCCATGGCCTAGAAACTCCCCAGATCTTAATCCCATTGAGAACTTGTGGTCAATCCTCAAGAGGCGGGTGGACAAACAAAAACCCACTAATTCTGACAAATTCCAAGAAGTGATTATAAAATAATGGGCCCACAAGTTGATTGAGGGCATGCCCAGTCGAAATTGCAGAGGTCCTGAAAAAGAAGGGCCAACACTGCAAATACTGACTCTTTGCATAAATGTCATGTAATTGTCGATAAAAGCCTTTGAAATGTATGAAGTGCGTGTAATTATATTTCACTACATTACAGAAACAACTGAAACAAAGAGCTAAAAGCAGTTTAGCAGCAAACTTTGTGAAAACTAATATTTGTGTCATTCTCAAAACTTTTGGCCATGACTGTACACAAGAATCTGACTAAACCTCCAGTCCGCCCAATTATATCTGGCATTAAATCATTAACATCCAATCTATCCCATTATATAGATCGTCTCTTACAACCAAGGGTGAAAAACATGACCATTTACATCAAAGACACTACTTAAATTATTAAGATTGTTGAAAATTTAAAATTTGAAGACCACTGGCTACTTGGAACATTAGACAGTCATTATATACAGTCCATATACACCATTATTCACCATGAATCAGGCATCAGCTCCATAAGGAACCAACTCACCAAAAACCATCTATATCCGATAGAACAAATAGAATATTTGACTAAGGGCATCAGATATATTCTAACACACAATTATTTTTGGTTCGGCTCTGACTACTACCTCCAGACTCAGGGCACTGCCATGAGCACCAGCTTCGCCCCCAATCATTTCATGGCAGAATGGGATGACACACACATCGTTCCCAAGCTGGGGGCGAGCCTGGTGCTCTGGTATCGCTATATTGATGACATCGTTTTCGTCTGGAGGGATAGTGCAACCGACCTGGAAGACTTTATAGACTCCATCAACAATAATTCCATCAACCTCAAATTTACACTTACAATCATCAAAACCAAGATCGAATTCCTTGACATAGAAATTATAGCCTCCAATGGAGGCCTTACCTGTCGCACCTATCAGAAACCAACAGCGAGGAATGAATACATCTTGTTCTCAAGCTGTCATCTACCAAGATGGCTTCGAAATGTCCCGACTGGACAATTCAGACTCCTAAAAAGGAACTGTACAGAAGGTGAGACATTCGAAAAAGAGGCACAGTCCCTGACACAACAATTTATAGAAAGATGTTACCCTGAAACAGAAGTAGCGAAATCTTTAGACAAAGTCAGACAATTAGAAAGAAAATCTTTTTTTGAGGAAAGGGACAAAGAATGACTTATAAAAGATGAGGGTAACAACATGAGAATCATTCTCCCATTTAATGCCCAATACAAAAGAATTGAACGGATTATAACAAAGACATCGGCACTTCATTCTGGGAGACCAATAGTTGCATCCATTTGTTGCTGTGAGCCCGTGTATTGTCTACAACAGAGCCCCGAATTTGGGCCTCAAGGTCGCGCCTTCTGTTGAAAATAAGAACAACCACAACACACAGACCCACACTATAAGTGGATGGATGAACCTGAAAAGCTTTTTCAGATGCAATAAATGCAGCAATTGCAAAATTACTTCCTTTCAACGAAAAATTGAAATTTGACAATCTACCACTAATACATTTAGATGGAATATCAAGGAACCATTCACATGTAACAGTGAATGTGTGATCTATATTATTCAATGCCCATGCGGCAAACAATATATAGGCAGGACAAAGAGATCACTAAAGGAAAGAATTGCTGAACACATCTATAATATCAAAATAGGCTATGAGAAACATACACTATCTAAGCACTTTAAAACTCATCATAACCAAGACCCAAGGGGACTAACATACTCAGCTATTGAGAAAATCAATAAGGACTGGAGAGGCATACACATAAATCACATGTCTCGTGCAGAATCCAAGTACATATTTGAATTTAATACTGTAATCCCTGACGGATTAAAAGATTAACTTGAAATTTTCGGGTTCTTATAAAATCACGCTGACTAGGGTTGGTGCTGTGTTAGAGATGGTAGGTCTGAGTCCTGCTGTCTATCAGCACCCAGACCCCCCCTCATGACCCAGCCCCTCCCCCTCTCACTTCTAGCAACCCACCATCCACATTAACAATACAACCCATATGAGAAATATACAAAAAGAAAATAAATATATATACAGGGGCGGACTGACCGGCCGGGCACTTCGGACGTGGTCCGAGGGCCCGGCCGGAAAGGGGGCCCGGCGGCAGCTGCAGCTGCCCAGTGTGTCCAAAGTAAAATTAAGTCTCTGATCCCGCGGTCACAGACCGCGGAGATCAGAGACTTAAAAAATGCCCAGATCATTAAATAAAATAACCCCCCACCTGCACCCCGCCATATTACTGTCCCCTCCTTTAAAAGATTTCCCTGGTGTCTAGTGGTTATAGCAGGGGGTCAGCACATTGCTGACCCCCTGCTATAAACTGCTGACATCTGTGCCGCAGATGTCAGCAGTTTAACCCCTTCCATACTGCGGTCCGTATGGACCACAGTATGGAAGGGGTTAACAGGGAGGGAGGCAGAGGGAGGGAGCTCCCCTCCCTCCCCATCACCCGCTGCTCTGTACTGGTAGCGGGTGATGGTCACCATGGAGACAGGACGCTTACTGAAGCGCCCTGCTCTCTCCATGGTGCTGAAAGCTTGAATAGATCTGCTATAGGCAGGTCTATTCAGACTTTCTAAAGTAAAAAAAAATACAGTAGGTACACTATATAGTATACTTACTGTATTTTATAGACCCAGATCCACTGGATCTACAAGAACCAACTGGGTCTGGGTAAAAAATAAATAAAAGAAAACACTATCACTGTATAAAAATTAAAAAAAAACAAAAAAACGACACATATTACATATCGTCGCGTGCGTAAAAGCCTACTCTATAAAAATATCACATGACCTGACCCATAAGGTGAACACCAAAAAGACAAAAACAAAAAAATGGTGTAAAGAAAGCCATTTTTGTCACCTTGCATGACAAAATGCGTAATACCAAGCGATCAAAAAGGCTTATGCCTTCCAAAATAGTATTATTAAAACCGCCATCACATCCCGCAAAAAATGAGCCCCTACATAGGACAATCGCCCCAAAATATAAAAAAAAATGGCTCTCAGACTATACAGACATTAAAACATGATTTTTTTTCTAAAATGCTGTTAAAGTAAAATACATAAAAAAGTATACATTTTAGGTATCGCCGCATCCGTAAAAAAATTCTCTATAAAAATATCCCATGATCTAACCCCTCAAGAAAATACCGTAAAAAAATTAAATAAAAACAGTGTAAAAAAAAAAAATTGTCACCTCACATCACAAAAAGTGTAATAGCAAGCGGTCAAAAATTTATATGAACCCTAAAATAGTGCCAATCAATCCGTCATCTCATCCCGCAAAAAATGATACTCTACATAGGACAGTCGGACCAAAAAAAATAAAAAATGACTCTCAGACTAATGATATTATTGTGCAAAACGTAAATAAATAAATAAAAAGTATACATATTAGGTATTGCCGCATTTGTAAGAACAAGCTCTATAAAAATAACACATGAACTAACCTCTCAGGTGAACACAACAAAATAAATAAAATAAAAACGGTGTCAAAAGCCATTTTTGTCACCTTACATCACAAAAAGTAGCAAGCGACCAAAATGTCATATGCACTCCAATACAGTGCCAATCAAACCGCCATGTCATTCCGCAAAAAATGAGCCCCTACATAAGACTGTCGCCCAAAAAATAAAAAAATATGGCTTTGAGAATGGGGAGACATAAAAAATATATATTTTTTTTTCACAAATGCTTTATTATGAAAAACTGTAACAAAAATTCCCAAAAAGTAGTCATATTTGGTATTGTTATGTCCAGAACAACCTGTTCTATAGAAATAGCACACGATCTAACCTTTCAGATCAACGATGTAAATAACAAAAAATAAAAACGGTCCCAAAACAGCAATTTTGTTTTTTAATTTTCCATTTTTAGCCATTTTTCCAGTAACAAAGCAAGGGTTAACAGCCAAACAAAACTCAATATTTATTACTTTGATTCTGTAGTTTGCAGAAACAGCCCATTTTGTTTGGCTGTTAACCCTTGCTTTGTTACTGGAAAAAATGTAATAAAATGGAAAATTTTGTCTCCATTTTCCATCAACTTTTGTGGAACACCTAAAGGGTTAACAACGTTTGTAAAATCTGTTTTGAATACCTTGAGGGATATGGGAGTGGCTGGAGGCGGGAGATAGGAGTGACTGGAGGAGGGATATGGGAGTGACTGGAGGCGGGACATGGGTGGGGCCTGGAAGGGGGCCCTTGATTAATTTGCCCGGGGGCCCTGAGGGTTCTCAGTCCGCCCCTATATATATATAAACACCTCTTCCTGGATATGGCTATTCGACATGTTTATCATGGGGGGGTGGGGTCAGAGGAGCGTTTGTGCAGAGTTTCGTGTGGGAACACTGTTTTAGAGGAAAGTCTCTGAAAAAGAAAAGAGAAAAATGAAAGAGGAAAAGATGTTTGGAGGAAATTTTGGGGGAAAGGATTTAAAAAAAAAAAATTATACAAAGATTTCTCATAATAAAAAGCTTTTATGTAATAAAATACATAACAAGTGTCAGAAATTCTATTCAATAATGTTTTTGATGCATATGGTCCACAATCAAAGATACACAGATGATTAATATCCCCCCTTATGCAGTTACAACCTATTCATCACACATTCCACATCCATCCACTATACACCAAATCCCTATAGGATACTATCCAATTTTTATCTTCAACCTTGCACAATCCCAGATGATCCAGCCAGGATACTGCTCACAGTTACCACTGGGGAAGAAATGTAAACAATTTCGAAATGTGTAACGCCAAATATTGCACCTTCCATGAGGAGCTCCTCCACTCAATCTTCTGGGACCACACCGTGACGCTCACCCGCCAAAATCCACGCAGAGACGCCGACACGGTACACCATACTATCAGGACCTGCAACTTCATGCATCACAGCCCTTGGGCCATTGTGCAGGTCAGAAAGAAAGCGTCTAGAGTTGAGCGAACACCTGGATGTTCGGGTTTGAGAAGTTCGGCCAAACTTCCCAAAAATGTTCGGGTTCGGGATCCAAACTCGACCCGAACTTCAGCCCGAACCCGAACCCCATTGAAGTCAATGGGGACCTGAACTATTGGGCACTAAAAAGGCTGTAAAATAGTCCAGGAAAGGGCTAGAGGGCTGCAAAATGCAGCAAGATGTAGGTAAATGCCCTGCAAACAAATGTGGATAGGGAAATGAATTAAAATAAAATAAATAAAAAAATAATCAATATCAATTGGAGAGAGGTCCCATAGCAGAGAATCAGGCTTCAAGTCACCCACCAATCGAGAAGGTCACTTTCTGTTATTTCGGCCCCAGCACCCAGACAGAGGAGAGAGGTCCCACAGCAAGGAATAAGGCGTCATATCACCCACCACTGGAGAAGGCCACTTTCAGTTATTTAGGCCCCAGCACCCAGACAGAGGAGAGAGGTCCCACAGCAAGGAATAAGGCGTCATATCACCCACCACTGGAGAAGGCCACTTTCAGTTATTTAGGCCCCAGCACCCAGACAGAGGAGAGAGGTCCCACAGCAAGGAATAAGGCATCATATCACCCACCACTGGAGAAGGCCACTTTCAGTTATTTAGGCCCCAGCACCCAGACAGAGGAGAGAGGTCCCACAGCAAGGAATCAGGTGTCATGTCACCCACCACTGGAGAAGGCCACTTTCAGTTATTTAGGCCCAGCACCCAGACAGAGGAGAGAGGTCCCACAGCAAGGAATAAGGCGTCATATCACCCACCACTGGAGAAGGCCACTTTCAGTTATTTAGGCCCCAGCACCCAGACAGAGGAGAGAGGTCCCACAGCAAGGAATCAGGTGTCATGTCACCCACCACTGGAGAAGGCAACTTTCAGTTATTTAGGCCTCAGCACCCAGACAGAGGAGAGAGGTCCCACAGCAAGGAATAAGGCGTCATATCACCCACCACTGGAGAAGGCCACTTTCAGTTATTTAGGCCCCAGCACGCAGACAGAGGAGAGAGGTCCCACAGCAAGGAATAAGGCGTCATATCACCCACCACTGGAGAAGGTCACTTTCAGTTATTTAGGCCCCAGCACCCAGACAGAGGAGAGAGGTCCCACAGCAAGGAATCAGGTGTCATGTCACCCACCACTGGAGAAGGCAACTTTCAGTTATTTAGGCCTCAGCACCCAGACAGAGGAGAGAGGTTCCACAGCAAGGAATAAGGCGTCATATCACCCACCACTGGAGAAGGCCACTTCCAGTTAATTAGGCCCCAGCACTCAGACAGAGGAGAGAGGCCCACAGCAAGGAATAAGGCGTCATATCACCCACCACTGGAGAAGGCCACTTTCAGTTATTTAGGCCCAGCACCCACACAGAGGAGAGAGGTCCCACAGCAAGGAATAAGGCGTCATATCACCCACCACTGTAGAAGGCCACTTCCAGTTATTTAGGCCCCAGCACCCAGACAGAGGAGAGAGGTCCCACAGCAAGGAATCAGGTGTCATGTCACCCACCACTGGAGAAGGCAACTTTCAGTTATTTAGGCCTCAGCACCCAGACAGAGGAGAGAGGTCTCACAGCAAGGAATAAGGCGTCATATCACCCACCACTGGAGAAGGCCACTTCCAGTTAATTAGGACCCAGCACGCAGACAGAGGAGAGAGGCTCACAGCAAGGAATAAGACGTCATATCACCCACCACTGGAGAAGGCCACTTTCAGTTATTTAGGCCTCAGCACCTAGATAGAGGAGAGAGGACCCACAGCAAGGAAAAAAACGTCATATCAACCACCACTGGAGAAGGCCACTTTCAGTTATTTAGGCCCAGCACCCAAACAGAGGAGAGAGGTCCCACAGCAAGGAATAAGGCATCATATCACCCACCACTGTAGAAGGCCACTTCCAGTTATTTAGGCCCCAGCACCCAGACAGAGGAGAGAGGCCCACAGCAAGGAATAAGGCATCATATCACCCACCACTGGAGAAGGTCACTTTCAGTTATTTAGGGCCCAGCACTCAGACAGAGGACAGAGGTCCCACAGCAAGGAATAAGGCATCATATCACCCACCACTGTAGATGGCCACTTCCAGTTATTTAGGCCCCAGCACCCAGACAGAGGAGGAGGTCCCACAGCAAGGAATCAGGTGTCATGTCACCCACCACTGGAGAAGGCAACTTTCAGTTATTTAGGCCTCAGCACCCAGACTGAGGAGAGAGGTCCCACAGCAAGGAATAAGGCGTCATATCACCCACCACTGGAGAAGGCCACTTTCAGTTATTTAGGCCCCAGCACCCAGACAGAGGAGAGAGGTCCCACAGCAAGGAATAAGGCGTCATATCACCCACCACTGGAGAAGGCCACTTTCAGTTATTTAGGCCCTAGCAAGAAGACAGAGGAGAGAGGTCCCACAGCAAGGAATAAGGCATCATATCACCCACCACTGGAGAAGGCCACTTTCAGTTATTTAGGCCCCAGCACCCAGACAGAGGAGAGAGGTCCCACAGCAAGGAATCAGGCGTCATATCACCCACCACTGGAGAAGGCCACTTTCAGTTATTTAGGCCCCAGCACCCAGACAGAGGAGAGGTCCCACAGCAAGGAATAAGGCGTCATATCACCCACCACTGGAGAAGGCCACTTTCAGTTATTTAGGCCCCAGCACCCAGACAGAGGAGAGAGGTCCCACAGCAAGGAATAAGGCGTCATATCACCCACCACTGGAGAAGGCCACTTTCAGTTATTTAGGCCCCAGCACCCAGACAGAGGAGAGAGGTCCCACAGCAAGGAATAAGGCGTCATATCACCCACCACTGGAGAAGGCCACTTTCAGTTATTTAGGCCCCAGCACCCAGACAGAGGAGAGAGGTCCCACAGCAAGGAATAAGGCGTCATATCACCCACCACTGGAGAAGGCCACTTTCAGTTATTTAGGCCCCAGCACCCAGACAGAGGAGAGAGGTCCCACAGCAAGGAATCAGGCGTCATATCACCCACCACTGGAGAAGGCCACTTTCAGTTATTTAGGCCCCAGCACCCAGACAGAGGAGAGAGGTCCCACAGCAAGGAATAAGGCGTCATATCACCCACCACTGGAGAAGGCCACTTTCAGTTATTTAGGCCCCAGCACCCAGACAGAGGAGAGGTCCCACAGCAAGGAATAAGGCGTCATATCACCCACCACTGGAGAAGGCCACTTTCAGTTATTTAGGCCCCAGCACCCAGACAGAGAGAGAGGTCCCACAGCAAGGAATAAGGCATCATATCACCCACCACTGGAGAAGGCCACTTTCAGTTATTTAGGCCTCAGCACCCAGACAGAGGAGAGAGGTCCCACAGCAAGGAATAAGGCGTCATATCACCCACCACTGGAGAAGGCCACTTTCAGTTATTTAGGCCCCAGCACCCAGACAGAGGAGAGAGGTCCCACAGCAAGGAATAAGGCGTCATATCACCCACCACTGGAGAAGGCCACTTTCAGTTATTTAGGCCCCAGCACTCAGACAGAGGACAGAGGTCCCACTGCAAGGAATAAGGCATCATATCACCCACCACTGTAGAAGGCCACTTCCAGTTATTTAGGCCCCAGCACCCAGACAGAGGAGAGAGGTCCCACAGCAAGGAATCAGGTGTCATGTCACCCACCACTGGAGAAGGCCACTTTCAGTTATTTAGGCCTCAGCACCCAGACAGAGGAGAGAGGTCCCACAGCAAGGAATAAGGCGTCATATCACCCACCACTGGAGAAGGCCACTTTCAGTTATTTAGGCCCCAGCACGCAGACAGAGGAGAGAGGCCCACAGCAAGGAATAAGGCGTCATATCACCCACCACTGGAGAAGGCCACTTTCAGTTATTTAGGCCCCAGCACCCAGACAGAGGAGAGAGGTCCCACAGCAAGGAATCAGGTGTCATGTCATCCACCACTGGAGAAGGCCACTTTCAGTTATTTAGGCCTCAGCACCCAGACAGAGGAGAGAGGTCCCACAGCAAGGAATAAGGCGTCATATCACCCACCACTGGAGAAGGCCACTTTCAGTTATTTAGGCCCAGTACCCAGACAGAGGAGAGAGGTCCACAGCAAGGAATAAGGCGTCATATCGACCCACCACTGGAGAAGGCCACTTTCAGTTATTTAGGCCCAGCACCCAGACAGAGGAGAGAGGTCCCACAGCAAGGAATAAGGCATCATATCACCCACCACTGTAGAAGGCCACTTCCAGTTATTTAGGCCCCAGCACCCAGACAGAGGAGAGAGGTCCCACAGCAAGGAATCAGGTGTCATGTCACCCACCACTGGAGAAGGCAACTTTCAGTTATTTAGGCCTCAGCACCCAGACAGAGGAGAGAGGTCCCACAGCAAGGAATAAGGCGTCATATCACCCACCACTGGAGAAGGCCACTTTCAGTTAATTAGGCCCCAGCACGCAGACAGAGGAGAGAGGCCCACAGCAAGGAATAAGGCGTCATATCACCCACCACTGGAGAAGGCCACTTTCAGTTATTTAGGCCCCAGCACCCAGACAGAGGAGAGAGGTCCCACAGCAAGGAATCAGGTGTCATGTCACCCACCACTGGAGAAGGCCACTTTCAGTTATTTAGGCCTCAGCACCCAGACAGAGGAGAGAGGTCCCACAGCAAGGAATAAGGCGTCATATCACCCACCACTGGAGAAGGCCACTTTCAGTTAATTAGGCCCCAGCACCCAGACAGAGGAGAGGTCCCACAGCAAGGAATCAGGTGTCATGTCACCCAACACTGGAGAAGGCAACTTTCAGTTATTTAGGCCTCAGCACCCAGACAGAGGAGAGAGTCCCACAGCAAGGAATAAGGCGTCATATCACCCACCACTGGAGAAGGCCACTTTCAGTTATTTAGGCCCCAGCACCCAGACAGAGGAGAGAGGTCCCACAGCAAGGAATCAGGCGTCATATCACCCACCACTGGAGAAGGCCACTTTCAGTTATTTAGGCCCCAGCACCCAGACAGAGGAGAGAGGTCCCACAGCAAGGAATAAGGCGTCATATCACCCACCACTGGAGAAGGCCACTTTCAGTTAATTAGGCCCCAGCACGCAGACAGAGGAGAGAGGCCCACAGCAAGGAATAAGGCGTCATATCACCCACCACTGGAGAAGGTAACTTTCAGTTATTTAGGACCCAGCACCCAGACAGAGGAGAGAGGTCCCACAGCAAGGAATCAGGTGTCATATCACCCACCACTGGAGAAGGCAACTTTCAGTTATTTAGGCCTCAGCACCCAGACAGAGGAGAGAGGTCCCACAGCAAGGAATAAGGCGTCATATCACCCACCACTGGAGAAGGCCACTTCCAGTTAATTAGGCCCCAGCACCCAGACAGAGGAGAGAGGCTCACAGCAAGGAATAAGGCGTCATATCACCCACCACTGGAGAAGGCCACTTTCAGTTATTTAGGCCCCAGCACCCAGACAGAGGAGAGAGGTCCCACAGCAAGGAATAAGGCGTCATATCACCCACCACTGGAGAAGGCCACTTTCAGTTATTTAGGCCCCAGCACCCAGACAGAGGAGAGAGGTCCCACAGCAAGGAATAAGGCATCATATCACCCACCACTGGAGAAGGCCACTTTCAGTTATTTAGGCCCCAGCACCCAGACAGAGGAGAGAGGTCCCACAGCAAGGAATCAGGTGTCATGTCACCCACCACTGGAGAAGGCCACTTTCAGTTATTTAGGCCTCAGCACCCAGACAGAGGAGAGAGGTCCCACAGCAAGGAATAAGGCGTCATATCACCCACCACTGGAGAAGGCCACTTTCAGTTAATTAGGCCCCAGCACGCAGACAGAGGAGAGAGGCCCACAGCAAGGAATAAGGCGTCATATCACCCACCACTGGAGAAGGCCACTTTCAGTTATTTAGGCCCAGCACCCAGACAGAGGACAGAGGTCCCACAGCAAGGAATAAGGCATCATATCACCCACCACTGTAGAAGGCCACTTCCAGTTATTTAGGCCCCAGCACCCAGACAGAGGAGAGAGGTCCCACAGCAAGGAATCAGGCGTCATATCACCCACCACTGGAGAAGGCCACTTTCAGTTATTTAGGCCCCAGCACCCAGACAGAGGAGAGAGGTCCCACAGCAAGGAATAAGGCGTCATATCACCCACCACTGGAGAAGGCCACTTTCAGTTATTTAGGCCCCAGCACCCAGACAGAGGAGAGAGGTCCCACAGCAAGGAATAAGGCGTCATATCACCCACCACTGGAGAAGGCCACTTTCAGTTATTTAGGCCCCAGCACCCAGACAGAGGAGAGAGGTCCCACAGCAAGGAATCAGGTGTCATATCACCCACCACTGGAGAAGGCCACTTTCAGTTATTTAGGCCCCAGCACGCAGACAGAGGAGAGAGGCCCACAGCAAGGAATAAGGCGTCATATCACCCACCACTGGAGAAGGCCACTTTCAGTTATTTAGGCCCCAGCACTCAGACAGAGGAGAGAGGTCCCACAGCAAGGAATAAGGCATCATATCACCCACCACTGTAGAAGGCCACTTCCAGTTATTTAGGCCCCAGCACCCAGACAGAGGAGAGAGGTCCCACAGCAAGGAATCAGGTGTCATGTCACCCACCACTGGAGAAGGCCACTTTCAGTTATTTAGGCCTCAGCACCCAGACAGAGGAGAGAGGTCCCACAGCAAGGAATAAGGCGTCATATCACCCACCACTGGAGAAGGCCACTTTCAGTTATTTAGGCCCCAGCACCCAGACAGAGGAGAGAGGTCCCACAGCAAGGAATAAGGCGTCATATCACCCACCACTGGAGAAGGCCACTTTCAGTTATTTAGGCCCCAGCACCCAGACAGAGGAGAGAGGTCCCACAGCAAGGAATAAGGCGTCATATCACCCACCACTGGAGAAGGCCACTTTCAGTTATTTAGGGCCCAGCACTCAGACAGAGGACAGAGGTCCCACAGCAAGGAATAAGGCATCATATCACCCACCACTGTAGAAGGCCACTTTCAGTTATTTAGGCCCCAGCACCCAGACAGAGGAGAGAGGTCCCACAGCAAGGAATCAGGCGTCATATCACCCACCACTGGAGAAGGCCACTTTCAGTTATTTAGGCCTCAGCACCCAGACAGAGGAGAGAGGTCCCACAGCAAGGAATAAGGCGTCATATCACCCACCACTGGAGAAGGCCACTTTCAGTTATTTAGGCCCCAGCACCCAGACAGAGGAGAGAGGTCCCACAGCAAGGAATAAGGCATCATATCACCCACCACTGTAGAAGGCCACTTTCAGTTATTTAGGCCCCAGCACCCAGACAGAGGAGAGAGGTCCCACAGCAAGGAATCAGGCGTCATATCACCCACCACTGGAGAAGGCCACTTTCAGTTATTTAGGCCCAGCACCCAGACAGAGGAGAGAGGTCCCACAGCAAGGAATAAGGCGTCATATGACCCACCACTGGAGAAGGCCACTTTCAGTTATTTAGGCCCCAGCACTCAGACAGAGGAGAGAGGTCCCACAGCAAGGAATAAGGCGTCATATCACCCACCACTGGAGAAGGCCACTTTCAGTTATTTAGGCCCAGCACCCAGACAGAGGAGAGAGGTCCCACAGCAAGGAATAAGGCATCATATCACCCACCACTGTAGAAGGCCACTTTCAGTTATTTAGGCCCCAGCACCCAGACAGAGGAGAGAGGTCCCACAGCAAGGAATCAGGTGTCATGTCACCCACCACTGAGAAGGCAACTTTCAGTTATTTAGGCCTCAGCACCCAGACAGAGGAGAGAGGTCCCACAGCAAGGAATAAGGCGTCATATCACCCACCACTGGAGAAGGCCACTTTCAGTTATTTAGGCCCCAGCACCCAGACAGAGGAGAGAGGTCCCACAGCAAGGAATAAGGCGTCATATCACCCACCACTGGAGAAGGCCACTTTCAGTTATTTAGGCCCCAGCACCCAGACAGAGGAGAGAGGTCCCACAGCAAGGAATAAGGCGTCATATCACCCACCACTGGAGAAGGCCACTTTCAGTTATTTAGGCCCCAGCACCCAGACAGAGGAGAGAGGTCCCACAGCAAGGAATAAGGCGTCATATCACCCACCACTGGAGAAGGCCACTTTCAGTTATTTAGGCCCCAGCACCCAGACAGAGGAGAGAGGTCCCACAGCAAGGAATCAGGCGTCATGTCACCCACCACTGGAGAAGGCCACTTTCAGTTATTTAGGCCCCAGCACCCAGACAGAGGAGAGAGGTCCCACAGCAAGGAATAAGGCGTCATATCACCCACCACTGGAGAAGGCCACTTTCAGTTATTTAGGCCCCAGCACCCAGACAGAGGAGAGAGGTCCCACAGCAAGGAATAAGGCATCATATCACCCACCACTGTAGAAGGCCACTTTCAGTTATTTAGGCCCCAGCACCCAGACAGAGGAGAGAGGTCCCACAGCAAGGAATCAGGTGTCATATCACCCACCACTGGAGAAGGCCACTTTCAGTTATTTAGGCCCAGCACCCAGACAGAGAGAGAGGTCCCACAGCAAGGAATAAGGCGTCATATCACCCACCACTGGAGAAGGCCACTTTCAGTTATTTAGGCCCCAGCACCCAGACAGAGGAGAGAGGTCCCACAGCAAGGAATAAGGCGTCATATCACCCACCACTGGAGAAGGCCACTTTCAGTTATTTAGGCCCAGCACCCAGACAGAGGAGAGAGGTCCCACAGCAAGGAATAAGGCATCATATCACCCACCACTGTAGAAGGCCACTTCCAGTTATTTAGGCCCCAGCACCCAGACAGAGGAGAGAGGTCCCACAGCAAGGAATCAGGTGTCATGTCACCCACCACTGGAGAAGGCCACTTTCAGTTATTTAGGCCTCAGCACCCAGACAGAGGAGAGAGGTCCCACAGCAAGGAATAAGGCGTCATATCACCCACCACTGGAGAAGGCCACTTTCAGTTATTTAGGCCCCAGCACCCAGACAGAGGAGAGAGGTCCCACAGCAAGGAATAAGGCGTCATATCACCCACCACTGGAGAAGGCCACTTTCAGTTATTTAGGCCCCAGCACCCAGACAGAGGAGAGAGGTCCCACAGCAAGGAATAAGGCATCATATCACCCACCACTGGAGAAGGCCACTTTCAGTTATTTAGGCCCCAGCACCCAGACAGAGGAGAGAGGTCCCACAGCAAGGAATCAGGCGTCATATCACCCACCACTGGAGAAGGCCACTTTCAGTTATTTAGGCCCCAGCACCCAGACAGAGGAGAGAGGTCCCACAGCAAGGAATAAGGCGTCATATCACCCACCACTGGAGAAGGCCACTTTCAGTTATTTAGGCCCCAGCACCCAGACAGAGGAGAGAGGTCCCACAGCAAGGAATAAGGCGCCATATCACCCACCACTGGAGAAGGCCACTTTCAGTTATTTAGGCCCCAGCACCCAGACAGAGGAGAGAGGTCCCACAGCAAGGAATCAGGCGTCATATCACCCACCACTGGAGAAGGCCACTTTCAGTTATTTAGGCCCCAGCACCCAGACAGAGGAGAGAGGTCCCACAGCAAGGAATAAGGCGTCATATCACCCACCACTGGAGAAGGCCACTTTCAGTTATTTAGGCCCCAGCACCCAGACAGAGGAGAGAGGTCCCACAGCAAGGAATAAGGCGTCATATCACCCACCACTGGAGAAGGCCACTTTCAGTTATTTAGGCCCCAGCACCCAGACAGAGGAGAGAGGTCCCACAGCAAGGAATCAGGTGTCATGTCACCCACCACTGGAGAAGGCCACTTTCAGTTATTTAGGCCTCAGCACCCAGACAGAGGAGAGAGGTCCCACAGCAAGGAATAAGGCGTCATATCACCCACCACTGGAGAAGGCCACTTTCAGTTATTTAGGCCCCAGCACGCCAGACAGAGGAGAGAGGTCCCACAGCAAGGAATAAGGCGTCATATCACCCACCACTGGAGAAGGCCACTTTCAGTTATTTAGGCCCCAGCACCCAGACAGAGGAGAGAGGTCCCACAGCAAGGAATAAGGCATCATATCACCCACCACTGTAGAAGGCCACTTTCAGTTATTTAGGCCCCAGCACCCAGACAGAGGAGAGGTCCCACAGCAAGGAATCAGGAGTCATGTCACCCACCACTGGAGAAGGCAACTTTCAGTTATTTAGGCCTCAGCACCCAGACAGAGGAGAGAGGTCCCACAGCAAGGAATAAGGCGTCATATCACCCACCACTGGAGAAGGCCACTTTCAGTTATTTAGGCCCCAGCACGCAGACAGAGGAGAGAGGTCCCACAGCAAGGAATAAGGCGTCATATCACCCACCACTGGAGAAGGCCACTTTCAGTTATTTAGGCCCCAGCACCCAGACAGAGGAGAGAGTCCCACAGCAAGGAATAAGGCGTCATATCACCCACCACTGGAGAAGGCCACTTTTAGTTATTTAAGCCCAGCACCCAGACAGAGGAGAGAGGTCCCACAGCAAGGAATAAGGCATCATATCACCCACCACTGTAGAAGGCCACTTCCAGTTATTTAGGCCCCAGCACTCAGACTGAGGAGAGAGGTCCCACAGCAAGGAATCAGGTGTCATGTCACCCAACACTGGAGAAGGCCACTTTTAGTTATTTAAGCCCAGCACGCAGACAGAGGAGAGAGGCCCACAGCAAGGAATAAGGCGTCATATCACCAACCACTGGAGAAGGCCACTTTCAGTTATTTAGGACCCAGCACCCAGTCAGAGGAGAGAGGTCCCACAGCAAGGAATCAGGTGTCATGTCACCCACCACTGGAGAAGACCACTTTCAGTTAATTAGGCCCCAGCACCCAGATAGAGGAGAGAGGACCCACAGCAAGGAAAAAAACGTCATATCAACCACCACTGGAGAAGGCCACTTTCAGTTATTTAGGCCCCAGCACCCAGATTGAGGATAAAGGACCCACAGCAAGGAAAAGGGCGTCATATCAACCACCACTGGAGAAGGCCACTTTCAGTTATTTACGCCCCAGCACCCAGACAATGGATAGAGGTCCCACAGCAAGGAATCAGGTGTCATGTCACCCACCACTGGAGAAGGCAACTTTCAGTTATTTAGGCCCCAGCACCCAGACAGAGGAGAGAGGTCCCACAGCAAGGAATAAGGTGTCATATCACCCTCCACTGGAGAAGGCCACTTTCAGTTATTTAGGCCCTAGCACGCAGATAGAGGATAGAGGTCCCACAGCAAGGAATTAGGCGTCATATCACCCACCACTGGAGAAGGCCACTTTCAGTTATTTAGGCCCCAGCACCCAGATAGAGGAGAGAGGTCCCACAGTAAGGAATAAGGCGTCATATCACCCACCACAGGAGAAGGCCACTTTGAGATATTTAGCCCACGGCACCCAGACAGAGGAGAGAGGTCGCCTGGCAGAGGTTCGGGCTTCATGTCACCCACCATTGTAACAGGCCACTTTCAGTTATTTTGGCCCCGACGCCCAGATTGAGGAGAGGTTCATTCAACTTTGGGTTTTAGTGCATGATCATTGTAAAGTTAAAAAAATGAGGATTCAATAAAGAAGTGCCCTGGAGTACAAGAATACATGGTTGAGGGGGAGGCAGTTATAAATTTCTGTTCTGAACAAGGGAGGGACAGGTCCTGTGGGATCCATGCCTAGTGCATTTTTATGAACGTCAGCTTGTCCACGTTGGCTGTGGACAGGCGGCTGTGTTTGTCAGTAATGACGCCCCCTGACGTGCTGAATACACGTTCAGACAAAACGCTGGCCAGCACCTCCAAGGCTTAAAATGCTACCTCGGGCCATGTGGACAATTTGGAGACCCAGAAGTTGAATGGGGCCGAACCATCAGTCAGTACGTGGAGGGGTGT
Organism: Bufotes viridis; assembly: GCA_033119425.1. NCBI lineage: Eukaryota > Metazoa > Chordata > Amphibia > Anura > Bufonidae > Bufotes > Bufotes viridis. The sequence goes on from CM065590.1 coordinate 340,594,427, forward strand.
GCACACGTACTGTTCAACCATGTTAGTGAAATGCTGCCTCCTGCTAGCACATTTGCAGCATACGAGTGTTAATACCCGACACTGCAAAGGTTTATTATGTGTATGTACCTTTAATTTATTTCCTTGTACAGGCCTGCAGGGGTAGTGTCTACTACAGCCACTAGAGGGAGATAGTACACCCCACTATATATAGGTAGGCCCAGGCAGGAGTAGAGTTAGTTCAGTGCAGACAGTGGAGTCTGTGAAGTTGCAGACAGAGTAGTCTGTGTGGGTCTCCTGCAATGTCCTCAGCAGGTAGCAAAGGAAATCCTCCAAGTGTAAAGAACCAAGGATAGAAGCCGTCTAAGAGGTATTTGGGCCTTGGATGATAAAGTAACCCAGGAGTAGACAGGTCAGAAGAATTGAAGTCACCGGTATCTACATAGAACCTGAGGAAATAGTGGAGAGTCTAATCCCTATGCCGATTTAGGCCTGCTTGATCTAAGAGGAGTTGCAATCTATATTCATCTGTGATCTATTCATCTGAAACTACTCTGCACTGCTATGTATTAGGAACTGCGCTTCCATCCATTGATGTGCATGATTACCATCAAAGACTCTAGTAAAGTTCAAGTTCTGTTTTATCATCACGCGGTTCCTCATTTATTCCTACTATCAGCAAACGAGTGTGCCACGTCAATTGGCACTTTGGCGTCACGAACTCTATCTACAACTACCTGCCAGAGAGTCAGCCTATCTCAGGTTAGTGGTCACCATTGCACCACTCACCCAAGAACACTATTAACCCTAACTGAGTACGCTGCACTTCTCTTTGGGTCACGAACAGGATTTGCACGCTTGTTAGTGCAAAGCGTGAACTTTGTGCCTTATCCAGTTTGCCCTGTGACCAGAGTGACTTTTGGGACTTTATTTGCATTGTGGGGCCAGAAAAGTTTGCCTAAAGTGGACCGTAGGCGCTGTGCAGTGTTGTGCCACCATAAGGAAAAAGAACTGTGTGCTGAAAGTGATTTTTGTGAACTCTTTACTCATCCTGCTTGCTATCGGTGAATGGCACCCAAGATGGCCGCCCACCTCATGGACTGAAATTTGCTGCACCATTAGAGGAGTGTACAGGGTGCCACCCCTGAAGAGCGGGAAGCTTCGCCCGCCCACTTGCCTGTGATCAGTGGAAGGACGTCGCCTGTGCGCACCGCCCGCGGCCCGGCCTTTGAACCCTGCACGTCATTGCGCGGGCGCTGCGCCCGAGATCTCGCGGATTTGGCCTGTTGAACCCGGCGGGTGCCGGACTGATACCCATCGCCAGCAGACCCGGTAGAATACACCGGAGGGCATAAAAGTACTATAGGAGGACTGGAGAGGGCCGAGAGTATAGAGGTACACTACAGAAAACGCACGCCCCAGAGTCATTCTTAAAGGGACCGCACTGGCCAGACTGTTGCTCCTAACAACACCCCCAGTCGACTCAATGCGTTTTCAAGCGGCGCCACCATGTCGGATCCAGAAGTAAGCGAGCAGCCTGCCTCAGGGAGCCTGTAGCCACAGGCGGAACTACTGCCAACAGCCTGATGCCGCTGACGATGCCATATTATTTTGGGGCCCTATGGTTCCCCCGCTATACAGGAGAGCCTCATACTTTAAAAGACTTTAAGGACAAAATGGTGGCGTTGTTCAAACTATACCCTGTTAATGCAGAACAGCAGATGGAGATACTGTTAGCCCAGCTAGAAGGGCAGCCCGCAGAGAAGTCATGCCTGGCCTAACTCTGAGAGGAGCACCATGGACCAAATTTTTAGCCGCCTCAGAACCACTTTTGAAGCACGGACAGCGTCCGAAGTAAAGATGCGCTTCTTTGGGAAGAAACAGAAACCTGGTGAGTCGCTCCGTGATTTTACTCTATCTCTCCAGGAAGCTTTGGGGCTGTTGTTCAGATAGATCCCAGGGAGGCTGATACCCAAGACCAGACCCTGAGGGAACAGTTCATTGCAGGGATATACAACGAACAGTTAAAGCCCAATTGAAAATGTTATCTGCCCAACATCCTAGCAGTACCTTTCTGGACTTTAAGGAACTGGCCATTAGTATTTTGGGTCAAACCCTGCCTGCAGAACCAGTGGCCCCATCTGAGCCCCTAGCTTGTAAACCTACGTTGCCTACTATTAACCAGTTCGGGGCCAGCCAAGCAGCTCAGGCTCCAACCTCCGATACTGTTGCTATGTTAGTGGAACAGGTTAATCATCTCACTAAAGCCTGGAAAAGTGTGCAGGAAATTAGAGAGTGGGAAAACCAGTGATGTTAGAAGAGAAATTGCTTCTACCTCCAAAACCGTTTCCTCCTGCCTATCAGGAGTTTCACCCCAGAGATCCTGGGAGAAGTATAAGTGACCGGTTTAAGAACATAGCGGCCTGTCTGTAATTATTGCAAAAAGTTGGGCCACACAGAATCTACATGCTGAGCAGTTAAGCTGGCCACCCTTCGAGGCTGAGGACCGCCCTCGGGAGGTACAACAATAGGTCCAAAAGACCCAAGCTGGATGCCCGGTATGCTAGGGTCCCGTCCTAAAATAAGTGTCAAGATCAATGGGATCCCTTTTGAAGCTTTGTTGGACACTGGGTCTCAAGTCACCACTATTCAGCAGCCCACCTTTGAAAAATACTGGGACTCCAGCCTACTAACCCAGCCACCTGAGTCCTGGCTGGAGATCATCGCAAGTAATGGCAAGCCAGTGAAAGTCCATGGATACTGGGAGCCCACTCTCAAGTGGGAGAAGCTACTTTGCCTCAACAAGGAGTGATCGTGGTACATGCAGCAGATAGAGGGGGTCATCCTGTAATTGCAGGGACCAATGTCTTTAAAAACTGTTACCCTGAGGTGCTTAGACGCTGCACCAGACTCTGCCTACTGCCCCTCTGCATCCAAGAGAGCCATCCAAAAGACTATCAGTGTACTGTGTGCTCAGCAGAGGTTTGCTAATGAGAAAGGGGAGATCTGTACCGCCAGGATCCGTGATAATAGGCGGTGACTCTGCCGCTCAAACTCTCAAACCCTCCTGTGGTGTCGGTGCCGTTCTTGGAGTCCAGGAGCCAGGACTATTCAGCCCTGGTGGAGCCTATCCAGATGGAGAACTATCCTTATGTAGAGCTGCCAAGTGCCTGGTGACCGTCTCCCAAGGTAAAGAGTACCTGTCCGTCTGATTAACCTCAGTGATCAGCCTGTTGCGCTTACTAAGCACCTGCCCTGTTGCCAGCTTTCCCAGGTATTCTTCCAGGATGTCATCCGCCTGCCTATCACCGAGCCGCCAGCTGCAGCCCAAGGACATCTTCCTGTGAGGCGACTCACAAGTGCCCTGGTGGGGAGGAACTCCATGTCGGGACGAAAGATACCCCAACATCAACTGAAAGAATTCTGAATCTAGGATAAAGAAACACCATCAGGCCTTCAGTAAACATGCAACGGACTATGGAGAGAGTCAGTGTCATTCAGCACACACCATACCCACTGGCTCTCATCCTCCCCATCAAAGGGAGGTATAGACCCATACCACCTACTTCATACCAAACTGTTAAGGAGATGATCCAGGAAATGAAAGACTCAACATAATCAGGGACAGCCGTGAGTCCCTGGGCTGCACCCCTGGTTCTAGTAAAAAGAAAGATGCGCATCCGCTTTTGTGTAGATTATAGAAAGATAAATCAGATAACTCACAAAGATGCCTATCCATTGCCACGTATTGAGGAGTCTCTAACAGCTCTAGGCTCCTCAGCCTATTTCTCCACATTAGACTTAACCAGCGGGTACTGGCAAGTGCCCATGGCCCCTGAGGATAGAGAAAAGACTGCTTTTACCACTCCTATGGGCCTGTTCGAATTTAACTGTATGCCTTTCGGACTGTGCAGTGCCCAGGACTCTCAAAGCTAATGGAGCGGTGATTTAGGCCATAAGAACTTTGAGGCGGTGCTGTTGTATCTGGATGACGTTATCATCTATTCTAAAGCGTATAGAGGACCATTTAAAGCACTTAGCTGAGGTGTTTGAAATCCTTATTAAATACGGCCTCAAGATTAAACTGTCCAAATGTCACCTGCTTAAACCTGCTGTAAATACCTGGGACATGTTGTAGCGGAGAGGGGGTCCAGCTGATCCTGATAAGTTGGCTGCTGTCCGAAATTGGCTAGTCCCTACCACCGTAAAGAGGTGAGAGTTTCCTTAGCTGCTGGCTATTACCGGCGCTTTATCCCCCACTTTGCTCAAATAGCGGATCAATCCAGGAACTCCTGAGGGCAACCAAAAAAGAGCCCAAGATTCTGTCCCCATTGAATGGAATGAAGAGGAGATTGCATTCCAATTGTTAAAAAAAAGTTGACTGAGCCTCCGTGCTGGGATACCCAGACTACAGTAAGCAATTTCACCTTTACACAGATGCCAGTAGAAAGGCCTGGAGCAGTGCTGGCTCAAGTGCAAGAGGAAAAGAGAGAGTGATAGCTTACGATAGCCGGTCCTTAAAGGGAACTGAAAAGAATGATCAGAACTACAGCTCTTTCAAATTGGAGTTCTGGCCTTAGTGTGGCGGTAACAGAAAAGTTCAAGGACTATCTGGCTGCTACTCCATTTATTGCATTCACTGATAATAACCCTCTAGCTCACCTGAATACTGCTAAACTGGGAGCCTTAGAACAGAGATGGGCTTCTCGCCTTGCTAATTACGATTTCACAGTAAAGTACAGGGCTGGCCGTTCAAATGATAATGCTGATGCCCTGTCATAGGCTCCCCACTGAAATAGCACCTGATGACATGCGGGATGCCTGGGAAGATGTAGAAATGCCAGCATTTTATAACAGGTTTGCTCAACAGGACCAGGCTCAAGCTGCCAATAACAGAGCCACTGATCTTCCATCCTCTAACAAGCCTGAACCCAGAGAGGAAAAGTGGATTAAGTTGCAATCAGAGAGTAGAGTTCTCGGTGAACTGCTGGACTTCTCACCAGTGGCAGAGCCCCTGAAAGAATTCGACGAAAGACCGCAGACCCAGAACTAACCAATTGTGGAGGCAGCGTCAGCAACTTTTCCTTCAAAAGGCTCTATTGCTGCGAAGAAGCCTGGATCCTGTATCCAAATGACAGAGTGCACCAGATCCTCATCCACGTCGAGATACAGGTATGGTTTTGAAATGTATCATGACAGGTCTGGACATTTTGGGGTTCAAAAGACTGAGGCCACTGTCCGTAGGCGGTTCTATTGGGTCGGAATGAGAGAGGACATTGAGAGGTGGTGTCGGGAATGTACAGCCTGTGCCCTGAAGAGAGGTGAACACCATGATCAGAGAGCACCGCTGCATCCTATTGTAAGTACCGCCCCTCTTGAACTTGTTGCTAGTGATCACGTAAAGTTGGAGCCCAGTCGCTCAGGGTATACCTATGCTATGACTATTATTGATCACTTCACCAAGTTTGTCGTAGCAGTGCCTGTGAACGACCTGACAGCCAAGACGACAGCTGAGTTGTTCTGGAAACACTTCCTCCTGCCCCTACGGTTGTCCAGAAAAGATCCTCACCGACCAGGGACCCGCCTTTGAGTCTCATCTGTTCCAGGAGCTGTGCCGATTACACAACTGCCACAGAGGTCCGGACCACGACTCATCATCCACAAGGTAATGGACTCTGTGAAAAGATGAATCAGACCTTGATCGAAATGCTGAGAGCCGTGCCTCCTGAGACCAGAGGAGATTGGCCTAACCTGCTACCACAGCTCATGTATACCTACAACAATACCATTCATTGTTCCACCGGTACACTCCCTTTTACCTGATGTTTGGGCGTCAGGGTAAATTGCCTGCGGATCATTCCCTGGATGTACAAGTGCCTGACACCATAAATCCCCTGCCTAAAACTGACTGGGTAATTGAACACCAAAGGCGCCTGTTGAATGCTAAAGAGATTGTCCAGGAGCGGATGGAAGAGTGCCGGGAACGGCAACAAAGAGACTATGATCTGGCAGCCCATGCAGAGCCTCTTGCCGTGGGGATGTTGTATGGTTAAAAAATAACCACCGCACCAGTAAGTTGGACAGCAAATGGGAGCGGACTCCCTATGTTGTATCTGCCATCCCCAATGTTGGAAACCCATACCTATGAGATCACCAGAGAGGGTAAGGGTTCCCAAATTGTTCACAGAAACCGCCTAAAACTCTGCATGACAAAGGGGCCCATTGCTGGAGACTCCGGACCCCAGTCTCCTGTGCCAGGACTTTCTGCTCAGCCTGTGGAGCCCATGCAGGCTGTGGCAGATCTATTAAATGATGCTGAACCACTCCATTGGTTCCTCACACCCTGGTTAAACTTGTTGGTTCCTGCTCCAGCACCCACCGGCCTTTCATCTCCAGAGGAGCCAAATCAGGGTACCAGTGACGAGGGTCCCACTGAGGGAGACCCTTCTGCTCCTTCTGTTCTTCCTCCAATCCCGTTGCCATGGGAGGAAGAGACTCCCATTCTAAGGAGATCCACCCGGGTAACCAAGGGGTGCCCGCCAGCCCGTTTGGGAGACTTTGACTATGCTGGTGGGATCGCCCCCCTGGAAACTCCTGTGTAAGTTATCAGTTAAGTAAACTTTGTGCTCAGAATGGACTCCCTAGTGCGAGCCTCCATGCACTATTATATTGCATTCCGTTTGATTCTATTTTATTATGGACTTTTTCATTGTCATGGACTATCCTGGTTCCCTAACATCCGCTGTGCCAGGTCAGCGCCCCTGTTCCATATGGTTTCCTGATAAGAAGAGAATGTCGCCCTGTTTCCCTTCCGTTTTATGCTATGTCTTATTCATGTTTTATATTGTTGCATGTGTATCTTTATGCCTATTGTTGTGTAAAAGGAACACCCCACTAGAGTACGAGGCCGTACTCATTTCAAAGCAAGGGGGTATGCAGCATACGGGTGTTAATACCCGACACTGCAAAGGTTTATTATGTGTATGTACCTTTAATTTATTTCCTTGTACAGGCCTGCAGGGGTAGTGTCTACTACAGCCACTAGAGGGAGATAGTACGCCCCACTATATATAGGTAGGCCCAGGCAGAGTAGAGTTAGTTCAGTGCAGACAGTGGAGTCTGTGAAGTGTGTGCAGACAGAGTAGTCTGTGTGGGTCTCCTGCAATGTCCTCAGCAGGTAGCAAAGGAAATCCTCCAAGTGTAAAGAACCAAGGATAGAAGCCGTCTAAGAGGTATTTGGGCCTTGGATGATAAAGTAACCCAGGAGTAGACAGGTCAGAAGAATTGAAGTCACCGGTATCTACATAGAACCTGAGGAAATAGTGGAGAGTCTAATCCCTATGCAGATTTAGGCCTGCTTGATCTAAGAGGAGTTGCAATCTATATTCATCTGTGATCTATTCATCTGAAACTACTCTGCACTGCTATGTATTAAGGAACTGCGCTTCCATCCATTGATGTGCATGATTACCATCAAAGACTCTAGTAAAGTTCAAGTTCTGTTTTATCATCACGTGGTTCCTCATTTATTCCTACTATCAGCAAACGGTGTGCCACCGTTAATTGGCACTGGCGTCACGAACTCTATCTACAACTACCTGCCAGAGAGTCAGCCTGTCTCAGGTTAGTGGTCACCATTGCACTACCTCACCCAAGAACACAATTAACCCTAACTGGAGTACGCTGCACATTTCGTATCAAGTGGTGGTGCAGTTAGCTGTGGCGTGGAGACAAAACTTTTCCACATTTCTGCCATGCTAACCCTGCCCTCAGAGGAGCTGGCCGTGACACTGCTGCGTGGGCGACCTCTTGCTCATTCTCTTCCTTCGCCTTGGGCTTCCACCTGTTCCCCTGTGACATTTGGGAATCCTCTCAGGAGCGTGTCTACCACCGTGCGCTTGTACTCACGCATCTTCCTATCATGCTCCAGTGCATTAAGTAAGGTGGGCACATTGTCTTTGTACCGGGGATCCAGCAGGATGGCAACCCAGTAGTCTGCACACGTTAAAATGTGGGCAACTCTGCTGTCGTTTGGTCAGGCACTGCAGCATGTAGTCGCTCATGTGTGTCAGTCTCCCCAGAGGTAAGGACAAACTGTCCTCTGTGGGAGGCGTATCGTCATCGTCCTCTGTATCCCCCCAGCCACGCAACAGTGATGTGCCTGAGCTGTGTCGGGTGCCACCCCGCTGTGAACCTGCTTTCTCCTCATCCTCCTCCACCTCCTCCTCATGCTCCACGTCCTCCAATAGTGGGCCTTGGCTGGCCACATTTGTACCTGGCCTCTGCTGTTGCAAAAAACCTCCCTCTGAGCCACTTCTAACAGACTGGCCTGAAAGTGCTAAAAATGACCCCTCATCCTCCTCCTCCTGGGCCATCTCCTCTTCCATCATCGCCCTAAGCGTTTTCTCAGGGAGACATAGAAGTGTTATCGTAATGCTGATAACAGTGTCATCGCCACTGGCCATGTTGGTGGAGTACTCAAAACATCTCAACAGGGCACACAGGTCTCGCATGGAGGCCCAATCATTGGTGGTAAAGTGGTGCTGTTCCGCAGTGCGACTGACGCGTGCGTGCTGCAGCTGAAACTCCACTATGGCCTGCTGCTGCTCGCACAGTCTCTTCAGCATGTGCAAGGTGGAGTTCCACCTGGTGGGCACATCGCATATGAGGCAGTGAGTGGGAAGGCCGAATTCTGCTGTAGCGCAGACAGGCGAGCAGTGGCAGGATGTGAACACCGGAAGCGCGCACAGACGGCCCGCACTTTATGCAGCAGCTCTGACATGTCGGGGTATTTGTGAATTAACTTCTGCACCACCAAATTCACCACATGCGCCAGGAAAGGGATGTGAGTTAAACCGGCTTGTCCCAGAGCTGCGACGAGAATTCTCCCATTATCGCACACCATCAGGCTGGGCATGAGGCCCACCGGCAGAAACCACTCGTCGGTCTGTTGTTCAATACCCCGCCACAACTCCTGCGCGGTGTGTGGCCTGTCCCCCAAACATATGAGTTTCAGAATGGACAGCTGCTGACGTTTACCCCGGGCTGTGCTGAAGTTGGTGGTGAAGGTGTGTGGCTGACTGTATGATCTGGTGGAAGCAGAGGAGTAGGAAGCCGAGTAGGAGGAGGAGGCTACAGGAGGCAAATATTGATGCCCTGCGATCCTTGGCGGCGGAAGGAGGTGCGCCAAATAACTCTCCGCCTGGGGCCACTACATTTGCCCATTGTGCAGTTAGGGAGATATAGCGTCCCTAGCCGTGCTTACTGGTCCACGTATCTGTGGTTAGGTGGACCTTGCCACAGATGGCGTTTGCCCAGTGCACACTTGATTTTATCGGATACTTGGTTGTGCAGGGAAGGCACGGCTGTCTTGGAGAAGTAGTGGCAGCTGGGAACATCATACTGTGGGACAGCCATGGCCATCAGCTGTTTGAATCTGTCGGTGTCTACCAGCCTGAATGACAGCATTTCAAAGGCCAGTAGTTTAGAAATGCTGGCATTTAGGCCCAGGGCTCAAGGGTGGCTAGGTGGGAATTTACGCTTTCTCTCCAAGGTTTGTGAGATGGAGAGCTGAACGGCGCCGTGTGACATGGTGGAGATGCTTGGTGATGCAGGTGGTTGTGTCGGTGGCACATGCTCTGTTTGGTGTGTGGCAGGTGCGAAAATTCCTCCCGTGGCGGAGGAAGAGGCCGAGGCAGCAGCAGAAGAGGGAGCAGGGGGAGCCTGAGTGAGTTCCTTGTTTTTAAGGTGTTTACTCCACTGCAGTTCATGCTTTGTATGTAGATGCCTGGTCATGCAGGTTGTGCTAAAGTTCAGAACGTTAATGCCTCGCTTTAGGCTCTGATGGCACAGCATGCAAACCACTCGGGTCTGGTCGTCAGCACATTGTTTAAAGAAGTGCCATGCCAGGGAACTCCTTGAAGCTGCCTTTGAGGTGCTCGGACCCTGGTGGCGGTGGCCAGTAGCAGGCAAACTCTCTTGGTGGCGGCTTTTCTTCTTTTGCCCCCTGCTCCCTCTTTTGCTACGCTGTTGGCTCGGTCTCACCACTGCCTCTTCCTCTGAACTATGAAAGTCAGTGGCACGACCTTCATTCCATGTGGGGTCTAAGACCTCATCGTCCCCTGCATCGTCTTCCACACAGTCTTCCTCCCTTACCTCCTGTTCGGTCTGCACACTGCAGAAAGACGCAGCAGTAGGCACCTGTGTTTCGTCATCATCATCATGTTTGCCGTCATAATCCCTCCAGAGTTCGTACCCGATCCTACGCACTATTTTATTTTTTTCTGCATGGGAGCGGGTCTGGTCATATCCTTGCTCCAGCATGCACTGCAATATAAAAAAAAAGCATATAGTCAGATTTTATAACGGTAACTTTAAATCTAATATTTCACTTTCAAACACTAATCATTTTTGGTTTGGTGGTGGAGATGATGAATAAATGTTGGTGACTATGGCTAAGGCAGCACACCGCGAGAGGTTCCCCGGGCTTAAACTACGACATGCAGAGCTTTCAGTTAGACTGTCTCTCGCCGTGCGCTGCCTTACTGCTATACGTCCTAGAGAGCTGAGTCCCGATCTAAAACTTTCCCAGACACCTGATGTACCCGTCTGCCAAATTTAATGAAGATCGGTCCAGTCGTTTGGTCGCCCATAAATAACAGACAGACAGAAACTAATTTTTATATATATGAGATTAGTAATTATTAATGATTTGGGGCAATAAGTATTGTTTGTGAATGCCAACAATTCTTGTTTCCACAAATCATTTATATGTTAGCACTGCAGTAAGCAAACTATGTGAAATGAGATTTTATATGTATTGCGAAAATTTGAGAATCTTTTATCTCCATAAACATACATTTGAATGTTACAAGCGTGTCACATGTACTTATAGCTGTAATGTAATGTTCAATAACTTGCTGTTATCAGGATATCTTCCTCCTCTCTGGTGAAATTGTTTCCGACCATCTTTGGTCGCATGGACCGCATGCACCAACAAAACTTGTTGTAACTGCTCCCAGGAAGAAGCCACGCCCGTATGTGCGCGTGCGCATGCACATAAGCACGCGCACATACAAATAAGTTATTGCCTACTGCTGAACTTGAATAACATCTGTACGCACACGAATATTTCTATGAAAATTATTCGCATTATAGTCGCTGTGTACAGATACAGAACTACAAATACGATTGGCTTGTTCGAATTAGCGAATATGGTGAATGCGAATATATCACTATATTCGCTAATTCAAAAAATGCATTTGCAATAGGAAAGTTGCGTATAGACAGCTCTAAGTTGGATACTCTGGAGGTCACTGTTAAGGGGGCGAGTTACTGTGGAAATCATTGTGGAGGTCACTGTTAAGGCAGCAGGTAACTATGAAGGTGACTGTTAAGGGAGCAGGATACTGTGGAGGTTACTGATAAGGGAGTGGGGTACTGTAGAAGTCACTGTTAAAGGGAAGGGCACTGTGGAGGTCACTGTTAAGGGGGCAAGCCCCTGTTGAACTCAGTGTTAAGGGGTGGGGAGCTATGGAGGTAACTGTTAGGGGGGTATGTTGTAGAGGTCACTGTTATGGGGGGATACTGTCAATATCTTTTAACGACACACAAACATTAAATGACATAGATGAAATATACCTGTGAGAACCTAGGTCCTTCCGCTAGTCTCTTATATATATATACAAATTTGTTTCTGTCTGTTTGTCTGTTCTTTATGCGCGACCAAACGACTGGACCGGTCTGCACCAAATTTGGCACATAGGTACATCAGGTGTCCAGGGGGAGGGGGGGGGGTTTGTCTTGGTCTCAGCTCTCTGGGACGTACCGTTCCCAAAATATTCCCCAAAAAATGCAAATATGGCACCATCTCATGACCTGCATTAGCAAATAGAAGCCTGCAGGTCTTTCACTCATATCCAAATTGCCATACAGTCACCTGACTCTTATCAGCCAATGAAAGCTCGAAGGTCCTTCAGTTTTGACATGCACACAGTTTTACACCAGACTTCCATAACAAACCAGTCATTTTTCTTCACTGCTGTAGGTCAAGGGCAAGGGTGCTGTGGCTGACATTGTTAAGAGAGTGTAGTGCTCTGGAGGTCACAGTTAAGTGCACGGTCCACTATGGAGGTCAATGTTAAGGGGCAGAGTGCTGTAGAGGTTACTGTTAGGTTGCGGGCTATTGTGGAAATCACTGTTAAGGAGATGTGGTACTGTGGAGGTCACTGTTAAGGGGGCAGGATGCTGTAGAGGTCACTGTTAGTTATGAGCGGGAGGTGCCATATTCGATTTTGCGATATTTCGCGAATATTCGATTGAATATGTGTAATATATTCGTCAAAATCGAATATTCATCAATAGTCTATATATTGCCAATGTTACGCACATTTATATTTGCGTTTTGCGATTTGAACTTTGAACAGTGTATACAGGCAAATTTCCTATTGAGTTTGCTTATTAGAATCAACGAAGATATTGAATATAGCACTATATTCTCAATCTTCATTATATTCTAGCAAGCCAACCATTAGGAACTCAGTTCTAAGTTGAATTCGCAATGCGATTAATGCAGGTTATATTAATCGCATTGCGAATTCAACTTACCACACTCTGCGTCAACTACGTAATTTTCCATGGGAGTTTTGCCATGGATCCCCCTCCGGTATGCCACAGTCCAGGTGTTAGTCCCCTTGAAACAACTTTTCCATCACTATTGTGGCCAGAAAGAGTCCCTGAGGGTTTTAAAATTCGCCTGTCTATTGAAGTCTATGGCAGTTCGCCCTGTTCGCCATGTTTGCCCATTGGCGAACATTTGCCTAAATTCACGTTCGCAGCTCGCGAACGGAAAATTTTATGTTTGTGACATCTCTATTACCTAATGCAAAGACTCTAGCTCAGGTATTCATCAGTGAAATCGTGAAGCTTCACGGGGTCCCTTCCGATGTTGTTTCGGATCGGGGGTACACAGTTATTTCTAAGTTTTGGAAAGCTTTTTGTTCATCGTTTGGGGGTACACTTGTCCTTTTCCTCAGCTTTCCATCCTCAATCGAATGGACAGACTGAGCGTACCATCCAAAACCTTGAGACATACCTAAGGTGTTTTGTGTCTGAAAACCAAGAGGTGTGGTCATCATACTTACCACGCAGAAAAGTTCAGGGGCACACACTTATAAATAATGAAATGGAGTGCAATCAATAGTCTGAAAACAACAATATACACAAATAAGGACTACAAGAGAGCCCAAGAAGACTATTATATGAATGCACATCCAATCATACAGTTAATAAAATATAATTTATTAATATGAACAAAAAGGAGACACACAAAAGAACATTAAAAATTGTATACAATGGCATCCAGTGTGGGTATACAATGACCCAACACTGCGGCGGAGTCCGGGGCACAATACAGTATCAAAATTACATGACCAACTAACTGAGCACAGGCATGAACAAATACATGCAATCAATCAAAAGATAAACTTAATGTGGAATACAAGACTGAACAGCATGAATAAAAATTGAAACAATGCATCAGACCCTGTGCCTAATACCCACACATGGACTACCGCCGGATAAGAAGAAACGCCCCACGCATATCGTCGGCAACGTCCGGCTTCGTCAGGGGTAACAGGTCCAATGTGCATACATCCTTATATATTATAAGAAAGGTGGATAAATGATTCTCACCTGCCCATAATAGTCAAAGTATTTACAGGCGGCATGTCCTGCGCCAGAGTACGCCTATATGTGACGTATAGCTAGAGTGGCGTGTCCTGTGCCAGACTGTCCTGTGCCATCACTTTCATCTGTATGGCAGAAGGTGCAAGCTAACTTGGAAAAATATGGGGGGTAAATATAAATGCATGGCTGATAAGTAACGTTCGCCAGGTCCGGACCTAGGAGTGAATGACTATGTGTGGTAGTCTACTAGGAATATTAAGTTAAAGGTTCTCTCTTGGAAACTAGGTTCTAGGTTCATTGGTCTTTACAAAATAGTAGCCATCATTAACCCCGTGGATTTTCGCCTGGAGCTACCTCAGACTTTTAAAATCCATAACGTCTTCCATAAGTCGTTACTCAAAAGGTATGTTGCACCTCTAGAACCGTCACCGCTACCACCCCCTCCTGTTATTGTTGATGGTAATCTGGAGTTTCAAATATCCAAAATTGTTGATGCTCATCGGGTCCGCCGCTCTCTTCAATATCTGGTGCATTGGAGGGGTTACGGTCCCAAGAAAAGAATGTGGGTACTAGCATCAGAGGTAAAAGGCAACAGGTTAGTTCGGGCTTTCCATGCCTCTTATCCTGAGAGACCTGGGTGTCCGAGGCCTCTCGTAGAAAGGCGGGTACTGTCACGAGGTTGTCAGAAGCCACGTCTGACTCGGTTATACCGGGGTGGCTGCGCGTTCTATGTCTAAAGATAATGCTGTTACTTAATGGTAGCTTTCTGTGTTTGCCTTGCAATCCTTTTTGTCTCACTCAGGGATCCGTAGCTTCTTCTCCTCAGCTGTTTCTTGTCCGCCACTCCCAACCTCCTTATATTCCCCCTTCCCACTTCTCTTTTTGCCAGATATAGAGCTTCCTGCCTAAACTTCTATACTGACCCACTGGAGCTTTGTAGCTGTTGTTCCTGGTTGTCGTACCAGAGCGTTACCCTCCGGATCCCTGTTGGGCTTTTATTGTTCACTGTTGTCGCCCACCTGGGCTTATATGTTTTGTCTGTATTGTCTGTCCTCTCCCTGGTGTTTTCCTTTAATATTAGTGGTGAGGACTAGTGCTCCCACCGCCCTATTCACTACTTAGGGCTCAGCTTAAGGAAAGCCAGGGTTTAGACACGTGATCGGCATACGGGTGAAAAACCCGTCTAGGGACGTCAGGGCAGTCAGGTGCCAGCTTCTAGGTGAGTTAGGAGTCACCACCTTTCCCTCTGCCTTGGACAGGGCTTTTTCCTTTTCCCTCCCTTTGCGTCACAGGTCTGTGATCGGCACACCGGTCGTGATACTAAGTCAATGAAAATTTTGACATGTGTAAAGGCACTCTAAAAAACCTTAAGGACAGAAATCCAATTCAGAGCGACTTGGCATGCTCTGAACTGGATTTCTATCCTTAAGGTTTTTTAGAGTGCCTTTACACATGTCCCAGTAAGCTATATGATTTGGGGTGAAAAAAAATGGGAAGGTTATAAAGGGAAAACATCTTGATTGATCAAAAAGATTCCAAAGTGTCAGGACAAAAAATGCAATATGCCTTAAAATTGAACTAAACAAAAAAACGAATGTGCATACTTCAATGTTTTTTTAAAAAAAAAACTAGTAAATTGGCTGAATGAAGTGAGATTTACACATAGAAAAGCCAAATGAAAATTAGCACTAACTCATCAATAAAAGAAAACAAGGTTACTGTGGGCTAAATCATGAAGCTTGGATAATTTGGCCTTTTGACCGCAGATTTTGCTACAATGGTTCTCAGGAGCCATGTGGCATTTGAGGTACAGCTCTAGAAGAATCAGTAGAAACTATTCACTTTTGCACCCATTTAATCAAAATGACAACAAGAAAAATCGTTGTGCAACAATTGACCCATAACATACATTTTTGTCCAGTGACAAAAAATGTATGTTATGGGTCAATTGTTGCACAACGATGTTCCTTGTTGTCATCTTGATTTGGGTGCGAATATTGTGTTGGGCGCGAATATTCGAATCGAGAATTTGCGAAGATTTAGAATATAGTGCTATATATTCGTATTCGCGAATATTCTAGATTTTTTTTTCCCTCTGAATCCATGTTCTCTCCCCGCTTCTTGCTTGTTGGCCAATGAGAAGGCTGCAATGTCTTGGTCTGAGCTTAGAAACATCCCTAGCAACCAATAGAAAAATTGCTTACCCCTTACTATATAAGAACCTCCCCAGCACCCATTTTCTGCAGTTTTTTTATTTTAATTTTTTTCAGTTCTGAGTTTTTTCATTCTTGTGCTTTGTCCTTTGCTGTGTCACATTACATTAGATAGTTAGTTAGCCTATATATATAAAATAGATAGTTAGTGGGAGATAGTCAGTGTAGCTAATAGGTTCCAATGCTGGGTGTTAGTTAGTGTGATTCTGCTGTCCATACATACATGCAGGGGCGTAACTACCAAGCAAGGGAAGCAGCTGCTTCGGGGCCCGGGCTTACAGGGGGCCCGGCAAGCACGTGTTGTCCTCACTCCTCTCCCTTCGCTAATTACTCAGTGAATCGCAGTGTGCTCTCGCCCTTGTCTACTTAAAACTTATTTTTTCTTTCTTTCAGAAAAGCTTGCCCTGGTGATCGAACCTGTGACCATTAGGTTCAAAGGCAAGACACTTAACCACAAAGCCATATGAGCTGATAAGCCAGATAGCTTAAAAAAAAAAAAAAAATAAGACCTCTAGATGTGGAGAACTTTGATAGAGTATCCATACACATTACAGCTGCACCAGCACATTGTATATGGATGTAGCAGAGCTTGGTGTGTTGGGGCAGCTGTAATGTGTATAGATACACTATCAAAGTTCTCCTTATCTAGAGGTCTTATTTTTTTTTTTTAGCTACCTGGCTAAACAGCTCATATGGTCTTGTGGATAAATGGCTTGCCTTTCATCCTAATGGTCACAGGTTCGATTCCCTTCACAAACTTTTCTGAAAGACAGGATTTTTTTTTTTTTTTTTTTTTTTAATACTGGACTTTTACTTTACTGCCACAGGGGAGGAGGGGGCTATTGGCACTATAATATTGGCAAATGGGGGGGGAGAGATAGGCACTTCATATTGGCACACACATTAGGGGGCAGGGGAGAGGATGGCACTATGATATTGGGATGGGGAAGACAGAGGCACTTGATATTGGCACATTATAGGGGGCACTATGGGGAGAGGAGCACTATGGGGGCATCTGGTGCTATATGGCTGGCTACTGGCACATTATAGGGTGGGTTTATATGGCTGACTACTGGCACATTATAGGGGGGGTTATATGGCTGATTACTGGCACATTATAGGAGGGGTTATATGGCTGACTACTGGCACATTATAGGGGGGTTATATGGCTGGCTACTGGCACATTATAGGGGCTGGGGGCTATATGGCTGACTACTGGCACATTATAGGGGGGCTATATGGCTGGCACATTATAGAGGGGGAGCGAAACGCGCGGGTAGGGGGGGCCCAATACAAAAATTTGCTGTGGGGCCCAGTCATTTCTAGCTACGCCCCTGCATACATGCTACATATATAGTGCTGTTACAAGTTCACAACAATGCTTAGTGCATCAATCACTAATATGTAGTCAGACCTGCTAAAATGTGAAGTTGCATGTATTGCACAGAAATATGTGCATCATTAATTGCGGATTTGCGAAATATAGAATTTGCAAGTTTATGATGATTATTCCCACAAATATTCATGAAATATTGTGATTTCGAATATTGTCCCTGCCACTGATCACTATTAAGGATAAGCGAACCAGTTGAAACCGAACCAGGTTCAATTTGAACTTTGCTATTTTTCTAATACAGTGCGTAGCATGATTTTCATGCCCATGTCAGTGGGAAAAAAAGCACTAGGGAGGAAGAAGAAGGGTTTCACATCACCCTAAGAGGAATTGGGGAGGACTTTCTATGATTGCAGCAAGCAGGGAGATGCCTTAGTAGAATGAACAGAATGTGCTGGGCTGTGAATGTGTATGGTTGGGGCAGTTAGGCGATCTTAGGTAGTCAGGGAGATTGAAAAAACAATAACGGGCAGTCAGAAATCAATAAAGACTATTGCTAGGGAGAGTGAAGGGAAAGCCTAGGATTACAAAGAAGGAGAAGAAGAATTGTGTGTGTAGAATAGAGAGGCAGGAAAGTTGTCAGGGAGAAAGGAGTGAGGATCTATGGCCAACGTGCCTCCTAGTAGAACTGCAGCTGTAGAACTCAAAAGCCGCTACCTGCAAGCAAATACTTTCATTTTTCCCCCATTGTCACATAAATTCTTTTTGTGGGGTTCAATTTAATTAAGCAGGACATATATATGACTACTTCAGCAATACCCAAGGTGTGGCAGCAATTTACCAGTATGTGTATTAAGGTAAAATTGGGTAGTTTATCAGTATCTGATCTGTGGGGTCTGACACCCTGGACCTGCCATTCAGCTGTTTGAGAAGGTACCAGGGCTCCTGTGTGCTCCGTGGCCTTCTTTGTGCTTAGCAAGCACAGCACCGTACACTGTATAGAGGCTGTGCTTGGTACCGTGCTCAGCCACATATGAGGCAGCATATGTAGATGACTAGTGCATCAATATCAGAAGTTTCTCACTCCTCAGGCTGATTCCTATGAATAGACTTCGCCTTGCTGGCGGTGCCACATCTTGTCACTGTTGCTGTCTGTCTGCATAACATCACATTTTGTATGACTGCATTCTGAGGCCTGCATCATGTTACTAATGCCTCAATCATCCGTTTATGTGTATTCAGTTTCCACACATTTGAAATTTAAATTTGTGTGTAACATAGTAACATAGTACATAAGGCCGAAAAAAGACATCTGTCCATCCAGTTCGGCCTGTCATCCTGCTAGTTGATCGAGAGAAAGGGAAAAAAAAAACTGTGAGATAGAAGCCAATTTTCCCCACTTGAGGGGAGTAAAAAATTCCTTACTGACTTCATTCAGGCAATCAGAATAACTCCCTGGATCAACGACCCATCTCTAGTAGCTATAGCCTGCAATATTATTACACTCCAGAAATACATCCAGGCCCCTCTTGAATTCCTTTATTGTACTCAACATCACCAGCTTTTCAGGCAGAGAGTTCCATAGTCTCACTGCTCTTACCGTAAAGAATCCTCTTCTATGTTAGTGTACAAACCTTCTTTCCTCCAGACGCAGAGGATGTTCCCTCGTCACAGTGACAGTCCTGGGGATAATTAGATGATGGGAGAGATCTCTGTACTGACCCCTGATACATTTATATATAGTTATTAGATCTCCCCTCAGTCGTCTTTTTTCAAAAGTAAATAACCCTAATTTTGATAATCTTTCAGGGTACTGTAGTTGCCCCGTTCCAGTTATTACTTTAGTTGACTCCTCTGAACCCTCTCCAGCTCTGCTATGTCTGCCTTGCTTCACAGGAGCCCAGAACTGTACACAGTACTCCATGTGTGGTCTGACTAGCAATTTGTAAAGTGGTAGGACTATGTTCTCATCACGGGCGCCTATGTCCCTTTTGATGCAACTCATTATCTTATTGGCCTTGGCAAAAGCTGCCTGACACTGGTTTTTGCAGCTTCGTTTGCTGTTTAATAAAATTCCTAGATCCTTTTCCATGTCAGTGTTATCGAGTGTTTTACCATTGTGGGGAGTTGCTCTGGTAGACAGCGGTGCGGGTGCAGTACAGAGGCAAAGGGAGTCCAGGTAGTGCAGCAAACAGTGTTTTATTTCACACTTGCACAAACAAAACTCAAAACAGTCACTTAGTGTTACTTCACACATTTGGCAAAAACGTGAGGCAAAACAAAAGTCCAAGACGGGATCAAATCACCTGTGTGGTTTAGGAGCGTGTTTGCACCTGGCTGTCAGCCCAGCCGCAGTAAAGTCCAACCTCAGGCTTCCAGACAGACTGCACGCCTCTTTGCAAGCTCTTGCTTCCAGCCCTGAGAGCTCCACAGTAACACCATCAGCTTCCAGGATAATCACCTCCCCACCTGCTTAGGTGGCTGCCTTTTAAAGGCCCGGAAAAAGTCCGGCCTGGACCGTGGGGGAATAGTCTCCCACCCAGCACTTGACTATTCCCAATAAGAGCCGGCCCGGAACGGCTTTGTAGCCAAACTAAATACCAATGTGTCAAGCAGCACTAGCTGCTGCTGACACACAAAAAATCCGGCTCTTATCTCACCGAGGCCAGGAACCTCGGTGACACGTACCTTCCGTCGACGACGGAACCTTGCGCCCTCTTACACCATTTAGTATGCACGGGTGACTTGCATTATTCCTTCCCATGTACATAACTTTACATTTGTCAGTGTTAAACCTCATCTGCCACTTATCTGCCCAAGCCTCCAATCTATCCAGATCCCTCTGTAGCAGTATATTGTCCTCTTCAGTGTTAATTACTTTACACAGTTTAGTGTCATCTGAAAAATGTATATTTTACTGTGCAAGCCTTCTACAATATATTGAAGAGAATAGGGCCCAGTACTGACCCCTGAGGGACCCCACTTTTGACAGTTGCCCAATCTGAGTGTGAACCGTTAATAACCACCCTCTGCGGCATTGTGTAATATGGGGGCATGCTATACAGCCGCTACAGCAGCACTGGCGAGTCATGTTACGATCCACCATGGAGGTTCTTACAAGGGGGTCAGATTCATTGGAATTGAATTGATCCCGATTCCAGCAAGAGGAGGAGACTGGAACCGTAAGATCCTCCAACGCGAAACATGATGGATATATGAACTACATACCATGGCTCCCAGTGGTCTAAATGACCAGCTCCTTTTTGGTTGCTATATCTAATTACCAATGTTGTAATCCTCAGACACCCCGGCCTCCCTCTATACAAGGGGGATACGTATATAATAATATAAAAAAAAAAAAAGGGGGGGATGATTGTGTCTATGCATATGTACTCTGCATCTAATCAAATGACCCTTCAAACTGGTATCTGCACGGTTACATGTGTGCAATCTTGGTTTACAGGCTATAACACGACTTATTAGCCTGTATAGGCCATCATGTGTGTCTTTCTTCATCCATTTAATTAGTTACATTTCTTATGATGGACATCTATATCGTATCTATAACATATAACACATATATATCCTCCTTATGTAGGTACCTCTTTCTTGCGAGCATCAATTGACCTGTCTCTTAAACCTCAGCTAAAAAGATGCCGTATTGCTGATTTATTTTAAACTGGCATCATCTATCAATAAGTTCATTTATTGGGGCTTAAGAAATTTGGAGAGGTTTGGTTCCTCCCTCCATATATGCCCTTTAATACCCGCCCGATATCACCTCTCTAGGCTGAAGGACCTTTGGCCACTCCCCTGTGCTTTATCAGGTGGAGAGTGACGTATACTTCTTGCCTCCTGAGGGGCCGCGGCTTCAGGGTCACATGATCGGCATTCGAGCGTCATAGTAGATCACTTGACACCTGACGCAGCCTTAGGGGCGGTACTTTTAGCCACCCGCGGCCTTTTTAAACGAGGCAAACCTGATTCGGGTGCTGCCATCACTATTACATGCACACCATACCCTCTGGTCCATGTGCCATTGCCTGGACTTTTGGGACCAAGCCAGGGCTGTCATCTGCTCTGGGCTATGTACTTCTAATTGCCAACACCTTTGGGCGCCGGATGCAGCCTATATCTTCACATCTACCTGGCTGCTTCCTATAAGGGCTGGACGACATCAGTTCCTCCTTTTTGTGCATCTCACCTGACTGATAAGTATCACGGTTTATTATCACAGTTGCTCATGGTCTATCGATACTTACGTCCATCCATTGAGATTTGATTCCCTGGTGAATTAGCTGTATGCTAGGGAAACGCGTTGGGATGTAATTACATGGGACATTTGTTCCTTGTTCAACTATAACATAACCTATTATTGTGATTCCCTGACTATCTACGTTTCCATATCTTTTTGTCTCGACGAAGTTGGGCAGTCGCTGTCCTGTCGGCAGGGAAACTCAGGGAACAACAATTCACATCTAACAGGAGCTGTTAGGGGTAGTGTTGAGCGAACAGTTCGAGCACAGTTCGGGTTCCTACCGAATTTTGGGGTGTCCGGGACATGGACCCGAACCCGGACATTTTGAAAAAAGTTCGGGTTCGGGTTCGTTGTTCGTCGATTACTTCCCGCTTTCTGAAGGGCTGCACAGCAGCCAATCAGCTAGCGTTTTACTTCTTGCCCTAAGAGCCCATCACAGCCATGCCTACTAATGGCATGGCTGTGATTGGCCAAGTGCAGCATGTGACCCAGCCTCTATTTAAGCTGGAGTCACGTAGCGCTGCACGTCACACTGCTCTGATTAGTGTAGGGAGAGGACGCAGCTTCTGTCAGGGCGAGATTAGGCAGGGTAAAGTCAGCAACAGCACCTACTGAACGGATCGATCTACAGCTGTGAATGATTGAACTTCTGCTAGTTACTTGCTAACTGGTTTTTAGGCTGCACAGAGCGTTTTTCTGTCACTTATTTTCTGGGTTGATCGGCGGCCATTTTGTGACTTGTGGTGCACCAGAACAAGCTGCCACCAAGTCCATCAATCCATCAATACTAGTTTTTTTTGCTATATCCTACATCAGGGGCTTGGCTGTGCTAATTGTCACCCCTAGAAACTCAGGATAGCAATTTCTATATTTTATTAAGGGGTTAATTACAATTGCCCAAATACCAATCCCCTAAATCTGGTGTTCCAGCTTTGGCTAGACAATATAATACTGTCTGCTGTCTGGCAAAGGATAGATTATTTTCTGTGGTGAAATTCAATTGCCAAAATAGCAATACTCTGAATCTGGTGACCCAGCTGTTGCAGGCAAAGTTTCATAGTGTCCGCAAAAACATATATTTTGTTCTGGGGTAAAATTAATTTGCCAAAATAGCAATACCCTGAATCTGGTGTCCCAGCTGTTGCAGGCCAAGTTTCATAGTGTCCGCCAAAACATATATTTTGTTCTGGGGTGAAATTAATCTGCCAAAATAGCAATACCCTGAATCTGGTGTCCCAGCTGTTGCAGGCCAAGTTTCATAGTGTCCGCCAAAACATATATTTTGTTCTGGGGTGAAATTAATTTGCCAAAATAGCAATACCCTGAATCTGGTGTCCCAGCTGTAGCAGGCCAGGTTTCATAGTGTCCGCCAAAACATATATTTTGTTCTGGGGTGAAATTAATCTGCCAAAATAGCAATACCCTGAATCTGGTGTCCCAGCTGTTGCAGGAAAGGTTTCATAGTGTCCACCAAAACATATATTTTGTTCTGGGGTGAAATTAATCTGCCAAAATAGCAATACCCTGAATCTGGTGTCCCAGCTGTTGCAGGCCAGGTTTCATAGTGTCCGCCAAAACAAATATTTTGTTCTGGGGTGAAATTAATTTGCCAAAATAGCAATACCCTGAATCTGGTGTCCCAGCTGTTGCAGGCCAGGTTTCATAGTGTCCGCCAAAACATATATTTTGTTCTGGGGTGTAATTAATTTGCCAAAATAGCAATACCCTGAATCTGGTGTCCCAGCTGTTGCAGGCCAAGTGTAAATCTGTCCATAAAGGATACCTTTCATCCAGGGCCTAAATACTAGCCCTAAAAGAGATATTCCCTAAATCAGTGGTTACTGCTGTGCCTGGATTAGTGTAATACGCTACATAAACAAATAGGCAGATAGTGTTAGGTGCCTGTAAAAAAGGCCTGAATTTGAAATCAATACATTGGGCCAAATATTTTTTCCTTATTGTGGTGCTTGGTGAACGGTAACAATGAGGAAAACATCTAGTAAGGGACGCGGACGCAGTCGTGGTGGTGTTAGTGTACCCTCTGGTGCTGGGAGAGGACGAGGCCATTCTGCCACAGCCACACGCCCTAGTGAACCAACTACCTCAGGTTCCAGTACCCACCAGAATTTACAGCGATATTTGGTGGGGCCCAATGCCGTTCTAAGGATGGTAAGGCCTGAGCAGGTACAGGCGCTAGTCAATTGGGTGGCCGACAGTGGATCCAGCATGTTCACAACATTATCTCCCACCCAGTCTTCTGCTGAAAGCGCACAGGTGGCACCTGAAAACCAAGCCCATCAGTCTGTCACATCACCCCCATGCATATCAGGGAAACTGTCAGAGCCTCAAGTTATGCAGCAGTCTCTTATGCTGTTTGAAGACTCTGCTGGCAGGGTTTCCCAAGGGAATCCACCTAGCCCTTCCCCAGTGGTGGAAGACATAGAATGCACTGATGCACAACCACTGATGTTTCCTGATGATGAGGACATGGGAATACCACCTCATCGGAGTCCGCACGTCTCTGATGATGACGAAACACAGGTGCCAACTGCTGCGTCTTTCTGCAGTGTGCAGACCGAACAGGAGGTCAGGGAGGAAGACTGTGTGGAAGACGATGCAGGGGACGATGAGGTCCTAGACCCCACATGGAATGAAGGTCGTGCCACTGACTTTCATAGTTCAGAGGAAGAGGCAGTGGTGAGACCGAGCCAACAGCGTAGCAAAAGAGGGAGCAGGGGGCAAAAGCAGACCAGCCGCCGCCAAGAGAGTTCGCCTGCTACTGGCCACCGCCACCAGGGACCGAGCACCCCAAAGGCAGCTTCAAGGAGTTCCCTGGCATGGCACTTCTTTAAACAATGTGCTGACGACAAGACCCGAGTGGTTTGCACGCTGTGCCATCAGATCCTGAAGCGAGGCATTAACGTTCTGAACCTTAGCACAACCTGCATGACCAGGCATCTACATGCAAAGCATGAACTGCAGTGGAGTAAACACCTTAAAAGCAAGGAACTCACTCTGGCTCCCACTGCTCCTCTTCTGCTGCTGCCTCGGCCTCTTCCTCCGCCTCGGGAGGAACGTTGGCACCTGCCGCCCACCAAACAGAGGATGTGCCACCGACACCACCACCTGCATCACCAAGCATCTCCACCATGTCACACGGCAGCGCTCAGCTCTCCATCTCACAAACCTTGGAGAGAAAGCGTAAATTCCCACCTAGCCACCCTCGAGCTCTGGGCCTGAATGCCAGCATTTCTAAACTACTGGCCTTTGAAATGCTGTCATTCAGGCTGGTGGACACAGACAGCTTCAAACAGCTGATGTCCATGGCTGTCCCACAGTATGTTGTTCCCAGCCGCCACTACTTCTCCAAGACAGCCGTGCCTTCCCTGCACAACCAAGTATCCGATAAAATCAAGTGTGCACTGCGCAACGCCATCTGTGGCAAGGTCCACCTAACCACAGATACGTGGACCAGTAAGCACGGCCAGGGACGCTATATCTCCCTAACTGCACACTGGGTAAATGTAGTGGCGGCTGGGCTGCAGGTGGAGAGTTTCTCGGCGCATGTCCTTCCGCCGCCAAGGATCGCAGGGCATCATTATTTGCCTCCTGTAGCCTCCTCCTCCTACTCAGCTTCCTCCTCTGCTTCCACCAGCTCATCCAGTCAGCCACAAACCTTCACCACCAACTTCAGCACAGCCCGGGGTAAACGTCAGCAGGCCATTCTGAAACTCATATGTTTGGGGGACAGGCCCCACACCGCGCAGGAGTTGTGGCGGGGTATTGAACAACAGACCGACGAGTGGTTTCTGCCGGTGGGCCTCAAGCCCGGCCTGGTGGTGTGCGATAATGGGCGAAATCTCGTCGCAGCTCTGGGACTAGCCGGTATGACGCACATCCCTTGCCTGGCACATGTGCTGAATTTGGTGGTGCAGAAGTTCATTCACAACTACCCCGACATGTCAGAGCTGCTGCATAAAGTGAGGGCCGTCTGTGCACGCTCCGGCGTTCACATCCTGCCGCTGCTCGCCTGTCTGCGCTACAGCGGAACTCGGCCTTCCCGCTCACCGCCTCATATGCGATGTGCCCACCAGGTGGAACTCCACCTTGCACATGCTGGAGAGACTGTGCGAGCAGCAGCAGGCCATAGTGGAGTTTCAGCTGCAGCACGCACGCGCCAGTCGCACTGCGGAACAGCACCAGTTCACCACCAATGATTGGGCCTCCATGCGAGACCTGTGTGCCCTGTTGTGCTGTTTCGAGTACTCCACCAACATGGCCAGTGGCGATGACACCGTTATCAGCGTTACAATACCACTTCTATGTCTCCTTGAGAAAACGCTTAGGGCGATGATGGAAGAGGAGGTGGCCCAGGAGGAGGAGGAGGATGAGGGGTCATTTTTAGCACTTTCAGGCCAGTCTGTTAGAAGTGGCTCAGAGGGAGGTTTTTTGCAACAGCAGAGGCCAGGTACAAATGTGGCCAGCCAGGGCCCACTACTGGAGAATGAGGAGGATGAGGAGGAGGTGGAGGAGGATGAGGATGAAGCAGGTTCACAGCGGGGTGGCACCCGACACAGCTCAGGCCCATCACTGTTGCGTGGCTGGGGGGATACGGAGGACGATGACGATACGCCTCCCACAGAGGACAGTTTGTCCTTAACTCTGGGGAGCCTGGCACACATGAGCGACTACATGCTGCAGTGCCTGCGCAACGACAGCAGAGTTGCCCACATTTTAACGTGTGCAGACTACTGGGTTGCCACCCTGCTGGATCCCCGGTACAAAGACAATGTGCCCACCTTACTTCCTGCACTGGAGCATGATAGGAAGATGCGCGAGTACAAGCGCACGCTGGTAGAGGCGCTCCTGAGAGCATTCCCAAATGTCACAGGGGAACAGGTGGAAGCCCAAGGCGAAGGCAGAGGAGGAGCAAGAGGTCGCCAATGCAGCTGTGTCACGGCCAGCTCCTCTGAGGGCAGGGTTAGCATGGCAGAAATGTGGAAAAGTTTTGTCTCCACGCCACAGCTAACTGCACCACCACCTGATACGGAACGTGTTAACAGGAGGCAGCTTTTCACTAACATGGTTGAACAGTACGTCTGCACACCCCTCCACGTACTGACTGATGGTTCGGCCCCATTCAACTTCTGGGTCTCCAAATTGTCCACGTGGCCAGAGTTAGCATTTTATGCCTTGGAGGTTTTGTCTGAACGTGTATTCAGCACGGCAGGGGGCGTCATTACTGACAAACGCAGCCGCCTGTCCACAGCCAACGTGAACAAGCTGACGATCATAAAAATGAACCAGGCATGGATCCCACAGGACCTTTCCCTCCCTTGTGCAGAATAGACATTTATAACTGCCTCCCCCTCAACCATGTATTCTTGTACTCCGGGGGACTTCTTTATAGAATCCTCATTTTTTTAACTTTACCATGATCTTGTGGTGCAACCCAAAGTTGATAGAACCTCTCCTCTGTCTGGGTGGTGGGGCCGAAATAACTGAAAGTGGCCTTCTCCGGTGGTGGTTGATATGACGCATGATTCCTTGCTGGGGGACCTCTCTCCTCTGTCTGGGTGCTGGGCCAAAATAACTGAGAGTGGCCTTCTCCGGTGATGGTTGATATGACGCATGATTCCTTGCTGTGGGACCTCTTTCCTCTGTCTGGGTGGTGGAGCCGAAATAACTGAGAGTGGCCTTCTCCGGTGGTGGTTGATATGACGCATGATTCCTTGCTGTGGGACCTCTCTCCTCTGTCTGGGTGCTGGGCCTAAATAACTGAGAGTGGTCTTCTCCGGTGGTGGTTGATATGACGCATGATTCCTTGCTGTGGGACCTCTCTCCTCTGTCTGGGTGGTGGGGCCGAAATAACTGAGAGTGGCCTTCTCCGGTGGTGGTTTATATGACGCATGATTCCTTGCTGTGGGACCTCTCTCCTCTGTCTGGGTGCTGGGCCGAAATAACTGAGAGTGGCCTTCTCCGGTGGTGGTTGATATGACGCATGATTCCTTGCTGTGGGACCTCTCTCCTCTGTCTGGGTGCTGGGCCTAAATAACTGAGAGTGGTCTTCTCCGGTGGTGGTT
Source organism: Bufotes viridis (assembly GCA_033119425.1). Taxonomy (NCBI): domain Eukaryota; kingdom Metazoa; phylum Chordata; class Amphibia; order Anura; family Bufonidae; genus Bufotes; species Bufotes viridis. The sequence goes on from CM065590.1 coordinate 340,621,979, forward strand.
GATATGACGCATGATTCCTTGCTGTGGGACCTCTCTCCTCTGTCTGGGTGGTGAGGCCGAAATAACTGAGAGTGGCCTTCTCCGGTGGTGGTTTATATGACGCATGATTCCTTGCTGTGGGACCTCTCTCCTCTGTCTGGGTGCTGGGCCGAAATAACTGAGAGTGGCCTTCTCCGGTGGTGGTTGATATGACGCATGATTCCTTGCTGTGGGACCTCTCTCCTCTGTCTGGGTGGTGGGGCAGAAATAACTGAGAGTGGCCTTCACCAGTGGTGGGTGATATGTCGCATGATTCCTTGCTGTGGGACCTGTCTCCTCTGTCTGGGTGCTGGGCCGAAATAACTGAAAGTGGCCTTCTCCAGTGGTGGTTGATATGACGCATGATTCCTTGCTGTGGGACCTCTCTCCTCTGTCTGGGTGCTGGGCCTAAATAACTGAGAGTGGTCTTCTCCGGTGGTGGTTGATATGACGCATGATTCCTTGCTGTGGGACCTCTCTCCTCTGTCTGGGTGGTGGGGCCGAAATAACTGAGAGTGGCCTTCTCCAGTGGTGGGTGATATGATGCATGATTCCTTGCTGTGGGACCTCTCTCCTCTGTCTGGGTGCTGGGCCGAAATAACTGAGAGTGGCCTTCTCCGGTGGTGGTTGATATGACGCATGATTCCTTGCTGTGGGACCTCTCTCCTCTGTCTGGGTGGTGGGCCGAAATAACTGAAAGTGGCCTTCTCCAGTGTTGAGTGATATGACGCATGATTCCTTGCAGTGGGACCTCTCTCCAATTGATATTGGTTAAATTTTATTTATTTTATTTTATTTTAATTCATTTCCCTATCCATATTTGTTTGCAGGGGATTTACCTACATTTTGCTGCCTTTTGCAGCCCTCTAGCCCTTTACTGGACTATTTTACAGCCTTTTTAGTGCCTAAAAGTTCGGGTCCCCATTGACTTCAATGGGGTTCGGGTTCGGGATAAAGTTCGGGTCGAGTTCGGATCCTGAACCCGAACATTTTCGCGAAGTTCGGCCGAACTTCTCGAACCCAAACATCCAGGTGTTCGCTCATCTCTAGTTAGGGGTATAGTCCCGACGTTCTTCCCCTTCATCTATCCTGTTTCTTTTATGTCTTCTGGGGGCTTTGAGCCTCTTTTTTTTGTGTTACTATTTGGGGCCATATATTTCCTTTTAAGGATGTATTAAAAGTTATATTTTAAAAGGTATTAATTGTTATATTTAGTGCCATTTCAACAACTCAAGACAAGGGCGTTTTTTGAAACAGAGGTAGGATCAGTGTTAATTATCTGGCTAATAGAGGGTTATAGCAAAAAGAAAGCTACGTTCCAGATCTATAAGAAATTGTTACATTCTGGAGAGGCAGTGAATGAGTTTAAGAGCTACCTGCTCTGACAGAAGGAGTTGGGACCAGAATATTTAACAATATTAGCTATTCCTCTCCTAAAGTGAATCATCATTTAAATAAATGTTGTAAATGGATCCACAAAAAATACGGATGACGTCTGTGTGCATTCTGCATTTTGCGGAACAGAACAGCTGGCCCCTAATAGAACAGTCCAATCCTTGTCCATTATACGGACATTATTGCGGAACGAACATACGGAAACGGAATGCACACAAAGTAACTTTCATTTTTTTTGCGGACTCATGGAAATGAATGGTTCCGCATACGGTCCACAAAAAAAAAAAAAAACGGAACGGACACGGAAAGAAAATACAGTTGTGTGCATGAGCCCTGCCTTCCCAGAGCCATAACTTTTTATTTGTCTCTTCACATAGCCATATAAGAGCTTGTTTTTTGCGGGACAAGTTGCACCTTCCAATCCACCATTTAATATTGCATATGATGTAGTGGGAAGCGGGGAAAAAATTCCAAATGGGGTGAAATTTTATTTTTTTCTATACATTTTGAGCCCTATAACTTTTTTATATTTATGTGTACAGAGCTGTATGGGGGCTAATTTTTTGATCACTTTTTATTACATTTTTGGTAGAAAATAAAGTGACCAAAAACGATGAATCGGTCATTTGGACGCTTTTTTTCCCGTTTTGCTGCTTGCCGTATGGGAATATATTTTTATATTATGGACGTCTTCGCACATCGCAACACCCATGATGTGTATTTTGTTATTTTTTTATTTCTTTTATTTTTATTTTGGGAAAAGGGGGGTGATATGAATTTGTATGTTTTTTATTTTTTATTTATTTTTTTAAACTTTTTCTTTATACTTTTTTATAGTTCCCATAGGGAACTATAACATTCAATCATCTGATTGCTATTATCAGAGACTACAATACACTTGCATTGAAATCTATGATGATTTTACTAGTTTCCTATGGAGCCTTATTACAGGCAAGGGCTCCATAGGAAAGACTGTGCAGCAGCCTCGTGTCATAGACTATGACAGGGGCTGCTGCATACAAGCAGCAGGTGTCTGCTATAAGAAGCTGACAGCCACTCGCAGGGCTCAGGAGCTGGCGCCATCTTTAAAGACCCGTCCAACGTCATACATGTACGGTGCTGGGCGTTAAGGGGTTAAAGTCAATTTTTTACCACTGGTCACTATCTTGAGGGATGATTTGAATATTAAAGCCCTGGCTCGGAAGAGACGGGAAATTATTAGATTATTTTTTCATGTCCGTTTAATCATTTGAAATTGGTTACCAGCTACTTTGAGTGTGTCTGCTTGTTCAGAAGTGAGTAAGATATATGAAATGAAAAATACTTGTGCTTGCGGGCAGGCTTGCTAACTCTGTCAAGACATAATTTTTGGAGGCTTGGCTATCCAAGCCACTTTTTTATTTAGATTTTTTTTATCTCATTACACCATGTGTGTTTAAAAATCATTTGCCCCCTAAAAAGGACAATTTTTGGAAGCTTTGGAATATGAAAAAGTGTGAGCCATGTGACACTGTTTGTTAATGCCATCAAATGTACATTTGCCCAAAGCTATGAATGTCAGTGTCACTCACTGACATCCAACATAATTTACTATTGCTGTAATAGCATTCCACAGCTTGGGGAGGGAGGAGGAGGAAAAATAATAAAAAAATAAACAAAAATAAATGTTTTTTTCTAAAAATGTTGAGTCCTAGGAGGTTTTTTCTCAGGATAGGTCATCAATGTCAGATTGATGGGAGTCTCACAGTTTTCCAAGCACAGCACTGTATATTGTATGGGGCAGCAATGGCCAACCCGAGGCTCTCCAGCTGTTGCAAAACTACAACTCCCAGCATGCCCACACTGTCTACAGCTATCAGCCTACAGCAAGGCATGGAGGGAGTTGGTTGTCAATCCCTGGTATAGGGGCTTTGCTTGGTATTGCATGCTATTCATTTGAATGGGACTGAGTAGAATATAGGCCATGTGACCAATGAACATAAAATTTGTGGCCTAGGAAGAGGCCGCCATGCTCACTAGAGCACTGTGGCTTCTTCAAACAACTGATCAGCAGGAGTGCTGGGTGTCAGACTCCCACCCATCAGATACTGATGACCTATCCTGATGATAGACAATCATTATCGAACTCTCAGAAAACATCTTTAATTTTTGAATTTACAAAACTACAGTTTCTGTTTTGTAGCAATATTTTTCCTAGCTAATAATCTACTATTTTTCATAATTTCAAAGATATGTGCTTTAAACAGATATGAATAAAATTATCCTTTATTGTAAATAGGATCTAGTAAAATGGTGTGCATTTTCAATAGTTTTTTAGACTTTTTATCATTTATCAGTGCAGAAAGTCATTGCAAATTATAATGAAACTACTGTATTTAATGCAACAATTTATCATATTCTCTATTGACCATTAATAGTTTAGAAAGACAACAGCTATTTTGTTTATGACATTGGTATTTGCCTTTGGCAAAATACCAGGCTTTAATTCCAGCAGGTAGTTCACAGTGGAATCTAGAGTTCCATCAGCACTAGACATTGATACAGAATTACAGATGCCTCATGAAAGAGATCAAAATGTTGTCAGCTGCTATAGTGAAAGGAAATGCAAGCTACCAGATAGACTTGACTTTTCACTTGACCTTTTCTTTTTCTTGTTGTAAAGTTTTCATCTCTGGCTTATAGACAATTTACTGTGATAAGAGTAAAGAAAAATAAAATGTCCATCAGCAAGAGTGAATTCAGGTTCATGTTAGAATAGTTAAGCTTATCATTTCAACATTTTATTGTATTTTATTTGTCAATTTTTTGCACAAAGTTAGAATTTTACAATATGGTATGAGCCTTTTATTAGAATGTTTTAAAGGGCATCTGTCAGCATATTTGTACCTATGAAACTGGCTAACCTGCTGCATGTGCGGTTGGTAGCTGAAGGTATCTGTGTTGATCCCATGTTCATATATGGTCGCGTTGCCAGAGAAAATGTTTTGACACATGCAAATGAGCCTCTAGGAGCAATGAGGGCATTGTCATTACACCTCAAGGCTTTTTTCTCTCTGTAACTGCGGCATCCTCTCCACTTTGACTGACAGGGCCAGGCAATGTAAACATAATCATGCCTGGCCCTATCAATCAAAGTGGAGAAGTCACAGCAGTTGCAAAGAAAGTGAAGCCTCTAGGTCAGTGATGGCTAACCTCCGGCACTCCAGCTGTGGTGAAACTACAACTCCCAGCATGCTCCATTCATTTCTATAGTGTTCTGGGAACAGCCAAGCAAATGTGAATCTTGGGAGTTGTAGTTTTACCACAGCTGGAGTGCTGAAGGTTAGCCATCACAGGTCTAGGTGTAATGGTTACGTCCCTGTTGCTCCTAGAGGCTCATTTGCATTTAATAAGACATCATTTTTCTCAGCAATACGGGCACATATAAACATGGGACCAATGCAGATGTCTTCAGATACCAAGCTCACATGCAGCAGGTCAACCAATTTCAAAGGTACAAAGCTGCTGACAGATGCCATTTAAAGTGACAAAGAGACAACCTATTCAGACAAAAGGGACATGTAGATAAATTCAAGGTCCTCAAATATTATATACATTTGTAAAACAGTATTTAAATAAAAAAAAAGTCTCATAGGATTTTTTATTAAACAAAGTTATCTCTGTTTGTTATTTTGTTTACAAATGTTTGCTCTCTCTTTCTTTTCCCTTCCCTTTTAAAGAGAGTCTATCAACAACTAGACAGTAGTGTTGAGCGAACAGTTCGAGCACAGTTCGGGTTCGTACCGAATTTTGGGGTGTCCGGGACACGGACCCGAACCCGAACTTTTTAAAAAAAGTTCGGGTTTGGGTTCGTTGTTCGGCGATTACTTCCCGCTTTCTGAAGGGCTGCACAGCAGCCAATCAGCTAGCGTTTTACTTCTTGCCCTAAGAGCCTACTAATGGCATGGCTGTGATTGGCCAAGTGCAGCATGTGACCCAGCCTCTATTTAAGCTGGAGTCATGTAGCGCCGCACGTCACACTGCTCTGATTAGTGTAGGGAGAGGACGCAGCTTCTGTCAGGGCGAGATTAGGCAGGGAAAAGTCAGCAACAGCACCTAATGAAGTGATCGATATACAGCTGTGAATGATTGAACTTCTGCTAGTTACTTGCTAACTGGTTTTTAGGTTGCACAGAGCGTTTTTCTGTCACTTATTTTCTGGGGTGACCGGCGGCCATTTTGTGACTTGTGGTGCACCATAACAAGCTGCTACCAAGTCCATCAATCCATCAATACTATATTTTTTTTTGCTATATCCTACATCAGGGGCTTAGCCGTGCTAATTGTCACCCCTAGAAACTCAGGATAGCAATTTCTATATTTTATTAAGGGGTTAAATACAATTGCCCAAATTCCAATCCCCTAAATCTGGTGTTCCAGCTTTGGCTAGCAAAGTATAATACTGTCTGCTGTCTGGCAAAGGATAGATTATTTTCTGTGGTGAAATTCAATTGCCAAAATAGCAATACCATAAATCTGTGGTTTCAGCTGTGGCTGGCAAAGTATAATAGTGTCCGCCAAAACATATATTTTGTTCTGGGGTGAAATTCAATTGCCAAAATAGCAATACCATAAATCAGTGGTTTCAGCTGTGGCTGGCCAAGTTTCATAGTGTCCGCAAAAACATATATTTTGTTGTGGGGTGAAATTCAATTGCCAAAATAGCAATACCTTAATCTGGTGCCCCAGCTGTTGCAGGCCAAGTGATAATCTGTCCTATAAAAGGGTATATTTTGTTCTGGGGTGAAATTCAATTGCCAAAATAGCAATACCCTGAATCTGGTGTTCGAGCTGTTGCAGGCCAAGTGTAAATCTGTCCATAAAAGGATACCTTTCATCCAGGGCCTAAATACTAGCCCTAAAAGAGATAGTCCCCTAAATCAGTGGTTACTGCTGTGCCTGGATTAGTGTAATACGCTACATCAATAAATAGGCAGATAGTGTAGGTGCCTGTAAAAAAAGGCCTGAATTTGAAATCAATACATTGGGCCAAATATTTTTTTTTCTTATTGTGGTGCTTGGTGAATGGTAACAATGAGGAAAACATCTAGTAAGTGGTGGTGTTAGTGTACCCTGTGCTGGGAGAGGACGGTGCTGGGAGAGGACGTGGCCATTCTGCCACAGCCACACATCCTAGTGAACCAACTACCTCAGGTTCCAGTACCCGCCAGAATTTACAGCGATATTTGGTGGGGCCCAATGCCGTTCTAAGGATGGTAAGGCCTGAGCAGGTACAGGCGCTAGTCAATTGGGTGGCCGACAGTGGATCCAGCATGTTCACAACATTATCTCCCACCCAGTCTTCTGCAAAAAGCGCACAGGTGGCACCTGAAAACCAAGCCCATCAGTCTGTCACATTACCCCCATGCATATCAGGGAAACTGTCTGAGCCTAAGTTATGCAGCAGTCTCTTATGCTGTTTGAAGACTCTGCTGGCAGGGTTTCCCAAGGGAATCCACCTAGCCCTTCCCCAGTGGTGGAAGACATAGAATGCACTGATGCACAACCGCTGATGTTTCCTGATGATGAGGACATGGGAATACCACCTCATCGGAGTCGGCACGTCTCGGATAATGACGAAACACAGGTGCCAACTGCTGCGTCTTTCTGCAGTGTGCAGACCGAACAGAAGGTCAGGGAGGAAGACTGTGTGGAAGACGATGCAGGGGACGATGAGGTCCTAGACCCCACTTGGAATGAAGGTCGTGCCACTGACTTTCATAGTTCAGAGGAAGAGGCAGTGGTGAGACCGAGCCAACAGCATAGCAAAAGAGAGAGCAGGGGGCAAAAGCAGAACAGCTGCCTCCAAGAGAGTTCCCATGCTACTGGCCACCGCCACCAGGGACCGAGCACCCCAAAGGCAGCTTCAAGGAGTTCCCTGGCATGGCACTTCTTTAAACAATGTGCTGACGACAAGACCCGAGTGGTTTGCACGCTGTGCCATCAGAGCCTGAAGCGAGGCATTAACGTTCTGAACCTCAGCACAACCTGCATGACCAGGCATCTACATGCAAAGCATGAACTGCAGTGGAGTAAACACCTTAAAAGCAAGGAATTCACTCTGGCTCCCCCTGCTCCCGCTTCTGCTGCTGCCTCGGCCTCTTCCTCCACCTCTGGAGGAATGTTGGCACCTGCCGCCCACCAAACAGAGGATGTGCCACCGACAACACCACCTGCGTCACCAAGCATCTCCACCATGTCACACGGCAGCATTCAGCTCTCCATCTCACAAACCTTGGAGAGAAAGCGTAAATTCCCACCTAGCCACCCTCGAGCCATGGGCCTGCATTTATAAAATACTGGGCTTTGAAATGCTGTCATTCAGGCTGGTGGACACAGACAGCTTCAAACAGCTGATGTCCATGGCTGTCCCACAGTATGTTGTTCCCAGCCGCCACTACTTCTCCAAGACAGCCGTGCCTTAACTGCACAACCAAGTATCCGATAAAATCAAGTGTGCACTGCGCAACGCCATCTGTGGCAAGGTCCACCTAACCACAGATACGTGGACCAGTAAGCACGGCCAGGGACGCTATATCTCCCTAACTGCACACTGGGTAAATGTAGTGGCGGCTGGGCCCCAGGTGGAGAGTTCCTTGGCGCACGTCCTTCTGCCGCCAAGGATCGCAGGGCATCATTCTTTGCCTCCTGTAGCCTCCTCCTCCTACTCGGCTTCCTCCTCCTCTGCTTCCACCAGCTCATCCAGTCAGCCACACACCTTCACCACCAACTTCAGCACAGCCCGGGGTAAACGTCAGCAGCTCTCCATTCTGAAACTCATATGTTTGGGGGACAGGCCCCACACCACGCAGGAGTTGTGGCGGGGTATTGAACAACAGACCGACGAGTGGTTTCTGCCGGTGGGCCTCAAGCCCGGCCTGGTGGTGTGCGATAATGGGCGAAATCTCGTCGCATCTCTGGGACTAGCCGGTTTGACGCACATCCCTTGCCTGGCACATGTGCTGAATTTGGTGGTGCAGAAGTTCATTCACAACTACCCCGACATGTCAGAGCTGCTGCATAAAGTGCGGGTCGTCTGTGCTCGCTTCCGGCGTTCACATCCTGCCGCTGCTCGCCTGTCTGCGCTACAGCGGAACTTCGGCCTTCCCGCTCACCGCCTCATATGCGACGTGCCCACCAGGTGGAACTCCACCTTGCACATGCTGGAGAGACTGTGCGAGCAGCAGCAGGCCGTAGTGGAGTTTCAGCTGCAGCACGCACGCGTCAGTCGCACTGCGGAACAGCACCACTTCACCACCAATGATTGGGCCTCCATGCGAGACCTGTGTGCCCTGTTGTGCTGTTTCAAGTCATCCACCAACATGGCCAGTGGCGATGACACCGTTATCAGCGTTACAATAGCACTTCTATATCTCCTTGAGAAAACGCTTAGGGCGATGATGGAAGAGGAGGTGGTTCAGGAGGAGGAGGAGGATGAGGGGTCATTTTTAGCACTTTCAGGCCAGTCTGTTAGAAGTGGCTCAGAGGGAGGTTTTTTGCAACAGTAGAGGCCAGGTACAAATGTGGCCAGCAAGGGCCCACTACTGGAGGACGAAGAGGATGAGGTGGAGGAGGATGAGGAGAAAGCAGGTTCACAGCGGGGTGGCACCCGACACAGCTCATGCTCATTACTGGTGCGTGGCTGGGGGGATACGGAGGACGATGACGATATGCCTCCCACAGAGGACAGCTTGTCCTTACCTCTGGGGAGCCTGGCACACATAAGCGACTACATGCTGCAGTGCCTGCGCAACGACAGCAGAGTTGCCCACATTTTAACATGCGTGTACTACTGGATTGCCACCCTGCTGGATCCCCGGTACAAAGACAATGTGCCCACCTTACTTCCTGCACTGGAGCATGATAGGAAGATGCGCAATTACAAGCGCACGCTGGTAGGCGTGCTCCTGAGAGCATTCCTAAATGTCACAGTGGAACAGGTGGAAGCCCAAGGTGAAGGCAGAGGAGGAGCAAGAGGTCGCCAACGCAGCTGTGTCACGGCCAGCTCCTCTGAGGGCAGGTTTAGCATGGCATAAATGTGGAAAAGTTTTGTCTCCACACCACAGCTAACTGCACCACCACCTGATACGGAAGGTGTTAGCAGGAGGCAGCATTTCACTAACATGGTTGAACAGTACGTCTGCACACCCCTCCACGTACTGACTGATGGTTCGGCCCCATTCAACTTCTGGGTCTCCAAATTGTCCACGTGGCCAGAGTTAGCATTTTATGCCTTGGAGGTGCTGGCCTGCCCGGCGGCCAGCGTTTTGTCTGAACGTGTATTCAGCACGGCAGGGGGCGTCATTACTGACAAACGCAGCCGCCTGTCCACAGCCAACGTGGACAAGCTGACGTTCATAAAAATGAACCAGGCATGGATCCCACAGGACCTGTGCCTCCCTTGTGCAGAATAAACATTTATAACCGCCTCCCCCTCAAACATGTATTCTTGTACTTCGGGGCACTTTTTTATTGAATCCTCATTTTTTTAACTTTACCATGATCTTGCGGTGCAACCCAAAGTTGAATGAACCTCTCCTCTGTCTGGGTGGTGGGGCCGAAATAACTGAAAGTGGCCTTCTCCAGTGGTGGGTGATATGACGCATGATTCCTTGCTGTGGGACCTTTCTCCTCGGTCTGGGTGCTGGGCCGAAATAACTGAAAGTGGCCTTCTCCAGTGGTGGGTGATATGACGCCTTATTCCTTGCTGTGGGACCTCTCTCCTCTGTCTGGGTGCTGGGCCTAAATAACTGCAAGTGGCCTTCTCCAGTGGTGGGTGATATGACGCATGATTCCTTGCTGTGGGACCTCTCTCCTCGGTCTGGGTGCTGGGCCAAAATAAATGAAAGTGGCCTTCTCCAGTCGTGGGTGATATGACGCATGATCCCTTGCTGTGGGACCTCTCTCCTCTGTCTGGGTGCTGGGGCCTAAATAACTGAAAGTGGCCTTCTCCAGTGGTGGGTGATATGACATATGATTCCTTGCTGTGGGACCTCTCTCCTCTGTCTGGGTGCTGGGGCCTAAACAACTGAAAGTGGCCTTCTCCAGTGGTGGGTGATATAACTCATGTTTCCTTGCTGTGGGACCTCTCTCCTCTGTCTGGGTGCTGGGGCCTAAATAACTGAAAGTGGCCTTCTCCAGTGGTGGGTGATATGACGCATGATTCCTTGCTGTGGGACCTCTCTCCTCTGACTGGGTGCTGGGGCTGAAATAACTGAAAGTGGCCTTCTCCAGTGGTGGGTGATATGACGCATGATTCCTTGCTGTGGGACCTCTCTCCTCTGTCTGGGTGCTGGGCCGAAATAACTGAAAGTGGCCTTCTCCAGTGGTGGGTGATATGACGCATGATTCCTTGCAGTGGGACCTGTATCCTCTGTCTGGGTGCTGGGCCGAAATAACTGAAAGTGGCCTTCTCCAGTGGTGGGTGATATGACGCATGATTCCTTGCTGTGGGACCTCTCTCCTCTGTCTGGGTGCTGGGCCGAAATAAATGAAAGTGGCCTTCTCCAGTGGTGGGTGATATGACACATGATTCCTTGCTGTGGGACCTCTCTCCAATTGATATTAGTTAATTTTTATTTATTTTATTTTAATTCATTTTCCTATCCACATTTGTTTGCAGTGGATTTACCTACATTTTGATGCCTTTTGCAGCCCTCTAGCCCTTTCCTGGACTATTTTACAGCCTTTTTAGTGCCTAAAAGTTTGGGTCCCCATTGTCTACAATGGGGTTCGGGTTCGGGATAAAGTTCAGGCCGAGTTCGGATCCCGAACCCGAACATTTTCGGGAAGTTCGGCCGAACTTCCCGAACCCGAACTTCCAGGTGTTCGCTCATCTCTACTAGACAGGTTTCAACCCAATCATACAGCTCCGCGAGACACTAATACATGATCCTCATGTTACCTTTGTTTTGTTTGTGAGTGTCTCCAAAGCTGAAAAAATGAAGTTTTAAAGAAATGCAAATGAGCCAATGCAAGAGCCCAGGTGTGGCGAGTTTGCTGTCAGTGCCCAGGCCTCCTGGTCTTACTCACACCTATCTCTTCTCCTGTGTATCCTCTGGCCAGCCCTTCTCATCACAGCATTCTTTTCTGCAGCCAAAATCCTGTGACTGTGCACATCACTGTTGTGCCCAGGCATGTGCACTGCATGTCACTATGCTTCTTCCCACAGTGGGCAGTGTAATGTGCATGCTCGGGCAGAGCAGTGATGTAATGAGAAGTGATGCCCCGAGTATACACGGGGGAGGAGTTAGGTGCGAGTAAGGCCAGGAGGCCTTGGCATTTGCAGCAAACTGACTGTCCCTGGGCACTTGCATTGGCTCATTTGCATATCTTTAAAACTTCATATTTGCTGCTTTGGAGACTCTCACAAGCAAAACAAAGGTAACATGAGGGCAGTGGCGTAGCTATCAAGGAAGCAGAGAAAGCAGCTGTACTTTGTCACCCGAGGCCCCTGTCAGAGCAGCTGACTTCTCCTGCAGTGGGTCCAGAGTCCTGCACTTGCACCTCTGTCACTGACTTGACATTAGTGACATTGCTCTGCCTCTCCCCCTCCTCAGTTCTGATGATGGACAGTGACCAGCCTCAGGACGGTCCAATGTGGACGGGGCTAGCATATCCCTGCCCATTTCCTACCCGCGATTTCTGAAGCCTGAACCTTCCATGCCCAGCATGCTGAACATCAGTTGGATTTCCACAACTGCGCCATTGATGTGAGTGGCAGGGGAACTGCAGTTATATTCAGCTTTCCCAGATTGTGCACATGTAACCTGCAGTACAGTAGGAAAGCTGGGTGAATTATATCATGAGAAGTCATCCAGCTTCCGTGCTATCCTGAATTGCACAAGTGCAGAGGCAGAGTATGGGGGAGAGGCACAGCAGGAAAGCTGGGTGTCTATATATGTGTATGGTGTATGTGTGCGTCCATCTATGTGGTGACTGTGTGTATGAATGCATCCATGTATGTGGAGAGTGCGTGTATAAGTGCATCTATGTATATGGTGAGCACGTGTATGAGTGTGTCCATGTATGTGGTGAGTGTGTGTATGAATGCATCTATGTAATGTTGAGTGCGTGTATGAGTGTGTCCATGTATGTGGAGAGTGCATTTATAAGTGCATCCATGTGTGTGGTGCGTGCGTGTATGAGTGTGTCCATGTATGTGGAGAGTGCATCCATGTATGTGGAGCGTGCGTCCATTTATGTGGAGCGTGTGTCCATTTATGTGGGGAATGTGTATATGAGTGCGCCCATGTTTGTGGAGAGTGTGTATATGAGTGCATCTATGTATATGGTGAGCACGTGTATGAGTGTGTCCATGTATGTGGAGAGTGCATCCATGTATGTGGAGCGTGCGTCCATTTATGTGGAGCGTGCGTCCATTTATGTGGAGAGTGCATGTATAAGTGCATCCATGTGTGTGGTGAGTGCGTGTATGACTGTGTCCATGTATGTGGAGAGTGTGTCCATGTATGTGGAGAGTGCGTCCATGTATGTGGAGAGTGCGTCCATATATGTGGAAAGTGTGTCTATGTATGTGGAGAGTGCATGTATAAATGCATCCATGTGTGTGGTGAGTGTGTGTATGAGTGTGTCCATGTATGTGGAGAGTGCATGTATAAGTGCATCCATGTGTGTGATGAGTGCGTGTATGAGTGTGTCCATGTATGTGGAGAGTGTGTCCATGTATGTGGAGAGTGCATGTATAAGTGCATCCATGTGTGTGGTGAGTGCGTGTATGAGTGTGTCCATGTATGTGGAGAGTGCGTCCATGTATGTGGAGATTACGTGTATGACTGCGTCCATGTATATGGAGAGTGCTTGTATAACTGCGTCCATGTATGTGGAGAGTGTGTGTATGAGTGTGTCCATGTATGTGGAGAGTGTGTGTATGAGAGTGTCCATGTATGTGGAGAGTGTGTGTATGAGAGTGTCCATGTATGTGGAGAGTGTGTGTATGACTGCGTCCATGTATGTGGAGAGTGTGTGTATGAGTGTGTCCATGTATGTGGAGAGTGTGTGTATGACTGTGTCCATGTATGTGGAGAGTGTGTGTATGAGTGTCCATGTATGTGGAGAGTGTGTGATATGAACTGCGTCCATGTATGTGGAAGAGTGCGTGTATGAGTGCGTCCATGTATGTGGAGAGTGTGTGTATGAGTGTGTCCATGTATGTGGAGAGTGTGTGTATGAGAGTGTCCATGTATGTGGAGAGTGTGTGTATGACTGCGTCCATGTATGTGGAGAGTGTGTGTATGACTGCGTCCATGTATGTGGAAGTGTGTGATGACTGCGTCCATGTATGTGGAGAGTGTGTGTATGAGTGCGTCCATGTATGTGGAGAGTGTGTGTATGACTGTGTCCATGTATGTGGAGAGTGTGTGTATGACTGCGTCCATGTATGTGGAGAGTGTGTGTATGACTGCGTCCATGTATGTGGAGAGTGTGTGTATGACTGCGTCCATGTATGTGGAGAGTGTGTATGACTGCGTCCATGTATGTGGAGAGTGTGTGTATGACTGTGTCCATGTATGTGGAGAGTGTGTATGAGTGCGTCCATGTATGTGGAGAGTGTGTGTATGACTGTGTCCATGTATGTGGAGAGTGTGTGTATGAGTGCGTCCATGTATGTGGAGAGTGTGTGTATGACTGCGTCCATGTATGTGGAGATGTGTGTATGACTGCGTCCATGTATGTGGAGAGTGCGTGTATGACTGCGTCCATGTATGTGAGAGTGTGTGTATGACTGCGTCCATGTATGTGGAGAGTGTATGTATGACTGCGTCCATGTATGTGGAGAGTGTGTGTATGACTGCGTCCATGTATGTGGAGAGTGTGTGTATGACTGCGTCCATGTATGTGGAGAGTGTGTATGATGCGTCCATGTATGTGGAGAGTGTGTATGACTGCGTCCATGTATGTGGAGAGTGTGTGTATGACTGCGTCCATGTATGTGGAGAGTGTGTGCATGATATGGAGAGTGCTGTCCATGTATGTGGAGAGTGTGTATGACTGCGTCCATGTATGTGGAGTGTGTGTATGACTGCGTCCATGTATGTGGAGAGTGTGTGTATGACTGCGTCCATGTATGTGGAGAGTGTGTGTATGACTGCGTCCATGTATGTGGAGAGTGTGTGTATGACTGCGTCCATGTATGTGGAGAGTGTGTGTATGACTGCGTCCATGTATGTGGAGAGTGTGTGTATGACTGCGTCCATGTATGTGGAGAGTGTGTGTATGACTGCGTCCATGTATGTGGAGAGTGTGTGTATGACTGCGTCCATGTATGTGGAGAGTGTGTGTATGACTGCGTCCATGTATGTGGAGAGTGTGTGTATGACTGCGTCCATGTATGTGGAGAGTGTGTGTATGACTGCGTCCATGTATGTGGAGAAGTGTATGTATGACTGCGTCCATGTATGTGGAGAGTGTGTGTATGACTGCGTCCATGTATGTGGAAGTGTGTGATGACTGTGTCCATTATACAGCTGGTGGCGGCTAGCTGTCGATTATGAATCCTAGTACATACTGCTGTAAGACTGCATGTGTGAGATCGTGGTACTCTGATTGCCTTGGTGCCAGCCTTTCTTTGATTTTCGTTCTTTCGAGCTTGGATCTCTGCCGTGTGCGGCTGCCAGCGCACGCAGTGTTGACAAGCACGAGCAGTGAGGGAGCTGAGGCTGCTTGAGAAACCTGAAGAGCTAAGTGACGCCACAGCTTGTACGGAAGCCTGAAAGGGTCTTGTTCCTTCAGGCTTCCGTATAAGCTGTGACGCCACTTAGCTTTTCAGGTTTCCAAGCAACCAGCTCCTCACGTGTGCTTGCGCTACTGCCGGGCGCCGCCACGCTAGTAGGTAGAGCGTCCGAACAGGAGATCAAGATCGAAAGAAGAAAGAGAAAGAAAAGAAAAAGAAGCGGCACCAGCGTCGAGAACTCCAGGTAACACGGATACTTATACAAACGCATATATTTAATTCATATACAGGACTTAAAAACCACAAATCCAGGCTAGCCACTCACCAGCGCGAATGCCAGAAACCGTGCACCACTTAGTGCAGGTTTCTCCTTTCAATCTTTAGAGTATTACCTCCCACACGGCCAGGACAGTGGGCCGGGCAGGCATCCAGCAGCGGGCACTTGTTCGGGCGTGCATGCTTGAACAGATGCAGTAGTGGAGTGGGAGCGCAAGTGTGTAACTCCTTCCTTCAACAACCTAACCTGGCTAGCCGTGTGCTAGCTAGCCTAACTTAATGGCTTGAAGTGTGCCCTTAGCCATAGCCGTGGGTAGGCCTAGAAAAGGGGGCAAAAGCCAAGCCAAGTAGGTAATAGAAGAAACACAATGGAAAGTGCAAACAAATCCCTGACCAACTGCAAGGCATCGGCAATCTTGACCGCACGTTCAGGATGTATGAGGCAAAACCATAAGGAGACGTACAACAGCTTGCAAATGACGAAACCGGAGACATAATGCTCGATGTTGCAGATAGTGCCTTGAAGTGGAATGAAGGACTAGGGAATACGCTGTGTAAGGGAGCATGAAATATTAACTGAACCTGGTGTACTATGGTTCTAGTACTGACAATTGCCCTGGCCTCAGGAGTTTGTGGAACAGAAAGAGAAACCTGACTGCCTAGACTATGCAAGAAGTGAGGGGCAAAAGAAACCATGGAAGTAGGAAGGGAATCCTTGAATAGTTCACCTGATATCATCTATCTGCTTGCCATGGTCCCTGCGTTCTTCTGTGAACCCCTGAGAATGGTTTAATGCTGAAACGGGAAAACCCACCTGGTATCTGAATCTAACATGAGGAATTGGTTGATTTGATGTGTTGTAGAGTCTGGTATTAGTATGGTAAGAAGCTAGGAAGCCATAGTATAGATCCTGTCTATGCCCTCCCGTGAGTGAGGGAATACAAAATTTGCGACAAAGCTACGGCGAAAATGAATTCCTAGATGTAGTAAAAGACAAAAAGGCTTTGGACTGAAATGCTAGAGGGAATTACCCTACTTGTTCTTCCTCCAGCATGACCTGCACAAATTCTGCAGTTGTGATAGCTCCCCTCGGAGGGAGCGGGACGACCACGCGGAGTGAACAGCAGAGGAAGTGGCACAGCACTGAGGCGCGACCTGCAAAGGAAGCCGTATGGAAAACAGTGTCCAACAGAGGGAGCCGTTTGGTTAAGAAGACTGACCAGTAGAGGAGGAAGTGCAGTAATGACCAATAAGATTAAACTGTCCAGCGGATGCAGCCGTGCAGAAAAAAGACTCTCCAGTAGAGGGAGCAGTGCGCTAAGACCAGTGTAGTGGCAAAGGGAGCAGGGCAACGGAGAGGAGAGACCAGCAGGAGGGGGCGGTGCCATGAAAGGAAGTCCTGTGGAAAAGTTATGCGACAATGAGGAGAGACCAGCTAAGGAAATGACGACTGTGCGGCAGAATGAAGCAGTGCGATAATAAATCATGTCTAGCCGAGGGTACTAGCAGTGATGAAGAGTGAAATGAGGAGGATTGTCCTGCGGTATGGTGATACGGACAGGGGAGCCTGAATTAAGCAGAAGAGAATATGACTGCATATGAACATACTGTACATGAATTAGCAGACAACAGGAAATTAGACTATAACATGTGGCCTCAATAACGTGCTGGCAATTGAACAGTGGGCCTGGCTAACGTGGCAGGCGGAACCTGAACTGAACCTACGTGGCCCCAAAACCGTGGCAGACGAATATCGTTGCAAAAATGTGACCTGACCAACATGGCAGGTGACCCTAAAGACTTGAGCTCCAGTAATTGAAGTGTGATCCTGGAGCATGGCGGACAATGGACAAGAATACAGTGTAACACCTAAAGAACGTAAGGAGCAGGAAACTTAGTTTAGTAACAAGTGAACCTGACTGAACACCGCAGGCGACAGACTTTAAAACATGGGCTGTATGCCGGAGATCAGGGAAGCAGATATGAATGTGAGACATTTGGGCCCAATCAGCCTGGAATCATGGATGGTCAACCACTGACTGAAAACAAGTCATCGGACCCCCGAAGCCATGGGGCCGAAGCAGTCATCGGACCCCCGAAGCCATAGGGCCGAAGCAGTCGTCGGACTCCCGAAGCCATGGGGCCGAAGCAGTCGTCGGACCCCCGAAGTCATAGGGCCGAAGCAGTCGTCGGACCCCCGAAGCCATGGGGCCGAAGCAGTCGTCGGACCCCCGAAGCCATGGGGCCGAAGCAGTCGTCGGACCCCCGAAGCCATAGGGCCGAAGCAGTCGTCGGACCCCCGAAGCCATAGGGCCGAGGCAGTCGTCGGACCCCTGAAGCCATAGGGCCGAAGCAGTCGTCGGACCCCCGAAGCCATGGGGCCGAAGCAGTCGTCGGACCCCCGAAGCCATGGGGCCGAAGCAGTCGTCAGACCCCAGAAGCCATGGGGCCGAAGCAGTCGTCGGACCCCCGAAGCCATAGGGCCGAAGCAGTCATCGGACCCCAGAAGCCATGGGGCCAAAGCAGGCATAGAGGCCCCCGGAACCAAGGAGCCAAAGCAGTCATAGGGCCCCCCGGAGCCGTGGGGCCGAAGCAGTCATTGGGTCCTCGGAGCCGAAGCAGTCATAGGGCCCCCGAAGCCATGGGGCCGGAACAGTCATTGGACCCCCGAAGCCATAGGGCCGAAGCAGGCTTAGAGCCCCCCAGAGCCATGGGGCCGAAGCAGTCATAGGGCCCCCCGGAGCCAAACTGTAATACAGTTCCGGATGTCGGCTTGGGTACGGAATAGCTGTAACAGCCAACGGGTGAATGCAACTCGAATGAGATTGACGTATGAAGCATGATGAAAATAGCAGACATGTGGACATAGCTCCGGTGAGCAGAGAGTAAAACATGTGTAACAGCAAAATGTAAAGACCGTCTTGGAACGAGAAGCGTGAAAGTGATAGACAATAAAAGACGTGCAGATGCATCTGAGGGTGTGAGGCGTATAAAGCAAGGTGCAAGCAGGCATGAGACAGAAGTAATAAAGATGGTGGTGGCTGGGGGAGGGGGAGTCACATGGCAAGGAACAGCTACAGCAATAGGCCTGAACAAACAACAGCTGCGTCCGATCTCCAATCATGACGTCACATGCAGCCCGGGTAACTGTTCCTTTACTGCGTACAAACTGAAGTAACTTTCCATGCGACAAACAAGCGAAGTAAAATTTGCAAGATATATAGGAACTAACTCCTATTATCAAACAAATAGAAATGAAAAAGAAATATAAATTTTTTTGCCCCAACGAAACAAACCTGAGGCGGCAGATTCTGAGGCGAAGCCTCCCGTTCGCTAGAAAAGTCGGGTTCGGACCGGCCAGGAGGGACGTATTGCAGCGCGTGCATTGCTACGATAGCAGCGAGCGAAATAAAGCTCCATTCTGGCTCCATGCTGCAAAGAAAGAGATCCTTCCACCAGAGAAGTTAGTTCACTAATGACACCCAGCAGCACCTGTGCACTTGAAGAACACACGCCCAGGAGTGAGGCAGTGGCTTGTTTAAGAAGAGCCTCCGCCCCTCCCACAAATGCAGGCTGACTAGTCAGCCTTAATACTTGTTCTCGGACAGTATTAATGAATGTTCTGCATAGTTGTTCTGGAATATTGTTTCCATGAAGGTAAATAAATGTTCTTTCGTCTTTGGTATCCTCTGAAGTTTGTGTTTGAAGGAGATAAATCGGCAGAAGACAAGTTCTTTGTAGAGTTGAACGAACACCTGGATGTTCGGGTTCGAGAAGTTAGGCCGAACTTCACAAAAATGTTCGGGTTCGGCCATGTCCGCGTCCCTTACTAGATGTTTTCCTTATTGTTACCATTCACCACAATAAGAAAAAAATTATTTGGCCCATTGTATTGAGTTCAAATTCAGGCCTTTTTTTTACAGGCGCCTAACACTATCTGGCTATCTATTTATGTACCGTATTACACTAATACAGGCACAGCAGTAACCACAGATTTAGGGGAATATCAAGTGTAGGCCTCCAATTAAACTTGGAGATGCACAGTAGCGTGTGAACAATATATAGGATTATGCTTTCAGCAATTGTATTTTAACACTTAGAGTAATATACCCTTTTACGGAATGAAATACACTTAGAGATGCACAATAGTGTGTGCAACTGTAGAGGATTATGCTTTCAGCACTTGTAATTTAACAATTAGTGTAATATACATTTTTACGGAAAGAAATACAGTTGGAGATGCACGGTAGCGTGTGCAAATATAGAGGATAAATTCATCAGGCCTTGTATATAGACGCTAACAAGCTGAGTGCAATATTCCCTTTTACGGACAGATTTACACTTGGCCAGCAACAGCTGAAACCACTGATTTACGGTATTGCTATTTTGGCAATTAAATTTCACCCCAGAACGAAATCTATCCTTTGCCGGACACTATTAAACTTGGCCAGCCACAGCTGGAACACCAGATTTACGGTATTGCTATTTTGGCAATTGACTTTCACGCCAGAAAAAAATCTATCCTTTGCCGGAGACTATTAAACTTGGCCAGCCACAGCTGGAACACCAGATTTACGGTATTGCTATTTTGGCAATTGAATTTCACCCCAGAAAAAAATCTATCCTTTGCCGGACACTATTAAACTTGGCCAGCCACAGCTGGAACACCAGATTTACGGTATTGCTATTTTTGCAATTGAATTTCACCCCAGATAAAAAACTATCCTTTGCCGGAAACTATTAAACTTGGCCAGCCACAGCTGGAACACCAGATTTAAGGTATTGCTATTTTGGCAATTGAATTTCACCCCAGAAAAAAATCTATCCTTTGCCGGACACTATTAAACTTGGCCAGCCACAGCTGAAACTACTGATTTACGGTATTGGCACTTTGGCAATTGAATTTCACCCCAGAAAAAAATCTATCCTTTGCCGGACGCTGACCACTGATTTACAGTATTGCTTTTTTAAACACACAAATAGCTGATCTCAGGGAGACCAGCTACAAAAAACACCGTGGAGCCTCATTTAAGAGTCTCAACACAGCAATCCGAAGTGCAAAGCTCCCTGGGAAACAGTAATATGCAAAATAAATGTGGCGCCCCAGTTATGGGTCTACAACACAATGAAAGCCAGATATCACTCAAAGGAAGGAAAACCGAGCAAAGGGGTGTCTCCATTACAGAGATCACCAAATCCACTATATTAAGTGGCCCCTATGTCAAGGTCCCGCTTTGTTACAAGCTTTAAGGATGTGACAGGGAAAACCTAAGCCAGTTATCCATCCACAGACAGCTGTTTCAGGGTGTTGCCCCTCATCAGTGTGGAGTAGGATTCTGGCCAACCGGGAGCAATGCCTCGGAGACTACTCAAACACACCAATAGCTGATCTCAGGGAGACCAGCTACAAAAAAACCGTGGAGCCTCATTTAAGAGTATCAACACAGCAATCCGAAGTGCAAAGCTCCCTGGGAAACAGTAATATGCAAAATAAATGTGGCGCCCCAGTTATGGGTCTACAACACAATGAAAGCCAGATATCCCTCAAAGGAAGGAAAACCGAGCAAAGGAGTGTCTCCATTACAGAGATCACTAAATACACCACATTAAGTGGCTCCTATGTCAATGTCCCACTTTTTTACAAGCTTTAAGAATGTGACGGGGAAAACCTAAGCCAGTTATCCATCCACAGACAACTGTTTCGGGGTGTTGCCCCTCATCAGTGTGGAGTAGGATTCTGGCCAACCGGGAGCAATGCCTCGGAGACTACTCAAACACACCAATAGCTGATCTCAGGGAGACCAGCTACAAAAAACACCGCAGGGCGTCATTTAAGAGTCTTAACACAGCAATCCGAAGTGCAAAGCTCCCTGGGAAAAAATCTATCCTTTGCTGGGCACTATTAAACTTTGCCAGCCACAGCTAAAACCACTGATTTACAGTATTGCTTTTTTGGCAATTGAATTTCACTCCAGAAAAAAAAAACTATCCTTTGCCGGACACTATTAAACTTGGCCGGCCACAGCTGTAACACCAGATTTAGGGTATTGCTACTTTGGCTATTGAATTTCACCCCAGAAATAAAAAACTATACTTTGCCAGACAGCAGACAGTATTACACTTGGCTAGCCATAGCTGGAACACCAGATTTAGGGGATTGCTATTTTGGCAATTGAATTTCACCCCAGAAAAAAATCTATCCTTTGCCGGACACTATTAAACTTGGCCAGCCACAGCTGAAACCACTGATTTACGGTATTGCTATTTTGGCAAATGAATTTCACCCCAGAAAAAAAAATATCCTTTGCCGGACACCATTAAGCTTGGCCGGCCACAGCTGGAACACCAGATTTAGGGTATTGCTACTTTAGCAATTGAATTTCACCCCAGAAAAAAAAATCTATTCTTTGACAGACAGCATACAGTATTACACTTGGCTAGCCACAGCTGGAACACCAGATTTAGGGGATTGCTATTTTGGCAATTGAATTTCACCCCTCAATAAAATATAGAAATTTCTATCCTTTCTATGGGTGAAAATAATCACTGCCAAGCCCCTGATGTAGGATATAGCAAAAAAAAAAAACTACTATTGATGGATTGATGGACTTGGTGGCAGCTTGTGCTGGTGCACCACAAGACACAAAATGGCCGCCAATCACCCCAGAAAAAAGTGACTAAAAAACGCTCTGGGCAGCCTAAAAACCAGTGAGCAATTAACTAGCAGAAGTTGAATGATTCACAGCTGTAGATTGATCACTTCATTAGGTGTTTTTGCTGAGTTTTCCCTGCCTAATCTCGTCCGCACAGCAGCTGCATCCTATCCCTACACTGATCAGAGCAGAGTGACGTGTGGCGCTACGTGATTCCAGCTTAAATAGAGGCTGGGTCACATGCTGCACTTGGCCAATCACAGCCATGACAATAGTAAGCATGGCTGTGATGACCTCTGCGGGCAAGTAGTATGACGCTTGTTGATTGGCTGCTTTGCAGGCTTTCAAAATGCGCCATAGAAATCTCCGAACCCGAAGCCGAACTTTTACGTAAATGCTCGGGTTTGTGTCCGTGTCACAAACACTCCCCAAAATTCGGTACGAACCCTAACTATACAGTTCGGGTTCGCTCAACCCTACTGCTGACCCATGGGGGTCAGAGATGCTACTAAAAACCACCGAGGGGTCAGGCAGTTTGGGTAAAAATAGATTTAACACGACTTACTCAAAAAATGGAGTTTACTAAACTCATATAAAAGTTGTACACAGAGATGTACAAAGATAAATATTTTTTTCTCCAATGTGTTCACTGAGGAAAATAAACTGTAAACTGAAATGCTGAATGTAAAAATAAATCCTCCATTAAAAGTGTCCTGTCTAACCCAAGAAGAAGTACAACAGCGACTTAAAAAGATTAAAATAGAAAAATCGCCAGGACTGGATGACATACACCCCTGAATTAGGTAATATCATAGCCAGACGCTTATTTCTGACAGGGAATGCTCCACAGGATTGGCGCATAGCAAATGTGGTGCCAATATTCAAAAAGGGTCCAAAAACAGAGCACGGAAACTATAGGCCAGTAAGTTTAACATATGTTGTGGGTAAACTGTTTGAAGGTTTTCTGAGAGATGCTATCTTAGAGGATCTCAACGTAAATAAGTAAATAACGCCATATCAGCATGGCTTCATGAGGGATCGGTCATGCCAAACTAATTTAATCAGGTTCTATGAGGAGGTAAGTTCTAGAGTTGACAGCGGCAAATCAATGGATGTCGTATATCTGAACTTCTCCAAAGCATTTGACACTGTACCACATAAAAGGTTAGTATATAAAATGAGGATGCTTGGACTGGGAGAAAATGTCTTTAAGTGGGTAAGTAACTGGCTGAGTGATAGAAAACAGAGGGTGGTTATTAACGGTACACACTCAGATTGGGTCACTGTCACAAGTGGGGTACCTCAGGGGTCAGTACTGGACCCTATTCTTTTCAATATATTTATTAATGATCTTGTAGAAGGATTGCACCGTAAAATATTAATTTTTGCAGATGACACTAAACTTTGTAAAGTAATTAACAATGAAGAGGACAATATACTGCTACAGAGGGATCTGGATAGATTGGAGGCTTGGACAGATAAGTAGCAGATGAGGTTTAACACTGACAAATGTAAAGTTATGCACATGGGAAGGAGTAATGCAAGTCAACCGTACATACTAAATGGTAAAACACTCGGTAACACTGACATGGAAAAAGATCTAGGAATTTTAATAAACAGCAAATTAAGCTGCAAAAACCAGTGTCAGGCAGCTGCTGCCAAGGCCAAAAGGATAATGAGTTGCATCAAAAGGGGCATAGGCGATCATGATGAGAACATAGTCCTACCACTTTACAACTCGCTAGTCAGACCACACATGGAGTACTGTGTACAGTTCTGGGCTCCTGTGAGCAAGGCAGACATAGCAGAGCTGGAGAGGGTTCAGAGGAGGGCAACTAAAGTAATAACTGGAATGGGGCAACTACAGTACCCTGAAAGACTATCAAAATTAGGGTTATTTACTTTAGAAAAAAGATGACTGAGGGGAGATTTAATTACTATGTATAAATATATCAGGGGTCAGTACAGAGATCTATCCCATCATCTATTTATCCACAGGGCTGTGACTGTGATGAGGGGACATCCTTTGCATCTGGAGGAAAGAAGGTTTGTACACGAACATAGAAGGGGATTCTTTACGGTAAGAGCAATGAGACTATGGAACTCTCTGCCTGAGCAGGTGGTGATGGTGAGTACAATAAAGGAATTCAAGAGGGGCCTGGATGTATTTCTGGAGTATAATAATATTGCAGGCTATAGCTAGTAGAGATGAGTTGTTGATTCAGGGAGTTATTCTGATTGCCTAATTGGAGTCTGGAAGGAATTTTTTTATTCCCCTTAAGTGAGGAAAATTGGCTTCTGCCTCACAGGTTTTTTTTGCCTTCCTCTGGATCAACTAGCAGGATGACAGGCCAAACTAGATGGATAGATGTCTTTTTTCGGCCTTATGTACTATGTTACTATGTTACTATGCTATAAAGATAAGTTACAGTAACTAAAAGTCGTGTGAACAAATAAGCCAGCTCCTATTGACCAGTGTCCAAAATGGCATTCGGCTTAGGCTACTTTCACACTAGCGTTTTAGTTTTCCAGTATTGAGATCCATCATAGGGGCTCAATATCAGAAAAAAAGCTTTAGTTTTGTTCCCATTCATTGTCAATGCGGACAAACTGAACAGAACTGAATGCTCCAAAATGCATTCTGTTCCATTTAGTTGCGTTCCCATACCTGAGAGCAAACGGCAACATGTTGTAGTTTGCTTTCCATCCTGGGATGCGGAGCAAGACAGATCCGGCATGATCCCTAATGCAAGTCAATGGAGAAGGATCCGTTTTCTCTGACACAATCTGCCACAATAGAAAATGGATCCATCCTCCATTGACTTTCAATGGAGTTCATGACGGATCTGTCTTGGCAATGTTAAAGATAATATAACCTGATCTCTTCATAACAGATGCAGATGGTTGTATTATCAGTAACAGAAGTGTTTTTGCTGAACCCTGCCGGATTCAGTAAAAACACTAGTGTGAAAGTAGCCTAACTCCCATATGATACAAAGAGAGGTGACAGTAGCAAGTCATCTTACCCTGGCAGCAAAGGCTCAATATGGTAAAAAGGCCAGGTTCAGTTCAAGAGTCAAAATGATTAAACAGTCAGAGGTCGGTAGACAGTGAGACAGAACAGTACACCTTCACTAGGAACTAGTAAGATAGATAACCTAAAGCTCAGGCCCCCTCCACTATAGGAAGGTGCCTTAAATACCCTGAGGTGGCTAGCCATAGGCTAGTGAAGATTAAGGTGTCTGCACTGGCCCTTTTATTGCAAGGGCAAGGAAGCACAACCTGCAGCACAAGCTGAGAGATAGAGCTCAGGTGGCCGGGCCTGTTGCTGGAGGGCAAAGAATGGACAGCGGGTCTGGACTGCCAGACCAGGGATAGGGTGAGCAACACAGTGCCCATGGGTGCCTGGGGAAGCTGGACAGTTGTAGACATCGGCCTAAATTGTAACATTATAGTTGCTTACAGTGAGTTATAATTCAGGAATTTATGCTATTTGTAAAATGTTGCATTTTATTGCTGTTTGTACTAAGGGTGGGTTCACACTAGCATTAGGGATTCTGTTATTGCTTTCCGTTATAACATGGTTATAACGGAAAATAACGGAATGCCCAGACAGAATGCTAAACGGAAGCCTTTAAAAGGCATTCCGTTTGCTTTCTGTCATAATACAAGTCTATGGGAAAGCATAACAGATCCGTCTGGGTCCAGTTATGCAAGACTGAAAACAAAGTTCTGTCGACAGGACTCTGTTTTCCGTCTTGCATAACGGGAACCACACAGATCCGTTAAGTTCTCCCATAGACTTCTATTATGACGGAAAGCAAACAAAATGCCTTTTAAAGGCTTCCGTTTTGCATTCCGTTATAATGCAACAGATCCGTCCTTCTGTCTTATAGATTCAGTTATTTTCCGTTATAACCCTGTTATAAAGGAAAGCCATAACGGACTCCATAACGGTAGTGTGAACCCACCGTAACTATTCCATAGAATTTTTTAATATTATCTATGTTATAATATTCCTATTATGTACAGTATGTATGTATTCTTATATGTGTATATGTTATTCAAGTAGGATTTAACCCCAACTGCAACTTCCTTCTCTATAAAGGAAAAAAGTTTTGTGCAATGTTGCAAGAATTATTGCCATGTTTGCATTTATGTGCCTGTTATTTGTTATGTAATTCCCCCTCCCACCCCCCCCACAGGGAAAAATTGAAATGGCGTGCAAGTTGGGATAATAACAGCATTTTACTGTGAGAGTTAAAGCCGGTAAGTAGGACAACATCTCATCTATAGAATGCTTTCAAATACATTTTAATGGGTTAACTATGGTTAGCGAATGCATTCACATGCATTTGCAGAATTTTTTATTGAGTGTAATATCAACTTATTTAACAAAACTCTTGTTTCTATTGTGACCTTGTACCCCATGTCTTGTTTCTAAGGTTGGAAAATGTAGGGAGGTGTTTACAAGAGGTGACAAGCAAATTTTCTTTAACACTATATGCATAGAACAAACCTTTAGGCAAGTGTTCTACTGATTTAAGGCACGGCTGGAGATGTAACTGCCTGAATTAGCTTTATTAAAAAAAAAAAATTGTGTTCCTTGTCAAATATAATAAAACACAGGTTCTGCTTAAAGAGGTAAAAAAATAAGATGCTACAATGCAAGCACAGTATATTTCAGCCTAATACATTTGTCAGGGGAATAATGCATTCACATTAAATTTAAAAATAACATGCTTTGTGATCTTTGTGTAGTAGCAAAAAAGATGAAACTGTTGTGTTAGAACAGATCATTTATGGAATTTCATTTCAGTGCAATTCAATATGTCTTTCTAATATGTATTTCTATTAATACTCAAAGCAGAAAATGAACAGCATAAGTCACCTGTGACTTGTTCATTGCTCAGATGATCGGTTATTTCTTAGTACATTTTCAGTAAAATGAAGATCTCTTATGAAAGTGCTGAAAAGCTACTTAATAAATTTTGCACAGTATAAGAGATTACAACATTTACAATTTGTGCTGTGATGAAGATCCTGAGAATTGCAATCCATTCTAAATTTTAATGGTGAAATAACTGGAACCATGGAGTATAATAAACAGAATAGTTACATGGAGTAAAGAGGTAGGAGTCTCACCAATTTCCTGGTGACTGAGTGGTGCAAAGCATTAGTGATGATCGAGCACCAAAGTAATCAGGTGTTCAGCCCAATACATTGCTATATTTGTGTGCTCGGCCGAGCAACCAAGCATAATGGAAGTCAATGGGAGACAACCAAGCACCCCCTGCTCTGAAGAGGGGAGGCTGCCTGGTCCATTGGAAAAGGTCAGAAAGTGACAGAAATACCACAAAAGTGGATCAGGAACAGCATGGGGATGATGTCTGGACTCCGAGGTCATTGCTGGGAACCATGTTGTCTGAGTTGTACGCCGCTTTTGCAGACTGACAAAAGTACGCCCAAACCCCCCCCCCCACAAAAATCAAAATCCCGTTTATTCAATTGCTGCTGAGCATTGCAAAAAATGATGGGCGAGTGCCTGCTGCTTAGCTGACCATTGAAAAAATGATAGGCGAGTGCCTGCTGCTAAGCTGACCCTGTAAAATATTGTACATGAGGGCCTGCTGCTGAGATGACCCTGTAAAATATTGTAGTTGAGGGCTTGCAGGTGAGCTGACCCTCTCAAATACTGTAGGTGAGGGCCTGCAGGTGAGCTTACCCTCTAAAATACTGTAGAGGGACATGAGGAGATCTTGTGCACTGTTTCCAGAACTCTTCAGCATCCATAGTCAGAAGAAAATGATGGTGGGGAATGGCAATTAGTGTTTCATGAGATGGATGATGCGGATGAGACACAGTTGTCATTAAGTGAGGGTCTTGTTAGGTCAACAACACAAGTTAGGAGGATGATCCGAGTGAGGAAGTAGAAGAGGGGGTAGTGGATGATGACATCACTGACCCAACCCGGGAAAGTGGCAAGCCAAGCGAGGACAGCAGTACAGAGGGGGAGGGATCCAAAGCACCGCAACAGGCTGAAGCGGCTGTGGGATCGCAAAAGGAAGAAGGTGGGCACATCAAATAGGCCCACGTACAGATATCCTTAACCCAGGCCTTTAAATGTAAGTGCAAATACCCAGCCACCCACCCACAGGCCATAGCACTAAATGCATAACTTAGAAAATTGCTGGCCCTGCAAAATGTTGCCATTTAGGCCTGTGGGCACTAAGGCTTTCCTCAGCCTCATGCCGGCGGACGTCCCTCGTTACTCAGTCACCAGCCACAAAAAAAATTTTGGAAGATGGTGAAGGAGTATATATCAGACCACCATGTCAGCATCCTTAGTGATCCCTCTGTGCCTTACAACTATTGGGTGTCCAAGCTGGCCTGCCCTGCCACCAGCGTTTTGTCAGAGCGGGTATTTAGTGTTGCTGGGGGCATAATAACGGATAAGCGCATCTGTCTGTCAACTGAAAATGCTGACAGGTCAACTCTTATAAAAATGAACAAGGCCTGGATTTCTCTACTCCTCCTATTCCTCCATCATATCAACATGCTTTTTAGGCTGACCTCGCTCATAATGTTTTAGAGGGTCAGCTCACCTGCAGACCCTCACATATAATGTTTTTGAGGGTTAGTGCATCTGGAGGCCCTCAGCTACATTTTTTTACACAGTTTCGTCGCGCCCAGTGCCAAGGCTCAGCGTGCACCATCAGTATCATTGCCCTTTCCATGGCCCTTACTGGCCGCCTTCTTAATATTAAATGTTATATATGCTTAAAAGTATATCACAAGTACAGTAGCGTGGGATTTGTAAGTATATGCGCCAATAAATTTGAAAAGGTATTTGGGATGTGCACACATTACACAGGAGATAAAGCCCTGATAATGTCACAGACTAGCATAAACCGTCTACGGATAAAGTACAGTAAATGTCAGCGATATATATTAAACGCACACACAGTAGATGTGGCACAAATTATTTAAATTTGCGCTACAGACACTGTATTCGGATGTAGGACAGTATATGTCACAGAAACCCACAGAATATGGACACTATATCAGGCCCAGATTATTGGAATTTGCAATACAGGCACATTTTTCAGATGCAGGACAGTATATGTCACAAAAAAACACATAATATGGATACTATAACAGGCCCAGATTATTGGAATTTGCAATACAGACAATGTTTTTGGATGAAGGACAGTATATGTCACAGAAACCCATCAAATATGGACACTATATTAGGCCCAGATTTTTGGAATTTGCAATACAGACATTTTTTTTTGGGTGTAGTACAGTAATGGTTACAGAACACCACAGAATATGGACACTACATTGGGCCAAGATTATTGGAATTTGCAATACATACACATTTTTCAGGTGCAGGACAGTATATTACACAGAAACCCACAGAATATGGACACTATATTAAGCCCAAATTATTGGAATTTGTAATAAAGACACTGTTTAATGATGGAGTACAGAATTTGTCACAAAAAGACACACAGTATGGACACTACATTAGGCTTAGATTATTTGAATTTGCTATACAGACACTGTTTTCTGGTGTAATACAGTATTGGATACAGAACATCACAGATTATGAACACTATATTGGGCCTAGATTATTGGAATTTGCAATACAGACACATTTTTCAGATGCAGGACAGTATATGTCACAGAAACCCAGCGAAGATGGACACTATATTAGGCACAGATTATTGGAGTTTGCAATATATACAGATTTTTCAGATGCAGGACAGTATATGGCAAATAAACCCACAGAATATGGACAATATATTAGGACCAGATTATTGGAATTTGCAATACAGATATTTTCTTTTTGTGTAGTACAGTATTGGTTACAGAACACCACAGAATATGGACACTACATTAGGCCCAGATTATTGTAATTTGCAATACATACATATTTTTCAGATGCAGGACAGTATATATCACAGAAACCTACAGAATATGTACACTATATTATGCCCAGATCATTGCAATTTGCAATACAGATATTTTCTTTTTGTGTAGTACAGTATTGGTTACAGAACACCACAGAATATGTACACTATATTAGGCCCAGATTAATGGAATTTTCAATAAAGACACATTTTTCAGATGCAAGACAGTATATATCACAAGAACCCAAAAGATAAGGCCCAGATTATTGGAATTTGCAATATAGACATTTTTTTTGTAGTAGTACAGTATGGGTTACAGAACATCACAGCATATGGACACTATATTAGGCTTAGATTATTGCAATTTTCAATACAAACACATTTTTCGGTTGCAGGACAATATATATCACAGAAACCCACTCAATATGGACACTATATTAGGCTCAGATTATTGGAATTTGCTATACAGACACTGTTTTCTGGTGTAGTACACTATTGGTTACAGAACACCACAGATTATGGACACTATATTAGGCCCATATTGTTGGAATTTGCAATACAGACACATTTTTTGGATGCAGGACAGTATATATCACAGAAACTCACAGACTATGGACACTATATTAGGCCCAGATTATTGGAATTTGCTATATAGACACTGTTTTCTGGTGCAGTACATTATTGTTTACAAAACATCAGATTATGGACAATACACTAGGCCAAGATTATTGGAATTTGCAATACAGAATTTTTTTTTATTTTTTTGCTGCAATACAGTATTGGGTACAGAACTCAACAGAATACGGGCACTACATTAGGCCATGAATATTGGAATTTGCAATATAGATTTTTTTTTTTTTTTTTGGAGTAGTACAGCATGGGTTACAGAACATCACATGATATGGACACTATATTAGGCTCAGATTATTGCAATTTTCAATACAGACACATTTTTCGGCTGCAGACCAGTATATATCACAGAAACTCACTCAATATTGACACTGTATTATGACCAGTTTATTGGAATTTGCAATACAGACATTTTTTTTTTTGTGTAGTACAGTTTTGGTTACAGAGCACCATAGAATATGGACAGTACATTAGGCACCTTTTTTGGGAATTTGCAATACAGACACATTTTTCGGATTCAGGATAATATATTTCACAGAACCCCACAGAATATGGACACTATATTAGGCCCAGATTATTGGAATTTGCTATATAGACACATTTTTCAGATGCAGGACAGTATATGTCACAAAAACCCACAGAATATGGATACTACTTTAGGCCCAGATTATTGGAATTTGATATACATACACTGTTTTCTGGTGTAGTACAGTATTGGTTACAGAACACCACAGATTATGGACACTCTATTAGGCCCAGATTATTGGAATTTGCAATACAGATATTATTTATGTGTAGTACAGTTTTGGCTACAGAACACCATATAATATTGGCACTACATTAGGCCAAGATTATTGGAATTTGCAATACATGCACATTTTTCAGACAGTATATGTCATAGAAACCCACATAATATGGACACTACATTAGGCCCAGAATATTGTAATTTGCAATACAGACACATTTTTTGGATGCAGGACAGTATATATCACAGAAACTCACAGAATATGGACACTATATTAGGCCCAGATTATTGGAATTTGCAATACAGATATTTTTTTATGTGTAGTACAAACAGTTTCGGTTACAGAACACCACATAATATTGACACTACATTAGGCCAAGATTATTAGAATTTGAAATGCATGCACATTTTTCAGATGCTGGACAGTATATGTCATAGAACCCCACAGAATATGGATACTATATTAGGCCCAGATTATTGTAATTTGCAAAACCATACATATCTTTCGGATGCAGGACAATATATATCACAGAAACTGACAGAATATGGACACTAAATTATGCCCAGATTATTGGAATTTTCAATAAAGACACATTGTTTAAATGCAGGACAGTATAAGTCACAGAAACCAGAAACCCACAGGATACAGTATTGGAATTTGCAATATAGACATTTTTTATTTTATTTGGTGTAGTCCAGTATTGACCATATATCAAATATAATGAGTAGTTAAACATAACTTTTATTATATCATCGGTAAAAAAAAGCCCAATTAAGTTGTAAATATTCTATTAAAAACAGTACAGCTGTCCAATTGCAGCACAGGTATCCGTGAAACTGTAAGGAGGGCCTCTAAAGGGATAGCATCAATAATGAGGTCCAGAGAGAAGTAACAGAAAGATGGACACAATGCTGGGTCTCTTACCCTAGTTGTCCCTATTTTTGTTCAAGTTACCTCCTCCCGTGTATCCCTAATCGCCCCTCCCTCCTAACTGACTGCCCAGCTTCGTAAAAAAAACAGGTGAAGATCGGGGTCCCTCCATTCTAACCCGTGTAGAAATTGTCCGTCTAACACCAATGTGGTATTACACCCAAACAATATATGCAGCAATGATATACCTGTAATGTGTATATTCATGCATCTCATGCCGCATTACTTATGTTCCCTGTCCCGACGCGTTTAGTCGGTATTATCCGACTCATCAGGGGACTTTATATGTATAACCACCCTTATTGGGACTGGTGAGGCCCTGTAATCAATAGTAACAGGTTATTACAGTCAGGGTGCTTAAATCCAGTAATTAATAGCAGCAGGATGTTATAATCACGGTGCTCAAATAGTACATTCCGGACGCGTTGCAGAGGTTGCTCTGCACATATGTGTCCGGTATCTGTACCCCAGTGCTCCGGATTCAAAATGCCTGATACTTATCGTTATTGTGGTGGCAGTCCGGAGTACAGTCCTGCGGGTGTCAGTCGTGGCCTCCTGCGTATGGCAGAGCGGTCTGTAAGTGCCGCATCTCGCTTCATAAGGCTGTGCTCCCCACTCGGTCCCGCCCCTCTTCCGTTCATGCGATTGCGTCACATGCAGGGTTCTCTGTCACATGATCGGAACTATCGATGTACGCATCCTGACCTAGACTTCGGCGAGCACTGTCCATCAGTTTAACATTGCTTGTGGGCAGAACACACATGCAGTATTGGGACGGTCTCATGGGCATTTAAAAACCATCAACCAGAACCCACATGCCTTAGCGCATATGGCTCATCAACAAAGGTGCCTCGGCTACCTACCAGATTATAAGTGCCTGAGACACCATATTAAGTAGTTATCAGAATTTCCTCATTTATTCAATGCTGGTACTAGACTTCGATGAATAAAAAACAGACATCACTTTAATTGTGTAGCTACAATAATAGTTATTAATATCACTTGTCCCATCCTTATTTTGTTCATAGTGAAAAGCCAAAGTGGGGGTAGAAGGAAATATATGTAGAAGAGCATAAAAGAAAGGGAAGTACAAGGGTCTAGAGATGTTTCCATGTCGGGAGGAGAGCGGACCATGTGGACTAACACAAATGGATCTTGGTGGAATTGCTATAATAGTGGATCAGTCTGTGGTATTGACCCCTACATTACACATCAATGAAACAGCCAACAAATAATTGGTCATTTAGGCCGTTCGGATGAACTGTTTTTAATTGGTAGATCCACCATTTTTACCACTGTAGGATCCTCTTGTCCCAGTCCCCTCCTGATACTTGACGTGAAACTACCTCAATCCACATAAACCTAAGGCCTAAAAAGTCACCTTGGTGAACATTTTGTTTTGCCAGTGGTGTGTCTCTCTCGTTCCGCATGTCACCCAGATGCTCACCTACCCGTCTTCGCAGTTCCCGGGTAGTTTTGCCTATGTATTCTAGGCCACAGACACATTTGGCTTTATAAATTACACCCTTGGTGCGGCAGTTAATAAAGTGTCTGATTTGATAAGTCAGAAGAAGAAAGATAGTCAGCACTCGATTTTCCAACAGTGTTGCGTGGGAAGGAGCTCACTCCACGCTGTATTCAAAGAACAATCCCAGCAACTGTCTTCTTTTATGCTGCTCTTTTATTGTTTATATCAAAACATAATGATATCCTAGAAGCGTTTCGGCACACGGCCTTTGTCAGCAGGTCACAGGAAAAGATTTCACAGTACATTTAAATAGCCTCAGTGACGTCAGACGCCGGTCATGAATGACCAATACAAAAACCAATCAGCAATGTCGTTTCACTTTTAGAGCAAATGAATAGGCAAATGATACAAATGATACAAATAAACAGATGATACATATTACCATCCTTGTTCTTAGTTCATAGTAGATGTCTGCAAGGATAAGATAAGAACAGAATATCAGTAAATAGTAAACCATTAATTACATCATGTGGATATGGGTTACAATCGCATTATCTCATACTCGCGGTTCAAACCGCGCGGTTGCAAGGTATCTAAGGTATGGATCCAAAAGGCTTCCCTACGTAGTAGGAGCCTCTTGATGTCCCCACCTCTTCTCGGCATTTTTACTTGTTCAAGTACCTGAAATTTTAATTGAGCAATGGTGTGCCTATATTTCTCAAAATGGTAGGGCAGTGGAAGCAGCAAGTTCTGTGTTCTGATGGTAGACTTATGCTTGCATATTCTATCACTAATCGTCTGCATTGTTTCACCAAGGTACAGTAACCCGCAAGGGCATTTTATTACATAGATAACATTTGCAGATTCACACGTGAAGTAACCAGTGATGTTAAACGGTTTGCCTGTACGTGGGTGAAATACCTGGGATCCCTTGATGATATGTGAGCATTGCAAGCAATGCAGGCACGGGAACGTGCCTCTTTTTTGACTCAATAATGTACTTTGTCTCATTGTCATTTTTCCACTGCCCCGATCTGCCCTTACTAATTGATCCCTATAACTAGGGTTTCGTTTATTGCAAATTAGTGGACGAGAGGCGAATTCCTGCACTGTTGGATACGCCTTCCTAAGCAGATGCCAGTGATTTGATAAGTCTTGCCTGTTACATTACTGGTGAAATTGCGATTCTGGGTAACATAAGGACACGCCACACAACCACTGCAACGATATAATCCAAGTGGACGTTTCAGCCACATCTCTGGTCTATTGTCTGATTTGATAAAATTACTGTGGACCAGACGGTCCTTTAAACTGTGGCCTCTACAATATGTGACCTGAACGTTCTCTGAAATTAATGTTTTGACATCAGAGTCCATTTGTAAAACTCCTCAATGTCTTTTTAGTATCTCCTTCACCTCTCTCGCTGCACAATCAAGGGTCCCTATCAGACGTATTATGTTTCCATCAGAATCGCTGGTTTTCAGATGCAATAGTTCTGTTTTATTGCATTTACGTGCCCTATTGTAGGCTACCCTCAAGATCGTGTCAGGAAACCCCTCTCTCGAAACCTTGACTGTAAGACCTTTGCTTGTTGTTTAAAGTCTTCATCGGTGGAACAGTTTCTCCTGATGCAGATGTACTGTCACACCGGTATCCCTTTTTTCAGAGGACGCGGGTGATGGTTACTGCAATGCAATAGGGAGTTTGTTGCGGTAGGCTTCCTAAAAGTTCTGGTTTGAATGAGCCTTTCCGGACCCCTCAAAATTTCAATATCTAGAAACGGAAGTACCTCCGACTGAAAATCAAATGTAAATTTCATGTTGATCTAATTAACATTGAGTAGCTGCACAAAGTCCACAAAATCCTTCTCCTCGCCTCTCCAAATCACAAAAACATCATCAATAAACCTTGTCCAGGTTATTACCTGGGAAATGTAAGTATAAGGTGTGTCAGTGAACACCATGGTCCCCTCCCACCAGCCCAGGAACAAATTAGCATACAATGGGGCACATGAGCTCCCCATCGCTGTGCCCCTGAGCTGGTGGTAGTGGAACCCGTCAAAAAGAAAGTAGTTTGACTTTAAAGTAAATTCCAAGAGACGCAGGATGAAGATGTTGTGTAGTTGGTATTGACAACCCTTCGTGCTGAGAAAAAACTCAACAGCTCTAATTCCCAAGGTGTGTGGGATTGAGGAGTATAAGGCCTCAAAGTCAATAGAGGCCAGGTGAGTATCAGACTCGAGGGTAACCCCCTAGGCGGCCCAACAGATCACTCGTGTCATGTAGGTATGAGGGCAAAGATTTCACAAAAGGGGCCAGGATGTGATCCAAATAAATACCCACATTTAGGGTCAAACTATTTATACCTGACACTATCGGTCGCCCCTTGAGGTGTGTGCCCCCTCTGGATCTTTGGCAAACTATAGAAGGTTGCGACGGTTGGATATTTTTTGTTGAGAAAATCATATTCATCATCTGAAATAAGTTGGTCTCTTTTCCCCTTTCTCAGGATATCAAGAAGTTCTAGCTGATATCCCGGGGTCAGATCTTCCCTGAGTTTCTCATAGGTCATCTTATCATTTAATAATTCCAAACACATCCTCCTATAGTCTGCCATGTCAATAAAGTTTTTTTGGTTGACCACCCTATAGTGGTTGTTTGGTTTGTAGTTCTGTATTGTTGACAGAACGAAATATGGAAATTATATTAGGCCCAGAATGTTGTAATTTGCAGAACAGATACATTTTTCCGATGAAGGACAGTGTATGTCACCGAATCCCATAGAATATGGACACTATATTAGGCCCAGATTATTGGAATTTGCAATACAGATTTTTTTTTGTGTAATACAGTACTGGTTACAGAGAACCACAGAACACGGACACTATATTAGGCCCAGATTGTTGGTAGTGCAATACAGACACATTTTTCTGATGCAGGACAGTATATGTCACAGAAACCCACTTAATATGGACACTATATTAGGGCCAGATTATTGGAATGTTCTATACAGACACTGTTTACTGGTGTAGTACAGTATTGGTTACAGAACATCACAGATTATGTTCTCTATATTAGGCCCAGGTTGTTGTAATTTGCAATACAGACACATTTTTGGATGCAGGACAGTATATGTCACAGATATCCATAGAATATGGCATTATATTAGGCCCAGATTATTGGAATTTGCAATACAGACACATTTTTTGGATGCAGGTCAGTATGTGTCACAGAAACCCACAGAATTTGGACACTATATGAGGCCCAGATTATTGGAATTTGCAATACAGACATTTTTTTTGGTGTAGTTCAGTATTGGTTACAGAACCCCACAGATTATGGACACTACATTTGGCCCAGATTATTACAATTTGCAATAATTACACATTTTTCGGATGCAGGACAATATATATCACAGAAACCGACAGAATATTGACACTGTATTAGGCCCAGATTCATGGAATTTGCAATACAGACACATTTTTCGGATGCTGGACAGTATATGTCACAGAAACCCACAGAATATGGAAACTGTATTAGGCCCAGAATAATGGAATTTGCAATACAGACATTTTTGTTTTGGTGTAGTAAAGTATTGGTTACAGAACACCACAGAATATGGACACTATATTAGGCCCAGATTTTTGGAATTTTCAATACAGATATATATTTTTTTGTGTGGTACAGTATTGGTTACCGAACACCACAGAATATGTACACTAAATTATGCCTAGATTGTTGGAATTTTCAATAAAGACATATTTTTTGGATGCAAGACAGTATAAGTCAGAAACCCACAGGATATGGACACGATAAAAGGCCCAGATTATTAGAATTTGCAATATAGACACTTTGTTTTTGGTGTAGTTCAGTATTGTTTACAGAACACCACAGAATATGGACACTATATTGGGCCCAGAATGTTGGAATTAGCAATAGACACATTTTTTAAATGCAGGACAATATATGTCACAGAAACCTATAGCATATGTACAAAATATTAGGCCCAGATTATTGGAATTTGCAATACAGATATTTTTTTTCTGTTGTTCAGTATTGGTATCAGACAACACAACAGAATATGGACACTACATTAGGCACAGATTGTTGAAATTTACAATACAAACACATTTATTGGATGCAGAACAGTATATGTCACAGAAAACCACAGGATATTGACACTATATAAGTTCCAGATTATTGGAATTTGCAATATAGACAATTTTCTTGGATAAGTACAGTATTGGTTACAGAACACCACAGAATATATACACTATATTAGGCCAAGAATGTTGGAATTTGCAATACAGAAACATTTTTCGAATGCAGGACAGTATATGTCACAGAAACCCACAGCATATGGACCTTATAATAGGCCCAGATTATTGGAATTTGCTATACAGACACTATTTTCTGGTGTAGTATAGTATTGGTTATAGAAAACCACAGATTATGGACACTATATTTGGCCCAGATTGTTGGAATTTGCAATACAGACACATTTTTTGGATGCAGGTCAGTATGTGTCACAGAAACCCACAGAATATGGACAATATATTAGGCCCAGATTATTGGAATTTGCAATATATGCACATTTTTCAGATGCTGGTCAGTATGTCACCGAAACCCACAGAATATGGACACTATATTAGGCCCAGATTGTTGGAATTTGAAATACATACATATTTTTCTGATGCAGGACAGTATATATCACAGAAACCGACAAATTATGAACACTATATTAGGCCCAGATTTATGGAATTTGCAATACAGACACATTTTTCGGATGCTGGACAGTATATGTCACAGAAACCCACAGAATATGGAAATTGTATTAGGCCCAGAATAATGGAATTTGCAATACAGACATTTTTGTTTTGGTGTAGTAAAGTATTGGTTACAGAACACCACAGAATATGGACACTATATTAGGCCCAGATTTTTGGAATTTTCAATACAGATATATATTTTTTTGTGTGGTACAGTATTGGTTACCGAACACCACAGAATATGTACACTAAATTATGCCTAGATTGTTGGAATTTTCAATAAAGACATATTTTTTGGATGCAAGACAGTATAAGTCAGAAACCCACAGGATATGGACACGATAAAAGGCCCAGATTATTAGAATTTGCAATATAGACACTTTGTTTTTGGTGTAGTTCAGTATTGTTTACAGAACACCACAGAATATGGACACTATATTGGGCCCAGAATGTTGGAATTAGCAATAGACACATTTTTTAAATGCAGGACAATATATGTCACAGAAACCTATAGCATATGTACAAAATATTAGGCCCAGATTATTGGAATTTGCAATACAGATATTTTTTTTCTGTTGTTCAGTATTGGTTACAGAACACAACAGAATATGGACACTACATTAGGCACAGATTGTTGAAATTTACAATACAAACACATTTATTGGATGCAGAACAGTATATGTCACAGAAAACCACAGGATATTGACACTATATAAGTTCCAGATTATTGGAATTTGCAATATAGGCAATTTTCTTGGATAAGTACAGTATTGGTTACAGAACACCACGGAATATATACACTATATTAGGCCAAGAATGTTGGAATTTGCAATACAGAAACATTTTTCGAATGCAGGACAGTATATGTCACAGAAACCCACAGCATATGGACCTTATAATAGGCCCAGATTATTGGAATTTGCTATACAGACACTATTTTCTGGTGTAGTATAGTATTGGTTATAGAAAACCACAGATTATGGACACTATATTTGGCCCAGATTGTTGGAATTTGCAATACAGACACATTTTTTGGATGCAGGTCAGTATGTGTCACAGAAACCCACAGAATATGGACAATATATTAGGCCCAGATTATTGGAATTTGCAATATATGCACATTTTTCAGATGCTGGTCAGTATGTCACCGAAACCCACAGAATATGGACACTATATTAGGCCCAGATTGTTGGAATTTGAAATACATACATATTTTTCTGATGCAGGACAGTATATATCACAGAAACCGACAGATTATGAACACTATATTAGGCTCAGATTATTGGAATTTGCAATACAGATACTTTTTTTGGGTGTAATACAGTATTGGTTACAAAACACCAGAGAATATGGGCACTATATTAGGCCAAGATTGTTGGAATTTGCAATACAGACAGATTTTTCTGATATACAGTATTGGTTACAGAACACCACAGAATATGGACACTATATTAGGCCCAGATTATTGTAATTTGCAATACATACACATTTTTCAGATGCAGGACAGTATATGTCAAAGAAACCCACAAAATATGGACACTATATTATGCCCATCTTATTAGAATTTACAAAAGAGACTTTTTTTTGTGTAGTACATTATTGGTTACAGAACACCACAGAATATGGACTCTACATTAGGCCAAGATTATTTGAATTTGCAATACCTACACATTTTTTTGAATTTAGGTCAGTATATGTCATAGAAACCCACAGAATATGGGCACTATATTTGGCCCAGATTATTGGAACTTGCAATATAGTCATTTTTTGTGTGCAGTACAGTATTGGTTTCAGAACACCATAGAATATGGACTCTACATTAGGCCCAGATTATTGTAATTTGCAATACATACATATTTATCGGATGCAGGACAGTATATAGCACAGAAACCCACAGAATATGGACATTACATTAGGCCCAGATTATTGAAGTTTGCAATATAGGCATTTTTTTTTTTGTGCAGTACAGTATTGGTTTCAGAACACCACAGAATATGGACACTAAATTAGGCCTAGATTGTTAGAATTTGCAATACAGACACAGTTTTTTGCTGTAATACAGTATTGGTTATAGAACACCAGATTATGGACACTACATTAGGCCCAGATTATTATAATTTGCAATACATATACATTTTTGGGATGCAGGACAGTATATGTCACAGAAACCCACAGAATATGGACACT
The DNA here is from genome assembly GCA_033119425.1 of Bufotes viridis. Lineage (NCBI taxonomy): Eukaryota > Metazoa > Chordata > Amphibia > Anura > Bufonidae > Bufotes > Bufotes viridis. The sequence goes on from CM065590.1 coordinate 340,662,698, forward strand.
ATATTAGGCCCAGATTATTGGAATTTGCAATACATACTTTATTTTGTATAGTACAGTATTGGTTACAGAACAGCACAGAATATGGATACTATATTAGGCCAAGATTATTGGAATTTGCAATACATATACATTTTTCAGATATAGGACAGTATATGTCACAGAAACCCACAGAATATGTATACTATACTATGCCCATTTTATGGGAATTTGCAATACAGACATTTTTTTTTGTTGGTGAAGTACAGTTTTGGTTACAGAACACCACAGAATATGAACACTACGTTAGGCCCAGATTGTTGGAATTTCCAATACAGACACATTTTTCGGATGCAGTATAGTGTATGTCACAGAAACCCACAGAATATAGACACTATATTAGGCCCAGATTACTGGAATTTGCAATACAGACATTTTCTTTTGTGTAGTACAGTATTGGTTACAGAACACCACATAATATGGACACTATATTAGGCCCAGATTGTGGAAATTTACACTACAGACACATTTTTCGGATGCAGGACAGTATATGTCACAGAAACTGAAATACTATTGGGTGTATTTAAACACTCATTCCTGCTGCATTACATTGCGAATCACAGAGAGCACGAACTACTAAAATATAACTTTTATTAAATAATATTTAAAAATGAAAAATACTTTATAAATACTCATAGATGTAAGTTAATCCTTATCAAAAAGACCAAAACCAAACAATAGCAAATTAAATCCTCTATATAAAGTTAACGGACCCGGCGGGCACACAGTAACCAGTACAGGTGACATCTAAATGTATATCAAGCATGAACATCAGAATATGTTTATCCTGATGTTGGAGATCCTCTGAACTCACCTGAAGACCCAAGGTTGTAGTAAGAGACTAACCAACTTTTCTGATATTTGTCACCTGTTATAGAAATGCGTGCCTGCGCTTTGATGCACTACATGCAGGCAATCTGAGCAGGTCACCCCTTTAATGTGGGATTCCCGATGTAGGGATGCCCATGGATTTTAATCATGCCATTTGATTGACTAAGAATTATGTGCTGTTTCAGTCCCTTGATGAGATTAACATATTAACTATCCACTTGTGTATCTGGATTATCTTAATCATGTGTAAAAGTATCACTAATTTGATTTATTTCATGGGATCATGCATGGTTGATTGTGGCATGAATTTGGGTGACATGAGGGAGACATTGATCATTTGATTATTGGGACCGATGAATTGATTTGATATTATCCATTTGACGAATTGTTTGCTTATCTGGTGCGCCATATCAGATATATATCTTAGACATCTTTTTTTGTGGACCAATATCTGTTTTGTCCTAGTGAATTAGTTTTTGTGTTTTTTTTCATACCACTCACCTGATGAACCACTGTGTGGTGAAACGCGTTGGGATGAATTAGGGAGAAGTAAGGGTAAGGTAGGTTAGGTACAGGACCAGGGGCCATCCACCTTCAGGGTGTTCCCCTGGGATAAGGGATTAGGCAGGGCATTGTAGGGAATAGATAATCCCCTTCTCTGACCTCCCCCTGGCATCATTGAATAACTAACCTCCTCCTTGACCTTACCTTTATATAGAGGATTTAATTTGCTATTAGAGTTGAGCGAAAATCTGGATGTTCGAGATCGAGAAGTTCGGCCGAACTTCCGGAAAATGTTCGGGTTCGGGATCCGAACTTGACCCGAACTTTATCCCGAACCCGAACCTGAACCCCATTGAACTCCATGGGGACCCGAACTTTTGGGCACTAAAAAGGCCTTAAAATAGTCCAGGAAAGGGCTAGAGGGCTGCCAAAGGCAGCAAAATGTAGGCAAATGCCCTGCAAACAAATGTGGACAGGGAAATTAATTAAAATAAAATAAAATAAAAATCACCCACCACTGGAGAAGGCCACTTTCAGTTATTTTGGCCCCAGCACCCAGACAGAGGAGAGAGGTCCCACAGCAAGGAATAAGGTGTCATATCACTAACCACTGGAGAAGGCCACTTTCAGTTATTTAGGCCCCAGCTCCCAGAAAGAGGAGAGAGGTCCCACAGCAGAGACTCATGTGTCATATCACCCACCACTGGAGAAGGCCACTTTCAGTTATTTAGGCCCCAGCGCCCAGACAGGGGAGAGAGGTTCCACAGCAAGGAATCATGCGTCATATCACCCACCACAGGAGAAGGCCACTTTCAGTTATTTAGGCCCCAGCACCCAGACAGAGGAGAGAGGTCCCACAGCAGAGAATCATGCGTCATATCACCCACCACTGGAGAAGGCCACTTTCAGTTATTTAGGCCCCAGCACCCAGACAGAGGAGAGAGGTCTCACAGCAAGGAATCATGTGTCATATCACCCACCACTGGAGAAGGCCACTTTCAGTTATTTAGGCCCCAGCACCCAGACAGAGGAGAGAGGTCCCACAGCAAGGAATCATGTGTCATATCACCCACCACTGGAGAAGGCCACTTTCAGTTATTTAGGCCCCAGCACCCAGACAGAGGAGAGAGGTCCCACAGCAAGGAATCATGTGTCATATCACCCACCACTGGAGAAGGCCACTTTCAGTTATTTAGGCCCCAGCACCCAGACAAAGGAGAGAGGTCCCACAGCAAGGAATAAGGCGTCATATCACTCACCACTGGAGAAGGCCACTTTCAGTTATTTAGGCCCCAGCACCCAGACAGAGGAGAGAGGTCCCACAGCAAGGAATCATGCGTCACATCACCCACCACTGGTGAAGGACACTTTACGTTATTTAGGCCCCAGCACCCAGACAGAGGAGAGAGGTCCCACAGCAAGGAATCATGTGTCATATCACCCACCACTGGAGAAGGCCAATTTCAGTTTTTGGCCCCAGCCCCCAGACAGAGGAGAGAGGTCCCACAGCAAGGAATGATGCGTGATATCACCCACCACTGGAGGAGGCCACTTATAGTTATTTAGGAACCAGCACCCAGACAGAGGAGAGAGGTCCCACTGCAGAGAATCATGCATCATATCACCCACCACTGGAGAAGGCCACATTCAGTAATTTAGGCACCAGCACCCAGACAGAGTAGAGAGGTCCCACAGCAAGGAATCATGTGTCATATCACCCAACACTGGAGAAGGCCACTTTCAGTTATTTTGGCCCCAGCACCCAGGCAGAGGATAGAGGTCCCACAGCAAGGAATAAGGTGTCATATCACTCACCACTGGAGAAGGCCACTTTCAGTTATTTAGGCCCCAGCTTCCAGAAAGAGGAGAGAGGTCCCACAGCAGAGACTCATGCGTCATATCACCCACCACTGGAGAAGGCCACTTTCAGTTATTTAAGCCCAGTGCCCAGACAGAGGAAAGAGGTCCCACAGCAAGGAATCATGCGTCATATCACCCACCACTAGAGAAGGCCACTTTCAGTTATTTCGGCCCAACATCCAGACAGAGTAGAGAGGTCCCACAGCAAGGAATTATGCGTCATATCACCCAACACTGGAGAAGGCCACTTTCAGTTATTTAGGCCCCAGCACCCAGACAGAGGAGAGAGGTCCCACAACAAGGAATCATGTGTCATATCACCCACCACTGGAGAAGGCAACTTACAGTTATGTAGACCCCAGCACCCAGACAGAGGAGAGTTTTCCCACAGCAAGGAATAAGGCGTCATATCACTCACCACTGGAGAAGGCCACTTTCAGTTAAATTAGGCCCCAGCACCCAGACAGAGGAGAGAGGTCCCACAGCAGAGAATCAAGCGTCATATCACCAACCACTGGAGAAGGCCACTTTCAGATATTTTGGCCCCAGCACCCAGACAGAGGAGAGAGGTCGCATGGCAGAGTTTCAGGCTTCATGTCACCCACCATTGTAACAGGCCACTTTCATTTATTTAGGCCCCGGCGCCCAGATTCATGAGAGGTTCATTCAACTTTTGGTTGCACCGCAAGATCATGGTAAAATTAAAAAAAAATGAGGATTTAATAAAGAAGTGCCCCAGAGTACACGAATACATGGTTGAGGGGGAGGCAGTTATAAATGACTAGTCTGCACAAGGGAGGGACAGGTCCTGTGGGATCCATGCCTGGTTCATTTTTATGAACGTCAGCTTGTCCACATTGGCTGTGGACAGGCGGCTGCGTTTGTCAGTAATGACGCCCCCTGCTGTGCTGAATACACGTTCAGACAAAACGCTGGCCGCCGGGCAGGCCAGCACCTCCAAGGCATAAGATGCTAACTCTGGCCATGTGGACAATATGAATACCCAGAAGTTGAATGGGGCCGAACCATCAGTCAGTACGTGGTGGAGTGTGCAGACATAATATTCAACCATGTTAGTGAAATGCTGCCTTCTGCTAACACGTTCCGTATCAGGTGGTGGTGCAGTTACCTGTGGCGTGGTGACAAAACTTTTCCACATTTCTGCCATGCTAACCCTGCCCTCAGAGGAGCTGGCCGTGACACAGCTGCGTTGGTGACCTCTTACTCCTCCTCTGCCTTCGCCTTGGGCTTCCACCTGTTCCCCTGTGACATTTGGGAATGCTCTCAGGAGCGAATCTACCAGCGTGCGCTTGTACTCGTGCATCTTCCTATCACGCTCCAGTGCAGGAAGTAAGGTGGGCACATTGTCTTCGTACCGGGGATCCAGCAGGGTGGCAACCCAGTAGTCCGCACACGTTAAAATGTGGGCAACTCTGCTGTCGTTGCGCGGGCACTGCAGCATGTAGTCGCTCATGTGTGCCAGGCTTCCCAGAGGTAAGAACAAGCTGTCCTCTGTGGGAGGCGTCTCGTCATCGTCCTCCGTATCCCCCCAGCAATGCACCAGTGATGTGCCTGAGCTGTGTCTGGTGCCACCCCACTGTGAACCTGCTTCATCCTCATCCTCCTCCACCTCCTCCTAATCCTCCTTGTCCTCCAGTAGCGGGACCTGGCTGGCCACATTTGTACGTGGCCTCTGCTTTTTCAAAAAACCTCCCTCTGAGCCACTTCTAAGTGACTGGCCTGAAAGTGATAAAAATGACCCCTCATCTTCCTCCTCCTCCTCCTCCTGGGTCACCTCCTCTTCCATCATCGCCCTAAGCGTTTTCTCAAGGAGACATAGAAGTGGTATTGTAACGCTGATAACGGTGTCATCGCCACTGGCCATGTTGGTGGATGACTCGAAACAGCGCAACAGGGCACACAGGTCTCGCATGGAGGCCCAATCATTGGTGGTGAAGTGGTGCTGTTCCGCAGTGCGACTGACGCGTGCGTGCTGCAGCTGAAACTCCACTATGGCCTGCTGCTGCTCGCACAGTCTCTCCAGCATGTGCAAGGTGGAGTTCCACCTGGATGGGTACGTCGCATATGAGGCGGTGAGCGGGAAGGCCGAAGTTCCGCTGTATCGCAGACAGGCGAGCAGCGGCAGGATGTGAACGCCGGAAGTGCACACAGACGGCCCGCACTTTATGCAGCAGCTCTGACATGTCGGGGTAGTTGTGAATGAACTTCTGCACCACCAAATTCAGGCAAGGGATATGCGTCAAACCGGCTAGTCCCAGAGCTGCAATGAGATTTCACCCGTTATTGCACACCACCAGGACGGGCTTGAGGCACACCGGCAGAAACCACTCGTCGGTCTGTTGTTCAATTCCCCACCACAACTCTTGCGCAGTGTGGGACCTGTCCCCCAAACATATGAGTTTCAGAATGGCCTGCTGACGTTTACCCCAGGCTGTGCTGAAGTTAGTGGTGAAGGTTGGTGGCTGACTGGATGAGCTGGTGGAAGCAGAGGAGGAAGAAGCCGAGTAGGAGGAGGAGGCTACAGTAGGCAAAGAATGATGCCCTGCGATCCTTGGCGGCGGAAGGACGTGCGCCAAGGAACTTTCCGCCTGGGGCCCAGCTGCCACTACATTTACCCAGTGTGCAGTTAGGGAGATATAGCGTTCCTTGCAGCTTACTGGTCCACGTATCTGTGGTTAGGTGGACCTTGCCACAGATGGCGTTGCGTAGTGCAAACTTGATTTTATCAGATACTTGGTTGTGCAGGGAAGGCACGGCTGTCTTGGAGAAGTAGTGGCGGCTTGGAACAACATACTGTTGGACAGCCATGGCCATCAGCTGTTTGAAGCTGTCTGTGTCCACCAGCCTGAATGACAGCATTTCAAAGGCCAGGATTTTAGAAATGCTGGCATTCAGGCCCAGGGCTCGAGGGTGGCTAGGTGGGAATTTACGCTTTCTCTCCAAGGTTTGTGTGATGGAGAGCTGAAAGCTACCGTGTGAAATGGTGGAGATGTTTGGTGACGCAGGTGGTGGTGTTGGTGGCACATCCTCTGTTTGGTGGGCGGCAGGTGCCAACATTCCTCCCGAGGCGGAGGAAGAGGCCGAGGCAGCAACAGAAGAGGGAGCAGGGGGAGCCTGAGTGAGTTCCTTGCTTTTATTCCACTGCAGTTCATGCTTTGCATGTAGATGCCTGGTCATGCAGGTTGTGCTAAGGTTCAGAACGTTAATGCCTTGCTTCAGGCTCTGATGGCACAGCGTGCAAACCACTCGGGTCTTGTCATCAGCACATTGTTTAAAGAAATGCCATGCCAGGGAACTCCTTGCAGCTGCCTTTGGGGTGCTCGGTCCCTGTTGGCGGTGGCCAGTAGCAGGCGAACTCTCTTGGGGGCGGCTGGTCTGCTTTTGCCCCCTGCTCTCTCTTTTGCTACGCTGTTGGCTCGGTCTCACCACTGCCTCTTCTTCTGAACTATGAAAGTCAGTGGCACGACCTTCATTCCATGTGGGGTCTAGGACCTCATCGTCCCCTGCATCGTCTTCCACACAGTCTTCCTCCCTGACCTCCTGTTCGGTCTGCACACTGCAGAAGGACACAGCAGCTGGCACCTGTGTTTTGTCATCATCAGAGACGTGCAGACTCCGATGAGGTGTTATTCCCAGGTCCTCATCATCAGGAAACATCAGTGGTTGTGCATCAGTGCATTCTATGTCTTTCACCACTGGGGAAGGGCTAGGTGGATTCCCTTGGGAAACCCTGCCAGCAGAGTCTTCAAAAAGACTGCTGCATAACTTAAGGCTCAGACAGTTTCCCTGATATGCATGGGGGTGATGTGACAGACTGATGGGCTTGGTTTTCAGGCACCACCTGTGCGCTTTTTGCAGAAGACTGGGTGTGAGATAATGTTGTAAAGGTGCTGGATCCACTTTTGGCCGACCCAATTGACTAGCGCCTGTACCTGCTCAGGCCTTACCATCCTTAGAACGGCATTGGGCCCCACCAAATATCGCTGTAAATTCTGGCGGGTACTGGAACCTGAGGTAGTTGGTTCACTAGGACGTGTGGCTTTGGCAGAGTAGCCACGTCCTCTCCCAGCACCAGAGGGTCCACTAACATCACCACGAACGCGTCCGCGTCCCTTACTAGATGTTTTTCTCATTGTTACCGTTCACCAAGCACCACAATAAGAAAAAAAATATTTGGCCCAATGTATTGATTTCAAATTCGGGCCTTTTTTTACAGGCACCTAACACTATCTGCCTATTTATTTATGTATCGTATTACACTAATCCAGGCACAGCAGTAACCACTAATTTAGGGGAATATCTCTTTTAGGGCTCGTATTTAGGCCCTGGATGAAAGGTATCCTTTTATGGACAGATTTACACTTGGAGATCTACAGTAGCGTGTGAAAAAATATGCAGGATTATGCCTTCAGCAATTGTATTTTAACACTTTGTGTAATATTCCCTTTAATGGACAGAAATACAATGGAAGATGCATGGTAGTGTGTGAAGTTATTAAGGATGACCCTCTCAGCACTTGTATATACACCTTGAGTGTAATATACCCTTTTGTGGACAGATTAACACTTGGCCTGCAACAGCTGGAACACCAGATTCAGGGTATTGCTATATTGGTAAGTGAATTTCAAACCAGAACAAAATCTATCCTTTGACGGATACTATTAAACTTGGCCAGCCACAGCTGAAACCACTGATTTATGGTATCGCTATTTTGGCAATAGAATTTTGCCCCGGAACAAAATATATAATTTGCCGGACACTATGATACTTTGCCAGCCACTGCTGGGACACCAGATTTAGAGGATTGCTATTGTGGCAATTGAATTTCACACCAGAACAAAATATATCCTTTGCCGAACACTATGAAACTAGGCCAGCCACAACTGAAACCACTGATTTATGGTTTTGCTATTTTGGAAATTGAAGTTCACCCCAGAAAAAAATGTATCCTTTGCAGGACACTATGAAACTTGGCCAGCCACAGCTGAAACCACTGACTTATGGTATTGCTATTTTGGCAACTGAATTTCACCCCAGAACAAAATATATCCTTTGCAGGACACTATGAAACTTGGCCAGCCACAGCTGAAACCACTGATTTATGGTATTGCTATTTTGGCAATTGAATTTCACCCCAGAACAAAATATATCCTTTGCCGAACACTATGAAACTTGGCCAGCCACAGCTTAAACCACTGATTTATGGTATTGCTATTTTGGCAATTGAATTTCACTCCAGAACAAAATATATCCTTTGCAGGACACTATCATACTTTGCCAGCCACTGCTGGGACACCAGATTTAGGGGATTGCTATTTTGGCAATTGAATTTCACCCCAGAACAAAATATATCCTTTGCCGAACACTATGAAACTTGGCCAGCCACAGCTGAAACTACTGATTTATGGTATTGCTATTTTGACAATTGAATTTCACCCCAGAACAAAATATATCCTTTGCAGGACACTAATATACTTTGCCAGCCACTGCTGGGACACCAGATTTAGGGGATTGCTATTTTGGCAATTGAATTTCACCCCAGAACAAAATACATCCTTTGCCGGACACTATTAAACTTGGCCAGCCACTGCTGGGACACCAGATTTACTGTATTTTTATTTTTGCTACTGACTTTCACCCCAGAAAATAATATATCCTTTGACGGACACTAGGGAAATTGTCCAGTCACAGCTGGAACACTAGATTCAGGGTATTGCTATTTTGGCAATTGAATTTCACCCCAGAACATAATATATCCTTTGCCGGACACTATTACACTTTGCCAGCCACTGCTGGGACACCAGATTTAGGGGATTGCTATTGTGGCAATTGAATTTCACACCAGAACAAAATATATCCTTTGCCGAACACTATGAAACTAGGCCAGCCACAACTGAAACCACTGATTTATGGTTTTGCTATTTTGGAAATTGAAGTTCACCCAAGAAAAAATGTATCCTTTGCAGGACACTATGAAACTTGGCCAGCCACAGCTGAAAACACTGACTTATGGTATTGCTATTTTGGCAATTGAATTTCACCCCAGAACAAAATATATCCTTTGCAGGACACTATGAAACTTGGCCAGCCACAGCTGAAACCACTGATTTAGGGGATTGCTATTTTGGCAATTGAATTTCACCCCAGAACAAAATATATCCTTTGCCGAACACTATGAAACTTGGCCAGCCACAGCTTAAACCACTGATTTATGGTATTGCTATTTTGGCAATTGAATTTCACCCCAGAACAAAATATATCCTTTGCAGGACACTAATATACTTTGCCAGCCAATGCTGGGACAGCAGATTTAGGGGATTGCTATTTTGGCAATTGAATTTCACCCCAGAACAAAATTCATCCTTTGCCGGACACTATTAAACTTGGCCAGCCACTGCTGGGACACCAGATTTACTGTATTTTTATTTTTGCTACTGACTTTCACCCCAGAAAATAATATATCCTTTGACGGACACTAGGGAAATTGTCCAGTCACAGCTGGAACACCAGATTCAGGGTATTGCTATTTTGGCAATTGAATTTCACCCCAGAACATAATATATCCTTTGCCGGACACTATTACACTTTGCCAGCCACTGCTGGGACACCAGATTTATGGGATTGATATTTTGGTAATTGAATTTCACCCCAGAACAAAATATATCCTTTGACAGGACACTATTAAACTTGGCCAGCCTCTGCTGGGACACCAGATTTACTGTATTCCTATTTTTGCTACTGACTTTCACACCAGAAAATAATATATACTTTGACGGACACTAGGTAAATTGTCCAGTCACAGCTTGAACAGCAGATTCAGGGTATTACTATTTTGGCAATTAAATTTCACACCAGAACAAAATATATCCTTTGCCGGAAACTATTAAACTTGGCCAGCCACAGCTGAAACCACTGTCTTATGGTATTGCTATTTTGGCAATTAAAATTTCACCCCAGAACAAAATCTATCCTTTGCAGGACACTATGAAACTTGGTCAGCAACAGCTGAAACCACTGATTTATGGTATTGCTATTTTGGCAATTGAATTTCACCCCAGAAAAAAATGTATCCTTTGCAGGACACTATGAAACTTGGCCAGCCACAGCTGAAACCAGTGATTTATGGTATTGCTATTTTGGCAATTAAATTTCGCCCCAGAACAAAATATTTCCTTTGCCGAACACTATGAAACTTGGCCAGCCACAGCTGAAACCACTGATTTATGGTATTGCTATTTTGGCAATTGAATTTCACCCCAGAACAAAATATATCCTTTGCAGGTCACTATTATACTTTGCCAGCCAGTGCTGGGACACCAGATTTAGGGTATTGCTATTTTGGCAAGTGAATTTCACCCCAGAACAAAATATATCCTTTGCAGGACACTATTATACTTTGCCAGCCAGTGCTGGGACACCAGATTTAGGGTATTGCTATTTTGGCAAGTGAATTTCACCCCAGAACAAAATATATCCTTTGCCTAACACTATGAAACTTGGCCAGCCACAGCTGAAACCACTGATTTATGGTATTGCTATTTTGGCAATTAAAGTTCACCCCAGAAAAAATGTATCCTTTGCAGAACACTATGAAACTTGGCCAGCCACAGCTGAAACCACTGATTTATGGTATTGCTATTTTGGCAATTGAATTTCACCCCAGAACAAAATTCATCCTTTGCCGGACACTATTAACCTTGGCCAGCCACTGCTGGGACACCAGATTTACTGTATTTCTATTTTTGCTACTGACTTTCACCCCAGAAAATAATATATCCTTTGACGGACACTAGGGAAATTGTCCAGTCACAGCAGGAACACCAGATTCAGGGTATTGATATTTTGGGAATTAAATTTCACCCCATAAGTAAATATACCATGTTACAGACAGATTTAAACTAGGCCTGCAACAGCTGGAACACCAGATTCAGGGTATTGCTATTTTGGCAATTTAATTTCACCCCAGAACATAATATATCCTTTGCCGGACACTATTATACTTTGCAAGCCACTGTTGGGACACCAGATTTATGGGATTGCTATTTTGGTAATTGAATTTCACCACAGAACAAGATATATCCTTTTACAGGACACTATTAAACTTGGCCAGCCTCTGATGGGACACCAGATTTACTGTATTCCTATTTTTGCTACTGACTTTCACACCAGAAAATAATATATACTTTGACGGACACTAGGGAAATTGTCCAGTCACAGCTGGAACAGCAGATTCAGGGTATTACTATTTTGGCAATTGAATTTCACCCCAAAACGAAATATATCCTTTGCCGGAAACTATTAAACTTTGCCAGCCACAGATGAAACCACTGATTTATGGTATTGCTATTTTGGCAATTGAATTTCACCCCAGAACAAAATCTATCCTTTGCAGGACACTATGAAACTTGGCCACCCACAGCTGAAACCACTGATTTATGGTATTGCTATTTTGGCAATTGAATTTCACCCCAGAAAAAAATATACCCTGTTACGGACAGATTTAAACTAGACCTGTAACTGCTGGATCACCAGATTCAGGGTATTGCTATTTTGGCAATTGAATTTTACCCCAGAACAAAATATATCCTTTGCCGAACACTATGAAACTTGGCCAGCCACAGCTGAAACCACTGATTTATGGTATTGCTATTTTGACAATTAAATTTCACCCCAGAACAAAATATATTCTTTGCAGGACACTATTATACTTTGCCAGCCACTGCTGGGACACCAGATTTAAGGGAATTGCTATTTTGGCAATTGAATTTCACCCCAGAACAAAATACATCCTTTGCCGGACACTATTAAACTTGGCCAGCCACTGCTGGGACACCAGATTCACTGTATTTTTATTTTTGCTACTGACTTTCACCCCAGAAAATAATATATCCTTTGACTGACACTAGGGAAATTGTCCAGTCACAGCTTGAGCACCATATTCATGGTATTGCTATTTTGGCAATTGAATTTCACCCTAGAACATAATATATCCTTTGCCGGACACTATTATACTTTGCCAGTCACTGCTGGGACACCAGATTTATGGGATTGCTATTTTGGTAATTGAATTTCACCCCAGAACAAAATATATCCTTTGACAGGACACTATTAATCTTGGCCAGCCTCTGCTGGGACACCAGATTTACTGTATTCCTATTTTTGCTACTGACTTTCACACCAGAAAATAATATATACTTTGACGGACACTAGGGAAATTGTCCAGTCACAGCTGGAACAGCAGATTCAGGGTATTACTATTTTGGCAATTAAATTTCACCCCAGAACAAGATATATCCTTTGCCGGAAACTATTAAACTTGGCCAGCCACAGCTGAAACCACTGATTTCTGGTATTGCTATTTTGGCAATTGAATTTCACCCCAGAACAAAATCTATCCTTTGCAGGACACTATGAAACTTGGCCACCCACAGCTGAAACCACTGTCTTATGGTATTGCTATTTTGGCATTTAAAATTTTGCCACAGAACAAAATCTATCCTTTGCAGGACACTATGAAACTTGATCAGCAACAGCTGAAACCACTGATTTATGGTATTGCTATTTTGGCAATTGAATTTCACCCCAGAAAAAAATGTATCCTTTGCAGGACACTATGAAACTTGGCCAGCCACAGCTGAAACCACTGATTTATGGTATTGCTATTTTGGCAATTAAATTTCGCCCCAGAACAAAATATTTCCTTTGCCGAACACTATGAAACTTGGCCAGCCAGAGCTGAAACGACTGACTTATGGTATTGCTATTTTGGCAATTGAATTTCACTCCAGAACAATATATATCCTTTGCAGGACACTATGAAACTTTGCCAGCCACTGCTGGGACACCAAATTTAGGGGATTGCTATTTTGGCAATTGAATTTCACACCAGAACAAAATATATCCTTTGCCGAACACTATGAAACTTGGCCAGCCACATCTGAAACCACTGATTTATGGTATTGATATTTTGGCAATTAAATTTCACCCCAGAACAAAATATATCCTTTGCAGGACACTATTATACTTTGCCAGCCACTGCTGGGACACCAGATTTAGTGGATTGCTATTTTGCCATTTGAATTTCACCCCAGAACAAAATATATCCTTTGCCGAACACTATGAAACTTGGCCAGCCACAGCTGAAACCACTGATTTATGGTATTGCTATTTTGGCAATTAAAGTTCACCCCAGAAAAAAAATGTTTCCTTTGCAGAACACTATGAAACTTGGCCAGCCACAGCTGAAACCACTGATTTATGGTATTGCTATTTTGGCAATTGAATTTCACCCCAGAAGAAAATATATCCTTTGCAGGTCACTATTATACTTTGCCAGCCAGTGCTGGGACACCAGATTTAGGGTATTGCTATTTTGTCAAGTGAATTTCACCCCAGAACAAAATATATCCTTTGCCTAACACTATGAAATTTGGCCAGCCACAGCTGAAACCACTGATTTATGGTATTGCTATTTTGGCAATTAAAGTTCACCCCGGAAAAAAATGTATCCTTTGCAGAACACTATGAAACTTGGCCAGCCACAGCTGAAACCACTGATTTATGGTATTGCTATTTTGGCAATTGAATTTCACCCCAGAACAAAATATATCCTTTGCAGGACACTAATATACTTTGCCAGCCACTGCTGGGACACCAGATTTAGGGGATTGCTATTTTGGCAAATGAATTTCACCCCAGAACAAAATACATCCTTTGCCGAACACTATTAAACTTGGCCAGCCACTGCTGGGACACCAGATTTACTGTATTTCTATTTTTGCTACTGACTTTCACCCCAGAAAATAATATATCCTTTGACGGACACTAGGGAAATTGTCCAGTCACAGCAGGAACACCAGATTCAGGGTATTGCTATTTTGGCAATTGAATTTCACCCCAGAACAATAATATATCCTTTGCCAGACACTATTATACTTTGCCAGCCACTGCTGGGACACCAGATTTATGGGATTGCTATTTTGGTAATTGAATTTCACCCCAGAACAAGATATATCCTTTTAAAGGACACTATTAAACTTGGCCAGCCTCTGCTGGGACACCAGATTTACTGTACTCCTACTTTTGCTACTGACTTTCACCCCAGAAAATAATATATCCTTTGACGGACACTAGGGAAATTGTCCAGTCAAAGCTGGAACACCAGATTCAGGGTATTGTTATTTTGTCAATTAAATTTCACCCCAGAACAAAATCTATCCTTTTCCGGACACTATTAAACTTGGCCAGCCACAGCTGAAACCACTGATTTATGGTATTGCTATTTTGGCAATTGAATTTCACCCCAGAACAAAATATTTCCTTTGCAGGACACTATGAAACTTGGCCAGCCACAGCTGAAACCACTGATTTATGGTATTGCTATTTTGGCTATTGAATTTCACCCCAGAACAAAATCTATCCTTTGCCGGACACTATTATACTTTGCCAGCCACTGCTGGGACACCAGATTTAGGGGATTGCTATTTTGGCAATTGAATTTCACCACAGAAAATAATCTATCCTTTACCAGACAGCAGACAGTATTACACTTGGCTAGCCAAAGCTGGAACACCAGATTTAAGGGATGGGTATTTTGGCAATTGAATTTAACCCCTTAATATACATAGAAATTGCTATCCTGAGTTTCTAGGGGTGACAATAAGCACAACCAAGCCCCTGATGTAGGATATAGCAAAAAAAAAAAACTAGTATTGATGGATTGATGGACTTGGTGGCACCACAAGTCACTTCATTAGGTGCTTTTGCTGACTTTTCCATGCCTAATCTCGCCCTCACAGAAGTTGCGTCTTCTCCCTACACTAATTACAGCAGTGTGACGTGTGGCGCTACGTGACTTCAGCTTAAATAGAGGCTGGGTCACATGCTGCACTTGGCCAATCACAGCCATGCCATTAGTAGGCATGGCTGTGATGGCTTCTTAGGGCAAGAAGTAAAACGCTAGCTGATTGGCTGCTGTGCAGCCCTTCAGAAAGTGGGAAGAAATCACCGAACAATGGACCCAAACCCGAACTTTTTTGAAAATGTTCGGGTCCGGGTCCGTGTCCCGAACACCCCAAAATTCGGTGCGAACCCGAACTATGCTCAAACTGTTCACTCAACGCTATTTGCTATGGTTTGGTTTTGGTCTCTTTGATAAGGATTAACTTACATCTTTGAGTATTTATAAAGTATTTTTCATTTTTAAATAATATTTAATAAAAGTTATATTTTAGTAGTTTGTGCTATATGTCAAAGAAACCAACAGAATATGGACACTATGTTAGGCCCAGATTATTGGAATTTTAAATACAGACACTGTTTGCAGATATAGTACAGTATTTTTTACACAAAGCCACACACTATGGACACTAGATGTGGCCCAAATTATTAAAGACGCAGTCTGTGGATGATGTACAGAATATGTCACTAATAGGTATAAAATAAATAATATTGCTGCTGTCAAACACACACAGTAGTCCTTAAAAGGACTTTGGGGTCTTTGAAAAGCTTTTGGTAGTAAAAACAGAAAATTTCTGTCTCTTCCGAAGCACTGTCTCTGACATTGCAGGAGGTTAAATAAATTGCTGTTCTAAAACACACACACACACAGTAGTCCTTTAAAGGTCTTTTGGGTCTAGGAAAAGCTTTCTCAGAATAAAAACTGTGAAATTCTCTCCCTACTCTGTCTTTCCTTTCCTACGCTCTGCTCTCCCTGTCTAAATCTGAGCTGAACATGCATCATCGGGTGCTAGCCAGCCAATAACTGTAATGACAGCAGCCAACATGGCAACTGGCATTACAGTGAGGGCAGTACTTACCTGCACCTTTATTGGCTGCTTAAAACCCGTGAAACGTGTGCGGTGGAGACTCGAGCATTGCTCACAAGCACATGCATTACTCGTTCGAGTACCGCAATATGCCAAGCATACCAATGCTTGAGCCGAACAGATATTCGGCTGAGCATGCTCACTCATCGCTAGTTGTTTCACTTCAGCAAGAGGCATTTATTATGTAGAGGAAGTCAATACTAGGCACTTACTAATGTATTGTTATTTCCCATATTGCTTACTTTGCTGGCTAGATTCATTTTCCATCACCTTTTAAACTTCTCATTTCCATGGTTACGACCACCCTACCATCCATCAGTGCTTGCACACTATAGCACCTTTACATGGCACCTTTTTCTTATAGTGTGCGAGTAGGGCCACCTCTGCAGGATTGCAGGAAAGTCATAACCATGGAAAAAATGTGATTGAAAAATGAATCCAGCCATTAAAGGAAGCAATATTGATTATAACACATTAGTAAATGGCTTACAATAACTTCCTCTACATCAGTGTTTCCCAACCAGTGTGCCTCCAGCTGTTGCAAAACTACAACTCCTAGCATGCCCGGACAGCCAAAGGCTATCCGAGAATGCTGGGAGTTGTAGTTTTGCAACAGCTGGAGGCACACTGGTTGGGAAACAATGCTCTACATAATAAATGCTATTTGCTGAAGTGAGACAACCCCCTTTAAATGAACCAAGTTTGCAATATACAAAACAAAAAATCGAATTTGGGACAACAGGTCGGAAAAAAATGTTTTTTCAAGACCTTTTTTGATTATTCAACGTAATCTTTATGTTTTTGGTGCGCTGAATCCGAAAATGACCTCCATTTTGTCCTAGGACATCATGTTTCCTGACAATTTAGGTAGCTATTAGAGTTGAGCGAACACCTGAATGTTCGGGTTCGACGAGTTCGGCCGAACTTTCGAAAAATGTTCGGGTTCGGGATCCGAACTCGACCCGAACTTCATCCCGAACCCGAACCCCATAGAAGTCAATGGGGACCCGAACTTTTGGGCACTAAAAAGGCTGTAAAACACACCCGGAAAGGGCTAGAGGGCTGCAAAAGGCAGCAAAATGTAGTTAAATCCCCTGCAAACAAATGTAGATAGGGAAATGATGAGTTAACATAAAATAAATAAAAATTAAACAATATTAGTTGGAGTGAGGTCCCATAGCACAGAATCAGGCTTCAAGTCACCCACCAATGGAGAAGGTCACTTACTATTATTTTGACCACAGCACCCAGACAAGGGAGAGGTCCCACAGCAGAGAACCAGGCATCATATCACCCACCACAGGAGTAGGCCACCATTTAGTTACTTTGACCCCTACACCCAGACGGAGGAGAGAGGTTACACAGCAGAGAATCAGGCATTTAGATCACCCACCACAGGAGTAGGCCACCATTGAATCAGACCCCGGCAACCATGTCAGATGGCACAAGCATAAGCTTTATATCAATCAGCACAGGAGAAGGCGACTTTGACAGACTTTGACCCCTACACCCGGACGGAGGAGAGAGGTTTCAAAGCAGAGAATCAGGCATTTAGATCACCCACCACAGGAGTAGGCCCCAATTTAATGGGACCCCGGCAGCCATGTCAGATGGCACAACCATCAGCTTCATATCAATCAGCACAGGAGAAGGCGACTTTGAAAGACTTTGACCCCTACACCCAGACGGAGGAGAGAGGTTTCACAGCAGAGAATCAGGCATTTAGATCACCCACCACAGGAGTAGGCCCCCATTGAATCAGACCCTGGCAACCATGTCAGATGGCACAACCATCAGCTTTATATCAATCAGCACAGGAGAAGGCGACTTTGAAAGACTTTGACCCCTACACCCAGATGGAGGAGAGAGGTTTCACAGCAGAGAATCAGGCATCATATCAACCACCACAGGAGAAGCCACCATTTAGTTACTTTGACCCCTGCACCCAGGAAGAGGAGAGAGGCACCACAGCACATATTCTGGCATCATATCAGCCACCACAGGAGAAGCCACCATTGAGTTACTTTGACCCCTGCACCCAGGAAGAGGAGAGAGGCCCCACAGCACATATTCTGGCATCATACTCAACCACCACAGGAGAAGCCACCATTGAGTTACTTTGACCCCTGCACCCAGGAAGAGGAGAGAGGCCCCACAGCACATATTCTGGCATCATATCAGCCACCACAGGAGAAGCCACCATTGAGTTACTTTGACCCCGCACCCAGGAAGAGGAGAGAGGCACCACAGCACATATTCTGGCATCATATCAGCCACCACAGGAGAAGCCACCATTGAGTTACTTTGACCCCTGCACCCAGGAAGAGGAGAGAGGCCCCACAGCACATATTCTGGCATCATATCAGCCACCACAGGAGAAGCCACCATTTAGTTACTTTGACCCCTTCACCCAAACAGAGAGAGAGGTTCCACATCAGAGAATCAGGCATCATATCAACCACCACAGGAGTAGGCCACAATTTAGTTTATTTGACCCCTGCACCCAGGAAGAGAGAGAGGCCCCACAGCACATATTCTGGCATCATATCACACACCACAGGAGAAGGCCTCTTTCAGTGATTTAGGCCTTTGGACCCAGACAGAGGAGAGAGGTCAGAGATTAGCTTCATATCCCCCAGCACAGCAGAAGACCGCTTTATTTGACTTAGGCCTCAGCACCCAGACAGAAGACAGAGGTAGCATGGCAGAGGTTATGGCTTCATGTCACCCGTTAGTTTAACCGGCCACTTTCATCTGGTTAGGCCCGGCGCCCAGACAGAGAAGAGTTTCATTCAACTGTGGGTTTCATAAAATTTGTATCAAATAAAGAAGTGGCCCGTAGCACAACAAGACATGTTTTAGGCAGTTAATAAGGACTACTCTGCACAAGGGAGGGACAGGTCCTGTGGGATCCATGCCTGGTTCATCTTTATGAAGGTCAGCTTGTCCACGTTGGCTGTGGACAGGCGGCTGCGCTTGTCAGTAATGGCGCCCCCTGCCGTGCTGAATACGCGTTCAGATAAAACGCTGGCCGCCGGGCAGGAAAGCACCTCAAGGCATAACATGCTAACTCTGGCCACGTGGACAATTTCGAAACCCAGTAGTTGAATGGGGCCGAACCATCCGTCAGGATGTGGAGAGTGTGCAGACATACTGTTCAACCATGTTAGTGAAATGCTGCCTCCTGCTAACACGTTCCGTATCAGGTGTCGGTGCAGATAGCTGTGGCGTGGAGACAAAACTTTTCCACATTTCTGCCATGCTAACCCTGCCCTCAGATGAGCTGGCCGTGACACAGCTGCGTTGGCGACCTCTTGCCACTCCTCTGCCTTCACCTTCCACCTGTTCCCCTGTGACATGTGGGAATGCTCTCAAGAGCGCCTCTATCAGCGTGCGCTTGTACTCGCGCATCTTACGGTCGCGCTCAGTTCAGGAATTAAAGTGGGCACATTGTCTTTATACCGGGGATCCAGCAGGGTGGCCACCCAGTAGTCTGCACACGTTAAAGCGTGGGCAACTCTGCTGATCGTTGCGCAGGCATTGGAGCATATATTCGCTCATGTGGGCCAGGCTACCCATGGGTAAGGACAAGCTGTCCTCTGTGGGAGGCGTATCGTCATCGTCCACCGTATCCCCCAGCCACGCACCAGTGATGGGCCTGGGCTGCCACCCCGCTGTGAACTTGCGTCATCCTCGTCCCCCTCCACCTCCTCCTCCTCATCCTCCTCGTCCTCCAGTACAGTGCCTTGGCTGGCGACTTGTGAACCTGTCCTCTGCTGCTTAAACAAACCTCCCTCTGAGCCAATTCGAACAGACTGGCCCGAAAGTGTTAGAAAGCGAGCCCTCATCCTCCTCCTCCTCCTCCACCTGGGCCACCTCCTCTAACATCATTGCCCTAAGTGTTTTCTCAAGGAGACATAGAAGTGGTATTGTAACGCTGATAACAGTGTCATCGCCACTGGCCATGTTGGTGGAGTACTCGAAACAGCGCAGCAGGGCACACAGGTCTCGCATGGAGGCCCAATCATTGAGTGGTGAAGTGGTGCTGTTCGGCAGTACGACTGGCGCGAGCGTGCTGCAGCTGAAACTCCACTATGGCCTGCTGCTGCTCGCACAGTCTCTCCAGCATGTGCAAGGTGGAGTTCCACCGGGTGGGCACGTCGCATATGAGGCGGTGAGCGGGAAGGCCGAAGTTCCGCTGTAGCGCAGACAGGCGAGCAGCGGCAGGATGTGAACGGCGGAGCCGCGCACAGGCGGCCCGCACTTTATGCAGCAGCTCTGACATGTTGGGGTAGTGGTGAATGAACCTCTGCACCACCAAGTTCAGCACATGCGCCAGGCAAGGGATGTGCGTCAAACCGGCTAGTCCCAGAGCTGCCACGAGATTTCGCCCATTATCGCATACCACCAGGCCTGGCTTGAGGCCCACCGGCAGAAACCACTCGTCGGTCTGTTGTTCAATACCCCGCCACAACTCCTTTGCGCTGTGGGGCCTGTCCCCCAAACATATGAGTTTCAGAATGGCCTGCTGGCGTTTACCCGGGCTGTGCTGAAGTTGGTGGTGAAGGTGTGTGGCTGACCGGATGAGCTGGTGGAAGCAGTGGAGGAGGAAGCCGAGTAGGAGGAGGAGGCTACAGGAGGCAGAGAATGATGCCCTGCGATCCTAGGGGCGGAAGGACGTGCGCCAAGGAACTGTCCGCCGGGGGCCCAGCCGCCACTACATTCATCCAGTGTGCAGTTAGTGAGATATAGCGTCCCTGGCCGTGCTTACTGGTCCCACGTATCTGTGGTTAGGTGGACCTTGCCACAAATGGCGTTGCGCAGTGCACACTTGATTTTATCGGACACTTGCATGTGCAGGGAAGGCACGGCTGTCTTGGAGAGTAGTGGCGGCTGGGAACCACATACTGCGGGACAGCCATGGCCATCAGCTGTTTGAAGCTGTCTGTGTCCACCAGCCGGAATGACAGCATTTCAAAGGCCAGCAGTTTAGAAATGCTGGCGTTCAGGCCAAGAGGCTCGAGGGTGACTCGGGGAATTTGCGCTTCCTCTCTAAGGTTTGAGATATTGAGAGCTGAACGCTGCTGTGTGATATAGTGGAGGCGCTAGTTGGCGGTGGCGGTGGTGGTGGTGTCGGTGGCACATCCTCTGTTTGCTGCTCGGCAGGTGGCAGCATTCCTCTCGAGGCGGAAGCCGAGGCAGCAGCGGTAGAGGAGCAGGGGAGCCTCAGCGAGTGCCTGGTTTTTAAGGTGTGTACCCACTGCAGTTCATGCTTTGCATGTAGATGCCTGGTCATGCAGGTTGTGCTGAGGTTCAGAACGTTAATGCCTCGCCTCAGGCTCTGATGGCAGAGCGTGCAAGTCACTCGGGTCTTGTCGGTAGGACATTGTTTAAGAAGTGCCATGCCAGGGAACTCTTTGAAGCTGCCTTTGTGGGGCTGGGTCCCTGTTGGCGATGTCCAGTAGCAGAGCGAACTCTGGGGCGCGGCTCGTCTGCTTGGCCCCCTGCTCCCTCTTTGGCTTCGCTGTTGTCTCGGTCTCACCACTACCTCTTCCTCTGAACTGTGAAAGTCATCGCCACGACCTTCAGTCCATGTGGGGTCTAAGACCTCATCGTCCTCTGCATCGTCTTCCACCCAGTCTCCCTCCTGACCTCCTCCTGTTCAGTCTGCACACTGCAAAAGACGCGGCAGTGGGCACCTGTGTTTCGTCATCATCAGAGAGTCGGTGACTCTGCTGTGGTGGTATTCCCATGTCCTCTTCATCTGGAGACATAAGTGGTTGTGCGTCAGTGCATGGTATGTCTTCCTCCACTGGGGAAGGGCTAGGTGGGCGCCCTGGGAAACCCTGGAAGCAGAGTCTTCAAACAGAAGAAGAGACTGCTGCATAACTTGTGGCTCAGACCGTTTCCCTGATATGCTTGGGGGTGATGTGACAGACTGATGGGCTTGGTTTTCAGGTGCCACCTGTGCGCTTTCCGCAGAAGACTGGGTGGAAGACCATGTGGTGAACGTGCTGGAAGCACTGTCGGCCACCCAATCGATTAATGCCTGTACCTGCTCAGGCCTTACCATCCTAAGAGCGGCATTGGGCCCCACGAGATATTGCGGTACATTCTGCCGGCTAGTTGAGGAGTTCGTTCCCTACTGTGTGCGCCTGGGGCCGAGCGGCCACGTCCTCTACCAGCAACAGAGGCTCCACGGACACCACCACGACCGCGTCCTCGTCCCTTAATAGTATTTTTCTTCATTGTTGCGATTCAACTCGCACCACAATGAAATATATTATTTTTATAAGCAAAATCCCCTCACTGGAATACTTTCAGTCTTTTGACTGTATGGATTACAGATGGAATGACTGTTATATGTGAGTACCGCTTTCTTTGACAGATTCTAGTATGGGTACATATATGTTTTCCCAACCCCAGCACATTAGTTTGCTAATTCCAGATGTATGAAACATAGGCCTAACTGTATCTAGTATATTGAGCGCCAGATAAACTAACTTGGCCTTTTTAAATAAAAAAAATTCCCTCACTGGAATACTTTCAGTCTTTTGACTGTATGGATTACAGATGGAATGACTGTTATATGTGAGTACCGCTTTCTTTGACAGATTCTAGTATGGGTACATATATGTTTTCCCAACCCCAGCACATTAGTTTGCTAATTCCAGATGTATGAAACGCATGGCCTAACTGTATCTAGTATATTGAGCGCCAGATAAACTAACTTGGCCTTTTTAAATAAAAAAATTCCCTCACTGGAATACTTTCAGTCTTTTGACTGTATGGATTACAGATGGAATGACTGTTATATGTGAGTACCGCTTTCTTTGACAGATTCTAGTATGGGTACATATATGTTTTCCCAACCCCAGCACATTAGTTTGCTAATTCCAGATGTATGAAACGCAGGCCTAACTGTATCTAGTATATTGAACGCCAGATAAACTAACTTGGCCTTTTTAAATAAAAAAATTCCCTCACTGGAATACTTTCAGTCTTTTGACTGTATGGATTACAGATGGAATGACTGTTATATGTGAGTACCGCTTTCTTTGACAGATTCTAGTATGGGTACATATATGTTTTCCCAACCCCAGCACATTAGTTTGCTAATTCCAGATGTATGAAACGCAGGCCTAACTGTATCTAGTATATTGAGCGCCAGATAAACTAACTTGGCCTTTTTAAATAAAAAAATTCCCTCACTGGAATACTTTCAGTCTTTTGACTGTATGGATTACAGATGGAATGACTGTTATATGTGAGTACCGCTTTCTTTGACAGATTCTAGTATGGGTACATATATGTTTTCCCAACCCCAGCACATTAGTTTGCTAATTCCAGATGTATGAAACGCATGAGCCTAACTGTATCTAGTATATTGAACGCCAGATAAACTAACTTGGCCTTTTTAAATAAAAAAATTCCCTCACTGGAATACTTTCAGTCTTTTGACTGTATGGATTACAGATGGAATGACTGTTATATGTGAGTACCGCTTTCTTTGACAGATTCTAGTATGGGTACATATATGTTTTCCCAACCCCAGCACATTAGTTTGCTAATTCCAGATGTATGAAACGCATGGCCTAACTGTATCTAGTATATTGAGCGCCAGATAAACTAACTTGGCCTTTTTAAATAAAAAAATTCCCTCACTGGAATACTTTCAGTCTTTTGACTGTATGGATTACAGATGGAATGACTGTTATATGTGAGTACCGCTTTCTTTGACAGATTCTAGTATGGGTACATATATGTTTTCCCAACCCCAGCACATTAGTTTGCTAATTCCAGATGTATGAAACGCAGGCCTAACTGTATCTAGTATATTGAACGCCAGATAAACTAACTTGGCCTTTTTAAATAAAAAAATTCCCTCACTGGAATACTTTCAGTCTTTTGACTGTATGGATTACAGATGGAATGACTGTTATATGTGAGTACCGCTTTCTTTGACAGATTCTAGTATGGGTACATATATGTTTTCCCAACCCCAGCACATTAGTTTGCTAATTCCAGATGTATGAAACGCAGGCCTAACTGTATCTAGTATATTGAACGCCAGATAAACTAACTTGGCCTTTTTAAATAAAAAAATTCCCTCACTGGAATACTTTCAGTCTTTTGACTGTATGGATTACAGATGGAATGACTGTTATATGTGAGTACCGCTTTCTTTGACAGATTCTAGTATGGGTACATATATGTTTTCCCAACCCCAGCACATTAGTTTGCTAATTCCAGATGTATGAAACGCAGGCCTAACTGTATCTAGTATATTGAGCGCCAGATAAACTAACTTGGCCTTTTTAAATAAAAAAATTCCCTCACTGGAATACTTTCAGTCTTTTGACTGTATGGATTACAGATGGAATGACTGTTATATGTGAGTACCGCTTTCTTTGACAGATTCTAGTATGGGTACATATATGTTTTCCCAACCCCAGCACATTAGTTTGCTAATTCCAGATGTATGAAACGCAGGCCTAACTGTATCTAGTATATTGAGCGCCAGATAAACTAACTTGGCCTTTTTAAATAAAAAAATTCCCTCACTGGAATACTTTCAGTCTTTTGACTGTATGGATTACAGATGGAATGACTGTTATATGTGAGTACCGCTTTCTTTGACAGATTCTAGTATGGGTACATATATGTTTTCCCAACCCCAGCACATTAGTTTGCTAATTCCAGATGTATGAAACGCAGGCCTAACTGTATCTAGTATATTGAACGCCAGATAAACTAACTTGGCCTTTTTAAATAAAAAAAAATTCCCTCACTGGAATACTTTCAGTCTTTTGACTGTATGGATTACAGGTGGACTGGTATTAGTAGGGGTGACACAAGCACACCCAAGTCCCTGATGTAGGATTTCTATGGCACAGACCACTATTACAAGTGATTAATGGACGTTGGGAGAGATTGTGCTGCAGCACTAGTCCCAAGATGGCCGCCGCCTATCAGCCCAGTAACATGTGCCACAAAATGGTCTGCACAACCTTTAAAAAAATAGCCTTGGACTGTGCTGCTAAATCGCTATTGGTCTGAATCCCAGGTGTAGATGTCTGACTTGTTTGGAGCTTTGGAATGCACACTGTGGCAGCTTCTGCTGCAGCACTACAAGTCGCAAAATGGCGGCCGGCGGTCAGCTCAGGTACATGTGGATGGAAAAATCACTCTGGCCACTCTAAAAATAGCCAATCCCTATCAAAAAAGCAGCTCAGCTGCAGTTGTTCAGATGAATCACAGGTGGAGGAGAGAAATTTGCTTCCAGTTATTCAATTATCCCTGCCTATTCTCGCCCTAGCATCAGCTGCGTCTATCCCTGTTCTATTCACATCGAGAGTGAGCACGTCCCGACGTGCGCACAAGCTTATAAAGAGGCTGAGTCACATGCTGCACTCAGCCAATCACAGCCTTGCCAATAGTAGGCATGGCTGCGATGGCATCTTAGGGCAAGTAGTATGATGCATGTTGATTGGCTGCTTTGCAGCCTTTCAAAATGCGCCTAAATACATGCCGAACGACGAACCCGAACCCGAACTTTTTTGAAAATGTCCGGGTTCGGGTCCGGGTCCCGGACACCCCAAAATTCGGTACGAACCCGAACGATGCTCGAACTGTTCGCTCAACACTACTCAACACTAGTAGCTATGTTAAATAACGCAATACCTCAAAATAAATGGAAATAAACTCATAAAATAAAGGTTTTTTTTTACAATTTTTACATGACAATCCTTTTTTGAACTGAAATGAGCTCACCTACACACAATACACTCGATTCTTCTTCCCTGTGAGGCTCATCTTGGTGCATTTACGCTTGTGAGTAGCATCTGGAATGTCTCTCTGAAGCATCAAACAGTAGTCTGCCATCATTGTAATGCTCCATTTTCCCTAGCATCTCCTTTCCATCTCTTTAATGTCTTGGTGGAATCATTCACCTTGTTCCTTAGAAATGGCTCACCAAATTTTCCGGAAAGTAGTCAAGGTGGGACTGGAGGAAATGCACTTTCAAACTCATCAGGCAACCTAAAGCTTGAATTGCTTTCAGCATTTGTCCGACAATCTTTTTGTAGTGAGGATCTTTGTTATTGCCTAACAATTTCTGTACGACTTCTTTAAATGCAATCCACCCTTCTTTTTGAGGATCCGTCATGGTATTGACAAACTCTTGATCAACTATAAGCCTTCTAATGTCTGGTCCGACGAACACAACTTCCTTCACACAATTTTGCCTCCGAACAGCCTGGAAACTTGGTGACCAAGTATTTGAAGCATTCTCCATCTCTTGGAACTGATTTTACGATTTGCTTCATCAATCCCAATTTTATGTGGAGAGGTGGTAGAAGAACTTCATGGGAAGGTACCAAAGTTTCTTGGAGGACATTTTTTTCACCGACTGTTAGCACCATTGGCTGCCAACTATTCTTGGTCCAGTGATTTTGTCAGTCTCGACTGTCCCATAGACACAGAAAACAAGGGTATTTGGTATACCCAGCTTATTGACCGAGCAGCAAGCACAAGACCTTCAAGTCCCCACACACTTGCCAACTATGATCTCCATATTTAGGCTTATGAAGAACCAATTACAACTTCACGTAGGTTTCCTTCAAGTGTATGGAATGACCTACAGGTATGGAAGCGTAAAAAACACTGTTGTGGAGTAAAATGCTTTGAGACTTCTTTTTGAAGAATCTATAAAAAGACGCCATTGCTCTGAATCATATTGGATTTAAATTGACCTATCAGACCTTTGACATTGATGCAATAAACCAACTTGTCTTCCTGGGTGAAGTAAGGAACGAACTCCTTTTCACGATGTCTGAACCATGAAGATGACACTCCTGGCAACAATAGTAACATAGCAACATAGTATATAAGACCGAAAAAAGACATTTGTACATCCAGTTCGGCCTGTTTCCTACAAGTTGATCCAGAGGAAGGCAAAAAAACCCTGTGAGGCAGAAGCCAATTTTCCCCACTTAAGGAGAAAAAAATTCCTTCCCGACTCCAATCAGGCAATCAGAATAACTCTCTGGATCAACGACCCCTCTCTAGTAGCTATAGCCTGTAATATTATTACACTCCAGAAATACATCCAGTCCCCTCTTGAATTCCTTTATTGTACTCACCATCACCACCTCCTCAGGCAGAGAGTTCCATAGTCTCACTGCTCTTACCGTGAAGAATCCTTTTCTATGTTTGTGTACAAACCTTCTTTCCTCCAGACGCAGAGGATGTCCCCTCGTCACAGTGACAGTCCTGGGGATAAATAGATGATAGGAGAGATATCTGTACTGACACCTGATATATTTATACATAGTTATTAGATCTCCCCTCAGTCGTCTTTTTTCTAACGTGAATAACCTTAATTTTGATAACCTTTCAGGGTACTGTAGTTGCCCCATTCCAGTTATTACTTTAGTTGCCCTCCTCTGAACCCTCTCCAGCTCTGCTATGTCTGCAGACATAGGAGGTGAGGAGATTGTTTACCTGCAAATAACAACAAAGGGCCAGAAGACAACTAGGTAAATGAGAAAATAGATTTTTTTTTCCCCCTAAAACTTGCTTAGATTATGTATATTTTGATGACCATCAGATACACAGTGCTATAATTTTCTTTTTAAATAACTCGGACAACCCTCTTTTTTGGGCATTTTATTTCTTAAATGCACTTATGTGAATTAATTAATAGTAATTTGGACTTTCAATTTGGTTAAAAACCCATGATATAAAAAAATACTATTTTTTTAAAAATTTATAAATTTGAAGACAATTTTGTGGAGAATCATGACGTCTAGTTTTTTCAATATTTTATTTGTTTTCAGCACACCAAAATACATGGAAATTAGATGAAAATAATCAAACTGCTGTTTAGTCACAGACCTGTCATTCATAATCTATGCATTAATAATAATTAATAATGCATAAATTATGAATAATCCATTTATAATTATTAATGCATAGATTATGAATAATCCATCTCCTCTTAAAAGTGTTTTCACACTTTTAAAAGAAGAAAACAATAGAAGGATCAAGGAAATGTTGAGCTTCGAAAGGGGATAATTGGGAACTGAGTAGTTACTTCATATCAATGTGAAATGATTAGACAAGTAACATTTTCAGGTACTTCTTATACCTTGAAAGTTAAATCAATGTTGTTAAGAAACATTATGCTACTTTTTGCGCAATTTTATCTGTGAAGGCAACAGATGCATTTCTGTGAAACATTCTTAATGCAAATGTTTCCTGGTAGCTCTTTTTTGTGATTAAACTGGAATTTATAAAGCCATTAATTTCTTCATGAGAAAAAATTGCCAAGGTAACAGATGGACTCTATACTCAGCCACCTTGACCTTATGATCCCACATGCTGTCAGATTGTCTGTTTCATCTTAACAGAGAAAAAAACGATCCTAGAACCTGTGAACAAAACTGTATATCTCACATAACACATATTACAGTATGCACAGAACTTTATGTAAATCATCTATTTTGAATTATGTCAAGTAAAAAAGACACTGCTGATCTGGTAAATACACCATAAGGGCTTGTTCACACGGCCGTTGTGTGCCCGTCGCCGTATTGCCGGCCGCATATGGCGGGTCTGCAATACACGGGCACTGGTCAGTGTGTACTCTGCATCAAGAATACGGACCTATTCACTTGAATGGGTCCGCAATCACGGAGATATGGAACAGAAGCACGGACCGGAACTCCTTGGAAGCACTACTATTTTTTTGCGGTGCGAACGGATCACGGACCCATTCAAGTTGAATGGGTCTGGATCCATCCCGGCCGCCGCACGGATGTTGCCCGTGCATTAGGGACCGCAAATTGCAGTCTCCAATGCACGGAACGGCTGCACAACGGCCGTGTGAACAAGCCCTAAGTAGAAACCTGCCTGATCATTTTCAATTTTATAAGATGTGGCTTTTGCTACAATACTGCCCCATACTAATTATATTCAGCTCAAAGCAATGCAATGAACTTATCAAAGGCCATAATAATCTAAATGTTACCACCAGTTTCAGTTATCATTGCAAGTGAAAGCCTGCAATTACTATAGTAATAGTAAGTTGTTATATGCTTGAATATAAAAATGAAACACATTACCCATTGACTAAAATGATAAGAAAATATTATTTTTATCTTATTTTTCATTTTGTGGATAATATACAGTGTATATATATATATATATATATATATATATATATATATATATATATATATATATATATATATATATATATATATATATATATATATATATATATATACACACACACGAGTGAGCAAAAGACCACAGCCCTGCAGGCTCCAAATGTAGCAACAAACCATTTATTTACACAGTCATGGCCACCATACAAAAATGTTTTGGCAGTACAACTGGCATTTTCAAGCATAAAATCAAAGTGCACATTAGATACAGTCATACCCCCACCGAATATGCCATTGTTTAAACCACAGATTTCATTATTTTGCATTATTTTGCAATTAGGCACATAGCAACTCTTCACTTGCTCCACATGATAGTGTTATAAACATAATGAAGATATGTGTCATATAAAATATAAAAACATAAGGTATCCATCTGATCGTATATATAAGAGACATGATCAATAAGAATGCTGATAGAATCTCCTCTTCCTAAATGAAAACTCAACCAGAAGGTGCCTGGGCGATGCCTCATGTTGCTAGGCATCTTGTTACAGGGATGTAGTCTTTAGCAACATATCAATGATTGATGTAGTGATTTGAAAAGTGGTAGGACTATGTTCTCATCACGGGCGCCTGTGCCCCTTTTGATAAAACCCATTATCTTATTGGCCTTGACAGCAGCTACCTGACACTGGTTTTTGCAGCTTAGTTTGCTGTTTGTTACAATTTGTAGATCCTTTTCCATGTCAGTGTTACCAAGTGATTTACCATTAATATGTAAGGGTGACTTGCATTATTCCTTCCCATGTGCATAACTTTACCTTTGTCAGTGGTAAACCTCATCTGCCACTTTTCAGCCCAAGCCTCCAATATATCCAGATCCCTCTGCAGCAGTATATTGTCCTCTTCAGTGTTAATTACTTTACACAGTTTAGTGTCATCTGCAAAAATTTATATTTTACTGTGCAAGCCTTCTACAAGATCATTAATAAATATATTGAAAAGAATAGGGGCCAGTACTGACCCCTGAGGTACCCCATTGATTCGCCGCTGTCAACTCTAGAACCACTGGCGTAGCTATAGGGGTCGCATCGGTCGCAATTGCGACCGGGCCCCTAAGTCAGGGGGGCCCACGGGGCCCCCTCAAGCCTGGAGAGAAACAGTAAAGCCCTACAAGCGGGCTGTGTGCGGCGCGCTGGCACCACAGCTAACTAAATCACATAGGGGGTGGAGCGGAGGCTGAAAGCCCTGCTGCACTGTGCAGGGCAGGCACAGTGAGGAGAGGGAGTGGTCCCGCTCCCGTCTTGACGTCAGGAAGAGCGGGACTTCTGAATAGTGAAGGCAGCTGCGTGCTGGCCGAGCCTGGCTGCTGGATTGCCACATGAGGAGCTCTGCTCTGCTGCACTGTGACTGACACTGAGGTGAGCGTGCTCAGGGCGGCCCCTGCGCCACAATACACTGGACCGGGGTACAGGGGTCAAGTGTGTGACTGTCCCTGACCCTGGCTGACACTCAGGGAGGAACAGACCGGTCAGAGTCAGACAGATAGGTCACTAGGGCAGCATACTTCTGTGTTACTGGCACCTGTGCTGATAGCAGTGTGTACACAGCCCTATCATATGTGACTGTCATAATAAAGCTAAACTAACAGGATTGTGCTCCACACCTGGTGATGACATACCGCCAAATGAATGAAATGTAAGTACATTTCATTCATATGGCAGTATGTCATCACCAGGTGCGGAGCACAATCCTGTTAGTTTAGCTTTAGGCCTCATTCACACGTCCGCAAATGGGTCTGCATCCGTTTCTGCAATTCTGCGGAACGGGTGTGGACCCATTCATTCTCAATGGGGACGGACGTGAAGTGGAGAGCACACAATATGCTCTCCGCTTCCGCATTTGCGGAGCGCAGCCCCGAATTTTGGGGCTTCGGCCCCGAACTTCCGGTCCGCGGCTTTGCAAAAGATAGAACATGTCCTATTCTTGTCCGCAGCTTGCAGACAAGAATAGGCATTTCTATGGGGGGTGACGGCCGGGTGTGTTGCGGATCTGCAATTTGCGGATCCGCAACACACCACGGACATGTGAATGGACCCTTATTATGACAGTAACATATGATAGGACTGTGTACACACTGCTATCAGCACAGGTGCCAGTCACACAGAAGAATGCTGGCCTATCTGTCCAGAGCTAGTGGCTGGGAGTAGACCGGTCAGACATATAGGCAAGCATTCTTCTGTGTGACTGGCACCTGTGCTGACAGCAGTAGGTAGGGGGCCCAAACTGAACTCTTGCACCGGGGCCCATGAGCCTATAGCTACGCCCCTGTCTAGAACTTACCTCCTCATAGAAACTGATTAAATTTGTTTGGCATGACCGATCCCTCATGAAGACATGCTGATATTTGCTTATTTCCGTTGAGATCCTCTAAGATAGCATCTCTCAGAAAACCTTCAAACAGTTTACCCACAACAGATGTTAAACTTACCGGCATATAGTTTCCGGGCTCTGTTTTTGGACCCTTTATGAATATTGGCACCACATTTGCTATGTGCCAATCCTGTGGAACATTCCCTGTCAGTATAGAGTCCACAAATATCAGAAATAGGGGTCTGGCTATGACATTACTTAATTCCCTTTGGATACGGGGGTGTATAGCATCCGGTTCCCTGCGATTTGTCTATTTTAATCTTTTTAAGTTGCTGTTGTACTTCTTCTTGGGTCAGACAGGACACTTTTAATGTGGGCTTTATTTTTACATTCAGCATTTCATCTGACAGTTTAGTTTCCTCGGTAAATACATTGATGAAAAAAAATTAACATCTTTGCTTTCTCCTCGTCGCTCTCTGCAACTCCCCACTCATTACTCTTTAAAGGGCCTTCAGATTTATACTTTTTAACATTTATATAATTGAAGAACATTTTAGGGTTAGTTTTACTCTCTTTGGAAATTAATCTCTCAATCTCTAGTTTGGCCGCTTTTATTTGTTTTTTTTAAATTGTTCTATTTTTTTACTTAGTTTTTTTTTTTTTTCAGTGCTTCCTCGCTACCCTCCTGTTTTAGTGATGTATATGCTCTCTTTTTGTCATTTATTGCTTTCTTTACATTTCTATTTATCCACATTGGTTTCATTTTGTTCCGTAACCTTTCATCCCCATACGGTGTGTACCTCTCACAATAAATTTTTAGGATTCTTTTTAAGATATCCCATTTTGTGGCTGTATTTTTGTTTTTGAGGACTTTGTCCTAGTTAGTTAGGCCTATTGACTAGCATAGTTGGATAAATTTAGCTTTTTTGAAGTTTGGTATTTTTGTTCCTCCCTGTAGAAATGCTCTTTTGAATGATAATTGGAAGGTTATTACTTGATGGTCACCATTTCCCAGGTGTCCCCCAACCTGCACATCTGTTGTTCTGTCAGGTCTATTGGTTAATACTAAGTCCAGTATGGTCATCCCTCTAGTCGGGTCCTGAACCAGTTGGGAAAGGTAATTGTCTTTGGTTATTGCCCAGTCATAGCTATCATCCAGCCATGTCTCAGTTATTCCCACTATGTCATAGTCCTAGTCACACATCACTAATTCCAGTTCCCCAGTTTTGTTAGTCAGGCTTCTTGCATTAGTGTACATACAATTAAGAGGTTTTGGTATATTTTGAACCCTACACCTTTCCTTCTGAACTGTTTTAATCCCTCCTTCCATTCCTCCCCCAGTCCCACTACCTTGCCCCCGGTCTCTATCTGCACTATCTTCCCCTCCTATATAGTAAATACCCTCCCCCCAGTCCCTAGTTTAAACACTGCTCCAACTTTCTAGCCATTCTTCTCCCCAACACAGCTGTCCCTTCCCCATTGAGGTGCAGCCCTTCCCTACGATAGAGCCTGTAGCCGACAGAGAAGTCGGCCAAGTTCTCCAGGAACCCAAACCCCTTCTTCCTACACCAGTTCTTGAGCCACTTGTTAACCTCCCTAATCTCCCGCTGTCTTTCTTGTGTTGCTCTTGGTACATGCAGTATCTCGGAAAAGACTACCTTTGAGGTCCTTGCCCTGAGCATTTGACCTAAATCCCTGAAATCATTTTAAGGACGCTCCACGTACTTCTAACTTTGTCATTGGTTCCGATATGGACCATAACCGCTGGATCTTCTCCAGCCCCTCCCAGACCCTCCCAGTAATCTGTCAACCCGATCCGCGAACTCTAGCGCCGGGAAGACAGCACACTGTTCGGCGATCACGGTCTTTGTGACAGTTTGCCATATCTGTTCCCCTAATAACGGAGTCACTAAATTAATAAAAACATATATAAAATATATACATTTAATTTACATGAAATTTCTGAAATGTATCTGCCAGGATTTGAACTCACAAGCACAACCTTTTGCATTAGAGGCAAGAATCTTAACCACTGAGCTACACAACCCAATGACAAACTGTGCTGGAAAAATCTTATAGTAGTTTCTGCATCAGTCAGTATTCCTTCTGTATAGGAATGCTTACTACTTTAGAAACTACTATGAGGTTTTTGCAGCACAGTTTCTCATTGGGTTGTATAGGCCAGTGGTTAAGATTCTTGCCTCTAATGCTAAAGGTTATGTGAGTTCAAATTCCAGCAGATACATTTCAGAAATAGAAATTAAATTTATATATTTTATATGTTTTTAGTAATTTTAAAAAAATGTATGGCACAAAATAAATGTGTAATTACTAATATATATATATATATATATATATATATATATATATATATAATCAAAAAGCAAGCGGCACGCCAAAATTGAAATAAAAAAATAAAGGTTTAATCACCCATGTGGAATCGCGACGTTTCAGCTCCAAACTGAGCCTTTTTCAAGCAGTGAATACAAGTAAGTGCAAGATATTTAACATGTGCTCAATCAAATGGGCAGTGCTAATAGTTCATTATGCAAATTACATAGTTTAACTCTTTCATGTATATAAAATTACAGAAGCATATATTACATCAAAAAACATTATGTGAAGCAAAACATATCTAGTGTATACATTTTGACAATATATAACATCACTGATATTTCTTCTTCTCCGGTATGTAATTGACGGGGCATTTGCCACCAAATGTCCTATATCAGGATCGACCTGTAAAATGTCCCAGTACTGAGACAAAATATGCCTGACCGGGCCATGCGCATCATCATAATTTGTTATGATGCGCATTGAATCCCCACTTACCAAACGTTTGCGTGGATGTAGCAATTCAATCCTATCACTGCTCATGAGATGCAGATATGCCTGTTTTAGAACTGGAGCAGGGTATCCACGCCTCTCAACTCTATGTCTAAGATCACTAGCCGCTGATTTAAAATAACTCATATGAGAGCAGTTGCGGTGAAGGGCAGGTATTAACCGTGTGGAAAACCACACTTTAATGCACGCGGGTGACAGCTATTCCATTCCAATAAGGAATTGGTCGTCGTCTTCTTCCGAAAGAGGCGAGTACCAATATCACCATACACATTTTTGAAAATCCTCAAATCCAAGAATGTTATCATTAATGGGTGGATCTCAAAGGTAAAAAAGAGACCCCAATCATTATTATTGAGACGTTGGACAAAAGCTCAAACGTCCTATTGGTGCCTCGCCAAAAGATCAACACGTCGTCGGTGTATCTAAGCCAGAGTACAATCGACGACGTAAAGTCACCCATAGCATCACTGAACACTGCCTCCCTCTACCACCCAACCCATAAGAAGGAGGATGGCACCTCACCCCCCTCCCATGTGGAATAGAGTTGTAAAAAGCTTCCACATCTAAACTGGCTAGCATCACATCTTGATCCACATTTAACTCATATATCCATTTCAATTCTCTGAGTTTGAGCATCTTGACCCGATTCTCTCCAAGCCTAGGTGGTGGAACATGATCCAAATAGCAACATTTCAAATCCCATTCAGTATGTTTACATTCCATAAAATGTTTGGAAACTGGTAAATCCACACGTTTCTTGCGGATAGAATTTCTGTGATTGTTCAGCCTTACTTTCACCTCTGTGGTTGTCTCCCCAACATATAGTTTTTTACAAGGACAAATCAAAACATAAATTGCAAAAGACGAATCGCATGTCAGGTGAAAACGTATGGGGTACGATCTCCCTGTAACTGGATGTATAAAAGCTTGTCTAGTTCTATTTATACAGTGACAATTTACACAACTGAGACATGGGAAGCTCCCAAGTCCCAGTTCTGTAAGCGTTGTCTGTCTCAATCTATTGGCCAATCCCACATTTGCCCTGACTAACTGCTGTCCAAGGCTCCTACCTTTTCTATATGAAAAAAGTGGTGGATGTTTAAATTCAGGAACACCCCTAATGCCTCCTAACAATATTTTCCAATGTTTTCCAATGATCTCTCTAATGTCAGAACTAGTGTCGTTAAAGGTGGAAACAAAGGGAACCCTGCTAATTTGTTTATCATTTTGCTTACATATAAGAAGATTTTCCCTCTTCAATTTTAATACCTTTTCCTTGTAATTTATTAGGACTCGGGAGGGATATCCTCGCTGGGCAAATTTACAAGTCATAGTGGACAATGTATCATTCAACATCTCCGACTCTGTAACAATACGCTTGGCACGCAAGAACTGTGAATAAGGTAAGCTCCTTACCATTGTTTTGGGGTGGCAACTATTGTATCTCAAAATAGTATTCCTGTCTGTAGGTTTCACATATAGTTCTGTCTTAATTCCTGTATGTGTAATCAAGACTTTCGTATCCAGGAATTGTACTTCATCCACAGAATAGACTAAAGTAAATTGCAAAGTCTGGTAGATCGTATTGAGATACCTATGGAATTCAAGCAGCTCTGCCTCAGGGCCAGTCCATATGAGGAAGACATCGTCTATGTATCTCCACCACCTCAAAACATGTGAGAAGTGGTGGGACACATAGACGAAGTCTTCCTCAAATGTTCGCATATATATATTAGCGAAAGTGGGGGCCACCTCTGCTGATCCTAAGTTTGAAATTCTGAGGCTAATTACTAGAGTTTTGTCTGAGGCAGTTACAGGGATTATTGATTCGGATCTTGCAAGCTATCTGACGATTGAGCATCCGGTTACACCGGTTATATATATATTACCTAAAATACATAAGTCTATGATTGCCCCGCCCGGCCGTCCGATATTTTCTGGATCCGATTCTATATTCAGTAGAATCTCTATTTTTTTAGACCGATTACTCAGAACATTTGCGATGGGTGCGGCATCCTATATTATGGATACCTCTGATTTCCTCAGGAAATTGGAAGAGGTGAATCTACAAGGCTATGATAACGTGATAGTAGCCTCGTTCGATGTCACTTCTTTATATACTTCTATTGAGCATGCAGCAGGAATTGATGCTGTAGTACGTATGTTACAAACTTCTTCCATGTCTCCAGAGGCTATTGAGTTTGTGGTAAGCCTCTTGAAAATAATTCAGAAATACAACTACTTTCTTTTTCAAGACACCTTTTATTTCCAGCGACGTGGTGTGGCCATGGGGTCAAATGTGGCCCCCACTTTCGCTAATACATATATGCAAACATTTGAGGAAGACTTCGTCTATGTGTCCCACCACTTCTCACATGTTTTAAGGTGGTGGAGATACATAGACGATGTCTTCCTCATAACGACTGGCCCTGAGGCAGAGCTGCTTGAATTCCATAGGTATCTCAATAAGATCTACCAGACTTTGCAATTTACTTTAGTCTATTCTGTGGAAGAGGTACAATTCCTGGATACGAAAGTCTTGATACAGGAATTAAGACAGAACTATATGTGAAACCTACAGACAGGAATACTATTTTGAGATACAATAGTTGCCACCCCGAAACAATGGTAAGGAGCTTACAGGAGCTTATTGTTACACAGTCGGAGACGTTGAATGATACATTGTCCACTATGACAAGTAAATTTGCCCAGCGAGGATATCCCTCCCGATTCCTAAAAAATAACAAGGAAAAGGTATTAAAATTGAAGAGGGAAGATCTTCTTATATGTAAGCAAAATGATAAACAAATTAGCAGGGTTCCCTTTGTTTCCACTTTTAATGACACTAGTTCTGACATTAGAGAGATCATTGGAAAACATTGGAAAATATTGTTAGGAGGCATTAGGGGTGTTCCTGAATTTAAACATCCACCACTTTTTTCATATAGAAAAGGTAGGAGCCTTGGACAGCAGTTAGTCAGGGCAGATGTGGGATCGGCCAATAGATTGAGACAGACGACACTTGCAGAACTGGGACTTGGGAGCTTCCCATGTCTCAGTTGTGTAAATTGTCACTGTATAACTAGAACTAGACAAGCTTTTATACATCCAGTTGAGGGAGATCGTACCCCATACGTTTTCACCTGACATGCGATTCGTCTTTTGCAATTTATGTTTTGATTTGCCCTTGTAAAAAACTATATGTTGGGGAGACAACCACAGAGGTAAAAGTAAGGCTGAACAATCACAGAAATTCTATCCGCAAGAAACGTGTGGATTTACCAGTTTCCAAACATTTTATGGAATGTAAACATACTGAATGGGATTTGAAATGTTGCTTTTTGGATCATGTTCCACAACCTAGGCTTGGAGGGAATCGGGTCAAGATGCTCAAACTCAGAGAATTGAAATTGATATATGAGTTAAATACACGCAGACCAAATAGTTTAAATGTTGAATACAGTTTTGAAGGTCTGAAATAAGGGGCATATTTATGTATGTTTCTGCAGGTTGGAGAGTACCTCTCTCCCAGTGTATAGGTTGTAATGTGAATCTATGGTGTTGGTAATATAATGCACTAAAACCCCCTTTTTTTCATTTTTTCATTTTAGATGGAACTGGGTCTGATGGGAAACATGAAAATGTCTACCAGAGGATGACACGACAACAATTACATTTTTTTGTGTTTAGCTTGTTTTCTTTTCCAATTTTCGTCCTGACGGTGATGCTGTGTTTATGTGTATAACTAACTCTATTAATTGGCACGATTAGGGATACACCGTTGTGATATACAATAGAGGAGAACCCTCTTTGGTGGGATTCCGTATGGATGAGGCTGTTTGGCTATGTTAGCAAGGAATCTGCATGGTTGTGCGGGTTCCGGGCTGACTAATGGCCTTGGTTGAGACGGGGGTGCGCTGGCAAGTGCGGCCCCGTCACGCCACAGTCTCTAGTACGGTTCCACCGATATAGTTCAATTATAGTTTGATACGGTGTTTTGCCCTATAACAACATGGCCGCTAAGGAAAAGGAGAATAATCTGAGCATGCGTCAATCCTAATGATGGACTACCCATAAGTATAATGGCGCACAATGCGCCCTTTGTAGTAATGAGCATGCTCGAGTCTATGTGTCACGGTCAGGGAGTGACGTAGGTTGTAATGTCGATGTAGACATGTGCAGTGGTCACCGCAGGATGCGAACTTCATTACGGAATGTTACCATCGTCGTGCATTATCTGGTCAGTTCATTGTTCCCCACAGTTCCAGCGATTACAAACACAGGGACTTTTGTGCACCAATATTGTGTAATATGATATGAATAAATATATACATTTGATGTTATATATTGTCAAAATGTATACACTAGATATATTTTGCTTCACATAATGTTTTTTGATGTAATATATGCTTCTGTAACTTTATATACATGAAAGAGTTAAACTATGTAATTTGCATAATGAACTGTTAGCACTGCCCATTTGATTGAGCACATGTTAAATATCTTGCACTTTCTTGTATTCACTGCTTGAATGAGACAAGTCAATTGTCATTAAGCCCTTCCAATAAGGGGGGGGGGGAACGTAGTCATCATGGTCCAGGATCAATATGCGCAAATGTGTTTGCGGATTCTTAATGATAGGTCCTCTTACAAGGTTCTTCCATGCAATCCCACCACAGTAGATCGCAAGGAATTGGATGGGATATTGACTACAGCCCTCCGTAAAAGGATTATTAGTATACCAGAGTACAGATTCCTGCTCCCACAACACCCTCAGCTGGCATGATTTTATGGCCTACCCAAGGTCCATAAAAGGCTGAACCCTTTGAAGGGTAGGCCGATTGTCTCTGGTACTGTCAGTCTCACGCATTCCATTAGCACGTACATCGACCACATAATGCGACCTTTTGTCACCTCCCTTCCTTTGTATATGCGTGACTCCATAGAGGTCATCAGCAAGGTGGATGGCCTCCATGTGGATCAAGATGTGATGCTAGCCAGTTTAGATGTGGAAGCTTTTTACAACTCTATTCCACATGGGAGGGGGGGTGAGGTGGCATCCTCCTTCTTATGGGTTGGGTGGGAGAGGGAGGCAGTGTTCAGTGATGCTATGGGTGACTTTACGTCGTCGATTGTACTCTGGCTTAGATACACCGACGACGTGTTGATCTTTTGGCGAGGCACCAATAGGATGTTTGAGCTTTTGTCCAACGTCTCAATAATAATGATTGGGGTCTCTTTTTTACCTTTGAGATCCACCCATTAATGATAACATTCTTGGATTTGAGGATTTTCAAAAATGTGTATGGTGATATTGGTACTCGCCTCTTTCGGAAGAAGACGGCGACCAATTCCTTATTGGAATGGAATAGCTGTCACCCGCGTGCATTAAAGTGTGGTTTTCCACGCGGTTAATACCTGCTCTTCGCCGCAACTGCTCTCATATGAGTTATTTTAAATCAGCAGCTAGTGATCTTAGACATAGAGTTGAGAGT
This sequence comes from Bufotes viridis, assembly GCA_033119425.1. Lineage (NCBI taxonomy): Eukaryota > Metazoa > Chordata > Amphibia > Anura > Bufonidae > Bufotes > Bufotes viridis. The sequence goes on from CM065590.1 coordinate 340,702,664, forward strand.
CGTGGATACCCTGCTCCAGTTCTAAAACAGGCATATCTGCATGTCATGAGCAGTGATAGGATTGAATTGCTACATCCACGCAAACGTTTGGTAAGTGGGGATTCAATGCGCATCATAACAAATTATGATGATGCGCATGGCCCGGTCAGGCATATTTTGTCTCAGTACTGGGACATTTTACAGGCCGACCCTGATATAGGACATTTGGTGGGAAATGCCCCGTCAATTACATACCGGAGATGAAGAAATATCAGGGATGGAGTGGTACACAGCCTAACCCATCCCCCCCCCCCCCCAGCCCAATCTGCCTTTTCCTTCAGGGATCAGCTACGTGGCACTTTCAAATGTGATGGATGTATCGCTTGTGGGTCTATCAAGAGAGGCAATTCCTTCTCCAGCACCACCACCCGGCGGTCATATCAGATCTGATCATTTATCAACTGTAGATCGATGGGCCTGGTTTACCTTATCACCTGTGTCTGCGGCCTCCAATATGTTGACAAAACTAGGAGGGAGTTTAGGAGACGTATTGGGGAGCATTTAAATTATATCAAGAATGTTGTGGATACTTCGGTGGCCAGGCATGTGATGGAGAATCACGCCAGTAATCCCGCAGCTGTACGTTTTCAGGGTATTGAGATCATTCGGCCGTCCCCTAGAGGAGGAGATCTTGATAAATGTATTCTCCAAAAAGAGGCCCAATGGACCTTTAGGTTGGGGACTGTAAGGCCGAAGGGCCTGAATGATCACATATCGTATACGTGTTTTCTTTAAATACTTGGGATACAGTATAGAGCTCGTCCTGTTGACATGGGACTAATTTGATGATATTTTGATTTATTCTGCTCTGTGTTTCAATTGTGATGGGTTGCATCTTGTTGGATTTCTGCAGTAAGTTACATTTTTGTTTGATGACTGTTACCCTGATTACTGCATTTTCTTTCATAATCATGTTATTTATATTTATTATGTTTCATTTATGATTGTACAAAATGTCTATATGTGTTGTGTAAGCAAATCCTTATATTGAGGTCTGGTTATAGTATTGGTTTTTATTATAATTTTAGGTTTGCATTATATAAGCTTCTTAACATGTTTGCATGATATTATTGATTATCAGTATTATTATTATATTTGTCTCTAATCGTGGCTAATCATGGATTAATTTCATGCACTAGCACTTTGTAATCACTTTTGCACTTTATATATGGGGTTGCGCTCTGACAGAGCGAACCACATATATGTATATATCTTTTGATCAGTACTATGCTGTTGGAACGCATACAAGCGTTCCACTATGGCCCCTCCTTGTTTGTCGTTCCCTGTCATGTGGTCAGTGTTTTTCCAGCTCTCTTGACATTTATTGGATATCCATTCTAGCCGCTGGTGAAACACATATTGCGTTCCATGGGGGCCATTCTCTTCCGGTCACTTGATCTCTATTTCCTGTTTCTCGGCCATTCTGCATAGGCGCACTATGTTCTCAGGCACGCAGGGTACACACATGAGTTAAGATGTACTTATTTTCATGCTTTTTATGCCACATTATCTTCTTATATGGTCGTTTATGGCTTTCATATGTATTGATGTAGCTGGCTTATATATGTGATGTCCTTACTCTTGGACGTTAGCAGACCCTGCCTAAGGTGTTGGTTTTATTTTATACCAACACTCAGTCTCATTGTATACAATTTTTAATGTGTTAGTGTTGTCATAATAAACTCTTTTTTATTTATTTTCTATTGTGGGATCTGCATTGTTGTTGTGGTCTTCTTGACTGTCTTTCAGTTTGAGGTTTTTGATTACTGCTGGTTCATTCCCTTATGGTGTATTATTTATGTTTGGCTGATACAGTATTATCGAGTGACACTGTAATATGGATAGCATGCTGTATGTCACTTTATTATTATTCTTTGATGGTCATCATTGCACCTTTTAATGTTATGTCATTATGGGTTATCGCTTAATGCTGGGTCTTAGGGGTTGTATATCATCCTGTATTTGGCATTTTGAATATAATCCTTTGTGAACCTACATTGGCCCGCTGTTGAATACCAGACGTTTTACATCCTCCTGCATTAGATGCTGTACAATCCCCCTGTTTCCCTGTATATCTCTATAAGCGATGTCTCATGGGTTCACCCCCTTTAATTAAACAGCCCAGGACTAGCACGGCGCGCTGCTGTGTGCAGCAGTCATGTAGATGCCGGTCCCACGGCGGTAGGAGGTGTTCCTCAACCTGCTTCAGGTAGGCGGGGAATAGACTATAAATATTTTCAGTATCACGCAGTGTTCGGCCGAGCATCGCTCGCTCAACACTAATCAAGGGTCCTGCTGCCTACAAGGGCAATGCCGCTTTGTCACTGCACTGTGCTCTGCCTATTTGTCAGAGTAGGTCCAACTCTAAGAGGCAACCGTGATATGGTGAGTGGGCTTATGCCTTTTGAGCTAAATGTACACTAATGCCTCTTGTACAGCATGCAGTATAGGGGGTTGTACACTTTAATATTGTGCTGAGAAGTGATTTTAATTAGATCTATGCATAGCACTGTGGATGTGCGACACAGTTCTGTTTTTCTCCCTTTGATATATGCTAGCTGGATAAAGGTTAGAAAGCGGGGTAGAGGGAAGAGTGCTAGGGAGGCCAGCCCTGTTCTTACAAACCCCAACAAGTTTGCAAGGTTGGCAGATGAGGGGGATGTCACTTCAAGGAGAGCACTGCTATAGCCGGACCCTTCCTCTGCCAGTCAGGGAAATGTCAGCTCCAGTAAGCAGGGGACCAGAAGAGGAGGGAAGGCCAAATAGGTGCTGGTAGTGGGAGGCTCAATTTTTAGGGGTACAGATAGGGTGATCTGTCACAAAGACCAGGGTCACCGAATGGTGTGTTGTCTCCTGGCGCTCGAGTTCGACACCTCGCCGATCGGGTTGACATATTACTGGGAGGGGCTGGAGAAAATCCAGCAGTCATGGTCCATATCGGAATCAATAACAAAGACAGGTAGGTGGAGCATCCTTAAAAATGATTTTAGGGATTTAGGTCACAAGCTTAGGGCAAGGACCTCAAAGGTAGTGTTTTCCGAAATACTACCTGTACCACGAGCCACATACTGTAAGAAAGGCAGCAGGAGATTAGGGAGGTTAACAAGTGGTTCAATAACTGGTGTAGGAAGGAGGTGTTTGGGTTCGTGGAGAACAGGACCAACTTCTCTTCTCAACTTCGTCTGCTACAGGCTCTACCGTAAGGATGGGCTGCCCCGTAATGGGGAAGGGGCAGCTGTGTTGGAGTAGAAGATGGCTAAAAGTTTAGAGGAGTGTTTAAACCTGGGGCTTGGGGGGGGGGTGTAATTACGTTCTAGGATGGGAAGATGTAGGGTTAAAAAGGGTAAAAAATATACATAAACCTCTTAATTGTATGTATACTAATGCCAGAAGACTGACTAATAAAACTGTAGAATTGGAATAATTGATGTGTGAGGAGGACTATGACATATAGGGAATAATTGAGACATGGCTGGATGATAGCTATGACTGGGTAGTTAATGTACAGGGTTACAGTCTGTTTAGAAAGGATCACCAAAACTGGAGAGGGGGAGGGGTCTGCCTTTATGTAAAGTCCTGTCTTAAGCCCAGAGTCCGAGAAGATATAAGTGAGGGACATGAACATGTGGAGTCACTGTGGGTAGAAATAAATGGAAGCAAAAACAATAATAAAATACTAATAGGAGTTTATTTATAAACCACCTAATATACCAGAGTCCACAGAAAATCTTCTATTAAACAAGATAGACGAGGTGGCAGATGATAATGAGGTTGTCTTCAACTACCCAGTTGGGGGACTTCAACTACCCAGAAATAGACTGGGAAACTGAAACCTGTATATCTCAAAAAGGAAACAGGTTCTTGGCAATAACCAAAGACAATTACCTTTCCCAACTGGTTCAGGATCCGACTAGAGGGACAGCCATACTGGACTTTGTATTAACCAATAGACCTGGCAGAACAACAGATGTGCAGGTTGGGGGACACCTGGGAAATAGTGACCATAAAGTAATAACCTTCCAATTGTCATTCAGAAGAGTGTTTCTTCAGGGAGGAACAAAAATATCAAACTTCAAAAAAGAGGCCATAGGCCTAAACAACTGGGACAAAGTCCTCAAAAATAAAAATACAGCCACAAAATGGGATTTTTTTAAAAGCATCCTAAAATCTAATTGTGACTGAGCGGTACATACCTGATGTGAATAAATGGTTAAGGAACAAGAAAAAAAAACAATGTGGATAAATAGAACTGTAAAAAATGCAATAAATGACAAAAATAAATCATTTAACTCACTAAAAAAACTAGAATATGTAAAAAACAAATAAAAGCAGCCAAACTAGAGACCAAGAAATTAATTGCCAAATAGAGCAAAACTAACCCTAAAATGCTATTCAAGTATATAAATGATAAAAAGTATCAATCTGAAGGTGTCGGCCCTCTACATTGTAATGGGGGGGGGGGGCGAGTTGCAGAGAGTGATGAGGAGAAAGCAAAGATATTAAATATTTTTTTCTCCACTGTATTCACTGAGAAAAATAAATTGTCAGATGAAATGCAGAATGTAAAAGTAAATTACCCATTAAAAGTGCCCTGCCTGGCCCAGGAAGAAGTACAGCGGCATCTTAAAAAGATCAAAGTAGACAAATTGCCAGGACCAGATGGCATACATCCTCATATCCTAAGATAATTAAGTAATGTCACAGCCAGACCCTTATTTCTGATATTTGTTACTCTATACTAACAGGGAGTGTTCCATAGGATTGGCGCATAGCAAATATGGTGCCAATATTCAAAAAGGATCCAAAAAGAGAGCCCAGAAATTATAGGCCAGTAAGTTTTTAACTTCTGTTTTGGGTAAACTGTTTAAAGGTTTTCTAAGAGATGCTATCTTGGAGTACCTCAATAAAAATATGGAAATAACGCCATATCAGCATGGCTTCATGACAGAGTGATCGGTCATGTCAAACTAATTTAATCAGTTTCTATGAGAAGGTAAGTTGTAGACTTGACAGCGGCGAATCAATGGATGTCATATATCTGGACTTCTCCAAAGCATTTGACACTGTACTTCATGAAAGGATAGTATATAAAATGACAATGCTTGGAATGGGAATAAATGTCTGTATGTGGGTAACTGGCTCAATGATAGAAAACAGAGGGTGGTTATTAATGGTACAAACTCAGATTGGGTCACTGTTACTGTTGATCGAGGACCAAAGTGCTCGGGTTTTCTCGTGCTCGAGTAGAACACTTTGGGATTCTCGAGTGCTCTACAGAGCACCCAAACACTATGGAAGTCAATGGGAGAACCAGAGCATTAAACCAGGCACCCTCTGCTCTGAAGAGTGGAGGCTGTCTGGTTCACAGGAAAAGGTCAGAAATTGATGGAAACACCACTAAAATGGTTCGGGAAAAGCATGGGAAGGATGTATGGATGCATCTTGGACTCCCAGGTCGTTGCTAGGAACGATGTTGTCCGAGTAGTAAGCCACTTTTACGGACTGACAATAAAACACACAAAACCAAATATAAAATTGATTTTAGATGCATAATTGTTAGGAAACATTCTTTAATGTATATTTACTCGTATTTAAAGTGTTGCCAAAAATTTCAAGGAAGAGGCACTCTGATAACACCTGTATATCACATAAAGGAGGGCTTCATTGACATTGAGGTCCAAATGTTCAGGAAGTGGGACCCCTACACTCATAAAGCCTATGCACTAAGTGAAAGGGCTAACAAAAATTAAAAGGAACCAACACTACATTACACTCTTTATTACACATAAAGCAGGGCATCATACACACCCTTAACAAATTATGATTGATGGCCTGCTGGTGACATTCTAAAACATTAGGGATGAGGGTCTGTTGCTGATCTGACCATCTAACACAGTAGAGGCGAGTGCCTGCTGCTGATCTGACCATCTAAAACATTATGGGCGAGGGCCTGCTGGTGACCCTCTAAAACATTAGGGGTGAGAGTCTGCTGCTGAGCTGACCCTCTAAACAAACACAGAACCAGAGATAGGTGCACACTGCCGTGACACTAAACCCTCACACTGATGTTAAAAATTGAGAGTTAGTTCGACATATCCTACTAGGAGGACGTGTCTTAAGCCTCGGGCACCAGCGTCAAGGTCTCTCAAGTAGCCCGTGGGCCCTAACACTCACCTACCTGCGCCATATGGGCGATATCAGGGGCCAGTGGGCAATTACAGGAGCATTAGGACGACTCACAAACATCTCCTCTGTTACCTCCAGCATGTGGCCATGCTTGCAATGGGAGGTGGGAGGTGTCTATGAGCCCTACCCAAGACTGACTGATATAGCCCAAGACCAAGCAGGTGCACCCAAATGTGACCTGAAGATGAAAAGCAGGCACATTTAAATTGGAGTTTTATACACCTCCATACATATATATATAAACCATCAAAAAGTGTGGTGATAAGAAAGCAGGATGTGCTCATACCCATATGCAGTTGTGCATTTCTGTAGGGGAGCACATCCTGCACTTGTAGTCCGTTGCTAATGGCAATCACCAGCAAAAATGCATACAATGGATGATGCCAGCAACGGACTACAAGTACCACAATGGACATCCTACATAAGATAAAATTTATGTGGATGTGGCAAGAATTCAAAACAAACACAGAACCAGAGATAGGTGCACACTGCCGTGACACTAAACCCTCACACTGATGTTAAAAATTGAGAGTTAGTTCGACATATCCTACTAGGAGGACGTGTCTTAAGCCTCGGGCACCAGCGTCAAGGTCTCTCAAGTAGCCCGTGGGCCCTAACACTCACCTACCTGCGCCATATGGGCGATATCAGGGGCCAGTGGGCAATTACAGGAGCATTAGGACGACTCACAAACATCTCCTCTGTTACCTCCAGCATGTGGCCATGCTTGCAATGGGAGGTGGGAGGTGTCTATGAGCCCTACCCAAGACTGACTGATATAGCCCAAGACCAAGCAGGTGCACCCAAATGTGACCTGAAGATGAAAAGCAGGCACATTTAAATTGGAGTTTTATACACCTCCATACATATATATATAAACCATCAAAAAGTGTGGTGATAAGAAAGCAGGATGTGCTCATACCCATATGCAGTTGTGCATTTCTGTAGGGGAGCACATCCTGCACTTGTAGTCCGTTGCTAATGGCAATCACCAGCAAAAAATGCATACAATGGATGATGCCAGCAACGGACTACAAGTACCACAATGGACATCCTACATAAGATAAAATTTATGTGGATGTGGCAAGAATTCAAAACAAACACAGAACCAGAGATAGGTGCACACTGCCGTGACACTAAACCCTCACACTGATGTTAAAAATTGAGAGTTAGTTCGACATATCCTACTAGGAGGACGTGTCTTAAGCCTCGGGCACCAGCGTCAAGGTCTCTCAAGTAGCCCGTGGGCCCTAACACTCACCTACCTGCGCCATATGGGCGATATCAGGGGCCAGTGGGCAATTACAGGAGCATTAGGACGACTCACAAACATCTCCTCTGTTACCTCCAGCATGTGGCCATGCTTGCAATGGGAGGTGGGAGGTGTCTATGAGCCCTACCCAAGACTGACTGATATAGCCCAAGACCAAGCAGGTGCACCCAAATGTGACCTGAAGATGAAAAGCAGGCACATTTAAATTGGAGTTTTATACACCTCCATACATATATATATAAACCATCAAAAAGTGTGGTGATAAGAAAGCAGGATGTGCTCATACCCATATGCAGTTGTGCATTTCTGTAGGGAGCACATCCTGCACTTGTAGTCCGTTGCTAATGGCAATCACCAGCAAAAAATGCATACAATGGATGATGCCAGCAACGGACTACAAGTACCACAATGGACATCCTACATAAGATAAAATTTATGTGGATGTGGCAAGAATTCAAAACAAACACAGAACCAGAGATAGGTGCACACTGCCGTGACACTAAACCCTCACACTGATGTTAAAAATTGAGAGTTAGTTCGACATATCCTACTAGGAGGACGTGTCTTAAGCCTCGGGCACCAGCGTCAAGGTCTCTCAAGTAGCCCGTGGGCCCTAACACTCACCTACCTGCGCCATATGGGCGATATCAGGGGCCAGTGGGCAATTACAGGAGCATTATATATATATGTATGGAGGTGTATAAAACTCCAATTTAAATGTGCCTGCTTTTCATCTTCAGGTCGCATTTGGGTGCACCTGCTTGGTCTTGGGCTATATCAGTCAGTCTTGGGTAGGGCTCATAGACACCTCCCACCTCCCATTGCAAGCATGGCCACATGCTGGAGGTAACAGAGGAGATGTTTGTGAGTCGTCCTAATGCTCCTGTAATTGCCCACTGGCCCCTGATATCGCCCATATGGCGCAGGTAGGTGAGTGTTAGGGCCCACGGGCTACTTGAGAGACCTTGGCGCTGGTGCCCGAGGCTTAAGACACGTCCTCCTAGTAGGATATGTCGAACTAACTCTCAATTTTTAACATCAGTGTGAGGGTTTAGTGTCACGGCAGTGTGCACCTATCTCTGGTTCTGTGTTTGTTTTGAATTCTTGCCACATCCACATAAATTTTATCTTATGTAGGATGTCCATTGTGGTACTTGTAGTCCGTTGCTGGCATCATCCATTGTATGCATTTTTGCTGGTGATTGCCATTAGCAACGGACTACAAGTGCAGGATGTCTCCCTACAGAAATGCACAACTGCATATGGGTATGAGCACATCCTGCTTTCTTATCACCACACTTTTTGATGGTTTATATATATATGTATGGAGGTGTATAAAACTCCAATTTAAATGTGCCTGCTTTTTCATCTTCAGGTCACATTTGGGTGCACCTGCTTGGTCTTGGGCTATATCAGTCAGTCTTGGGTAGGGCTCATAGACACCTCCCACCTCCCATTGCAAGCATGGCCACATGCTGGAGGTAACAGAGGAGATGTTTGTGAGTCGTCCTAATGCTCCTGTAATTGCCCACTGGCCCCTGATATCGCCCATATGGCGCAGGTAGGTGAGTGTTAGGGCCCACGGGCTACTTGAGAGACCTTGACGCTGGTGCCCGAGGCTTAAGACACGTCCTCCTAGTAGGATATGTCGAACTAACTCTCAATTTTAACATCAGTGTGAGGGTTTAGTGTCACGGCAGTGTGCACCTATCTCTGGTTCTGTGTTTGTTTTGAATTCTTGCCACATCCACATAAATTTTATCTTATGTAGGATGTCCATTGTGGTACTTGTAGTCCGTTGCTGGCATCATCCATTGTATGCATTTTTGCTGGTGATTGCCATTAGCAACGGACTACAAATGCAGGATGTCTCCCCTACAGAAATGCACAACTGCATATGGGTATGAGCACATCCTGCTTTCTTATCACCACACTTTTGCTGACCCTCTAAAACATAAGGAGCAAGGGCTTGCTGCTGATCTTACCATCTAAAACATTAGAGGTAAGAGTCTTCTGCTGATATGACCACCTAAAACATTAGAGGTAAGGGTCTGCTGGTGAACCTCTAAAACATTAGGAGTGAGGGTCTGCTGGTGAGATGACCCTCTAAAACATTAGTAGCAATAGCTTGCTGGTGAGGTGACCCTCTAAAACATTAGGGGCCAGGGCCTGCTGCTAAACTGACCATCTAAAACATTATGGGCGAGTGCCTGCCGGCTGCCGGTGACCTTTTTAAAACATTAGGGGTGATGCTCTGCTGCTGAGGGGAACCTCTAAAACATTAGTAGCAAGAGCTTGCTGGTGACCCTCTAAAACTTTGGGGGCAAGGGTCTGCTGCTAATCTGACCATCTAAAACATTAGGGGTGAGGGTCTGCTGGTGACCTAAAAACATTAGAAGTGAGGGTCTGCTGCTGAGCTGACCCTCTAAAACATTAGGAGCAAAAGGCCTACTGGTGAGGTGACCCTATAAAACATTAGGGGTGAGAGGCCTGCTGGTGACTCTCTAAAACATTAGGGGTGAGCATCTGCTGCTGAGCTAAACATCTAAAACATTAGGAGGAAGGGTCTGCTGGGGACCCTCTAAAACATTAGGGGTGAGGGTCTGCTGCTGATCTGACCATCTAAAACATTAGGAGCAAGGGCATGCTGGTTAGGTGACGCTCTAAAACATTAGGGGTGAGGGCCTGCTGCTGAGTTGAACCTCTAAAACATTAGGAGCAAGGGCCTGCTGGTGACCCTCTAAAGCATTAGGGGTTAGGGTCTGCTGCTAAGCTGACCCCCTAAAACATTAGGAGCAAGGGCAGCCTAATAAGCATGTTGATATGATGGAGGAGGAGGACGAGAAAAGGAAGATTGAACCATATGTCCTTTTTGTGGTGGAAGGGGTACATGGGAATACAGTGTATTCAGTACACCATAAAAGCAAAATTTAAAGTGCCTTTATGTTTATCCACTTTCCTCTTGTGGAGTAGAGAAGCCAGAGGCAATCCAGGTCTTGTTCATTTTTATAAGAGTCAACCTGTCAGCATTTTCAATTGACAAGAGGATGCGCTTATCAGTAGTTATGCACCCAGCAGCACTAAACACCCGCTCTGACAATACGCTGGCGGCAGGGCAGGCCAGCACCTAAAAGCGCCAGTTCATGCCATGTGTCCAGATTGGACACCCAATAGTTTTAAGGCACAGAGGATCACTGAGGAGGCTGACACGGTCTGCTACGTACTCCTTCACCATTTTATACAACTTTTCCTTCCTTGTGACACTAGGCCGCACATTAGGGTAAGGGTGCTGGCGGTGTTTCATAAAACTGTCCAAGGCCTTGGAAAGTGCTGCCCTGCCTCTGTTAGAACTGCTGTGTGTTCCCTCATCTCTCCTCCTCGGTTGCCCTAGGAACTACATACTCTGCCAACAACGTTGTCAGCTGGAAATTTTTGGAGCAATCTTTTCACAAGGACCTTCTGGTATTGCACCATTTTGCTAGTCCTCTCCACCACAGAAATTTAGATGAGAAGTTCTCTTTGTAGTAGGGGTCGAGAAGGGTGAACAACCAGTAATTGGTGTTGGCAAAAATATGTATAACGCGAGGATCATGGGAAAGGCAGCATAATTTAAATTCAGCCATGTGTGCCAGAGTCCCAACAGACAATACTTCACTGTCCTTATCAGGAGGATGGCGCTCAATCTCCTCATCCTCTTCGGCCGATCCACGCTGAATATTCTGCCACAGATGTACGTTAGAGAAAATCCCTGATTGGTTGTGAGTGATAGTCCCTGTACAAGCAATGGTAGATAGCTGAACTCACTAATATCTCCAGATATAGGCACCAGTTGCATGTGATAATCCAGTAAGGAGAATACAATGGTGAAGCTTTGATAATTTATTGATTTGCCAGCTTGAAGTCTGCAGCAAAGAGGAAAGACGAAGGACCTTCCAGAGAATGTGATGTCACAAAAAGGGGAGGAGAGCATTGCAATGGAAATTCACATAACACACTATAAATGTATATAAGAATAACCACAGGGTGGCAATGTTACATAACATAGTAATGATAAATAATGTGAACACAGCAAATACAATGAAATAGAAGAATAAAAGCTGGAACAGCACACTCCCCGTCTGAAATACTTGGATTTCACTATATATGCAACTACAAAATGTCCATGAAATGTTGGAACCTGAAAGACAAAACAAACAAAGAAAACACTGGAAATGGTGGACAGGAACAGTCCAACGCCTTGAATCTTCTGGTTCCCAGGAATAAAGTTCCTCAAGTAAAAGAATCATTCCTCTATGGGTAAGAGGAGAACAATCTCAGATGCAGGCCTGATAAAGGATTTGGGGTGGCCTTGTTTTGCGATGGTCACTCCCACTCCAAAGATTTTTGAGATGAGTCCCATTGGCCAGGAGTTTCTTTCCACCTTCTGGTCTTTCATGAGTACAAGATCTCCTATTTGTAAACTTGGCTTGACCTGTTGCCACTTTCTACGTGCTTGAAGAAGCGTTAAGTACTTCTTTTTCCACCTGCTCCAGAAACAGTTGGCCAGATGTTGAACGTGCTTCCACTGTTTTAGATATATGTTACTAGAAGAAGACTCTTCAGGTGGATTAGGAACAGATCCAAACTTCTGAGTTAGAAGAGTTGCTGGAGTGAGAATGGCAGGGGATTCTGGATCCATAGATACAGGTACAAGAGGTCTTATGCGTTGACAATAGCAGATACCTCAGCTAGGAAGGTAGTCAGAGTCTCATGGGTGAGCCTTGAGAAGTTTGAGTTCATAAGCATACAGTCCAATATTTTGCGGGTGATGCCTATCATTCTTTCCCATGAACCGCCCATATGAGAGGCATGAGGGGGTTAGAGATCTATGTACAACCATTATTTGCTAAGTAGTCTTGAACTGGTTTAGAGTCAATTTGCAACTCTTGACAGGCTCCTATGAAGTTGGTTCCACAGTCAGATCTTATTTGCTTTACTGGTCCTCTGATGGCGAGGAATCATCTTAAAGCATTGATGAAGCTAGAAGCATTAATGGATTCTATTGCTTCAATGTGTATAGCACGTACACTTAAGCATGTAAACAACACTGCCCATCGTTTGCTTTCTGCATGACCACCTCTGGTCCTACGTGCAGTGACTGTCAATGGCCCGAAGATGTGAAGACCAACATAAGTGAACGGTGGTTCGGTGCTTGTCCTATCAACCGGCAAATTAGACATTTGTTGATGTTGTAGTTTTCCTCTCGCCTTGCGACATTTAATGCAATGGTGAATAATATGAGCAACCTGTCTTTTTGCTCCCACTATCCAAAGACCTGCGGCTCTTAAAGTGCCCTCAGTGAAATGCCGGCCTTGATGCTGGATTCTTTCATGATAATGCCGTATCAGCGGTATAGTAACGTGGTAATTAGCAGGAATAATGAGGGGATTCATTTCTGAACTCTCTAGCTTAGCCTTGTTTAGGCGACCACCAAATCTCAGCATGCCATGATCATCAATTACTGGTTTCAAGTTGACAATGGGGCTGCCTTTTGGTATATCTTGCTTGTCATGTATACATTTCAATTCCATTTTAAAGGCACTCTGCTGTACATTACGTATCACAAGCAATTCACTTAGAACAATGTCTTCTGCTGTGAGAGGATTATGGCACAGGTGCCAACTGCGACAGTCAGTGTCATGCTTCTCAGCATGAAAACAATGAACAATGTGGACTAACCTTGCAATGATGTGAATGAGTCTTGACCATCTGGAGAAGCGTTCAAAGCGATGACAGCCCAAGCCAGCCCTCCTTTCAGACTTGGTGACGAGGGTACTAACTTCAGGCCGAATCTCTGGATCTTCATGAGGGTCCTGAAGACTGAAGACGTCTTGAGTAGGAGTTTCTTCATTATGATTCAGCAGAAACGTTGGACCTGTTAACCAAGAAGAAGTTGCAAAGACTTTACCAGATGCCGGTCTGTAGGCACAATGTGCGGGATTGAGATGAGATAGAACATAGTGCCACTGTTTAGGTTTAGAGGATCTTCTAATCCTTTCAATGCGGTTACTGACATAAACGTAGAAGCGTTTTGACTGGTTGTAGATGTAACCCAGGACAACCTTACTTTCTGTGTAAAATTGAATGTCATCCACCTGAATATCCAGCTCACGTTGTATAAAGTCCGCAATCTCTACGGCTAGCACAGTCCCACAAAGTTCGAGTCTAGGAATGGTGTGCTCAGGTTTTGGAGCTAATTTTGCCTTTCCAAACAGAAATCGAACATGTGCTTGACTGCAATAGTCTATTACCGTTAAATAGGCAACAGCTGAGATGGCTTCAGTAGACGCATCTGAGAAGATGTGGATTTCTCTCCTCCGAGTGGCTGTAAGGGATGTTGGAGTGTAGCACCTTGGTATGTGAATCCTGTCTAATGCATGCAAGCATTCCTTCTACAACTCCCACTTTTGTTGTTTGTCAGAGGGCAGTGGAGCATCCCAGTCAGATACAGACTCTGAGAACTGTCTTAACCACTTTAGGACCGCCACACACAGATACGCGTGATCTCGGCGGTCCTTCTGCTCCTCCTTGATGCGCGGGCGCGTCATCTAGCGAGAGGCGCACAGACTATCGGGAGCTGCTCAGGACAATTTTGTCACCAGCCTGCCAGCCAATGATTGGCGCTAGCAGGCTGGGGATGTTCAAAAAAATGAATGAAAAGCCTTGAAATGCATTATATTTATAAATATAATGCATTAAATGGCTTCTGTGCCCTCTCCTGGGTCCTTTTCGTCGGTTGGACCCAGGAGAGAGCACACCTCTACTGTAAGTACACCAAGCACACTTCACATAGGCCCTGATCACCCCCCCCATCACCCCCCATCATCCCAATTAACCCCTTGATCACCCCTTTCAATCACCTGTCAATCACTAGTAAAAGGGAAAAAAGTGATCAGTGTAAACTGTCCCTTTTTTTTTTTTTTCACTAATATTGACTGCTAGGTTTAGATTTAGTTTAGGCCCCTTTGGTAGGTAGTTAGCTTCCATTAGCGCCAAGCCCACCACACCGCAGTCACTGATTCGCTGATTAGCGTAGCGCTAATCAGCATTTGTACTTTTATAGTATCTGTAAGTGATCAGAAATGATCACAGTCAGATCTATAATAGTATTACTGTCACTTTAGCTCGCCCCCACCCAAAGCGCAGTGTTTGCCCGATCAGATCTGATTGGTCGCTCACACGTGCGTTCACCCACGCCCGCCCGCCGCAGTGACAACATTTTAATTTTTTGTAATCACTGCACAATCACTTCATAAGCGCTGCGGCGATAAAAAAAAATCAGTTTTGATATTTTTTTTATCAATCGCAGCGGCTTCTGTACTTCGCTACCCTCCCATTTGTAAGGCAGGCTTGCTTTTTTTCTTGGGTAGTCTCAGGGAATACCCCCTAAATTTAGTCGTTCCAAATGTCAAATAAGGGGTATTCTCCTGAAGAGGCCTACAGGATTCTGACCCAGTCGGATGAGGAATGGGAACCCTCATCTGACGAATCTAGCGGGTCAGAATATGAACCTGTAGAAAGCAGAGGCAGTCTGACCCAAAGTTCGGACTAGGAGGTTGAGGTCCCGTATACCACCAGGCGTACCCGGCCCCGTATCGCTAGACCACAGGTAGCGCAGGATCCGTTTCAAGGGCTGCCGGATTACGTGGTGAGGCATACACCAGCAGCGCAGCCCATCCTGGACCTACTACCAGCACTGCCGTACAACATGGTGAAGTGGCGAGCACCAGAAGGGCAGTTGAAGCTGGTACGGTGGCACGTGCAGTAGTTACCCCGTCGCAGCCATCGCGCAGACAGGCCCGTAGAGCCCTTAGAGTCCCTGAGGTGCTGGAAAACCCTGATTGGCAGCCCCCATCTTCAGCCGCACCATTAGTTCCCCCTTTCACCGCCCAGTCAGAAGTTCGGTGGAGACAGCTCAGATCGGATTGGCACTGGGGTTTTTGAGCTGTTCTTCACTGCAGAGCTCTTTGACCTAGTCGTGGCAGAAACAAATCAGTATGCCACTCAATTTATAAACGCCAACCCGGAAAGCTTCTATGCCCAGCCTTTCCGGTGAAAACCAGTCCAAGTTTCCGAATGTAAAACTTTTCTGGGCCTTCTCCTCAACATGGGCCTGACAAAAAACATGAATTGCGGTCATATTGGTCCACAAACCCAATTCATCACATGCCCATGTACTCTGCTGCCATGTCCAGGACACGATTTAAGACCTGCACTTTAGCGACAACACCACCTCCCGTCCCAGAGGCCACCCAGCTTTTGACCGCCTCCACAAAATTCGGCCCCTCATAGACCACTTCAACCTGAAATTTGCAGATTTGTATACCCCCGCACAAAACATCTGCGTAGATGAGTCCCTAATACATTTTAGCGGGTGCCTTGGCTTCCAACAGTACATCCCAAGCAAGCGTGCCCGGTATGAGGTCAAATTGTATAAGCTCTGTGAAAGGGCCACAGGCTCTACACACAAATTTCGGATCTATGAGGTTAAAGATCAGACCCTGGAGCCGGTCGGTTGCCCTGACTACCTGGGGAGCAGTGGGAAGATAGTCTGGGACTTGGTGTCACCCTTATTCGGCAAGGGGTACCATCTTTACGTGGACAATTTTTACACAAGTGTGGCCCTCTTCAGGCATTTGTTCCTAGAACAGATTGGCTGCTGTGGCACCGTGCGACCTAGTCGCCGGGGCTTCCCCCAACAGCTTGTTACCACCCGTCTTGCAAGGGGGGAGAGGGCTGCCTTGTGTAACCAAGAACTGCTCACGGTGAAATGGAGAGACAAGCGTGACATTTACATGCTCTCCTCCATTCACGCAGACACGACAATACAAATTGAATGGGCAACCGGTATCGCTGGAAAGCCCCTCTCAGGCCACGACATTAACCTCCACATAGGAGGGGTGGACTTCAATGACCAGATGTTGGCCCCGTATTTGATTTCCCGCCGCACCAGATGCTGGTATAAGAAAGTGTCTGTATATTTAATTCAATTGGCTATGTATAATAGTTATGTTCTCTACAGTAAGGCTGGGAGAACAGGATCCTTCCTCAAATTTCAGGAGGAGATCATCGAGAACCTCCTGTATCCAGGAGGTTCCGTGGCCCCAAACCCCAGTGTAGTGAGTCGTCAACACAAGCGACATTTCCCCAATGTCGTTGCTGGTACCTCAACCCAACCACCACCCCGAAAAAGATGTTGTGTCTGTAGCAGGAGTGGAATAAGGCGTGACACCTGTTATTTCTTTTCTGACTGTCCTGACCACCCTGCCCTATGCCTAGGGGACTGTTTCCGGAAGTACCACACTCAGGTACACTTAGGGACGTAGGGACAGCACAACACAGGTAGTTTTTACAATCAGGCTCTAGGGTCTCTCAGGATACTAGGTTTTGAGAGACCCTAACACATAGGGGTGCTGGTGTGCTACAGCAGAAATGTGAAACGGTAGAAACCTCTCCTTTCACTTGGGATCAAATGTATAATGTACTTCACACCATCTCTGTGTGATTTACACTTTACACATTGTCCCATGGGAAAGGAGAGGTTTCTGCTAGGAAAATAAAGAGTGAAATGGTAAAAAAAAAATTAAACAGGTAGCAAGAAAAAGAAATCTTGAGTTAGTTCAGGTTTTAAAAGTTTTGATGTTCAGGTTTTATAAAAAACTTTTATGTTCAGGTTTTATAAAGTTTGTAACGTTCAAGTTTATGAGCCTGCTGCCTGTTTTTTCTTCTATTTCCCCCCCTAACCACCCTTTATTTTCCAGGTAGACCAACAGACCAACCGCCGACAACGCTGCAGCACTGATGTGCATTCTAAGAGAAGCATTGCGCTACTGTCAGAAGACACGTGAAGTCGGTGCATGCGGCGCTGCAAGACAAGATTTCTCCTCTGCAGTACAGGTACGTTTGCCCAGGCATATGAGCTGAGGAGAGGTGTTGGAGTTCCTATGCTTTGGAAAACACTTTGTATCAAAAATATGGCAAAGATGTCTTTCTCCACAACGATCGATTGATCGATGTGAATGGAGAAATCACTTTGCCAGGACATAGGAGCTGAAGTGGGTATGGACCCAGGCCCCTCTTTTTTTCTTGCATATTTTTCGGCAGAGATTTTTCATCCACATCGATCGATGCGAATGAAGAAATCCACGTTGATCGATGCTCAATATAAGGAGAATAGCAGAAACTCCTAATGCTGGCCATACATGTAATGATTGCGGAGACCCTCAAATGCCATGGCAGTACAAACACATCACATGTGACCCCATTTTGGAAAGAAGACACCCCAAGGTATTCGCTGAGGGGCATATTGAGTCCATGAAAGATTGAACTTTTTGTCACAAGTTAGCGGAAAGGGAGACTTTGTGAGAAAAAACTAAAAAAAATCAAATTCCGCTAACTTGTGCCAAAAAAAAATCTTCTATGAACTCGCCATGCCCCTCACAGAATACCTTGGGGTGTCTTATTTCTAAAATGGGGTCACATTTGGGGTATTTTTACTGCCCTGGCATTTTAGGGCTCTTAAAGCGTGAGAAGAAAAATGCGTAAAAATGCCATCCTAAAAAGTACTCATTGGAATTAGGGCCCCTTTGAGAATTTTGGCTGCAAAAAAGTGGCACACATGTGGTATTGACGTACTCAGGAGAAGTAGG
This sequence comes from Bufotes viridis, assembly GCA_033119425.1. Classification (NCBI taxonomy): domain Eukaryota; kingdom Metazoa; phylum Chordata; class Amphibia; order Anura; family Bufonidae; genus Bufotes; species Bufotes viridis. Next base: position 340,720,850 of record CM065590.1, read on the forward strand.
GCAATGTTTTTTGGGGGTGTATTTTTACATATACCCACGCTAGGTGTGAAAAATATCTCTGTAAATTGACAACTTTGTATAAAAAAATGGAAAAAGTTGTCATTTACAGAGATATTTTTCACACACAGTATGGTTATATGTAAAAATACACCCCAAAACACATTTCCCTACTTCTCCTGAGTACGGCGATACCACATGTGTGCCACTTTTTTGCAGCCAAGATGCGCAAAGGGGCCCTAAATCCAATGAGTACCTTTAGGATTTCACAGGGCAATTTTACGCATTTGGATTCCAGACTTCTTCTCACGCTTTAGGGGCCCCTAAAATGCCAGGGAAGTAAAAATACCACACAAGTGACCCCATTTTAGAAAGTAGACACCCAAGGTATTCTGTGAGGGGTATAATGAGTTCATGTAAAATTTTATTTTTTGTCACAAGTTAGTGGAATATGAGACTTTGTAAAAAAAAATTAAATATTCAATTTCTGCTAACTTGTGACAAAAAATAAAAACTTCCATGAACTCACTATTCCCATCAGCGAATACCTTAGGGTGTCTACTTTCCGGAATGGGGTCACTTGTGTGGTATTTTTACTGCCCTGGCATTTTAGGGGCCCCTAAAGCGTGAGAAGAAGTCTGGAATCCAAATGCGTAAAAATGCCCTGTGAAATTCTAAAGGTACTAATTGGTTTTAGGGCCCCTTTGCGCATCTTGGCTGCAAAAAGTGGCACACATGTGGTATTGCCGTACTCAGGAGAAGTAGGGCAATGTGTTTTAGGGTGTATTTTTACATATACCCATGCTGGGTGAGAGAAATATCTCTGTAAATTGACAACTTTGTATAAAAAATGGAAAAAGGTTGTCATTTATAGAGATATTTTTCACACACAGTTCAGTTGAGATGGTTTGTGGCTCTTATTTATACATACATCGCCCACGATTACCCAGCCTAAATCGAGTCTCTGTGCATATGGGGCGTTGTCTGGACCGTTGCATTGTTGACGCACCTTGTGGACCCTCAGAATATCTCTCCCAAGCAGAAGTAGGATGTCATCATTCATGTCCATATGGGGAATCTCGCTAGATAGATGTTTCAAGTGGGAATGATGGTATGCAGTTTCTGGAGTAGGAATTTCATCTCTCTCGTCTGGAATTTGGTCGCATTCAATTAACGTTGGCAAGGGTATATGAACGTTCCCTTTAATGGAGGAGATAAGGTGTCCAGTGGCTCTCCTTCCATAAGTCTCTACACGACCAAAACAAGTGTTGAGGGTATATGGTGTTGCTTCTCCTGCTATGCCAAAGATCTCAAAGAATTTAGGTTTTGCCAGAGACCTATTGCTTTGTTCATCAATAATTGCGTACATTCTGGTGGCCTTTTCAGATTGCCCTTCTGGGTAGACGTTGACCAAACACACCTTTGCACAGCACTTGGAACCAGCCTCCTTGCCACATATCTCCATACAGGAAGAGGAAACAGTAGTTGTAGCTAGTTCTTGAGCTGGTGGACGCGTCTTCACACTGCAGAGAAGGTAGGCGGGGGGCGGGGGCTGTGCGGGCGCCAGGACGCCGTTCCCCTGGTTTGCTCCGGCTCCTGCTCCCTCATCTCTCCCAGCTCGGCCCACAGGGTAAGTGGCTGTGCTTTGGCTTCCAGCGCCCTGCGCCGCACTCCCGATACCCGGGCGGCACGTCTGGCCGCACTTTAGGCGCTCATCGGCGGTCCGGTGCGCCAGTCTGCGGTCTCCCTCTGTTACTCTGCTATGTGGGGGGCCCGTGCTATGTCTAAACAGGGCAGTCCACCTATTGCTAGCGGTCGGGGCAGTGTGTACATAGTTTTGGGGCATGGTTCATGATGTGTCTGGTCTGGGGTAGATTGGTAATGCCTGAAACTTGGTTGAATCAGTTTGGCTTAGTTTAGCATTTCCTCTATTTTGTCTGCCTAACAGAATTTTGACGGGTTCTGTATCTCTCATAACCTCTCTGGGAATTAAGGGATCCAGCAGCGCTGGTTTACGGTTCCCAATCGGGGCCGTGCCTGCTGCCCCACGCCTACGGCCTTCCTCGATCCTTCTTGTTCCCGTCTGGGTCAAGTCAGGCGGGTCGCAGGTTGTAAGTTAGAAAAATTAATAAAATAAAAAATAATCTATACAACATAAGGGGTTAATATATAGCTTATTTAGCCGTGTGTCATTCCTTTCAGGTTCATCCTCTGAACTCTGGACCACATCTCGAGGGCCTCACCTGGACCATCCAGGCACGCTGGTACGCCCAAACATGCTTTTTACGAGTCACGCTAGTCAGGTTGCGGGTGCTCCTGCACCTCCTGGGTCCCCAGGTCCTGAGCCTCCTGAGTTTCTGTGTCTCCTGGATCGCCCAGGTTTTGTGTCTCCTGGATCGCCCAGGTTTTGTGTCTCCTGGATCGCCCAGGTTCTGTGTCTCCTGGATCACCCAGGTTCTGTGTCTCCTGGATCGCCCAGGTTCTGTGTCTCCTGGATCGCCCAGGTTCTGTGTCTCCTGGATCGGCCAGGTTCTGTGTCTCCTGGATGGCCCAGGTTCTGTGTCTCCTGGATGGCCCAGGTTCTGTGTCTCCTGGATGGCCCAGGTTCTGTGTCTCCTGGACGGCCCAGGTTCTGTGTCTCCTGTGTCTCCTGGATCGCCCAGGTTCTGTGTCTCCTGGTTCGCCCAGGTTCTGTGTCTCCTGGTTCGCCCAGGTTCTGTGTCTCCTGGTTCGCCCAGGTTCTGTGTCTCCTGGTCCGCTCAGGTTCTGTGTCTCCTGGTCCGCTCAGGTTCTGTGTCTCCTGGTCCGCCCAGGTTCTGTGTCTCCTGGTTCGCCCAGGTTCTGCGTCTCACGTGTAACCTAGGTTCGCTCTCCGGCATCGCAGTTTCTACACCTCCTGGTTCGTTCAGGTTCGGTGTTGGCACCACCCGAATCTCGGCCACCCTGGTCACTGGTTCAGTTCACTGGTTCCGGGTTCGACGGCCTTCACCTGAGTTTCCCGGTTTCGCCCGGATCCTGTGTTTGGGTCCATCCAGTCTCCGTGTCATCAGTCGGATCTGGTTTGGCTTGGTGGCAGTTTCCGGTTGCTGGTGCTCTGCTTCTGGGTCATTCCTTGTTCCAACTGCCCAATTACCCCCGTCGGGGTTACTCGGGTCTACTGGTCTGACCGGATTCTGCTTGCATCTTTTTATTCCGCCACCCGTGTCTTCCATACCTGTGCACGAGTTATCTAGTCTATTTTGGGGCTGACGAGACAGCTTGCCAGGCTAGTGGCTTTTTCTGCTAGCCCTCTAGCCGACCATCCTGCACAGGCAGGTGGGTCCGGGTTGCAAAAACCAGCTGATTCACTGTTCACCCTCGGTTCTGTTCTTCACTGGGTCAGGTCACTTCTTGTCCATCGCTCCTTCTGCTCACTTACTTTAGTATTATTCTGTCTGCCCCTCGCAGGTAGCAGTCCCCGGTAGGTAAGTTACGCATAACCTTGGCCGCTGAAGAGGTCCTCCAAGCTTTGTCCGAACCTAAGTTTTTTTTCAGGTCCTGGTCTTGCAAGTTCTCGTTGTCCCAGTGGAGAGTTTTTGCTAAGGTTCAGGTAAGAAGGTAGTCAGAGACCGTTGGCTCCGTTAGTATTTCCTCGTAGTATTTAGGGTATTTTCTTTTGTAGGCCCAAGATGTCTCACGCTTCAGAAGTTGAGGATAATTTATCCCTGCCCGGAACCTCGGTGTCTGGTCGTGCCAGCTGCTCATCTCCTAGGAACTGGACCGTTGCCAAATTAATAGCCGAACTGAATCGCCGGGGAATTCCCCATCCCGCGTCCGCACGGAAGGCGGAGCTGTATCGCCTATTGATGTCCACCCCTAGTTCGCCTGAGGAACAGCCATATAGGGACTCGGTTCAGCAAACCCTGTCGCAAATACAGGCCTCCATTAGTGATTTGGCGAATACCATGGGCGACATTCAGGCCAGGGTTACGGTTCTAGAAACTAGGTCCTCCCCACCAGTAGCCCCGCCGGCTCCTGCATTATCTCCACGTCCGGCACCTGAAGCCTCAGGTAGGCTATCACACCACAGGTCGCCCCCGCGCATTTCGTCCCCGAGCATATCAAAAAAGATATTCTCGCCGGGAGGGATGTCAATTTAGCGTCTATTCTGATTGCGTCCCAGGACGTCTCCGAAAATCGCATCATTAGTTGCGGTGAAGTGTCAGTGGTCTTGCGGGCCAAAGACGCGCGCCTTAACCGGAAATTGTCGTTGGCAGAATTCATCTTGGCCTTCAGCCTATACCGGGATGTCGTCTGTTCCGTAAACCCGGCCCGGAGAGAAGAGCTGGATACTTATTTATACAGGGTCACCGATTTGTGTCATAAATACGGAGGTACCGCTTTTTATGACTATCATCGGTCTTTTTCCGCCAAAGCAGCGGCTGCTTTGTCACAATTTCAGCATGTCACCAACTGGGCAGAGCTCGATGTCGAACTATTTTGCCGCCATTTTGCGGGGCTTCGGGCCCCTTCCTGTTCGACATGTCAGTCTGTTCTGCACACGTCCGAATGGTGTCCCAATTTAGCTCTTCCCTCCCAGGCCGGCTCCTCCCCTAGCACCTCAGGGGCGTCTAAGGGATCGGCTACGGTTGATAAGCTCGGCAGGCCCATCTCTTACTTGGGGAGCAGTCAAATTTGTAATAATTTCAACGCCGGCGGCTGTGCTTTCAACGCATGCCGAGCCTTACACGTCTGCTCCTCCTGCTTCCGGGCTCACCCACGCGCTTCTTGTCCTAGGAAAGGGAAGAGCTGACTAGCCGACATTAATGTCGACTTGCTCCAAGCTCTGTTGGCAAACCACCCAGACCAAACTTTCGTAGCTTTCCTGCTGACAGGTCTTAAAGAGGGCTTTCATACGGGTCTCATCACGCTGCCCCAGGGCTCGTAGGAGGGCCCTAATCTCCTGTCAGCTTACAGCGATCCGGAAGCAGTGGATGAATTGCTAAATTCAGAGTTGGATAAGGGTTTCATAATTGGTCCTTTCAAAGAAAGCCCCTTCCAGCCTTGGAGGGTAAACCCCATTGGCCTTGTCTCAAAACAGTCGTCAAATAAAAAACGTCTAATATATGACCTTTCCGCACCTCATATGTCGTCAGTTCCCAGTTTAAATTTGCTTATACCGTCCGAGGAATATGCTATGCAATATTCCTCGGTTGATGAGGCCATTCAACTCATCATCCAATCAGGTGTCGGGTGTTGGCTAGCAAAAGTCGACATCTCCGACGCATTCAAGCTCCTGCCGGTGCGCCCGAGTCTGTGGGGGTTCTATGGCATCAGATGGTCAGGCAAGCTTTACTTTGCCAACCGCTTAACTTTCGGCTCCAAGAGCAGCCCGTGGCTGTTCGACCAGCTGGCTAAGGCCCTCCACTGGGTTCTGGTGCACCACGGCGGCCTCGACATGGTACTGCACTACCTCGATGATTTCCTGCTGATTGAACGGCCTCATCAAACTCCCACAATTCCGTTAGCCCTCCTGGAAATATTCAACCACCTACAAATTCCAGTTGCCACGCACAAAACAGAAGGACCGGCTACCAAGATCACTTTTCTGGGGATTACCTTAGACTCGGTCAAGATGGAAGCAAGTCTGCCTCCGGAAAAACTCCAAAAATCCGTCTAGCCATTTCCAAGGCCACCGTGACGCGCTTTCTATCTAAGTCTGAGCTTCAATCTCTACTGGGTTTGTTGAATCACGCCACCCGGATCATGCCCCAAGGTCGTACCTTTCTGTCTAGGTTGCTGCAGCTGTTACCATCCGCACCGGAGCAGGACTCTGTGGTACGCCTGGATAGCCACGCAGTGGCGGACCTAGCCATGTGGAATTCCTTCCTTGATTCCTGGAATGGCTGCTCTCTCTTCGTCCCGCAGTGGAACTCGTCGTCCCCCATGGTCTACTCCGATGCCGCCGGTTCCACCGGGTTTGCAGCCTTATTCAGGTCACACTGGCTGGCTGCCAGGTGGCCCCCAGAGGTCTCTTCCGATAGTGCGGCGCTCAGCTCTTCCCCATTACTCGAATTATACCCCATCGTGGCGGCTGCCCTGGCCTGGGGACATGATTGGGCAAATTCATCAGTGCTGTTCATCTCCGATAGTCATGCACTGGTGGATATCATCAACAATGGCAGAGCCAGATCACCTAAGATCATGGCCCTGTTACGGAAATTAGTGTGGCTATCTTTGAAACTTAATTTTCATATCCGATGTTGTCATATCCCGGGGAGTCTAATAGGGCAGCGGATGCCCTCTCTCGTTTTAATTTTACGTTTTTTTCCAGGAGGTTCCAGAAGCGGACCGGACAGGGTTCCAGGTTCCCCCTTCAACCAGTTCACCCTGGATTAACTACCTTGGTGGCCCGGGCCGGGCCCTGGCAGAGAGGGCGCTGTCACAAAATACCGCCAGGAACTACCACACTGGTATTAGAGCCTTCAGCAAATTTAGGGGAAGTTCCCACAAGGGGATCTCGATGACATCACTTATGTCTTAGCTTTCATTGCCTACTGTCACACAGAACTGGCTTTGTCCTTTTCTTCCATTAAAATTTATTTGGCTGGGCTACAACACCACCGCATGTTGTCCAACCCGGACGGCAGGTCAATATTATCGAATCAGGCAGTCAAAGCTACGTTACGGGGTATTCAGAAAGGTGGGTCGCTTTCTGCATTCAGCGTCAACCGGTTTCGGGGAATTATTTCGGTCATTATCGGCAGCGTTAGACAACTGCCCTTTTGGCCCTTTACCTAGTTTGGTTCTGAAATCAGCCATGTATCTCGGGTTCTATGGCTTCCTTAGGCCTGGAGAATTCTCGGTGGGTGGGGGCAACAGCATTTTCCCCAGAAACAACATCTGGTTTGGGGCGGGGATCATTTCACATTACTGTTACCAATAACCAAAACCAGTCAGCACGGTCCGCCTACAAGGGTCAACTTCTATGCCACCGGGAATCAATGGTGCCCCGTTGAGGTCCTGAACCAGTTGATTCTCACCCTGCGCTCGCAGCCTCCAGATGGCCCGCTGCTGCCATTTAACGACAGACCGTTGACTACCTCCAAGTTCATAGCTCACATACGCATCCTCGTACAAAGCTTAGGGTTGGACCCACGTTCCATCACTGTTCATTCGTTCAGGATAGGGGCAGCCTCCGCGGCATCCCGGCATCAGGTCCCTGTTCACGTAATTCGCTTCATGGGTCGCTGGAGGTCCGCATGTTTCACCAGGTATATTCCCAACCCGCAGACAGAAGTTTTGCGAGCTTTTTGTAAACTGGTTTTGTAAATAATAAAGGTTTCTCATCTACATATGGTCTTTTGCCCCCTTTTTCTGGCGTCACCACGTTCATGGCTCCCGGCATACCACAGCCATTTGGTAAGTTATACTCAGGTCTATTCTCCCTCTTCGAGCTAGCCCCGACCATAAGTAGTTAAGGCTGGCTTCCCAGCCTGTATTTGTGGGAGGGGCCTCTACTATTTAACCCCACAGGATTGTCGTACCTAGGCTCCGCTGAGCTGTACCCCACCCTCCCGCCCCTTTTTATTACTATTTGCTAAACAGGTGTGCCCCCTTTTTCTGGCGTCACCACGTTCATGGCTCCCGGCATACCACAGCCATTTGGTAAGTTATACTCAGGTCTATTCTCCCTCTTCGAGCTAGCCCCGACCATAAATCATATAAATTGTCACTGAACTCTTCTTTGGTCGCCTCAAAGTTCTCTCTAATCTTTTGTGTTGGCTTGATAACACTTTTAGATCGTACTGCTTGTTCTTCAGTTAACATGGACTCTGGTTCCTGCATATCTGAGTTTTTGGGAGCAGGGTGACTTTCTGTATGTTCAGTTACTGAGAGATCCACTAAGCCTCTTGTGGACATGTTATTCCTGTTTAAGCGGTACTGTCTCTTTAAGAGGGTATTTCAGCTTGTGCACTGTGCTTATGAAGCCACGTGCGTGTAATATGGCGGACAGCTCTAAGCTCGCTGGCAGACTGCATGTAGACAGACTGTAGATTTAAGCTTCTTTTTGACTATTCTGCCACAGATGTATGTTAGAGAAAATCCCCTGATTGGTTGTGAGTAGAGATGAGCGAACATTTAAAAAAAGTCCGTTGTTCGGGGTTCGGGTGGTGGTTAATTGCGCATCCCGTTATGGATTCCACAATAGCGCATATGGAATCCATAAGGGGCGGCTGCCACCAACCCGAACTGTAGAACAGCTGAAGGACCTGGCGTGACGTCACTGTCATGTGATCAGTGCAGGGGGCGTGGCTCAGCACGGGATCAAATGATGCCGGCCTCCTTGGTGCACATTTTTTTATTGCGCTTTCGTTCAAAGGCCTGGGGTATGGACATCTGCACGCTGCGCTGGAACACAGAAGTGGATGTGCTAGAAGATGGTGCTTGCAAAGGTCCAGGTGCAGGACAGGAGGTATTTGGGCCTGCGTTTTGGACAGGGGATTGGTCAGTACATAACACAGGGGAAGAGGAGGCAGTGGTTTGACCCGCAGACACTGATTGTGGACCCAGGCGTTAGGCCCAACTATTAGGGTGCTTTGATGCCATGTGGCGAATCATGCTGGTGGTGGTGAGGTTGCTAGTGTTCACGCCCCTGCTCATTTTGGTATGGCACAGGTTGCAAATGACAATTCTTTTATCGTCCACACTTTCATAAAAAAGTGCCAGTCTGCAGAACACCTACCCCTTGGCAAGGTAGATTCCTGGAAGGGGGTGCTCCGGGTAACAGTTGCCGGCCTCCTTGGTTTGGCCCGCCTTCTCCCTTTTGCCACCCCACTGCCTCTTCCAGCCTATTGCCGTGCTGCGGATCCCTCTCGCTCTGTACTGCTGTCCTCGTTCAGCTTGCCACCTTCCCAGTTTGGGTCAGTGATTTCACCACCACCTTCTCTTCCACTTCCTCACTCTGGTCATCCTCCTGACTTGTTGACCTAACAAGAAACTCACTTATTCACAACTGTGTCTCATCCTCATCATGAACCTCTTCAGACACTAATTGCGGTTGACTTATTGGCAACTGTGTCTCATCATCATCCACCTCGTGAAACACTAATTGCCGCTCCCACCTTCATCTTTTTCTGATTGTGGATGCTCAAGAGTTTGGGAATAGGTGCACAAGAACTCCTCAAGTCCCTCTTAAAGCAGGCTTGGTGAGAGGGCCAAATAAACGAATGGCAATGAAAAGAGCTCCTCAGAATATCCGAGTGTGGGATCACTTGTTTGCCAAGACTCTCCATGGTGTGAGGAACAAGGATCAGGTTGAGGATTCTGTTGACCAGACTCTTGGCTACAGAGACTGGACTTTGTGGAAGAGAGGGTGGTGCTTAACTGACTGGAAGCATTATCTGCTGCAATCCAACCGACCACCTGGTCACACTGGTTTGACTTTGAGAGTCTGGTCCTGTGCCGTCAAGCAAGCTGAGACATGAAGCTAGGTATCATAGATGAGTGTGTTTCTTGTGCTCTGGCAGAAGGCACAGTTTCACTTGAACCATCAGCAGCATTGCTCTTTTCCCGTCTCCTGCTGCTCGCCTTCATCATATTAAATGGTATATATGGTTGCAATATGTCACACACACAGTAGCGCAGGTTTTTTAAGTGTATGTGCAAATAAATTACAGTGAATGTCACAGATATTTGGGATACGGAAACGTCATACAGTAGAGGTAGCGCAGGTAATGTCGCTGCTGTCACCAGCTATTTCGGATGTACAAACGTTATACAGGAGATGTACCGCAGGTAATGTTACTGCTATCACCAGCAGCTTAGAAAAAATAACAGGGAATGTCCCAGCAATTTGGGTTGCGCAAACATTATACAAGAGATATAGCGCAGGTAATGTCGCTGCTGTCACCAGCAGCCAAACAATTGCATGCATTTTAGCCCATGTTGCGCTAATATATTTTGCAGCCAGATAAAACAATAGTCCTTAAAAGTACTGTTGGGTCTCTAACACCTCTAACACTCAAAACTCCCTAAAAAAAATTTTTAATAAATTCCTCTCCCTACACTATCTGACCCTTCTGCTGCAGCTCGCCCTGAATAAGTCTGAGCCGAACCATGTGTCTTCGAGTGCTATATAGCACTCGATGACGCGTTCCAGCCAGCCAATCAATGTAATGACAGTAACCAACATGTCTATGGACATTACAGTGATTGGCAGTACTTCCCCGCAGGTTTATTGCCAACAAACATGCGGGGAGGAGACTCGAGCATCACACTCGAGCACACGTGGTGTTTGGATGAACACCGCGATGTGCTGAGCATCCTGATGCTCGAGTGAAAAAGGTGTTTGTGTAGTACAGTCGATACGAAGCACATGAAGTTTCACCAAATATTCAGTCTGCAGGTTTGCAATAGGGTCATACCAATATACAGGAGCTGCAGCAATGAGCACTTGTTAAATATAGTTCCATATATTCATAAGCTGCTAACAGAGAGTCAGGACATGCAAAATAAACCTCTTCAAATGTGCTATTAGATAACTGAGGAAAGTTTTAACAGACAGAGTCTTTACATTGGACTCTTCCAGAAAGCCCCCTGTGTATTCTGCTACTTGGTTTGGTCTCCTCAGTGCAGACACTTAGGGTACGTTCACACGACGACAATTGTCGCGCGACAAAAAGTCGCACTATTGTCGCGCGACAATTTTTATAATGGGAGTCTATGGTGTCGCAGTGCGACATGCGACATGCTGCGACTGCGACACGACAGTCGGAGAAAATCCATCCGGGATGGATTTTTTGCGACTGTTGTGTCGCAGTCGCAACATGTCGCATGTTGCACGTGCGACACCACCATAGACTCCCATTATAAAAATTGTCGCGCGACATTAATGTGACATCAATGTCGCGCTACAAGTGTTGCAGTGTACTGGTTCCCAAATTGTCGCGCGACAATTGTCGTCGTGTGAACGTACCCTTACTGTGTAGGAGGTAGGATCTCTGTCTAAGTTCTCTAAAGCTAAAGTTCATTTATCTATTGTAAAAAGTTGTGATATATACCCATAATAGTTCTGTAGAATGTAAATAGGTGACTGTATGTTTTTTTTTAGCAGCCTTTAAGCCCCGCAGCACATGCTAGGCTGAGTAGATGATGTAGAGTTAGAGAGCCATGTGCTCTTCCTAAAATCGCTGTAAGACATGCTGTATTCCAAGTCACCCTGCTGCAATATCTTTGTAAATGATTTTCTCTTGTTCATTTTTCTGTATGCTTTGTTATATCCTGTAACATGTATGTGGGAATGTAATATAATGACTGCCTGTTATGATATAGGTGGGCTGGTGACCTGGCTGTATACCAGATAGTGGCAGTGTTTCCCTGTTGTATTACAGACATTTACTGTGAAGGAGGCTCCAGCCAAGTGCACTCCACCTCAATAAAGCTTTAAACCACAGTAGACCTGAATGTCGTCCCTTAGAGTCCACTTAGAGTTTATGCCTGGAGGAGCTGGTGACCGAGTGAGTGCGAAAGCTGGAGGTGTCGCAGATGGTGTAAGGAGAAGGGGGTTACATCTCGGCCAAGCATGCTCGCCCAACACTAGTCACTGTCACTAGTGGAGTACCTCAGGGGTCAATGTGCATAAAAGGGTAGTAGCAGGGCAGCACCGCTCCAAGCGCTCCTTATTGGTGAGATTCTGAACGGCAAACAGTGGGTTGCAGTAACGGTGGTGCCAGCCAAAAATAAAGTCTATGATAATATATCAGAAGAGAAAGCAAGAAAAAGGCGGCACTCACCACTGCGATTCTTCGTTTCTTCGTTTATTGCATCGTTGCACAAAAAAGTAAATACAGGGCAATGGACGGACGCCTACATCACGAGGCACATAGAGTAGCGACGGCCGCTTCACGCTGTCTTGCGCTTCTTCCGGCTACATTCAGTGACGTCAATACCCTGCGCGTCTTAAAGCAGGCTCCGTGCATCAGTTGCTAAGCAACGAAGGACGCCCGTTCATGCACAAGTACCGACATACATAAAACAAATTATGTGCCATAGATCGCACCCCAATATAGAGAAATACATGTATAAATACTATGAAACAAGATATCATAGTTCTAGGCTGTTGGTAATATATAGTAACACCCAGTAACCCACCGGGGGCAGTATCAACTTAAATAAAAACACATAAGTCATTACGCTCATTGAGTCCGCCCAGGCCCATCGCATCTGTGCGAATGATCCAGCTAGCTTCTCGCTGAAGGAGAAGGTAGTGTCTATCCCCACCACGGGGTGGAGGGAGGATAACCTCTAAACCTCCAAAACTGAGACACGTCAGTATCACCGCTGTGATCCTTTCTCACGAAGAATCGCAGTGGTGAGTGCCGCCTTTTGCTTTCTCTTCTGATATATCCTCAGGGGTCAATATTGAGCCCTATTCTCTTCAATATGTTTATTAATGATCTTGTAGATGGCTTGCACAATAAAATATGAATTTTTGCAGATGACACTAAACTGTGTAAAGTAATTAACATGGAAGAGGACAATATACTGCTACATCTGAATAGATTGGAGGCTTGGTCAGATACGTGGCAGATGAGGTTTAACACTGACAAATGTAAGGTCATGCACATGGGAAGGAATAATGTAAGTCACCCGTACATACTAAATGATAAATCACTAGGTAACACTGACATGGAAAAGGACCTAGGAATTTTAGTGAACAGCAAATTAAGCTGTAGAAACCATTGTCAGGCAGCTGCTGCCAAGGCCAATAAGATAATGGGTTGCATCAAATGGGGCATAGATGCCCGTGATGAGAACATAGTCCTACCACTTTACAAATCACTAGTAACATAGTAACATAGTAACATAGTATATAAGGCCGAAAAAGACATCTGTCCATCCAGTTCGACCTGTTTCCTGCAAGTTGATCCAGAGGAAGGCAAAAACCCCTGTGAGAGCCAATTTCCACTAGGGGAAAAATTCCTTCCCGACTCCAATCAGGCAGTCAGAATAACTCCCTGGATCAACGACCCATCTTTAGTAGCTATAGCCTGAAATATTATTACGCTCCAGAAATACATCCAGGCCCCTCTTGAATTCCTTTATTGTACTCACCATCACCACCTCCTCAGGCAGAGAGTTCCATAGTCTCACTGCTCTTACCGTGAAGAACCCTTTTTCTATGTTTGTGTACAAACCTTCTTTCCTCCAGACGCAGAGGATGTCCCCGTCACAGTCACAGTCCTGGGGATAAATAGATGATGGGAGAGATCTTTGTACTGACCCCTGATATATTTATACATAGTTATTAGATCTCCCTCAGTCGTCTTTTTTCTAGAGTGAATAACCCTACTTTTGATACCCTTTCAGGGTACTGTAGCTGCCCCATTCCAGTTATTACTTTAGTTGCCATCCTCTGAACCCTGTCTAGCTCTGCTATGTCTGCCTTGTTCACGGGAGCCCAGAACTGTACACAGTACTCCATGTGTGGTCTGACTAGTGATTTATAAAGTGGTAAGACTATATTTTCATCACGGGCATCTATGCCCCTTTGATGCAAACCCATTATCTTATTGGCCTTAGCAGCAGCTGCCTGACACTGGTTTTTACAGCTTAGTTTGTTATTTATTAAAATTCCTAGATACTTTTCCATGTCAGTGTTACTGAGTGTTTTACCATTTAGTATGTACGGGTGACTTGCATTATTCCCTCCCATGTGCATAACTTTACATTTGTCAGTGTTAAACCTCATCTGCCATTTCTCTGCCCAAGCCCCCAATCTATCCAGATCCCTCTGTAGCAGAAAATTGTCCTCTTTAGTGTTAATTACTTTACACAGTTTAGTGTCATCTGCAAAAATTGATATATTACTGTGCAAGCCTTCTACAAGATCATTAATAAATATATTGAAGAGAATAGGGCCCAATACTGACCCCTGAGGTACCCCACTAGTGACCGTGACCCAATCTGAGTGTGTACCGTTAATAACCACCCTCTGTTTTCTATTACTGAGCCAGTTACTTACCCACATACAGATATTTTCTCCTAGTCCAAGTGTTCTCATTTTATATACTAACCTTTTATGTGGTACAGTGTCAAATGCTTTGGAGAAGTCCAGATATACGACATCCATTGATTCGCCGCTGTCAAGTCTAGAACTTACCTCCTCATAGAAACTGATTAAATTAGTTTGACATGACCGATCCCTCATGAAGCCATGCTGATATGGTGTAATTTGCTTATTTTCATTAGGATACTCCAAGATAGCATCTCTTACAAAACCTTCAAACAGTTTACCCACAACAGATGTTAAACTTACCTGCCTATAATTCCCAGGCTCTGTTTTTGGACCCTTTTTGAATATTGGCACCACATTTGCTATACGCCAGTCTGGTGGAACATTCCCTGTCAGTATGGAGTCCGTGAATATCAAAAATAAGGGTCTGGCTAGGACATCACTTAATTCCCTTAGGATACGGGGGTGTATGCCATCCGGTCCTGGCGATTTGTCTATTTTAATCTTTTTAAGTCGCTGCTGTACTTCTTCCTGGGTCAGACAGGGCACTTTTAAAGGGGAATTTACTTTTACATTTTGCATTTCATCTGACAGTTTATTTTCCTCAGTGAAAACAGTGGTGAAGAAAATATTTAATAGCTTGGCTTTATCCTCGTCGACTTTCTGCAACTCCCCCTCATTGCTATGTAGAGGGCGGACTCCTTCAGGTTTATATTTTTTACCATTTATATAATTGAAAAACATTTTAGGGTTAGTTTTGCTCTCTTTGGCAATTAATCTCTCGGTCTCTAGTTTGGCAGTTTTTATTAGTTTTTACATATTCAATTTTTTTCCTTATAGTTTATCAGTGCTTCCTGGCTCCCCTCCTGTTTTAGTGATTTATATGCTTTCTTTTTGTCATTTATTGCTTTTTTACGGTTCTATTTATCCACATTGGTTTCTTCTTATTTCTTAGTCTTTTATTTCTATAAGGTATGCATCGATCACAATTAGATGTTACAATGCTTTTAAAAATCTCCCATTTTGTGGTTGTATTTTTATTTTTGAGGACCAGTTAATTGGGCCTATGGCCTCTCTTAATTGGCTAAATTTTGCTTTTTGAAGTCCGGTATTCTTGTTCCTCCCTTGTTCCTCCCTAGTCAGACCACACATGGAGTATGGTGTACAGTTCTGGGCTCCTGTGAACATGGTAGGCATAACAGAGCTGGAGAGGGTTTAGAGGAGGGCAACCAAAGTAATAACTGGAATTGGGGGACTACAGTACCCTGAAAGATTATCAAAATTAGGGTTATTTACTTTAGACAAAAGATGACTGAGGGAGATCTAATAACTATGTATAAATAGATCAGGGGTCAGTAAAGAGATCTCTCCCATCATCTATTTATCCCCAGGGCTCTGACTGTGACAAGGGGACATCCTCTGCGTCTGGAGGAAAGAAGGTTTGTACACAAGCATAGAAGAGGATTATTTATGGTAAGAGCATTGAGACTTTGGAACTCTCTGCCTGAGGAGGTGGTGATGGCGAGTTCACTAAAAGAGTTCAAGAGGGGCCTGGATGTATTTCTGGAGTGTAATAATATTACAAGCTATAGCTACTGATGAGCGATAACCAAAGTGTTTGGGTGTTCAGGTACTCGGTCTGAACAGATAGCGATATTCGATGCGCTCGGCCGAGCAACACGAGTATAATAGAAGTCAATGGGAGACAACCAGGCACCCCCTCCTCGCCTGGAATACTGTATATAACGTTTGTGGATTGAATGCACACACAGATGTGCCCAAAAGTAGTTAAATGTGTCCGAAATACAAATAATTCTCTACTGGAATACTGTATATAACGTTTGTGGATTGAACGCACACACAGATGTGGCACAAATTAGGTTAATTTTCCCATAAAAATAAATAAATCTCTGATGGTGCGGTGTATATCTCACTAGCAGGCACACTAGTAAATAAGCCCCATTTTATAATGTCTGCTAAAAACACTGCTTTCTGATGGCGTACTGTAGACCTGACTAATATCAAATATTTCTGTCTTTTAAACGCTTTTGGGTACCTAAAAAAGCGATTTTCCAGCCCTGTACTATTTATCCCTTCCCGGAGACGCCTGTCCCTAATACTTTAGAATTTAACCCCTGGTAAAAATAAAATAAAATGTTGCTGCACTGCTGTCAAACACACACTGTAGTCCTTAAGAGGACTGTTTGGTCTTCAATAGTTTTTTTGGAGTTAAATCTGTGACTTTCAAGCAAAACGCTATCTCCCTGCCTACTGTCTGCTCTCCCTGACGCTGAATGATCCGAGTGCGGGACATCGGCTCCTATATAAACTGGTGTCACATGTTCCGGGCAGCCAATCAGTCTAAGACTAATAGCTAACATGGCTGTGGCATTTCACTGAAGTGAATTACTTATCTGAAAGATGATCAGATGCTTAGGAGGCGCCAAACGTGCGGGGAGGAGACTTGAGCAATGCGATGAGCACGTGGTATTCGGCCGAGTACTGCCACATGCCGAGCATACTGTAGCGATGCTCGAGCCGATGGATTAATGATCCATGGAGTTATTCTGAATTGAGTCGGAAAGGAATTTTTTTCTCCTTAAGTCTCCTTTTTTCGAGCCCAAATGTTAACATCGCCATCCGCATACAATCCCAGCTAACTCTGTCAAAAGCCTTCTCGGCATCAGTGCCGGAAGGACTAGAAGGTTGTGTAATGCTGGGGCTCGATCGGTTACCATGACAGCCAGGATGCTACTGAAGTCCTTGTTGTCATGGTCAGTTAGCAGCATTATACTTACCTGCGCTGTGGCCGCGGTGCTCCTTCTTCTGGTAAGTTACTCATAGGTCTGTGTGGCGTATTTCTATGAGGATAGACTTGGACTAGTGGGCATTGTAGTGTCAAGGTGTGGGACAAAGTGAACTCCGCTGATCCTGATCAGGCCTTGCCTGAGGTGCGGATGGGAGTCCATGGCTGACTAGTCCTGGACGCGATTGATAGTCAGATCTGAGCCAACCAGAGGGGAGGGTGAATCCTTTGTCTGCGGAGGAAAGGTTAAAGGTGCCTGCTTATTCCTCTGTTTTGTGTGTGTGTCAGTCTGAAATACTACTGTTGAAATGGACCAGTCCCACTCACATGAGAGGGGAGAGTATACAGCTCCTTAGCTAGTAGCGAGAGAAGAAGGAAGTCAACATGTAAAAAATTATAAGAAGTTAATGAAGATTGCAGGATGTGATATCAATGGAGAACTGAATGTTGAAGTATTGAAATGACTGGTACAGCGATGTCGGGGAAAGCTGAGTGATAAAGGATTATTAGGTGCAGCACAGGCATGGCACTGAACAGCAAATCGATTTATAGCAACTGGAGGAACAGAAAGATGGGATGAAAAGACAAAGATGTATATGTACACTGTGGGACAGATGAGCCACCAGCCTATCATGGTGCTCACAAACAAAAGAGCTTGCAGCCCCTTTTGAAAAGTGCCCTCTGTAACGGATCGACGGGCACCCCGACTGGGTACCTCCGTTGAAAGATGCTCCTAGCGCTTCTTGAGGATTCCAAGCGCTCTAGCCGACACCACAACCACCAAATCGGAGAAGCATATGAATGCGGTAAACAGCCGAATAGGAAAAACCATATGAAGAGGTTTACACTCCTAGCAGTCAAACTGGAACAGCATACAATAAATCCCCCCCAATAACGAGACAACACTTCGTTTTGAGGGTCAAACAGGAACTCTTTATTGGATGGCAAAGCTTGGCCTTTTATGCAAGTCTTCCAGCCAGGGCTACTCCCCCGGGGACCTGATTGAGGACAGGCACACAAAATACAGCGACCAATCAACATACAGCCAGATATATCCCACCCCCACATGCATGGTCCATTGTGCTTGCTGATTAGGTCACAGGTAATGTCCATTGTGGATGTTGATTAGGTCACAGCAATGTCCATTGTGAATGCCAACTGTCACTGGGGCCATAGTCACAGGGTAAGAGGCTGACAAGCATGCCTCTCCAACTCCCCGTGACAAAGGTGCTTTTGTCACACATCTTCCCTCCCAGGGAAGACTAACCAGGTACCTGACCTCCAGTCGGTCAGTACCTGAGTTAGACATGCAGCCCGCCCACAACTGAGTACTGCACCTGTAGTTTGTGAGTGTCCAGCTTTGTTGGGTCTGTCCTAGGCTGCGGAGGGTACGTCTGCTGCCCGTGATCTCCCTTGTGTTCTCAGGTATGGAGCTGTAGGTACGGGGTGGGCAGAGGCCGACTGCACTCTGCCAAGATGCCAGATCTTCCGCTTGGGTAGCCTGTGGGTAGTCAGGTTCAGGTCAGGAGGAAAGGGGTGGGCAGAGGCTGACTGCACTCTGCCCAGATGCCGGCTCTTCAGCTGGGGTAACCTGTGTGAAGTCAGGCTCTGAACACGAGGATAGAGGAGGACAGAGGCCGACTGCACTCTGCCTAGATGCCAGCTCTTCCGCTGGGGTAACCTGTGGGTAGCCAGGCTCAGGACAGGAGGATAGGGGAGAACAGAGGCCGACTGCACTCTGCCCAGATACCAGCTCTTCCTCTGGGGCAGCCTGTGTGAAGTCAGGCTCAGGACAGGAGGATAGTGGAGGACAGAGGCCGACTGCACTCTGCCCAGATGCCAGCTCTTCCGCTGGGATGGGGTCAGGAATCCTACCCCCAGGACTTGGTTGCGGATTGGCTGTGGAGAGGAGGGTTGCTTACCTCCTCCTCCTGGCACTCCTGCGGGTTTGGTTGGTGATCTGTACCAGCAGTCCAGCATCCCTGTAGGTCTGGTGCAGAGTCCGCTGTCCCATCTGCACCATCGATGTTAGGGGTGCTGTCCCCTGGGGTGGGGAGAGGGACTTGTTGTCTTCTCTACCTGCAAAACATACTGCCACTGGGGAGCAGGACCGACTGTCCCTACTCCATGAAACTCCGGCTGCCGTTGGGGATCTGAGCCGACTGCCCAGAATCCCTGTAGGGCCGGTGGAGAGACCTCGGTCCCATCTCCACCTGCCGGTTGGGGTTCCCCCAGGACAAGTCTATGAGGTCCCCTACCTCTGCAGCTGGTAGTGAAGCAGGGGTACCTTAGTTCTTAGGTCTTCCCAGCTGTAGGGGTGTAGGTCTGGGACTGCCACCCAGCTCTCCGGCAGTGTATATTGGGGCCGAATTGAGCTGAAGAAGTATTGGTACTCCTGCTCCAGCTCCCACTCCCTTGTCACTAGAGATGCCAGGTCTTGTCTCACCTCTCTCGCTGTAGCCCAATCATGCATACCCTCCCTGTAGTCAAAGATATCCCAGAACCGAGACTCTCCAGCATCTCCGAACTCTGGTTCTGCGAAGGCCTCAAAAACAGGCCAGGGCCATCGTAATCCTCACCCTCGGGTCTGTTGTGCTCAGCCATCCAGGGGGTGTGTCGTATCAAGTACCACCAGAGGGCCTGGTAGGCGTCGTCTAGCCAAATCTCCTTAAATACCAGGCTCTGGAGCTCTGTTACCCACTCGTCCAGGGGCTGTTCTCCCAAGAGACCCATCCGCATCGCCACACGCTTCTGTAGCCGCTGCTCATAACTGGGGAGACTCTCACTCGCCGCCGCTGGGCATTTTCCAGGGCATCATACCAGACTTCCTTTCTGTCTGCATCCCTGTAGTCCGCGGCTGTCTCCTCCTCATCATCATGGAATGCTGTCCGAAGATTAGCCGATTCCATCCTGCTGTAGCCAGGTGCGCTGTACGGATACTAGCGTTGCCCTCAATCCACGAACGGTGTCTCCGAGCTGCTTCTCCTCGCACTAGGACGCCATCCCACTGCTTGCCACCAATGTAACGGATCGACGGGCACCCGACTGGGTACCTCCGTTGAAAGATGCTCCTAGCGCTTCTTGAGGATTCCAAGCGCTCTAGCCGACACCACAACCACCAAATCGGAGAAGCATATGAATGCGGTAAACAGCCAAATAGGAAAAACCATACTGAAGAGGTTTACACTCCTAGCAGTCAAACTGGAACAGCATACAATAAATCCTCCAATAACGAGACGACACTTCGCTTTGAGGGTCAAGCAGGAACTCTTTATTGGATGGCAAAGCTTGGCCTTTTATGCAAGTCTTCCAGCCAGGGCTACTCCCCCGGGGACCTGATTGAGGACAGGCACACAAAATACAGCGACCAATCAACATACAGCCAGATATATGCCACCCCCACATGCATGGTCCATTGTGCTTGCTGATTAGGTCACAGGTAATGTCCATTGTGGATGTTGATTAGGTCACAGCAATGTCCATTGTGAATGCCAACTGTCACTGGGGCCATAGTCACAGGGTAAGAGGCTGACAAGCATGCCTCTCCAACTCCCCGTGACAAAGGTGCTTTTGTCAAACCCTCCCCCAACAGGGACCTGAGGGGTGGGTTTGTAATATATGCAGACAGCAAAACCCAGATATACGTAACACTTGCCTGGCATGTGGAGCCCCCAGGTCTTGTAGCACCTCCTCTCTGATAGCAGTAGCTGCAAACCCCTCAGCTCCCCCCTCAGTGGTTCCAGAGAATAACGTACCGCCTCTCATCTCCTTTGAAAACACACAGGAGCCAACTCAGCCCCTGCTCCCCCTGCCAGCACCCATATATCCAGTCATAAATGCTGACGGCACATACTACGTACCAGAGAAAGGAGTGTCACAAAGAGGGAAACCAGTGGTGCCAATCATGTTTGGGGCAGGGGGGGGGGGGAGCGAAGTAGACAGGAGCTTCAAAATCCCATAGAGGGGAGGACCAGGAAATAGAAGATGAGGACAAGGAGAGTACAGGTGCAACAAATGGGGAACCACCTGAATTGGATGATATGTCCAGAGCAGAGAGGGGGAGAGAGAGAGAGAGAGAGAGAGAGAAAGAGAGGGAACGGGATCTGATGGTAGCTAAACTGTCTGGGCAAATAGACATGTTAACACGACAAGCTCAGACCTCAATGGCCAAGTCCAGTGAGGAGTATAAAACAGGGGAAGATATGTTATGTTTAGCCCCACCCAAGCCACAAATTTAGTGAACTCACTCCTGGATCCAGAAAAGCACCCTATGCCTTTCTACAGAACAATAGAGCAGATAAGGAAGACACATTCAGCTACATGGAGGGACTAGTCTGGCCTGGTACAAAGCAGGGGACTCCTTTTGGCCCACCATACAGCGAGAATTGAACCTCCCACCATATGCATCAGAGAAACACTTAAAGACATATGAGTCTGGGGAGGAATTTAGTCAGAAGTTGGAGGAGTGGGCAAGGGGAAGATTAGCTGATCAAGGTACCCAGATACAAGATATGAATCAGGTAGAGTTGAGTGGACACCTGGATGTTCGGGTTCGAGAAGATCGAACCCGAACCCCATTGAAGTCAATAGAGACCCGAACTTTTGGGCACAAAAATGGCTGTAAAATAGCCCTGGAAAGGGCTAGAGGGCTGCAAAAGGCAGCAAAATGTAGGTAAATCCCCTGCAAATAAATGTGGATAGGGAAATGACTTAAAATAAAATAAATAAAAATTAACCAATATTAATTGGCAACTTCGAGGATCAGGTGGAATAAGTGGTTGAGGTGGCGTCAGGTGGGAATGCTATGGTAGTTTAAGTTCTCCTTACAGCCATAAAGGATTCATGTCTGCCTGCAGTGCCACAGGCCTCATTCACAGCTCCAGGCCCATGGCAACCATACATGGGAGTTGGAGAAGTTCTCATCACAGCCAAAAAGGATTTATGCCTGTCTGCAGTGTCACAGGCCTCATGCACAGACTAAGGCCCCTGGCACCCACAAATTACGAGAGTTCAAATCACGCCAAAACAGTATTGATTTCACCCAGCAGTGCCACAGGCAACAATCACTCATTCAGGCCCATGGTTTCCGCAAAGAGGAGAGCAGTCCCGTAACAGCAACACAGGCCTCAGGTCAACCTGCAATGGAACAGGCCATTATCATTTATGTAGGCCCCTGGCACCAAGACAGAGGAGAGAGGTCCCATAACTGCAAAACAGGCATCATGTCACCCACCAATGCAGCAGGCGATTATCATTAATGTAGGCCCCTGGCACCCAGACAGAGGAGAGAGGTCCCATAACAGCAAAACAGGCATCATGTCACCCACCAATGCAACAGGCCACTTTCAGCAATTTAGGCCCTAGCACCCAGACAGAGGAGAGAGGTCCCATAACAGCAAAACAGGCATCAATTCACCCACCAATGCTGCGGTCGATTACCATTAATGTAGGCCCCTGGCACCCAGACAGAGGCAAGAGGTCCCATAACAGCAAAACAGGCATCATGTCACCCACCAATGCAGCAGGCGATTGGCATTAATGTAGGCCCGTGACACCCAGGCAGAGAAAGGTCCCAGCAACACAGGCCTCAGGTCAACCTGCAAAGGAACAGGCCATTATCATTTATGTAGGCGATGATACCCAGACAGAGGAGAGGTCATTTGTCTGCAAAAAGAGGTTAATGTCTCCCACCAATACGGCAGGAGATTAAACGAAATATAGGCCCCTGACACCCAGACAGAGGAGAAGCCATTTGACAGTAAAAAGAGGATAATGTCACGCAACAAAGTAGCAGGCGATTAGCTGAAATGTAGGCCCCTGGCATCCAGACAGAGGAGAGGTTCATTCAACTTGGGGTTGCCCCCAAAATAATGGTACAATCAAAAAAAGAGGATTCAATAAAGAAGTGCTTTGGAGTACAAGAATGTATGGTTGAGGGCGAGGCAGTTATAAATGTATATTCTGCACAAGGTACGGACAAGTCCTGTGGGATCCATGCCTGGTTCATTTTAATTAACGTGACCTTGTCTACGTTGGCTGTGGACAGGCGGCTGCGTTTGTCTGTAATGACAAGGGGCACTTCCATAACAGGTTAAAAGAGGTTTCCTCTGTGAAAGGGCACCTGGGGCAGTAGCGGTTTTTGCACAGGTTGTGAGCATGCATAAATGACTGGATAGGCAAACCTCCCTCGATGGCCATCCATGACAAGTCCTTGTGCTCACTGGTTAACCTGTCTGAAGACACATTAGCCCATACAGTCTCTGTGATGTCATCATGGAGCCCTGGAATTGACTTCACAAAGTCCTTTACTCTGATTAGCTTGTGGATCATCTTGGGCTTCCGCAAGTTGGGCTTGAGGCCCTCTAGTTGATGCTCCTTCACAAACCTGACAACTCCATAATACCAGGGAGCGTCCCAGTTTTAAAGGATTGAGCTGTCCCACTTGTCCGATCCTAGACCCTCTAGAGGGGTAGGAGGAAGAAGTGAGACATGACCTTGCCTGTAGAGCCGTTAGCAGTTCTTAGAGTCTGGCAGATGCAGTGACAAACAAATGCGATCTGCAGTAGAGTAGGTAGGTCTGGTATGCCCTTCCCACCCTTGCATTATGGGAGGGTGGGAAGGGCATATATGATGGCTTACTTCACTCTGTTCATTTTGGAGCCCAAACAATGTAACAGACTTTCCTGATAATTGCCCTAGAAACAGTGTCAAGGGGGCAATGGGGTCATGCCTGTGTGGTGTCCTGTTGCACAGGCAGAACTTTGTTAGGCAGGGCAAGTGATTTGCCCTCGATAGTGAACTGTGAGGCTCCTTAGTCCAATCCTTTGATTCACTTTGGCCAAGACTTAAGGGCTGCTCCTTCCTTCCTAAACCAGACTGGGATCTGGATGTGTTCTAATTTGATGGTAAATGGGAAGGGGCAGAGGAATCCAGCTGCTAGTTCCCGAAAGAATAGCTTCTAAATTCTTGCAGTTGACTTTGGCCCCTGAAGCTTGTCCAAACTCTTCGCAGGTCTGGATAACTACAATCATTGAATTCCAGTCAGCGCAGAATACAGTCACAACATCCATGTACATCGAAGCACTTGACCTTGTAGTGTCCTGGTCCTGGTGCAGTGATCGCTCTGATTTCTCCATTTTGCCAGATAAACTCTGCAAAGAGCTCGATAACACAAACAAGAGAGTTAATAGTTAAGAGGGCAACCTTGTCTGACGCCAGATAGGACAGGAAAGTGGTCAGTCTCACATCTGTTTACCAGCACCGTGCTGTAAATATCAAGATGCATCAGGTTAACAAACAAACAGAACTTCCTGCCAAGACCCAGCTTGCACAATGCCTTGCCCATAAATTCATGGAAATATTGGTCAAAGGCCTTCTCCTGATATAGGCTGAACACGGCTGCATTTACACACGGTGGTTTCTGATATATTGTATTGTGTCTCTCATGAGCGCAAGACTGTCTGTGATCCTACTGCCAGGGATGCCACAGGTCTCATCAGACTGCCAGGAATGCCGCAGGTCTGATCCAGCTGGATGTTCCTGCCGATGACAACTTTCAGCTGGTTGGCCAATACCTTGGCGAAGATCTTGTAGTTCACATTCAGGAGAGAGAAGGGAAGCCAGTTTTTCAGGTCACATCTCTCCAACTTCCGCTTATACAAAATCTTGATCATAATACATATGTATGGATGGGCATACCGCACTTGGAATTAGAATAAAAGTGCTAATGTTTATTATAATATAATAAAATGAAAACTATGAGATAAAACAATCAGATAAAATAATCAGATACCAACAACTCCAATATAATAAAATTGAAATTGTCGCTCCTATATTCTACATATAATTCTCTCACAATATTATGCATATGTTGTGTCAATAACTCTCTGATCAAATCTGATGATTACCAATAGTGAATGGGTACCTTCAATACAGATACCAATTCGTTTTTGGTTTCAGTTGCTATTGTAGCCAAATTCAAAAATTTTGAAGAAAAAAATAATAATGATAATAATAATTTTGGATCCAGATATTTAATTAAAATATGTTTGCTCAAAAAATATTGCACTGATATTGTGATAGTTCCACTTCACCATATATGGTTCCCAAAATTGTAAGTCACACACTGCATATATTGCTGTAAACCATTATCATCAAATATTATATTCCTGTAAGTCCTACAGATGCCTCTCAATGTTACATCTACACCAGAACATTCATGCTGATGCGATAATGGTATATGTCTGATAATAATTTTAATACTGGCAGTTAAGCTACTTTTAACAGAGTGTTCCAGTTATTTGCCAAGCAGTATAGTAATTGTTGTAGTTTTGGCATATATCTAATATTTCGTATACATCTTATTACTTGCAAGTGTCCGGGTTAGTCAAGGTTTGACAGGGTTAAACTGCAGCCTTACATCATTACTTGATTTTTGTTGGTTACTCACGTTTAGATGTCCTATTGTGAATGAGGCCCAAACAAAACGGCGCCGTATATCCCACTGCCAGAGCGGGGTCCAGTGCTATTACACAGATATTTTTCGGGAGTTAACTTGCAGTACCGCCAGGTCACACGGCGTCCCACGTGTGCAGTGGATAGAAGCACTTGTATCTCCCACTTGCTGGTTTGTGAACACTGCACTGTTGTGTATTATGTTGGATTCATTGATTAGGTTGTCAGGCCTTAGGTGCGGTATTTGGGCTGAGTGCTGCTTTTCTAGTTGTACCCAGATGGGTTTTTCCAGGAATCCTATATTTGTATATGGAGCGCTCCAAAACAGTCTATTCAAATTCTTCCGTCTTTGTAACAATGTTTTCCGGACGGGGGCTTATTCTCACCATACTTAATCTGAGCAGTGTTTAAAGTGTGAAATGGATCCATTCTTGATATCGGTCTAGTCTTTACTGTATCAGCGTTATCCGCTTCAATTAAATGGTAATGGAAACACAAGGCATCACAGTACATTATTGGCAAACAGAACAATTACGTCCAACCATGATGTTGTATACATATTGTAGTAGCCCAGAGGGGAGAATCGTGGATGGTCGGTATGTCTCACTGAGAATGTGTGCCTCAGTGATATAATTCCCGGAAGTAAGTATGCCAGTAACGTTAGGTTGCTGGGAGGTTTTTTAAAGTGGATTTTGGGTCCGGGTTTTAGGAGTGACCAGAGAGATTGGGTGGGACAGGTCACTCCCGCACTCCATCCAGGGTTTTCCTAAAGGCATGGTTAAAAGGGCTATGCAAATCTCAGCTGGGAGATCAAGTTTGCACAGGCTTACTGCAAGCAGAACAAGCTGAGAGGGGAGTTGATCTCTGAAAGATCCCAAAGAGTGGTGAGATCTCATTGTTTTGTTACCCTACTTGGACTGAATACAAAGTGTTGGACTTTGTTATGAAAATGTGTGGGCTGAAGAAAGCTTAAAGCTGAAGCTTGGACTTGTTTACTATTGTTGAAATAAACTCTGCCTGTGGTGAAGATTAAATTGTCACGTGTGTATGTGTGCACAGTGACTGAGTTAAAACCCCCACAATATATATACCTAAATGCGGTTTCAATATACTTCTAGTGCCGCAATGTATTTTCACTATATTCTACAATAACATCGCCACTAAGCCAATACAGGTCCTTTAGTTTCCCAACATCCCAATTTGACAGTAGTGGTATGATGGTGATACACCCACGTCCAAGGGGAGATTGGGGTGCTGATTCACAGCCGGACCCCAATCTCCCGTCGGCCTGTGGGCGTACCCCATAAAGTCTCACATGAACCCAAAGATTTCCATGTCAGCATTTAGTCCTGTTGGGAGGAGGGTGCCCATTTCAAATATTCTCCTCGAATCTAGTCTGGAGATTTTATTTATATGGTTTCCCCCTCTCCAATGTGTAGGGACCTTTTCTATTGCTGCAAAGATGAGTCCCTTAGGGTTCTGATTATGTGCTGTCTTGAAGTGTTTTGATAATGTGTGGTTTTTGTTGCCCTTTTTAATATTGTTGATGTGTTCAGCAATACGTTTTTTTAAAGGTCTTATGGTTCTACCCACATATTGTTTGTTGCACGGGCATTGAATAACATATATAACTGTCAGGGCCGGAGTAGCAGCCAGGTGTGGGACCCCTTGGCAGGGACGAATAAAGTCCAGAAATAGCGTAGTACAAAAAGGATAATCCAATCGGGTAGTCAGATCCAGTTCAGGGTCGTGGCGGGCAGCAGGAATCGTAGTAGAAGGGTCAAGCAAAGTGTCGGTAGCCGGGAAGTCAGTTTAAACAACAGGTTCACAGGAGGGAGCTGGGTGTTCACCATGAGGTAGAATAACTCAGCAATGAGTCAAGGCTCTGACCAGCTTTAAATACACAGGGAACACAGGACCGGCCACTGGCTGCAGGCAACCAGGAAGCTTCCTTAGTCAGAGGCCAATCATAGGGCTGAGGGCTAGTGGTGACCGCTGAAGCCCTCCCCCAGCCTGCGTAGCACCTGTGGCTTGAAAGGGCGTGTGCACACTACGCTCGCATTTCCGTGCACGTGCGCGCGGCTTGCGTACCGCGCACCGCACACGGCGCCGACCGCGCGTGCACTGGCCACACCAGCGCCAGATGCCCTGCCAGGAGGAGGAGCTACCTGCACTCGATGCCCGCGCCTGCGAACCCGATGAAGAACGGCCCCTCGGTCCCTGACAGAGCCCCCACCAAGGAGCGGCCGCCGGACGCCAACCTGAGATGGCCGATCAGGATGAGCCCGGTGGAATGCGCATCTGCATGAAGGTTACCTGCTGGCTCCCAGGAACGCTCCTCGGGCCATACCCTTCCAGTGGAAAAGGTATTCCAAGACTCCATGGAGCCTGCGGGAGTCCACGATTCCTTGGACTTCGTATTCTTCGTCGTTATCCACCTGAATGGGAGCAGGAGGCACCGGCACTCTGCCCGCAAGGGTGTTGGCATGGTAGGGTTTCAGTAGTGATACATGAAATACCGGATGGATGTTAAATGAGGTAGACAGGCTTAGTCTCGGCGCGATGTCGTTGACCATTGAGGAGATAGTAAATGGCCTCAAATAGTGAGGGCCCAATTTCCTTGACGGGCAGGTCAGTTTGAGATGCTGAGAGGATAACCATACCCTATCCCCGCTCTTGTACTTGGGGCTGTCGATGCGTCTCCGATCGGCCTGAGCCTTTTGCTGTTGCTGGGTAGTGGGGAGCTTCTGCACCAGGGTATGTAGCAAACACCGGAAACGACGACGGAGGCGCCGGGCCACTTCAGGTACGGGAATGTCCACCGGAAGGTCCGGAAGCGTCAACGGATGGTACCCGTGATTCGCGTAAAAGGGAGAGAGTCCCGTAGAGGCATGCTGCTGTTGGTTGTACGCATATTCTGCCAGAGGGAGAAGGTCCACCCAGTCGTGCTGCAGGTATGACAAATAGCAGCGGAGGTACTGCTCTAAGGTTTGGTTCGTCCTCTCCGTCTGGCCGTTGGACTGGGGATGATAAGCTGAGGACAGGTTGCGGGTGATGTGGAGGCAGCGGCAAAATTGGCTCCAAAACTGCGAACCCCGATCATACACAATAGAGGAGGGGAGCCCATGTAGGCGAAACACGTGCTGTAGGAATAACTTTGAGGTGTGTTGGGCCGTTGGAAGGCCGGTAGTCGGTATAAAGTGGGCCATCTTGGTGCATCTATCTACTACGACCAAGATCGTAGTGTGGCCCAATGAAGGAGGTAAATCCACCACGAAGTCCATGGCGAGGTCCCTCCAGGGTACCGTTGCCACGGCTAGAGGTTGTAGCAGGCCGACTGGCCGGGTGTGGGGTCTTTTGTGCATGGCGCAGACAGTACATGAGCCCACAAAGGACCGTACGTCCGCCTCTAAGGAAGGCCACCAGAACTGTCTATGCACGCACTCTGAAATTTTGCGTACTCCTCGGTGACCTGCTGTTGGGTGGTCGTGATGATGCTGCAGGACCGGTACCCGATGGGAGGTAGGTACGTAGATCTTTCCCTGATGGTAACGTAAGCCATGCCTTTGTGGCAGGTGTGCCGCTTCCGACGGTACAGTCATGCTGGCTTGTCGGATCTCTTCAAGTAACGAGTGTTGGGTAGCCAGGAAGTAGGTACTTGGAAGGATGGTTTCTGGAGGCGTAAGGATGGCATCAGAGTCGTAAAGACGGGTAAGGGCATCAGCCTTCCCGTTCTTTGATCCAGGACGATACGTTATCTGAAGGGTGAAACGGGAAAAGAAGAGGGCCCACCTGGCTTGCCGGGGCTGTAACCTTTTAGCAGTACGAAGGTATTCCAGGTTACGGTGATCGGTATACACGGTTACCGGGTGCTTGGCTCCTTCCAGCAGCTGCCGCCACTCCTCCAGCGCGTTTTTAGTGGCTAGTAGTTCCCTTTCGCCCAGATCGTAGTTGCGCTCCGCCTTGGTTAACTTGCGGGAGTAGAACGCCACTGGGTGTAGGAGTTGCTTCTCCCCTTGTCTTTGGGAGAGAACTGCCCCGACGGCTCTTTCTGATGCATCAGTCTCCAGGTAGAAAGGGAGGGCAGCGTCAGGTTGCGCCAGAACCGGAGCTTGTGTGAAGAGTTTTTGGAGGTTTCGGAAGGCCTTGTGAGTGGCAGGGGTCCATGCAAACGGAACGTTATTCCCGGTTAGGACCGTAATAGGGCGCATATGGCCGTGAAGTTGCGGATGAAGCGACGGTAGAAATTTGCAAAACCGATGAATTGCTGGACCATTCGTCGATTCTGTGGGATAGGCCATTCCAGGATGGCCAGAACCTTCTTGGGGTCCATCTCCACCCTTCCAGGGGACAGTATGTATCCCAAGAATTCGACAGAGGGGGCCTCAAAGAATCTCTTCTCCAGCTTCCCATAGAGCCCATGCGTCCGAAGGCGCTGGAGGACTACTTTCACATGTCTCTCATGCTGCTGGAGTGTGTGGGAAAAGATAAGGATGTCATCCAGATACACCACCACGTATGTGTCCAGAAGATCGCGGAAGACATCATTGATGAAGCTTTGGAATGTAGCTGGGGTGTTGCAAAGCCCGAAGGGCATCACGAGATACTCATAATGGCCGATCTGGAACGAAAAGCCGTCTTCCATTCGTCACCCTCACGGATCCGCACAAGATTGTAGGCCCCCCGGAGGTCAATCTTGGAGAACACTCTGGCATCCTTCACTCGGTCCAGGAGATCAGAGATGAGAGGGAGAGGGTATTTATTCTTCCTGGTGATGTTGTTAAGGGCCCGGTAGTCCACACAGGGCCGGAGACCCCCGTCTTTCTTCTCCACAAAAAAGATATCTGCACCGACTGGGGTGGTGGACGGGCGGATGAAGCCCTTCGCCAGACTCTCCTCTATATAATCCCTCAGCGCCCGGGTCTCGGGCTCAGACAAGTTGTATAACCGTCCGTGCGGCAGCGGGGCCCTGGGGATTAGATCAATGGGGCAGTCATAGGGTCTGTGGGGAGGTAAGGTGTCTGCCCTGCCTTCTCGAAGACATCCCCATATTCCCCGTAATTGGCGGGAAATACCTGAGAAGATGAGGCCAGGGCCAGCAGAGGGCCAGGAGCAGAGGAGATGCAGTGGGAGACACAGTAGGAGGACTGAAATGTGACACGTCCCATGGCCCAGTCTATTTGGGGGTTGTGCTTTCAAAGCCATGGGATGCCCAGGATAACTGGAAACAGGGGAGAGGGTACGATGTCCCATACGATCTCTTCACGGTGGAGGCGACCAATGGAAAGGGCAAGGGGGTGTGATTCCATGGAGACAGGTCCGGTCTTTAACGTACTGCCGTCCACCATGTGGAGTTGAGATGGGTGTTCCTTGGGGCGCAAGAGTAGTCCCAGCTGCGTGGCAAGTTCAAGATCGAAAAAACAGCTGCTTGCGCCCGAATCGATTAAGGCCGTAAGTTCATGGCCAGTTCCGTTCAGCTGCAGGGAAACACATAGGGTTAGATGTGAAGAACCGTTGTATACAGGCATGCTCAGGAACGCAGCAGAAGTGACAGTCCTACCTGTAGGTGGTTTGATGGGGCAGTCTCTCAACATATGCCCGGGTTTGGCACAGTAGAGGCAGAGATTGAGAGTCCGCCTTCTGGACCTCTCGACCGCTGAAAGCGAACCCCTGACTACTCCGATCTGCATTGGTTCCTCTGGGGCGAGGTCCCCCGCTGTGGAGGATGGCACAAGGACTGGAAATGGAAGAGGGTCGGATCGCCATGCAGGAGGGGGCAGAGAGTGTTGCCTCTCCGTCCTCCGTTCCCGGAAACGACAGTCCAGTTGGGTAACCGTGCTCATCAGCCCTTCCAGGACCTCCGGGACCCCGATACAGGCGAGTTCGTCTTTTAACTGGTCCGACAGACCGATCCGGAACTGGTCGATAAGGGCCACTTCATTGAGTCCGGTATCTGGGGCGATCTCCCTGAACTTCGTAATTTAGTCCTCCACTGGACGCCCTCTTTGCCGAAGGAACTGAGAGTGCCCCTAGAGGTGAAGGCCCGCAGGGGGTCGTCAAAGAGTGCCTGCAAGGCGGAAACAAAGGAGCCCCAAGAGGACAGCACTGGACTATCAGTTTGCTGGAGCTGATGGCCCCAGGTCTGTGGGGGTCCCGTGAGCAGAGAGATGGCTGTCCGTACCTTAACAAGGAGAACAGTAGTTCGCAGGAGATGAGAAACGAACGACATTTCTTCCTGTCTCCAGAAAAGCGTTCCGGTAGGGCCAAGGCGGGCTCACTGTTCACCACCTCTAGTGAGGGGCGTGGAACGGGAGGAGGTGAGGGTGGTAGTGCAGTGGCCTGGGCCTGGTGCAGCTCCTGGGCACTCATCCTCCCCAATAGTTGTTCATGGCTGGTCTGCATGTCTTGAAGGGCTTGCGCCACCAGCGTCAGTTGCTCGGGCAAGGAAAGGGCACCGTCCGCAGGTCCCGTGGGTTCCATGGTCAGGCTGAGTTATTATGTCAGGGCCGGAGTAGCGGCCAGGTGTGGAACCCCTTGGCAGGGACGAATAAAGTCCAGAAATAGCGTAGTACAAAAAAGATAATCCAATCGGGTAGTCAGATCCAGTTCCGGGTCGTGGCAGGCAGCAGGAATCGTAGTAGAAGGGTCAAGCAAAGGGTCGGTAACCGGGAAGTCAGTTTAAACAACAGGTTCACAGGAGGGAGCTGGGTGTTCACCATGAGGTAGAATAACTCAGCAATGAGTCAAGGCTCTGACCAGCTTTAAATACACAGGGAACCCAGGACCGCCCACTGGCTGCAGGCAACCAGGAAGCTTCCTTAGTCAGAGGCCAATCATAGGGCTGAGGGCTAGTGGTGACAGCTTAAGCCCTTCCCCAAGCCTGCGTAGCACCTGTGGCTTGGAAGGGCGTGTGCACACTACGCTCGCATTTCCGTGCACGTGCACGCGGCTTGCGTACCGCGTACCCGCACACGGCGCTCGACACGCGCACTGGCCACACCAGCGCCAGATGCCCTGCCAGGTGGAGGAGCAACCTGCACCCGATGCTCGCGCCTGCGAACCCAATGAGGAACGGCCCCCCTGGGTCCATGACAATAACACTGTTCGTGTTACAAGTCAAAAAATCTTTTTTATCTCATGAATTTGTTTGTTGTGGGTTGAAATTATCTGGTCTGTTTTTTTAGTGAATGCGGTAGACCTACAACCAAAACAATTTCCGCATCGGAAAAAAAAAACAGACAAACCCACCCATTTGTCCATGGTACATTGTTCTCTACTTAGCTCTTACTGGTGTTCATAACAAAGGGAGCTATTAAAAGTCCTAAATTAGGGGCTTTTGTAAAGGTGATGTGTGGCCTATCTGGCATTAGATGGCCTAGGATCTTATCCTTTAGAATAAAATGCCAGTGTTTTTAAATAATTTCCCTAATCTTTCCGTGTTGTGAACTGAAAGGTAGAACTACTCTTATGTGGTCTTCTTTATTTTCTTTTGAGGTGAACTATTATATAGGGTTGATACTTCTGAATTGGTGATATAGAGATGCACCTGTGCAGATGCCATTTATTTATAGGGAAATGTTGGGAGACTATAGGACCAGTATTGGCTTAGTGGCGATGTTATTGTAGAATATTGTGAAAATACATTGCTGCACTTGAAGCGTATTGAAACCACATCTATATAT
Source organism: Bufotes viridis (assembly GCA_033119425.1). Taxonomy (NCBI): domain Eukaryota; kingdom Metazoa; phylum Chordata; class Amphibia; order Anura; family Bufonidae; genus Bufotes; species Bufotes viridis. The sequence continues at coordinate 340,753,785 of CM065590.1, forward strand.
ATATATATATATATATATATATATATATATATACACAACATCATGGTTGGACGTTATTGTTCTGTTTGCCAATAATGTACTGTGATGCCTTGTGTTCCCATTACCACTTAACGGAAGCAGATAACGCTGATACAGTAAAGACTACACCGATATCAAGAAATGGATCCATTTAACACTTTAAACACTGCTCAGATTAAGCCGATGCCCAGGAGGATATTTAAACTGGCAAAAGTGAGGGGGCCTCTGACCACTGAGGAAGGAGAAAGATGCGATCTCTGAAACGCGTATGGTGAGAATAAGCATCCATCCGGAAAACATTGTTACAAAGATGGAAGAATTTGAATAGACTGTTTTGGAGCGCTCCATACAGTCATGGCTGTAAATGTTGGCACCCCTGACATTTTTCAAGAAGATGAAGTATTTCTCACAGAAAAGTATTGCAGTAACACATATTTTGCTATACACATGTTTATTCCCTTTGTGTGTATTGGAACAATACCAAAAAGGAGAGGAAAAAAGCAAATTGGACATAATGTCACACCAAACTCCAAAATGGGCTGGACAAAATTATTGGCACCCTTAACTTAATATTTGGTTGCACACCCTTTGGAAAAAAATAACTGAAATCAGTCGCTTCCTATAACCATCAATAAGCTTCTTGCACCTCTCACCCGCAATTTTGGACCACTCTTCCTTAGCAAACTGCTCCAGGTCTCTCTTATTGCCCTTCACCTTTTCCCAATAGTGATGTCGCGAACATAAAATTTTCCGTTCGCGAACAGCGAACGCGAACTCCTGCAAATGTTCGCGAACGGGCGAACCGGGCGAACCGCCATAGACTTCAATTGGCAGGCGAATTTTAAAACCCACAGGGACTCTTTCTGGCCACAATAGTGATGGGAAAGTTGTTTCAAGGGGTCTAACACCTGGACTGTGGCATGCCGGAGGGGGATCTATGGCAAAACTCCCATGGAAAATTATGTAGTGGACGCAGAGTCGGGTTTTAATCCATAAAGGGCATAAATCAACTAACATTCCTAAATTGTTTGGAATAACATGTTTTAAAACATCCAGTGTGTGTATACGATCAGGTATGATGTTGTATCGATCAGGTAGTGTAAGGGTTACGCCCACTTTACAGACATTGACAGACCAAACTCCCCTTTTAATGCACCGCAAACAACCGCAAACAGTTCATTTGCACAACCGCAAACTCCTCATTTGCACAAGGTTGGATACCAAGCTAGCCACGTCCCGGTGATGTCATTGAAGGTTTCTTCCTCCACCCAGCCACGTACAACACCAAGGGTCCCCGAAAGGTGAATTGAATAGATTTTTCGAACGGGAGATGGTTAAAAACGCTGGCTCCCTCCCCTTTGTTTTTATCCACGGTCACTGCGTCTGCGCTGTGCAATTTACTGTCACACCCGATATGAGTGGTATTTTCTGTAGTACTATTCTCATCAGTTTAATCGCTCTAACGTCCCCAATCTGGGGGCCATTTATTGAATTGATTTTTCGAACAGGGAGATGGTTAAAAACGCTGGCTCCCTCAACTCTGTTTTAATCCACGGTGACTGCGTCTGCGCCGTGCAATTTACTGTCACACCCGATATGAGTGGTATTTTCTGTAGTACTATTCTCATCAGTTTAATCCCTCTAATGTCCCCAATCTGGGGGCCATTTATTGAATTGATTTTTCGAAAGGGGAGATGGTTAAAAACTATTCTCATCAGTTTAATCCCTGTTACATCCCATATCAGGGATTGCCTTTGTGAAAAAAATTTAGGCCGGGTACCTTCGACTGCCTTCACAGTGACAGACCAATTTCTCATACACCAAACTGAATTGATTTCAGGAACCGGGAGATGGAAAAAGCAGCTTGGTCGGTCCTCATACTCCCAAATTGGGGCACTGCGCGTGCACAGAGCAATGTGCTGTGACACCCTATATGAGTGGTGTCTTAACTACTACTATTCCTATCAGCGGCGGGCGGGTGCATGGTAACTTGAGAGCAGGTGACCGAAGCTGAGCTGGAGGAGGATGGTGCGTCAAGGTTCTTAGCGGAAGCTGTTGAAGATTGGGTGTCCTGTCTAAGCCAGTAAACTATGTCCTCAGAATTTTTCGGGTTCAGGGTACGTGGCCTCTGAACACTAGGCATTATTCCAGGGACAGTGGAAATCACAGCACCACAACCACGACGGCCCCTGCGGGTGGCCTGCCTCTGCCTGTCATTTTTTTAGATAAGTGGTACTACGCGTGCTAGTTACTGTGCCACCTGGTATCAGCGGTGGGCACTGGCAGTGGGCACACTACAGTCTGTGGAAGTGGGCCTGACACACACTGGCAGCAGGCAAGCAACTAAAATTAGACTAATGTCTAAAAATTAAATGCCTTATTTATCGGCAAGCTACTATGCCACCCGGTATCAGTGGTTGGCACTGGGCATACTACAGTCTGTGGAAGTGGGCCTGACACACACTGGCAGCAGGCAAGCAACTGAAATTAGACTAATGTGTAAAAATTAAATGCCTTATTTATCGGCAAGCTACTGTGCCACCCGGTATCAGTGGTTGGCACTGGCAGTGGGCACACTACAGTCAGTGGAAGTGGGCCTGACACACACTGGCAGCAGGCAAGCAACTGAATTTAGACTACTGTCTAAAAATTAAATGCCTTATTTATCGGCAAGCTACTGTGCCACCCGGTATCAGTGGTTGGCACTGGCAGTGGGCACACTACAGTCTGTGGAAGTGGGCCTGACACACACTGGCAGCAGGCAAGCAGCTGAAATTACACTAAAGTGTAAAAATTAAATGCCTTTTTTGATGCAAAGTCCTGTGCCAGCCGGTATGAGTGGTGGGCACTGGCAGTGGGCACACTACAGTCAGTGGAAGTCAGCCTGACACACACTGGCAAGCAACTAACTTTAGATTAAAGTGTAAAAATGAAATGCCTTTTTTGATGCAAAGTCCTGTGCCACATGGGATGACAGGGGTGGGCACTGGCAGTGGGCACACTACAGTCTGTGGAAGTCGGCCTGACACACACTGGCAGGCAACTAACCTTAGATTAAAGTGTAAAAATTAAATGCCTTTTTGATGCAAAGTCCTGTGCCAGCCGGTATGAGTGGTGGGCACTGGCAGTGGGCACACTACAGTCAGTGGAAGTCAGCCTGACACACACTGGCAGGCAACTAACCTTAGATTAAAGTGTAAAAATGAAATGCCTTTTTTATGCAAAGTCCTGTGCCACACGGGATGACAGGGGTGGGCACTGGCAGTGGGCACACTACAGTCAGTGGAAGTCGGCCTGACACACACTAGCAGCAGACAAGCAGCTGAAATTACACTAAAGTGTAAAAATTAAATGCCTTTTTGATGCAAAGTCCTGTGCCAGCCGGTATGAGTGGTGGGCACTGGCAGTGGGCACACTACAGTCAGTGGAAGTCAGCCTGACACACACTGGCAGGCAACTAACTTTAGATTAAAGTGTAAAAATGACATGCCTTTTTTGATGCAAAGTCCTGTGCCACATGGGATGACAGGGGTGGGCACTGGCATTGGGCACACTACAGTCTGTGGAAGTCGGCCTGACACTCACTGGCAGGCAACTAACCTTAGATTAAAGTGTAAAATTAAATGCCTTTTTGATGCAAAGTCCTGTGCCAGCCGGTATGAGTGGTGGAGCACTGGCAGTGGGCACACTACAGTCAGTGGAAGTCAGCCTGACACACACTGGCAGGCAACTAACCTTAGATTAAAGTGGAAAATGAAATGCCTTTTTTGATGCAAAGTCCTGTGCCACACGGGATGACAGGGGTGGGCACTGGCAGTGGGCACACTACAGTCTGTGGGCCTGCAGCTCCTCACACACACAGGCAGGCCAGGCAACTGCAATATGTATATGGAGGAAAAAAAGCAGACTAATGTTGCAGCCCTAAAAAGGGCTTTTTGGGGTGCTGTCAGGACGCTGTCCTTACAGCAGAGATCAGATGAGTCTTTCAGGACTGGAGTGGACACTGAATTCACTAGCCTAGCTATCGATTACCCTATTAAATCAGCAGCAGCTACACTGCCCCTCCTCTCACTAAGACTGCAGCTTCCGAATTAATTTAAAATGGATGCTGTTCAGGAGATGGGAGGGTCTGGGAGGGAGGGTATGCTGCTGATTGGCTGGAATGTGTCTGCTGACTGTGAGGTACAGGGTCAAAGTTTGCTCAAGGATGATGTATAGGGGCGGACCGAACATCGCATGTGTTCGCTCGTTGAGGCGAACGCGAACAAGCTATGTTCGCCGGGAACTGTTCGCCGGCGGATAGTTCGGGCCATCTCTATTTCCCAACAGCAATTTTAAGATCTCTCCGCAGGTGTTCAATGGGATTTAGATCTGGACTCATTGCTGGCCACTTCAGAACTCTCCAGCGCTTGTTGCCATCCATTTCTGGGTGCTTTTTGACATATGTTTGGGGTCATTGTCCTGCTGGAAGACCCAAGATCTCGGACACAAAGCCACCTTTCTGACACTGGGCTGTACAGTGTGACCTAAAATCCGTTGGTAATCCTCAGATTTCATGATGCCTTGCAAACATTCAAGGCACCGAGTGCCAGAGGCAGCAAAACAACCCCAAAACATCAATGAACCTACACCATATTTAACTGTAGGTACTGTGTTCTTTTCTTTGTAGACCTCATTCCATTTTTGGTAAACAGTAGGATGATGTGCTTTACCAAAAGCTCTATCTTGGTCTCATCTGTCCACAAGACGTTTTCCCAGAATGATTTTTGCTTACTCAAGTACAATTTGGCAAAATGTAGTCTTGCTTTCTTGTGTCTCTGTGTCAGCAGTGGGGTCCTCCTGGGTCTCCTGCCATGGCGTTTCATTTCATTTAAATGACGACGGATAGTTTGCGCTGACACTGATGCTCCCTGAGCTTGCAGGACAGCTTGAATATCTTTGGAACTTGTTTGGGGCTGCTTATCCACCATCCAGACTATCCTGCGTTGACACCTTTCATCAATTTTTATTTTCCGTCCACGCCTAGGGAGATTAGCTACAGTGCCATGGGTTGTAAACTTCTTGATAATGTTGCGCACTGTGGACAAAGGCAAATTTAGATCTCTGGAGATGGACTTGTAACCTTCAGATTGTTCATATTTTTCCACAATTTTGGTTCTTAAGTCCTCAGACAGTTCTCTTCTCCTCTTTCTGTTGTCCATGCTCACAGACACACAATGCAAAGACTAAGTTAACGTCTCTCCTTTTATCTGCTTTCAGGTATGATTTTTATATTGCTCACACCTGTTACTTTCCCCAGGTGAGTTTAAAGGAGCATCGCATGCTTGAAACAATCTTATTTATCCACAATTTTGAAACGGTGTCAATAATTTTGTCCAGCCCATTTTTAGAGTTTGGTGTGATATTATGTCCAATTTGCTTTTTTCCTCCCATTTTTGGTTTTGTTCCAATACACACAAAGGGAATAAACATGTGTATAGCAAAACATGTGTTACTGCAATACTTTTCTGTGAGAAATACTTCATCTTCTTGAAAAATTTCAGGGGTGCCAACATTGATGGCCATGACTGTATACAAATATAGAATTGCTGGAAAACCCATCTGAGTACAACTAGAAAAGCAGCACTCAGCCCAAATACTGCACCTGAGTCCTGATAACCTAATCAAAGCATCGCAAAATAATACACAACAGTGCAGTGTTCACTAATGTTGAGCGTGAATATTCGCAAAGCGTAATTTTAATCTCAAATATCGTGATTTCGAGATTTTGCGAATATGTCGAATACATGACCCCATATTCGCAATTACGAATATTCGCTCTTAAGATGGATAGTGAGTGATGGGGAAACTGTACTGAAAATAAAAGATTCAGACATAGTTCCCCCAACCTTAATTGCTTTCTATAACAATTTCCACTATTCCTGTCAGAGTAAAGACTTAATAGGTAAAAACTGTCCTTCGAATGTTCGTCACTTGAAATTTTGCATTAATCTATTCGTGGTTTATATTCTCTTTCCTACCAAGCGTTAACAGGTTGTGTCAGACTCCAGTACGCTGCATGTATTACAAAAATATGTATATGTCTTTTTCGCACCTTTCTATTTGCACAAATGACTCCCGCAATTTGAAGCTTTCAATACATGTAAAGCTGTTTAAATGTTAATAATAATAACAAATAGATTCTATGCGCACGCAAATATAACTTGAAAAATGAATCGCCAATCATGAGACAGAATGTAAAATATCGAACATTGTGAAGTCGCAAATATATGATTAATATAATGCGAAATATTCGTGATATATCGCAAACTCGAATATGGGTCTTTGCGCTCATCCCTAGTGTTCACAAACCAGCAAGCGGGAGTGGGAGATACAAGTGCTTCTATCCACTGCACACGTGAGACGCCATGTGACCTGACGGTAGTGCACGTTAACTCCCCGAAAAATATCTGTGTGATAGCACTGGACCCCGCTCTGGCAGTGGGATATATGGTGCAGTTTTGTTTGGGCCTCATTCACAATAGGACAGCTGACCAATAGGACATCTAACCAACAAAAATCAAGTAATGCTGTAAGGCTGCAGTTTAACCCTGTCAAACCTTGACTAACCCGGACACTTGGCAGTAATAAGATCTATACGAGATATATGCCGAAACTACAACAATTACTATACTGCTTGGCAAATAACTGGAACACTCTGTTAAAAGTATTATAACCGCCAGTATTAAAATTATTATCAGACATATACCATTATCGCATCAGCATGAATGTTCTGGTGTAGATGTAACATACATAACGGTATACAGCGATATATGCAGTGTGTGACTTACAATTTTGGGAACTATATATGGTGAAGTTAAATTACCACAACATCAATGCAATGTTATTTTTGAGCAAACATATTTTAATTAAATATCTGGATTATTTTATTTTATTTTTCTTCAAAATTTTCGAATTTGGCTACAATAGCAACTGAAACCTATAACTAATCGGTGGCGGTATTGAAGGTACCCAGTCACTATTGGTAATCATCAGATTTGACCAGATAGTTATTGTCATATGCATAATATTGTGAGAGAATTATATGTATAGGAGCGACAATTTAAATTTTATTATATTGGAGTTGTTGGTATCTGATTATTTTATCAGATTGTTTTATCTTATCTTATTGTTTTTATTTTATTTTATTATAATAAACATTAGCACTATTATTCTAATTCCAAGTGTGGTGTGCCCATCCATACAAATGTATTATTGAATTATTTATGTTTGACAGACTGGGGGAGTCTGAAAAGATTGGTAGCACCCTTTTCACATTAGTCTGTGGGTGAGCCATCACATTTGTAATACGAAGATCATGCAACGATGCAGCATTCTACCCTCCAGCCACATCTCCTCATAGAGTTCCAGCAGATCAGGATATATAAGATACTCCAATGCTACATAGAGCTCCGCTGGAAGACCGTCACTACCCGTGGTCCTGCCAGACCTAAAAGAAACCTAGTGGCAGAGCAGCTTTTCCACCATCAGAGGGTCATCCTTGGCTGTCGCGCCTGTAATATCAAGATGATTAGTGATGCCTGACAGTAATTTATCAGCGGCTGTTGAGTCGGTGTTCTTCAGGGAGTAGAGGTCGCTGTAGAAGTCTATGACAACTCCCATAACTTCCTCCTTCCCTGATCGCATGTTGTCATCCTTATCTCGAAGTTCATTCAGCGGTGTGTGGGTGGCGTGAAGTTTCCTAAAACAGAATGGGTTACATTCCTCACCGTTCTCCAGGTTCTCCACCTTGGTGTGGAAGATACTTTGCTTGTATTCCTCCTCAAAGTGCCTTTTCAGGCTCTTCTAGGACTCCTCCAATTCTTCTCTAACGCTCCATCCGCACAGATGAAGGTCTTGCAAGAATCACAGCTGACATTGCATCTCTCTGAAGTCCCATTTCTTCTCACAGACGTGTTGTTGCTTGGCCTGAAAGAAACAACAAAACTGGACTTTAACATACTGCCACCAGTCACTAGTCCATTCAAACAAGCATTTGTCATTCTGCCAAGCTATTTAGATCTCTCTAAGCTCCCAACCACATCCTCCCAATTCAATACAGCACAGTTCAACTTCCAGGATCGTGGGCCAGGCGGGAACCTGTTGCCAAGGACACACTGGACCTGGAATGACTCAGGAAATGTGATCAGAGAAAAGCACGGGATCATAGAGTATCTACACTGACTGACTGCCTGACATTGTAAACACAAAGTCAATGCTAGAACAAAGTGAGCCATTGGGTCAGCTCCGAGTAAAATTTAAGGGCCCACAATGTCCTGCAAGGACGCTTCAATCACCATCTCAATAAGCAATTTGGAAGTGACATCTAACTTGTTTGAGCTGCACTTGTCATCCTCAATCAGGCAGTTGAAGTTCCCGGCCATCACTGTGGTCCTAGTGGTGGCGAGTAGTGTTGATCGAGCATGCTCGGACGAACACCAGTTTGGCTCAAGCATCTCAATGCTCGGGACATGGCGGTATTCGGGCCGAATACCGCATGTGCTCGAGGGCAAAAGTCCTTTTTACATGCGTCCCACAATGGCACTAAGCAGGAGGATTACCCCACCCCAGGGACAGGAAACAACGTAGAGACCAATCTTTAAATGCCTCCTCCCCTGATCCTTTCCAATTGTTTCCTGTCCCTCTGGGATGAAGTGGAGACGGGAGCGGGGTTTCCTCCTGCTCCAGGAATTTTTTTTGCGCGGCCGTGGGGCAAGATAGAAGCCCTCTCGGCATATTTGGTGTAAGTCCTGTGGATGACAGGCAACCCCGGGCGACGCGGCTTTCCTTCCGGGCTGCAGATGGAGGAGTCGGCATTGCGAGATGCCGGGCCGACATCTCGCGAGGAAGTGGAGCTTCAAAAATGCCGACTGGTGGCAGATTCGGCCTCTGACGTGGCCACAAGCCTGGAGAAAGTGCCTCTTCTACAGCCACTATGTCTCTTAGAGCGGAACTGCCTGCAGACCTCCAAAGGCCCTGAGCCCGGTAAGCCTCCTCCTTGGAGGAACCTTGCAATATGTATATCCCACACTGACCTGTATATTTGTCACTGGGGGCCCTGTCCTGGGTGATGGTTCTTTCAGATAGAAAAAAAAATCCTTTTTGGTTTACTTAAAGGAGTTTTTTCTTTCAATTTATAGGGGAAGCCCAAAGCTGGGAAATCTTCTATAAAGAAGAAATCTGCTATTTGCAAAAAACATTTGGGCAGCCACTCTAAAAAATCTTTATAACAAAAATGCACTGACAAGATAATGGAGGAAGAAACGCCTTCTCTAGTGGACAGCCTCAGGTCCATAATTAAAGAGGAAGTCTCCTCGGCCATTGAGACCCGGATAGCCTCCCTGCCACAGGCCCCTTCCACCTCAAAATCCACCCTTGGCACTCCGCTGGAATCAGATTTTGACGAAGGGAAGTGTCTTCGGATACTGGACTCTGACTCATCCGATGACAATTCAGGAAGGCCCTTGTGTTCAATTGAGGACACGGACACTTTATTGAAAACAATTAGACCGGCCATGAATATTGAACAGACCAAACAACCACAGTCTATCCAGAACCATATGTTCAGGGGTTTGGCCGGTAAAAGAGGCGAGTGTTTCCGGTTCACGAAAAACATAAAAAAGTAATTGCAAGTGAGCGGAAGGACCCCGAGAAAAGATCAGGGACCTAAAAATGTTTAAACGCAAGTATCCCTTTAGTGAAGCGGATTTGGATATTGCGGCCACTTGCACCGCTAGAACCCTCTCTTTATGGTTGTCCCAGTTATAAAAACATTTACTTGAGGGGAACTCACAAGGAAGACATTCTAGTCCTGAAGCAGGCTACTAATTTTTTGTCTGACGCCTCAGCGGATCTAGTCAGACTATCTGCCAGATCAGCCGCCTTAGCTAATTCAGCCAGAAGATCAGTCTGGTTGAGATAATGGTCAGGGGATAACACTTCAAAGAATAAATTATGTAATATCCCCTTTAAAGGCGATAGACTCTTTGGCTCGGTCCTGGATGATATCCTGGACAAAGCCTCTGATAAAAAGAAGGGCTTCTCATCAGAGTCAAAATATTTCCATAACCGACGTTCCTTTCGTGCTCAGAGGAAAGGCAGACCAGACCCCAAGAAAAGAAAGGGCTCTAATACCTGGCAGTCCTCTAAAGGTTGTGGCAGAGGGTTTCTCTTTAACCCTGATATATCATTCAACAAACTGGGGAATGACACCTAAGTCCAGCGGGGGAAGGCTTTTGCATTTTTGTGCCAGCCTGGGAAAAATTACAAATCCCCCTGGGTCTTGGATCTAATCTCTACAGGGTACAAGATAGAATTCGCCTCCACGCCTCCAAAAAGGTTTCTAATAAACAAAAGTTAAGCACACAACAACAGTTGCTTTTAGATGAACAGATCCAGACACTGCTTCCAAAACAGGCGGTAGTACCAGTACCTCCGGGGCAGGAGGGAGACGGATTCTACTCTCCGGTATTTCTAGTTGCAAAACTGAACGTCTCTTATCGAGCAATTATAAACCTGAGGGACCTCAACAAACATGTATCCTACAAAAAGTTCAAGATGGAGACCATCAAATCCTTCATCAATCTTCTCAGCCAAAACTGCTATATGGTGACCCTAGATTTAGCTAATGCTTGCTACCATATCCCGATTTACAGGGAGAACCAAAAATACTTGAGGTTCACTGTCCAGCAGAATGGTCTTCTCCATCTACAGTTCCAAGTACTTCCATTTGAGCTATTGGCTGCCCCTCGAGTGTTTGCAAAAGTAATGGCGGAAGTTTCAGCCTTTCTTCACCAGCAGCAGATACTATTTATACCCTATCTGGACGACTTCCTAAATGCAGCTCAGAGTCCGGAAACCCTTCTCCAGAACCTTGAAAGGGTGACAGACACTCTTCAGTCCCTAGGTTGGCTATTAAACCTAGATAAATCAAACCTCATTCCCTGCCAGAAGAAGAAATTCTTAGGAGTTCTTCTAGTTTCAAGACAGATGATGTCCTTTCTTCCAGAAAGAAAATTACAGGACCTAAGAACAAGAATCCACTCCTTCTGCACTTCAAAAACAGTCTCCTTCAGATAGATCATGGCGATCTTAGGTCTGATGACATCGGCCATCCCTCTGTGAAATAGGCTCAATTCCACAGCAGACCTCTTCAGCGGTTCCTTCTGACAACCTGGAACAAGAGCCCTCTATCTTTAGACAGAAGTGTGTCACTGCCAGTCTAGTTAAAAGCATCACTCGCTTGGTGGCTAACAAAAGATCACTTGACGAAGGGGTTCACTGGAGACGGATAAACCCGATTGTGATTACCACCGACGCAAGCAGCCTAGGTTGGGGGCCTACTGCCGAGACCAGGTGGCTCAGGGTCTCTGGAAACAATCAGAATTTCACCTCTCGTCAAACATTAAAGAACTTCGGGCAATCTGGTTGGCACTAAAAGCCTTCAGTTCAATCATTCGCCAGAGAGATGTCAAAATATTGTCGGACAACAGGACTGCTGTGGCCTACGTAAACAAGCAGGGGGGCCCAAGAAGCAGGGACCTGAACCACACAGCCTACCTTCTATTCTCATGGGCTCAACACCAGCTAAGTTTAATATCTGCGGTACACTTCAAAGGGAAAGTAAACTAACTAGCGGACTTCCTCAGCACACAACCCCTAAAGTCAGGAGAATGGTCCCTGAAAAAGAGAAACTTTTGTCTCCTGTGCAAAAAGTGGTGCACTCCTATATTGGATCTTTTTGCCTCCAGGACCAACAGGCAGATGGATAGCTTCTTCTTCCTCTCCCTTTGGGACAACCCACTCGAGGTGGACGCGTCTTCAGCACCCTGGCCGGAAGGCCTCTTTTACACTTTCCCACCTATATTTCTGATCCCCAGAACCCTGGACAAAATTATTCAGGAGAAACAAGAAGTGATCTTGGTAGCCCCGTTCTGGCCCAGAAGGACGTTGTTTCCCCTTCTGTTATCCCTTGCCAAAGGAAACTTCTGGAGACTTCCACAGATCCCGGACCTCCTCTGTCAGGGTCCTGTTCTTTATCCGGAAGCCCGACATCTGAACCTGACGGCCTGGAAGCTGAGCGCTCCCTTCTGAGAGAAAAGGGGCTATTAGAAGCGGTAATTAACACCCTTCTTTCTAGCCGAAAACCAATCACTTCTAAGATATACCTTAGAGTGTGGAAAGCCTTTTTATGGTTTTCAGGGCAGGATTGGGATTCTTCTGGGAAACCAGAAGTCAAAACTATTTTAGAGTTTCTCCAGAGGGGTCTTGATGGTGGTCTAAGAGTAATTTCCTTAAAAGTGCAGGTCGCGGCCCTTAGTGCCTTTTTGGAATCCAAACTGGCAGAGGCTCCGCTCATTAAGCAATTCATTAGGGGGGCTAACAGACTCAAACCTAGAATTTGTTCCTTTGTCCCCCTTGGGACCTTAATTTAGTGCTCTCTGTGAAAACTGCCTTTTATCACCATTACTTCAGCTAGGAGAATAGGTGAAATCTAAGCCCTGTCCTGCCGTCCACCATACCTGACAGTTTTAGAAGACAGAATAATTCTGAAACAACTTAAAACCAATTCTGAACCTTCTTTTCTACCGAAACTGTTCTCAAAATGTCATTGTGACCAACAAATATCTTTACCAATTTTCTGCCCACAGGCCAAAACGGAAAAAGAACTGAAGTTTCATAACTTGGAAGTTAGAAGATGTGTCCTGACCTACTTGGAAGCAACAACCATCTGCTAGTCCAGTTCGCAGGGAAGAATAAGGGCCAGGGAGCCTCGAAATTGACTATATCCAGATGGATAAAGTCGACAATTTTAAGAGCTTATGCGGAAAAATATTTCCCGCCTTCTTAGTTGAAGGCTCATTCAACCAGAGCCATCTCAGCATCATGGGCGGAAAGTGCTTCAGCATCCCTGAGTCAAATATGTCAGGCTGCAACCTGGTCCTGTCCAAACGCTGTTCTTCAAGCATTACAGGCTAGATATCACCTCCAATAGAGATCTCTCTTTGGCCGTAAAGTCCTGTCAGCCGTAGTCCCACCCTGAAATAGAAGGGTTTCTGATAATCCTCCTGCTTAGTGCCATTGTGGGGTGCATGGAAAAGATGATAATTACTTACCGGTAACTGGATTTTCCATGTAACACCACAACGGCACTGGTATTTCCCACCCTTTCATGTTTATTATGTTTTTGATTATTGTCTCAATGTAACCTTTATGTGCTGTTGATTAATAAAATATTACGTTTAGCATTATCTTGAGTCCTCGGATACTTACTGGAGAAGGATCAGGGGAGAAGGCATTTAAAGATCTGTCTCCACGTTGTTTCCTGTTCCTGGGGCGGAGTAATTCTCCTGCTTAGTGCCATTGTGGTGCTACATGGAAAATCCAATTACCAGTAAGTAATTACCATCTTTAAGGATTATTGTGTGTGGCAGCAATATCTATTTTCTATTTTTAGAAAATAGATATTGCTATTCTTTTAGAAAATAGAAAATTTTTAGAAAATAGATATTGCGCTAAATAGTGTGCAATAGTTTGGCCGCTGCAGACAGCGACATTAGTGCGCCACATCTCCAGTGTAAAGTGTGAGCATCCAAAAATATATTTGACATCCATTGTACTTTTTCCATAGTCGGTGTCTGCTGCGGACAGTGACTTTACCAGAATCACATCTGCAGTGTAACGTGTGCGCTGAAAAATTTAGCTGTGACATACAGTGTACATTTTCAATAGACGATGGCCTCTTCGGCCGGAGCACCCGAGCACTTTGGTTCTCGATCAACACTAGTGGCGAACTTTGGTTGCAGTATGTGGAACCCGAACATACTAATACCCAGAATGATGTTACCTCAGTTCATTCAATTATAACCTCTAGTGATGAGCAGCAGGGGCAATATTCAAATTTGCGATATTTTGGCGAATATTCGCCATATATTCGCGACTTCATGAATGTATGATCTTCAGGCATTATTTTCTTGATTGCGAAAATTCGCATTAAAATTAGCATAGACTGATATTTTGAAAAATATTCGTGATCAACACTAACTTTCCCTCAAACTTCCATCTTATACCATTTTTACTCATTGACCAACATGTGAAGGGTATCTAATTGGCTAATTTCAAACCTAAACATACGTCTATTGGTCTTTTTAAAACATAACTGATATTTTAATTGGTTGATTGTCTAATACTATTCAGTGGTGGCAGGGCACCTCTGTGTAGGTCTCGGTCACATACAATAGTCACTGGAGATGAGCGAATCGAAGTTGACGAAGTGGAATTCGATCCAAGTTTCAGGAAAAATTTGATTAACACCAAATCCGAATTTCCTCACGCTCGTGGTAACGAATCACATTTTTCCTAAAATTGCTGCTGCACGTGTGATGACATGGAGAAAAGAACTCTGGTAAGGCAGGATCACCCATAATGACATGCATGCAGACAATCAGCAGCCAGCCAGCCGGTGATGTCACAGCCCTATAAATAGCCTCAGCCATCTTGGATTCTGCCATTTTTAAGTGTACTTAGGGCAGGGAGAAACGTCAGCAGTCGCTAAGGACAGTGCTAGAAAAACTTAATTGTGCTAAAAAAATAATTTACAAGTTCAGGGAAAGATTATTCAAGGTGTAGGGAAAGGATAGGGAGGAATCATTCCACAGCATTTATGTAGAACACGGTTAAGTAGGGGAGGTTAATATGAACAATCCCATTACACCTTGCTGCACAGACTGGGGACCCAAACTTCTATTATACAGCTCTGTAATTCCAGCAAACCATTCTTGTTATTGGGGTGCAAGTACTGTTTGATACAGCCATTAATAGGGTTTATTACCAGGAAATATTTCTATGTCTTATTTGCCCTTGTGCGGTTATATGTTCTAAACCATTTTTTGCCTTGTATAAGTGGGAAAAAAGGGCTTATTAGTAGAGAAGAGCAAATTGAAGCTGACAAAGTCGAATTGGTTCCAAATTCCAGGAAACATTTGATTCTGAACCAATGCAAATTTCCTTGCGCTTCGTGGTAACAAATCAAATTTTTTCCTAACATGGCGGCTAAAATGGTGGCTGCACATGTGAGGACATGGGGCAAGGAACGCTGGGAAGGCGGGATGACCATAATGCCATGCATGCAGCCAGTCAGCAGCCAGCCAGCCTGGTGATGTCATAGGCCGTATAAATATGACTGCCATCTTAGAGTCTGCTATTGACCAGTGTACTTTGTTCAGGGACAGACATGTATGAAGATGCTAGGGAGAGTCAGTGAAAGAACAACTAATTGTTTAAAAAAAGCAAAGCACAAAAGCATGTTCCGTTACAAATACGTCTCACAATAGACATATATAATCCAGAAATTTTAGTACATGTCATGTTTATATCTTTTGTTTATTCTCAATAAATTTGAATGTGATTTAAAAAAAAAAAAAAAGCAAAGAAGCAATTCACTAGTGCAGGGAAAGGATAGTAAGATGAATCATTTCACAGGCAGGGAGAGATGGGGAGAATAATAGGAAAACGTAATTGCATAGGGAAACATTACTTGGGGATCCAGATAGTCTCATAATACAGATCTGTCGCTCCAGCAATTAGTTACTGGGGTGCAAGTGCTATGTTGAAAAGCCGGTAGTGGCTTATATCTGTGGAAAAAGGAAATATATACTCTGATTCCATGAAGCTATATATGGTGAAAGTGTTTAGTGCCCTATTATAGTAAAATACCAGAAAAATAGTTCACATTTGGTGTCATTATTGCTAAAAGTGTTTATTGCCAGTTCAGTAAAACCCGAAACCCGTGAAAAATATACCCTGTTCACTTTTGGGTGTTATTTGCGCTAAAAGCATGTATTCCCAGTTCACTACAGCCCATGAAAAATATGCCCTGTTTACATTTGTATGTTATTTGCGCTAAAAGCGTATATTGCCAGTTCAGTACAACCCGTGAAAAATATACCCTGTTCACATTTGGGTGTTATTTGCGCTATAAGCATTTTTATCATATTTCTAGAGAAAATACACACCATTGACATTTGTTATTTGCGCTAAAAGCATATATTTCCAGTTCAGTACCACCTGTGAAAAATATACCCTGTTCACTTTTGGGTGTTATTTGCGCTAAAAGCTTGTATTGCCAAGTCAGTCTTGGGTAGGGCTCATAGACACCTCCCACCTCCCATTGCAAGCATGGCCACATGCTGGAGGTAACAGAGGAGATGTTTGTGAGTCGTCCTAATGCTCCTGTAATTGCCCACTGGCCCCTGATATCGCCCATATGGCGCAGGTAGGTGAGTGTTAGGGCCCACGGGCTACTTGAGAGACCTTGACGCTGGTGCCCGAGGCTTAAGACACGTCCTCCTAGTAGGATATGTCGAACTAACTCTCAATTTTTAACATCAGTGTGAGGGTTTAGTGTCACGGCAGTGTGCACCTATCTCTGGTTCTGTGTTTGTTTTGAATTCTTGCCACATCCACATAAATTTTATCTTATGTAGGATGTCCATTGTGGTACTTGTAGTCCGTTGCTGGCATCATCCATTGTATGCATTTTTTGCTGGTGATTGCCATTAGCAACGGACTACAAGTGCAGGATGTGCTCCCCTACAGAAATGCACAACTGCATATGGGTATGAGCACATCCTGCTTTCTTATCACCACACTTTTTGCTGACCCTCTAAAACATAAGGAGCAAGGGCTTGCTGCTGATCTTACCATCTAAAACATTAGAGGTAAGAGTCTTCTGCTGATATGACCACCTAAAACATTAGAGGTAAGGGTCTGCTGGTGAACCTCTAAAACATTAGGAGTGAGGGTCTGCTGGTGAGATGACCCTCTAAAACATTAGTAGCAATAGCTTGCTGGTGAGGTGACCCTCTAAAACATTAGGGGCCAGGGCCTGCTGCTAAACTGACCATCTAAAACATTATGGGCGAGTGCCTGCCGGCTGCCGGTGACCTTTTTTAAAACATTAGGGGTGATGCTCTGCTGCTGAGGGGAACCTCTAAAACATTAGTAGCAAGAGCTTGCTGGTGACCCTCTAAAACTTTGGGGGCAAGGGTCTGCTGCTAATCTGACCATCTAAAACATTAGGGGTGAGGGTCTGCTGGTGACCTAAAAAACATTAGAAGTGAGGGTCTGCTGCTGAGCTGACCCTCTAAAACATTAGGAGCAAAGGCCTACTGGTGAGGTGACCCTATAAAACATTAGGGGTGAGAGGCCTGCTGGTGACTCTCTAAAACATTAGGGGTGAGCATCTGCTGCTGAGCTAAACATCTAAAACATTAGGAGGAAGGGTCTGCTGGGGACCCTCTAAAACATTAGGGGTGAGGGTCTGCTGCTGATCTGACCATCTAAAACATTAGGAGCAAGGGCATGCTGGTTAGGTGACGCTCTAAAACATTAGGGGTGAGGGCCTGCTGCTGAGTTGAACCTCTAAAACATTAGGAGCAAGGGCCTGCTGGTGACCCTCTAAAGCATTAGGGGTTAGGGTCTGCTGCTAAGCTGACCCCCTAAAACATTAGGAGCAAGGGCAGCCTAATAAGCATGTTGATATGATGGAGGAGGAGGACGAGAAAAGGAAGATTGAACCATATGTCCTTTTTTGTGGTGGAAGGGGTACATGGGAATACAGTGTATTCAGTACACCATAAAAGCAAAATTTAAAGTGCCTTTATGTTTATCCACTTTCCTCTTGTGGAGTAGAGAAGCCAGAGGCAATCCAGGTCTTGTTCATTTTTATAAGAGTCAACCTGTCAGCATTTTCAATTGACAAGAGGATGCGCTTATCAGTAGTTATGCACCCAGCAGCACTAAACACCCGCTCTGACAATACGCTGGCGGCAGGGCAGGCCAGCACCTAAAAGCGCCAGTTCATGCCATGTGTCCAGATTGGACACCCAATAGTTTTAAGGCACAGAGGGATCACTGAGGAGGCTGACACGGTCTGCTACGTACTCCTTCACCATTTTATACAACTTTTCCTTCCTTGTGACACTAGGCCGCACATTAGGGTAAGGGTGCTGGCGGTGTTTCATAAAACTGTCCAAGGCCTTGGAAAGTGCTGCCCTGCCTCTGTTAGAACTGCTGTGTGTTCCCCTCATCTCTCCTCCTCGGTTGCCCTAGGAACTACATACTCTGCCAACAACGTTGTCAGCTGGAAATTTTTGGAGCAATCTTTTCACAAGGACCTTCTGGTATTGCACCATTTTGCTAGTCCTCTCCACCACAGAAATTTAGATGAGAAGTTCTCTTTGTAGTAGGGGTCGAGAAGGGTGAACAACCAGTAATTGGTGTTGGCAAAAATATGTATAACGCGAGGATCATGGGAAAGGCAGCATAATTTAAATTCAGCCATGTGTGCCAGAGTCCCAACAGACAATACTTCACTGTCCTTATCAGGAGGATGGCGCTCAATCTCCTCATCCTCTTCGGCCGATCCACGCTGAATATTCTGCCACAGATGTACGTTAGAGAAAATCCCCTGATTGGTTGTGAGTGATAGTCCCTGTACAAGCAATGGTAGATAGCTGAACTCACTAATATCTCCAGATATAGGCACCAGTTGCATGTGATAATCCAGTAAGGAGAATACAATGGTGAAGCTTTGATAATTTATTGATTTGCCAGCTTGAAGTCTGCAGCAAAGAGGAAAGACGAAGGACCTTCCAGAGAATGTGATGTCACAAAAAGGGGAGGAGAGCATTGCAATGGAAATTCACATAACACACTATAAATGTATATAAGAATAACCACAGGGTGGCAATGTTACATAACATAGTAATGATAAATAATGTGAACACAGCAAATACAATGAAATAGAAGAATAAAAGCTGGAACAGCACACTCCCCGTCTGAAATACTTGGATTTCACTATATATGCAACTACAAAATGTCCATGAAATGTTGGAACCTGAAAGACAAAACAAACAAAGAAAACACTGGAAATGGTGGACAGGAACAGTCCAACGCCTTGAATCTTCTGGTTCCCAGGAATAAAGTTCCTCAAGTAAAAGAATCATTCCTCTATGGGTAAGAGGAGAACAATCTCAGATGCAGGCCTGATAAAGGATTTGGGGTGGCCTTGTTTTGCGATGGTCACTCCCACTCCAAAGATTTTTGAGATGAGTCCCATTGGCCAGGAGTTTCTTTCCACCTTCTGGTCTTTTATGAGTACAAGATCTCCTATTTGTAAACTTGGCTTGACCTGTTGCCACTTTCTACGTGCTTGAAGAAGCGTTAAGTACTTCTTTTTCCACCTGCTCCAGAAACAGTTGGCCAGATGTTGAATGTGCTTCCACTGTTTTAGATATATGTTACTAGAAGAAGACTCTTCAGGTGGATTAGGAACAGATCCAAACTTCTGAGTTAGAAGAGTTGCTGGAGTGAGAATGGCAGGGGATTCTGGATCCATAGATACAGGTACAAGAGGTCTTGCGTTGACAATAGCAGATACCTCAGCTAGGAAGGTAGTCAGAGTCTCATGGGTGAGCCTTGAGAAGTTTGAGTTCATAAGCATACAGTCCAATATTTTGCGGGTGATGCCTATCATTCTTTCCCATGAACCGCCCATATGAGAGGCATGGGGGGGGGGGGGTTAGAGATCTATGTACAACCATTATTTGCTAAGTAGTCTTGAACTGGTTTAGAGTCAATTTGCAACTCTTGACAGGCTCCTATGAAGTTGGTTCCACAGTCAGATCTTATTTGCTTTACTGGTCCTCTGATGGCGAGGAATCATCTTAAAGCATTGATGAAGCTAGAAGCATTAATGGATTCTATTGCTTCAATGTGTATAGCACGTACACTTAAGCATGTAAACAACACTGCCCATCGTTTGCTTTCTGCATGACCACCTCTGGTCCTACGTGCAGTGACTGTCAATGGCCCGAAGATGTGAAGACCAACATAAGTGAACGGTGGTTCGGTGCTTGTCCTATCAACCGGCAAATTAGACATTTGTTGATGTTGTAGTTTTCCTCTCGCCTTGCGACATTTAATGCAATGGTGAATAATATGAGCAACCTGTCTTTTTGCTCCCACTATCCAAAGACCTGCGGCTCTTAAAGTGCCCTCAGTGAAATGCCGGCCTTGATGCTGGATTCTTTCATGATAATGCCGTATCAGCGGTATAGTAACGTGGTAATTAGCAGGAATAATGAGGGATTCATTTCTGAACTCTCTAGCTTAGCCTTGTTTAGGCGACCACCAAATCTCAGCATGCCATGATCATCAATTACTGGTTTCAAGTTGACAATGGGGCTGCCTTTTGGTATATCTTGCTTGTCATGTATACATTTCAATTCCATTTTAAAGGCACTCTGCTGTACATTACGTATCACAAGCAATTCACTTAGAACAATGTCTTCTGCTGTGAGAGGATTATGGCACAGGTGCCAACTGCGACAGTCAGTGTCATGCTTCTCAGCATGAAAACAATGAACAATGTGGACTAACCTTGCAATGATGTGAATGAGTCTTGACCATCTGGAGAAGCGTTCAAAGCGATGACAGCCCAAGCCAGCCCTCCTTTCAGACTTGGTGACGAGGGTACTAACTTCAGGCCGAATCTCTGGATCTTCATGAGGGTCCTGAAGACTGAAGACGTCTTGAGTAGGAGTTTCTTCATTATGATTCAGCAGAAACGTTGGACCTGTTAACCAAGAAGAAGTTGCAAAGACTTTACCAGATGCCGGTCTGTAGGCACAATGTGCGGGATTGAGATGAGATAGAACATAGTGCCACTGTTTAGGTTTAGAGGATCTTCTAATCCTTTCAATGCGGTTACTGACATAAACGTAGAAGCGTTTTGACTGGTTGTAGATGTAACCCAGGACAACCTTACTTTCTGTGTAAAATTGAATGTCATCCACCTGAATATCCAGCTCACGTTGTATAAAGTCCGCAATCTCTACGGCTAGCACAGTCCCACAAAGTTCGAGTCTAGGAATGGTGTGCTCAGGTTTTGGAGCTAATTTTGCCTTTCCAAACAGAAATCGAACATGTGCTTGACTGCAATAGTCTATTACCGTTAAATAGGCAACAGCTGAGATGGCTTCAGTAGACGCATCTGAGAAGATGTGGATTTCTCTCCTCCGAGTGGCTGTAAGGGATGTTGGAGTGTAGCACCTTGGTATGTGAATCCTGTCTAATGCATGCAAGCATTCCTTCTACAACTCCCACTTTTGTTGTTTGTCAGAGGGCAGTGGAGCATCCCAGTCAGATACAGACTCTGAGAACTGTCTTAACCACTTTAGGACCGCCACACACAGATACGCGTGATCTCGGCGGTCCTTCTGCTCCTCCTTGATGCGCGGGCGCGTCATCTAGCGAGGCGCACAGACTATCGGGAGCTGCTCAGGACAATTTGTCACCAGCCTGCCAGCCAATGATTGGCGCTAGCAGGCTGGGGATGTTCAAAAAATGAATGAAAAGCCTTGAAATGCATTATATTTATAAATATAATGCATTAAATGACTTCTGTGCCCTCTCCTGGGTCCTTTTCGTCGGTTGGACCCAGGAGAGAGCCACACCTCTACTGTAAGTACACCAAGCACACTTCACATAGGCCCTGATCACCCCCCATCACCCCCATCATCCCAATTAACCCCTTGATCACCCCTTTCAATCACCTGTCAATCACTAGTAAAAGGGAAAAAAGTGATCAGTGTAAACTGTCCCTTTTTTTTTTTTTTCACTAATATTGACTGCTAGGTTTAGATTTAGTTTAGGCCCCTTTGGTAGGTAGTTAGCTTCCATTAGCGCCAAGCCCACCACACCGCAGTCACTGATTCGCTGATTAGCGTAGCGCTAATCAGCATTTGTACTTTTATAGTATCTGTAAGTGATCAGAAATGATCACAGTCAGATCTATAATAGTATTACTGTCACTTTAGCTCGCCCCCCCCACCGAAACGCAGTGTTTGCCCGATCAGATCTGATTGGTCGCTCACACGTGCGTTCACCCACGCCCGCCCCGCCGCAGTGACAACATTTTAATTTTTTTTGTAATCACTGCACAATCACTTCACAAGCGCTGCGGCGATAAAAAAAAATCAGTTTTGATATTTTTTTTATCAATCGCAGCGGCTTCTGTACTTCGCTACCCTCCCATTTGTAAGGCAGGCTTGCTTTTTTTCTTGGGTAGTCTCAGGGAATACCCCCTAAATTTAGTCGTTCCAAATGTCAAATAAGGGGTATTCTCCTGAAGAGGCCTACAGGATTCTGACCCAGTCGGATGAGGAATGGGAACCCTCATCTGACGAATCTAGCGGGTCAGAATATGAACCTGTAGAAAGCAGAGGCAGTCTGACCCAAAGTTCGGACTAGGAGGTTGAGGTCCCGTATACCACCAGGCGTACCCGGCCCCGTATCGCTAGACCACAGGTAGCGCAGGATCCGTTTCAAGGGCTGCCGGATTACGTGGTGAGGCATACACCAGCAGCGCAGCCCATCCTGGACCTACTACCAGCACTGCCGTACAACATGGTGAAGTGGCGAGCACCAGAAGGGCAGTTGAAGCTGGTACGGTGGCACGTGCAGTAGTTACCCCGTCGCAGCCATCGCGCAGACAGGCCCGTAGAGCCCTTAGAGTCCCTGAGGTGCTGGAAAACCCTGATTGGCAGCCCCCATCTTCAGCCGCACCATTAGTTCCCCCTTTCACCGCCCAGTCAGAAGTTCGGGTGGAGACAGCTCAGATCGGATTGGCACTGGGGTTTTTTGAGCTGTTCTTCACTGCAGAGCTCTTTGACCTAGTCGTGGCAGAAACAAATCAGTATGCCACTCAATTTATAAACGCCAACCCGGAAAGCTTCTATGCCCAGCCTTTCCGGTGAAAACCAGTCCAAGTTTCCGAACGTAAAACTTTTCTGGGCCTTCTCCTCAACATGGGCCTGACAAAAAAACATGAATTGCGGTCATATTGGTCCGCAAACCCAATTCATCACATGCCCATGTACTCTGCTGCCATGTCCAGGACACGATTTAAGACCTGCACTTTAGCGACAACACCACCTCCCGTCCCAGAGGCCACCCAGCTTTTGACCGCCTCCACAAAATTCGGCCCCTCATAGACCACTTCAACCTGAAATTTGCAGATTTGTATACCCCCGCACAAAACATCTGCGTAGATGAGTCCCTAATACATTTTAGCGGGTGCCTTGGCTTCCAACAGTACATCCCAAGCAAGCGTGCCCGGTATGAGGTCAAATTGTATAAGCTCTGTGAAAGGGCCACAGGCTCTACACGCAAATTTCGGATCTATGAGGTTAAAGATCAGACCCTGGAGCCGGTCGGTTGCCCTGACTACCTGGGGAGCAGTGGGAAGATAGTCTGGGACTTGGTGTCACCCTTATTCGGCAAGGGTACCATCTTTACGTGGACAATTTTTACACAAGTGTGGCCCTCTTCAGGCATTTGTTCCTAGAACAGATTGGCTGCTGTGGCACCGTGCGACCTAGTCGCGGGGCTTCCCCAACAGCTTGTTACCACCCGTCTTGCAAGGGGAGAGGGCTGCCTTGTGTAACCAAGAACTGCTCACGGTGAAATGGAGAGACAAGCGTGACATTTACATGCTCTCCTCCATTCACGCAGACACGACAATACAAATTGAATGGGCAACCGGTATCGCTGGAAAGCCCCTCTCAGGCCACGACATTAACCTCCACATAGGAGGGTGGACTTCAATGACCAGATGTTGGCCCGTATTTGATTTCCGCCGCACCAGATGCTGGTATAAGAAAGTGTCTGTATATTTAATTCAATTGGCTATGTATAATAGTTATGTTCTCTACAGTAAGGCTGGGAGAACAGGATCCTTCCTCAAATTTCAGGAGGAGATCATCGAGAACCTCCTGTATCCAGGAGGTTCCGTGGCCCCAAACCCCAGTGTAGTGAGTCGTCAACACAAGCGACATTTCCCCAATGTCGTTGCTGGTACCTCAACCCAACCACCACCCCGAAAAGATGTTGTGTCTGTAGCAGGAGTGGAATAAGGCGTGACACCTGTTATTTCTTTTCTGACTGTCCTGACCACCCTGCCCTATGCCTAGGGGACTGTTTCCGGAAGTACCACACTCAGGTACACTTAGGGACGTAGGGACAGCACAACACAGGTAGTTTTACAATCAGGCTCTAGGGTCTCTCAGGATACTAGGTTTTGAGAGACCCTAACACATAGGGGTGCTGGTGTGCTACAGCAGAAATGTGAAACGGTAGAAACCTCTCCTTTCACTTGGGATCAAATGTATAATGTACTTCACACCATCTCTGTGTGATTTACACTTTACACATTGTCCCATGGGAAAGGAGAGGTTTCTGCTAGGAAAATAAAGAGTGAAATGGTAAAAAAAAATTAAACAGGTAGCAAGAAAAAGAAATCTTGAGTTAGTTCAGGTTTTAAAAGTTTTGATGTTCAGGTTTTATAAAAAACTTTTATGTTCAGGTTTTATAAAGTTTGTAACGTTCAAGTTTATGAGCCTGCTGCCTGTTTTTCTTCTATTTTTTCCCCCTAACCACCCTTTATTTTCCAGGTAGACCAACGGACCAACCGCCGACAACGCTGCAGCACTGATGTGCATTCTAAGAGAAGCATTGCGCTGCTGTCAGAAGACACGTGAAGTCGGTGCATGCGGCGCTGCAAGACAAGATTTCTCCTCTGCAGTACAGGTACGTTTGCCCAGGCATATGAGCTGAGGAGAGGTGTTGGAGTTCCTATGCTTTGGCAAACACTTTGTATCAAAAATATGGCAAAGATGTCTTTCTCCACAACGATCGATTGATCGATGTGAATGGAGAAATCACTTTGCCAGGACATAGGAGCTGAAGTGGGTATGGACCCAGGCCCCTCTTTTTTTTCTTGCATATTTTTCGGCAGAGATTTTTTCATCCACATCGATCGATGCGAATGAAGAAATCCACGTTGATCGATGCTCAATATAAGGAGAATAGCAGAAACTCCTAATGCTGGCCATACATGTAATGATTGCGGAGACCCTCAAATGCCATGGCAGTACAAACACATCACATGTGACCCCATTTTGGAAAGAAGACACCCCAAGGTATTCGCTGAGGGGCATATTGAGTCCATGAAAGATTGAACTTTTTGTCACAAGTTAGCGGAAAGGGAGACTTTGTGAGAAAAACTAAAAAAATCAAATTCCGCTAACTTGTGCCAAAAAAATCTTCTATGAACTCGCCATGCCCTCACAGAATACCTTGGGGTGTCTTATTTCTAAAATGGGGTCACATTTGAGGTATTTTACTGCCCTGGCATTTTAGAGGCTCTTAAAGCGTGAGAAGAAAAATGCGTAAAAATGCCATCCTAAAAAGTACTCATTGGAATTAGGGCCCCTTTGAGAATTTTGGCTGCAAAAAGTGGCACACATGTGGTATTGACGTACTCAGGAGAAGTAGGGCAATGTTTTTGGGGTTGTATTTTTACATATACCACGCTAGGTGTGAAAAATATCTCTGTAAATTGACAACTTTGTATAAAAAATGGAAAAAGTTGTCATTTACAGAGATATTTTCACACACAATATGGTTATATGTAAAAATACACCCCAAAACACATTCCCTACTTCTCCTGAGTATGGCGATACCACATGTGTGCCACTTTGCAGCCAAGATCGCAAGGGGCCTAAATCAATGAGTACCTTTAGAGATTTCACAGGGCAATTTTACGCATTTGGATTCAGACTTCTTCTCACGCTTTAGGGGCCCCTAAAATGCCAGGAAGTAAAAATACCACACAAGTGACCCCATTTTAGAAAGTAGACACCCAAGGTATTCTGTGAGGGTATAATGAGTTCATGTAAAATTTTATTTTTGTCACAAGTTAGTGGAATATGAGACTTTGTAAAAAAAAATTAAATATTCAATTTCTGCTAACTTGTGACAAAAATAAAAACTTCCATGAACTCACTATTCCCATCAGCGAATACCTTAGGGTGTCTACTTTCCGGAATGGGGTCACTTGTGTGGTATTTTACTGCCCTGGCATTTTAGGGGCCCCTAAAGCGTGAGAAGAAGTCTGGAATCCAAATGCGTAAAAATGCCCTGTGAAATTCTAAAGGTACTAATTGGTTTTAGGGCCCCTTTGCGCATCTTGGCTGCAAAAAGTGGCACACATGTGGTATTGCCGTACTCAGGAGAAGTAGGGCAATGTGTTTTAGGGTGTATTTTTACATATACCCATGCTGGGTGAGAGAAATATCTCTGTAAATTGACAACTTTGTATAAAAAATGGAAAAAGGTTGTCATTTATAGAGATATTTTTCACACACAGTTCAGTTGAGATGGTTTGTGGCTCTTATTTATACATACATCGCCCACGATTACCCAGCCTAAATCGAGTCTCTGTGCATATGGGGCGTTGTCTGGACCGTTGCATTGTTGACGCACCTTGTGGACCCTCAGAATATCTCTCCCAAGCAGAAGTAGGATGTCATCATTCATGTCCATATGGGGAATCTCGCTAGATAGATGTTTCAAGTGGGAATGATGGTATGCAGTTTCTGGAGTAGGAATTTCATCTCTCTCGTCTGGAATTTGGTCGCATTCAATTAACGTTGGCAAGGGTATATGAGCGTTCCCTTTAATGGAGGAGATAAGGTGTCCAGTGGCTCTCCTTCCATAAGTCTCTACACGACCAAAACAAGTGTTGAGGGTATATGGTGTTGCTTCTCCTGCTATGCCAAAGATCTCAAAGAATTTAGGTTTTGCCAGAGACCTATTGCTTTGTTCATCAATAATTGCGTACATTCTGGTGGCCTTTTCAGATTGCCCTTCTGGGTAGACGTTGACCAAACACACCTTTGCACAGCACTTGGAACCAGCCTCCTTGCCACATATCTCCATACAGGAAGAGGAAACAGTAGTTGTAGCTAGTTCTTGAGCTGGTGGACGCGTCTTCACACTGCAGAGAAGGTAGGCGGGGGGCGGGGGCTGTGCGGGCGCCGGGACGCCGTTCCCCTGGTTTGCTCCGGCTCCTGCTCCCTCATCTCTTCCAGCTCGGCCCACAGGGTAAGTGGCTGTGCTTTGGCTTCCAGCGCCCTGTGCCGCACTGCCAATACCCGGGCGGCACGTCTGGCCGCACTTTAGGCGCTCATCGGCGGTCCGGTGCGCCAGTCTGCGGTCTCCCTCTGTTACTCTGCTATGTGGGGGGCCCGTGCTATGTCTAAACAGGGCAGTCCACCTATTGCTAGCGGTCGGGGCAGTGTGTACATAGTTTTGGGGCATGGTTCATGTGTCTGGTCTGGGGTAGATTGGTAATGCCTGAAACCTGGTTGAATCAGTTTGGCTTAGTTTAGCATTTCCTCTATTTTGTCTGCCTAACAGAATTTTGCCGGGTTCTGTATCTCACTAACCTCTCTGGGAATTAAAGGGAGCTCCTTCTGCTCACTTACTTTAGTATTATTCTGTCTGCCCCTCGCAGGTAGCAGTCCCCGGTAGGTAAGTTACGCATAACCTTGGCCGCTGAAGAGGTCCTCCAAGCTTTGTCCGAACCTAAGGTTTTTTTTCAGGTCCTGGTCTTGCAAGTTCTCGTTGTCCCAGTGGAGTTTTTTTTTTTTTTTGCTAAGGTTCAGGTAAGAAGTTAGTCAGAGACCGTTGGCTCCGCGTTAGTATTCCCTCGTAGTATTCAGGGTATTTTCTTTTGTAGGCCCAAGATGTCTCACGCTTCAGAAGTTGAGGATAATTTATCCCTGCCCGGAACCTCGGTGTCTGGTCGTGCCAGCTGCTCATCTCTTAGGAACTGGACTGTTGCCAGATTAATAGCCGAACTGAATCGCCGGGGAATTCCCCATCCCGCGTCCGCATGGAAGGCGGAGCTGTATCGCCTATTGATGTCCATCTCTAGTTCGCCTGAGGAACAGCCATATAGGGACTCGGTTCAGCAAACCCTGTCGCAAATACAGGCCTCCATTAGTGATTTGGCGAATACCATGGGCGACATTCAGGCCAGGGTTACGGTTCTAGAAACTAGGTCCTCCCCACCAGTAGCCCCGCCGGCTCCTGCATTATCTCCACTTCCGGCACCTGAAGCCTCAGGTAGGCCGGCTATCACACCACAGGTCGCCCCCGCGCATTTCGTCCCCGAGCATATCAAAAAAGATATTCTCGCCGGGAGGGATGTCAATTTAGCGTCTATTCTGATTGCGTCCCAGGACGTCTCCGAAAATCGCATCATTAGTTGCGGTGAAGTGTCAGTGGTCTTGCGGGCCAAAGACGCGCGCCTTAACCGGAAATTGTCGTTGGCAGAATTCATCTTGGCCTTCAGCCTATACCGGGATGTCGTCTGTTCCGTAAACCCGGCCCGGAGGGAAGAGCTGGATACTTATTTAGACAGGGTCACCGATTTGTGTCATAAATACGGAGGTACCGCTTTTTATGACTATCATCGGTCTTTTTCCGCCAAAGCAGCGGCTGCTTTGTCACAATTTCAGCATGTCACCAACTGGGCAGAGCTCGATGTCGAACTATTTTGCCGCCATTTTGCGGGGCTTCGGACCCCTTCCTGTTCGACATGTCAGTCTGTTCTGCACACGTCCGAATGGTGTCCCAATCTAGCTCTTCCCTCCCAGGCCGGTTCCTCCCCCGGCACCTCAGGGGCGTCTAAGGGATCGGCTACGGTTGATAAGCTCGGCAGGCCCATCTCTTACTTGGGGAGCAGTCAAATTTGTAATAATTTCAACGCCGGCGGCTGTGCTTTCAACGCGTGCCGAGCCTTACACTTCTGCTCCTCCTGCTTCCGGGCTCACCCACGCGCTTCTTGTCCTAGGAAAGGGAAGAGCTGACTAGCCGACATTAATGTCGACTTGCTCCAAGCTCTGTTGGCAAACCACCCAGACCAAACTTTCGTAGCTTTCCTGCTGACAGGTCTTAAAGAGGGCTTTCATACGGGTCTCATCACGCTGCCCCAGGGCTCGTGGGAGGGCCCTAATCTCCTGTCAGCTTACAGCGATCCGGAAGCGGTGGATGAATTGCTAAATTCAGAGTTGGATAAGGGTTTCATAATTGGTCCTTTCAAAGAAAGCCCCTTCCAGCCTTGGAGGGTAAACCCCATTGGCCTTGTCTCAAATAAAAAACGTCTAATATATGACCTTTCCGCGCCTGATATGTCGCAGTTCCCAGTTTAAATTCGCTTATACCGTCCGAGGAATATGCTATGCAATATTCCTCGGTTGATGAGGCCATTCAACTCATCATCCAATCAGGTGTCGGGTGTTGGCTAGCAAAAGTCGACATCTCCGACGCATTCAAGCTCCTGCCGGTGCGCCCGAGTCTGTGGGGGTTCTATGGCATCAGATGGTCAGGCAAGCTTTACTTTGCCAACCGCTTAACTTTCGGCTCCAAGAGCAGCCCGTGGCTGTTCGACCAGCTGGCTAAGGCCCTCCACTGGGTTCTGGTGCACCACGGCGGCCTCGACATGGTACTGCACTACCTCGATGATTTCCTGCTGATTGAACGGCCTCATCAAACTCCCACAATTCCGTTAGCCCTCCTGGAAATATTCAACCACCTACAAATTCCAGTTGCCACGCACAAAACAGAAGGACCGGCTACCAAGATCACTTTTCTGGGGATTACCTTAGATTCGGTCAAGATGGAAGCAAGTCTGCCTCTGGAAAAACTCCAAAAAATCCGTCTAGCCACTTCCAAGGCCACCGTGACGCGCTTTCTATCTAAGTCTGAGCTTCAATCTCTACTGGATTTGTTGAATCACGCCACCCGGATCATGCCCCAAGGTCGTACCTTTCTGTCTAGGTTGCTGCAGCTGTTACCATCCGCACCGAAGCAGGACTCTGTGGTACGCCTGGATAGCCACGCAGTGGCGGACCTAGCCATGTGGAATTCCTTCCTTGATTCCTGGAATGGCTGCTCTCTCTTCGTCCCGCAGTGGAACTCGTCGTCCCCCATGGTCTACTCAAATGCCGCCGGTTCCATCGGGTTTGCAGCCTTATTCAGGTCACACTGGATGGCTGCCAGGTGGCCCCCAGAGGTCTCTTCCGATAGTGCGGCGCTCAGCTCTTCCCCATTACTCGAATTATACCCCATCGTGGCGGCTGCTCTGGCCTGGGGACATAATTGGGCAAATTCATCAGTGCTGTTCATCTCCGATAGTCATGCGCTGGTGGATTTCATCAACAATGGCAGAGCCAGATCACCTAAGATCATGGCCCTGTTACGGAAATTAGTGTGGCTATCTTTGAAACTTAATTTTCATATCCGATGTTGTCATATCCCGGGGGAGTCTAATAGGGCAGCGGATGCCCTCTCTCGTTTTAATTTTACGTTTTTTTCCAGGAGGTTCCAGAAGCGGACCGGACAGGGTTCCAGATTCCCCCCTTCAACCGGTTCACCCTGGATTAACTACCTTGGTGGCCCAGGCCGGGGCCCTGGCAGAGAGGGCGCTGTCACAAAATACCGCCAGGAACTACCGCACCGGTATTAGAGCCTTCAGCAAATTTAGGGGGAGGTTCCCACAAGGGGATCCCGATGACATCACTTATGTCTTAGCTTTCATTGCCTACTGTCACACAGAACTGGCTTTGTCCTTTTCTTCCATTAAAATTTATTTGGCTGGGCTACAACACCACCGCACGTTGTCCAATGCGGACGGCAGGTCAATATTATCGAATCAGGCAGTCAAAGCTACGTTACGGGGTATTCAGAAAGGTGGGTCGCTTTCTCGCATTCAGCGTCAACCGGTTTCTGGGGAATTATTTCGGTCATTATCGGCAGCTTTAGACAACTGCCCTTTTGGCCCTTTACCTAGTTTGGTTCTGAAATCAGCCATGTATCTCGGGTTCTATGGCTTCCTTAGGCCTGGAGAATTCTCGGTGGGTGGGGGCAACAGCATTTTCCCCAGAAACAACATCTGGTTTGGGGCGGGGATCATTTCACATTACTGTTACCAATAACCAAAACCAGTCAGCACGGTCCGCCTACAAGGGTCAACTTCTATGCCACCGGGAATCAATGGTGCCCCGTTGCGGTCCTGAGCCAGTTGATTCTCAATCTGCGCTCGCAGCCTCCAGATGGCCCGCTGCTGCCATTTAACGACAGACCGTTGACTACCTCCAAGTTCATAGCTCACATACGCATCCTCGTACAAAGCTTAGGGTTGGACCCACGTTCCATCTCTGGTCATTCATTCAGGATAGGGGCAGCCTCCGCTGCATCCCGGCATCAGGTCCCTGTTCACGTAATCCGCTTCATGGGTCGCTGGAGGTCCGCTTGTTTCACCAGGTATATTCCCGACCCACAGACAGAAGTTTCGCGAGCTTTTTGTAAACTGGTTTTGTAAATAATAAAGGTTTCTCATCTACATATGGTCTTTTGCCCCCTTTTTCTGGCGTCACCACGTTCATGGCTCCCGGCATACCACAGCCATTTGGTAAGTTATACTCAGGTCTATTCTCCCTCTTCGAGCTAGCCCCGACCATAAGTAGTTAAGGCTGGCTTCCCAGCCTGTATTTGTGGGAGGGGCCTCTACTATTTAACCCCACAGGATTGATTGTCGTACCTAGGCTCCGCTGAGCTGCACCCCACCCTCCCGCCCCTTTTTATTACTATTTACTAAACAGGTGTGCCCCCTTTTTCTGGCGTCACCACGTTCATGGCTCCCGGCATACCACAGCCATTTGGTAAGTTATACTCAGGTCTATTCTCCCTCTTCGAGCTAGCCCCTACCATAAATCATATAAATTGTCACTGAACTCTTCTTTGGTCGCTCTCAAAGTTCTCTCTCTAATCTTTTGTGTTGGCTTGATAACACTTTTTTAGATCGTACTGTTCTTGTTCTTCAGTTAACATGGACTCTTGGTTCCTGCATTATCTGAGTTTTTGGGAGCAGGGTGACTTTCTGTATGTTCAGTTACTGAGAGATCCACTAAGCCTCTTGTGGACATGTTATTCCTGTTTAAGCGGTACTGTCTCTTTAAGAGGGTATTTTCAGCTTGTGCACTGTGCTTATGAAGCCACGTGCGTGTAATATGGCGGACAGCTCTAAGCTCGCTGGCAGACTGCATGTAGACAGACTGTAGATTTAAGCTTCTTTTTGACTATTCTGCCACAGATGTATGTTAGAGAAAATCCCCTGATTGGTTAGAGTAGAGATGAGCGAACACTTAGCAGCCTGGATTGGGTAAGACTGCATCGCGTCTCATGGATTCTACTAAGCGCATATGGGACCTAGGCAGGCTGCCACCAACCCGACTGTAGAACAGCTGAAGCTGGCGTGACGGTCACTGTCATGCATCAGTGCGTGGCTCCAGCACGGGATCAAATCCGTGCTGAGCCACGCCCCCTGCACTGATCACATGACAGTGACGTCACGCCAGGTCCTTCAGCTGTTCTACAGTTCGGGTTGGTGGCAGCCGCCCCTTATGGATTCCATATGCGCTATTGTGGAATCCATAACGGGATGCGCAATTAACCACCACCCGAACCCCGAACAACGGACTTTTTTTAAATGTTCGCTCATCTCTAGTTGTGAGTGATAGTCCCTGTACAAGCAATGGTAGATAGCTGAACTCACTAATATCTCCAGATATAGGCACCAGTTGCATGTGATAATCCAGTAAGGAGAATACAATGGTGAAGCTTTGACAATTTATTTATTTGCCAGCTTGAAGTCTGCAGCAAAGAGGAAAGACGAAGGACCTTCCAGAGGATGTGATGTCACAAAAAAGGGAAGGAGAGCATTGCAATGGAAATTCACATAACACACTATAAATGTATATAAGAATAACCACAGGGTGGCAGTGTTACACAACATAGTAATGATAAATAATGTGAACACAGCAAATACAATGAAATAGAAGAATAAAAGCTGGAACAGCACACTGAACATATGGAATGAACCAGCTATGGGTACTACCCTCTGTAGTGGAGGAAACCGTCTCCTGCTCCTCCTCCTCCTCATCATCATCCAATTCACGGTTAGAAGACGAACCGAGGGTGGTCTGGCTATCACCCTGTGTACTATCTTCCCCATTTCCACCTCTTCCACATGCAAAGTGTCCGCCTTCATTGTGAGCAGTGATGGTTTCAGTAGACACAGTAGTGTGACGGTTACGCTGATAATAGCGGCATCCCGCTCACTATCTGTTTTGATTCCTCAAAGTTGCGCAAAACCTCACAGAGGTTTGACACCCATGCCCCCTCATCGCTTGTGAAGAGCGGAAGCTGACTGAAAAGGCAACTACCATGTTGCAGCTGGTATTCCACTACTGCCCTCTGCTTTTCACAAAGCCTGGCCAACATGTGGAACATGGAGTTCCAACGCATGCTCACGTCGCACAACAGTTGGTGAGCTGGCAATTGCCAGCATTGCTGCAGGGTTGTCAGACCGGTAGCAGCTGTAGATGACTTTTGGAAATGAGCACACACATGGAGCCCCTTCACCAGTAGCTCAGGCAAATTGGCGTAGGTTTTGAGAAACCGCTGAACCACTAAGTTGAAAATGTGGGTGAGGCATGGCATGTGTGTGAGCTTGCCGAGTTCCAAAGCCACCACCAAGTTGATGCCTTTATCAGACATCAGACATAACCATGCCTGGTTGTAGGTTGAGTAGCGAGAGCCACAGCTCAGTCTGTCTGGTCCCCTATACACTGCCTTAGCTCTGCAGCAGTGTGCTGTTTGTCACCTAAGCAAATTAGCCTCTTGCCTCTTCCCCACTGCAGTGCTACACTGCTTCCAGCTATTGACTGATGGCTGACTGGTGCTGCAAGATGAGATTTCAGAGGTGGAAGTGGAAGAGGAGGAGGAGGAGGAAGAGAAGGGGGGGGTTGGAAATCCTGATTGAAGTAGGGTCCGCAATCCTTGGCCTTGGTAGCAGTTGTGCCAGCCCTGGGTACGACTCACTCCCGGCCTCCACAGCGTTCACCCAGTGTGCAGTCAGGGAAATGTAGCATCCCTGTTCAAAAGTACTTGTCCATGTGTCAGTCGGTAAGTGGACCTTCCCAAAAACTGCGTTGGTCAGGGCACGTGTGATGTTACGGGACACATGCTGGTGTGAGGCGGGGACGGCACACCGGGAAAAATATTGGCGGCTGGCGACTGAGTAACGAGGGACGGCCACCGCCATCAGGCTGTGGAAAGCCTCTGTGTCCACAAGCCGAAATGGCAACATTTCCAAGCAATTTGGAAAGGTGCACATTTTTTTATTGCGCTTTCGTTCAAAGGCCTGGGGTATGGACATCTGCACGCTGCGCTGGAACACAGAAGTGGATGTGCTAGAAGATGGTGCTTGCAAAGGTCCAGGTGCAGGACAGGAGGTATTTGGGCCTGCGTTTTGGACAGGGGATTGGTCAGTACATAACACAGGGGAAGAGGAGGCAGTGGTTTGACCCGCAGACACTGATTGTGGACCCAGGCGTTAGGCCCAACTATTAGGGTGCTTTGATGCCATGTGGCGAATCATGCTGGTGGTGGTGAGGTTGCTAGTGTTCACGCCCCTGCTCATTTTGGTATGGCACAGGTTGCAAATGACAATTCTTTTATCGTCCACACTTTCATAAAAAAGTGCCAGTCTGCAGAACACCTACCCCTTGGCAAGGTAGATTCCTGGAAGGGGTGCTCCGGGAACAGTTGCCGGCTCCTTGGTTTGGCCCGCCTTCTCCCTTTGCCACCCCACTGCCTCTTCCAGCCTATTGCCGTGCTGCGGATCCCTCTCGCTCTGTACTGCTGTCCTCGTTCAGCTTGCCACCTTCCCAGTTTGGGTCAGTGATTTCACCACCACCTTCTCTTCCACTTCCTCACTCTGGTCATCCTCCTGACTTGTTGACCTAACAAGAAACTCACTTATTCACAACTGTGTCTCATCCTCATCATGAACCTCTTCAGACACTAATTGCGGTTGACTTATTGGCAACTGTGTCTCATCATCATCCACCTCGTGAAACACTAATTGCCGCTCCCACCTTCATCTTTTTCTGATTGTGGATGCTCAAGAGTTTGGGAATAGGTGCACAAGAACTCCTCAAGTCCCTCTTAAAGCAGGCTTGGTGAGAGGGCCAAATAAACGAATGGCAATGAAAAGAGCTCCTCAGAATATCCGAGTGTGGGATCACTTGTTTGCCAAGACTCTCCATGGTGTGAGGAACAAGCATCAGGTTGAGGATTCTGTTGACCAGACTCTTGGCTACAGAGACTGGACTTTGTGGAAGAGAGGGTGGTGCTTAACTGACTGGAAGCATTATCTGCTGCAATCCAACCGACCACCTGGTCACACTGGTTTGACTTTGAGAGTCTGGTCCTGTGCCGTCAAGCAAGCTGAGACATGAAGCTAGGTATCATAGATGAGTGTGTTTCTTGTGCTCTGGCAGAAGGCACAGTTTCACTGCGCCTAGGGCCACGGCCTCTGTGTGAACCATCAGCAGCATTGCTCTTTTCCCGTCTCCTGCTGCTCGCCTTCATCATATTAAATGGTATATATGGTTGCAATATGAACACACACAGTAGCGCAGGTTTTTTAAGTGTATGTGCAAATAAATTACAGTGAATGTCACAGATATTTGGGATACGGAAACATCATACAGTAGAGGTAGCGCAGGTAATGTCGCTGCTGTCACCAGCTATTTCGGATGTACAAACGTTATACAGGAGATGTACCGCAGGTAATGTTACTGCTATCACCAGCAGCTTAGAAAAAATAACAGGGAATGTCCCAGCAATTTGGGTTGCGCAAACATTATACAAGAGATATAGCGCAGGTAATGTCGCTGCTGTCACCAGCAGCCAAACAATTGCACGCATTTTAGCCCATGTTGCGCTAATATATTTTGCAGCCAGATAAAACAATAGTCCTTAAAAGTACTGTTGGGTCTCTAACACCTCTAACACTCAAAACTCCCTAAAAAAAAAATTTAATAAATTCCTATCCCTACACTATCTGACCCTTCTGCTGCAGCTCGCCCTGAATAAGTCTGAGCCGAACCATGTGTCTTCGAGTGCTATATAGCACTCGATGACGCGTTCCAGCCAGCCAATCAATGTAATGACAGTAACCAACATGTCTATGGACATTACAGTGATTGGCAGTACTTCCCCGCAGGTTTATTGCCAACAAACATGCGGGGAGGAGACTCGAGCATCACACTCGAGCACACGTGGTGTTTGGATGAACACCGCGATGTGCTGAGCATCCTGATGCTCGAGTGAAAAAGGTGTTTGTGTAGTACAGTCGATACGAAGCACATGAAGTTTCACCAAATATTCAGTCTGCAGGTTTGCAATAGGGTCATACCAATATACAGGAGCTGCAGCAATGAGCACTTGTTAAATATAGTTCCATATATTCATAAGCTGCTAACAGAGAGTCAGGACATGCAAAATAAACCTCTTCAAATGTGCTATTAGATAACTGAGGAAAGTTTTAACAGACAGAGTCTTTACATTGGACTCTTCCAGAAAGCCCCCTGTGTATTCTGCTACTTGGTTTGGTCTCCTCAGTGCAGACACTTACTGTGTAGGAGGTAGGATCTCTGTCTAAGTTCTCTAAAGCTAAAGTTCATTTATCTATTGTAAAAAGTTGTGATATATACCCATAATAGTTCTGTAGAATGTAAATAGGTGACTGTATGTTTTTTTTTTAGCAGCCTTTAAGCCCCGCAGCACATGCTAGGCTGAGTAGATGATGTAGAGTTAGAGAGCCATGTGCTCTTCCTAAAATCGCTGTAAGACATGCTGTATTCCAAGTCACCCTGCTGCAATATCTTTGTAAATGATTTTCTCTTGTTCATTTTTCTGTATGCTTTGTTATATCCTGTAACATGTATGTGGGAATGTAATATAATGACTGCCTGTTATGATATAGGTGGGCTGGTGACCTGGCTGTATACCAGATAGTGGCAGTGTTTCCCTGTTGTATTACAGACATTTACTGTGAAGGAGGCTCCAGCCAAGTGCACTCCACCTCAATAAAGCTTTAAACCACAGTAGACCTGAATGTCGTCCCTTAGAGTCCACTTAGAGTTTATGCCTGGAGGAGCTGGTGACCGAGTGAGTGCGAAAGCTGGAGGTGTCGCAGATGGTGTAAGGAGAAGGGGGTTACATTCGGCCAAGCATGCTCGCCCAACACTAGTCACTGTCACTAGTGGAGTACCTCAGGGGTCAATGTGCATAAAAGGGTAGTAGCAGGGCAGCACCGCTCCAAGCGCTCCTTATTGGTGAGATTCTGAACGGCAAACAGTGGGTTGCAGTAACGGTGGTGCCAGCCAAAAATAAAGTCTATGATAATATATCAGAAGAGAAAGCAAGAAAAGGCGGCACTCACCACTGCGATTCTTCGTTTCTTCGTTTATTGCATCGTTGCACAAAAAGTAAATACAGGGCAATGGACGGACGCCACATCACGAGGCACATAGAGTAGCGACGGCCGCTTCACGCTGTCTTGCGCTTCTTCCGGCTACATTCAATGACGTCAATACCCTGCGCGCCTTAAAGCAGGCTCCGTGCATCAGTTGCTAAGCAACGAAGGACGCCCGCTCATGCACAAGTACTGACATACATAAAACAAATTATGTGCCATAGATCGCACCCCAATATAGAGAAATACATGTATAAATACCATGAAACAAAATATCATAGTTCTAGGCTGTTGGTAATATATAGTAACACCCAGTAACCCACCGGGGGCAGTATCAACTTAAATAAAAACACCTAAGTCGTTTCGCTCATTGAGTCCGCCCAGGCCCATCGCATCTGTGTGAATGATCCAGCTAGCTTCTCGCTGAAGGAGAAGGTAGTGTCTATCCCCACCACGGGGTGGAGGGAG
The DNA here is from genome assembly GCA_033119425.1 of Bufotes viridis. Lineage (NCBI taxonomy): Eukaryota > Metazoa > Chordata > Amphibia > Anura > Bufonidae > Bufotes > Bufotes viridis. The sequence goes on from CM065590.1 coordinate 340,791,610, forward strand.
GATAACCTCTAAACCTCCAAAACTGAGACACGTCGTATCACCGCTGTGATCCTTTCTCACGAAGAATCGCAGTGGTGAGTGCCGCCTTTTTTGCTTTCTCTTCTGATATATCCTCAGGGGTCAATATTGGGCCCTATTCTCTTCAATATGTTTATTAATGATCTTGTAGATGGCTTGCACAATAAAATATGAATTTTTGCAGATGACACTAAACTGTGTAAAGTAATTAACATGGAAGAGGACAATATACTGCTACATCTGAATAGATTGGAGGCTTGGTCAGATACGTGGCAGATGAGGTTTAACACTGACAAATGTAAGGTCATGCACATGGGAAGGAATAATGTAAGTCACCCGTACATACTAAATGATAAATCACTAGGTAACACTGACATGGAAAAGGACCTAGGAATTTTAGTGAACAGCAAATTAAGCTGTAGAAACCATTGTCAGGCAGCTGCTGCCAAGGCCAATAAGATAATGGGTTGCATCAAATGGGGCATAGATGCCCGTGATGAGAACATAGTCCTACCACTTTACAAATCACTAGTAACATAGTAACATAGTAACATAGTATATAAGGCCGAAAAAAGACATCTGTCCATCCAGTTCGACCTGTTTCCTGCAAGTTGATCCAGAGGAAGGCAAAAAACCCCTGTGAGGTAAGGGGAAAAAATTCCTTCCCGACTCCAATCAGGCAGTCAGAATAACTCCCTGGATCAACGACCCATCTTTAGTAGCTATAGCCTGAAATATTATTACGCTCCAGAAATACATCCAGGCCCCTCTTGAATTCCTTTATTGTACTCACAATCACCACCTCCTCAGGCAGAGAGTTCCATAGTCTCACTGCTCTTACCGTGAAGAACCCTTTTCTATGTTTGTGTACAAACCTTCTTTCCTCCAGACGCAGAGGATGTCCCCTCGTCACAGTCCTGGGGATAAATAGATGATGGGAGAGATCTTTGTACTGACCCCTGATATATTTATACATAGTTATTAGATCTCCCCTCAGTCGTCTTTTTTCTAGAGTGAATAACCCTACTTTTGATACCCTTTCAGGGTACTGTAGTTGCCCCATTCCAGTTATTACTTTAGTTGCCATCCTCTGAACCCTGTCTAGCTCTGCTATGTCTGCCTTGTTCACGGGAGCCCAGAACTGTACACAGTACTCCATGTGTGGTCTGACTAGTGATTTATGAAGTGGTAAGACTATATTTTCATCACGGGCATCTATGCCCCTTTTGATGCAACCCATTATCTTATTGGCCTTAGCAGCAGCTGCCTGACACTGGTTTTTACAGCTTTGTTCGTTATTTATTAAAATTCCTAGATACTTTTCCATGTCAGTGTTACTGAGTGTTTTACCATTTAGTATGTACGGGTGACTTGCATTATTCCCTCCCATGTGCATAACTTTACATTTGTCAGTGTTAAACCTCATCTGCCATTTCTCTGCCCAAGCCCCCAATCTATCCAGATCCCTCTGTAGCAGAAAATTGTCCTCTTTAGTGTTAATTACTTTACACAGTTTAGTGTCATCTGCAAAAATTGATATATTACTGTGCAAGCCTTCTACAAGATCATTAATAAATATATTGAAGAGAATAGGGCCCAATACTGACCCCTGAGGTACCCCACTAGTGACCGTGACCCAATCTGAGTGTGTACCGTTAATAACCACCCTCTGTTTTCTATTACTGAGCCAGTTACTTACCCACATACAGATATTTTCTCCTAGTCCAAGTGTTCTCATTTTATATACTAACCTTTTATGTGGTACAGTGTCAAATGCTTTGGAGAAGTCCAGATATACGACATCCATTGATTCGCCGCTGTCAAGTCTAGAACTTACCTCCTCATAGAAACTGATTAAATTAGTTTGACATGACCGATCCCTCATGAAGCCATGCTGATATGGTGTAATTTGCTTATTTTCATTAGGATACTCCAAGATAGCATCTCTTACAAAACCTTCAAACAGTTTACCCACAACAGATGTTAAACTTACCTGCCTATAATTCCCAGGCTCTGTTTTTGGACCCTTTTTGAATATTGGCACCACATTTGCTATACGCCAGTCTGGTGGAATATTCCCTGTCAGTATGGAGTCCGTGAATATCAAAAATAAGGGTCTGGCTAGGACATCACTTAATTCCCTTAGGATACGGGGGTGTATGCCATCCGGTCCTGGCGATTTGTCTATTTTAATCTTTTTAAGTCGCTGCTGTACTTCTTCCTGGGTCAGACAGGGCACTTTTAAAGGGGAATTTACTTTTACATTTTGCATTTCATCTGACAGTTTATTTTCCTCAGTGAAAACAGTGGTGAAGAAAATATTTAATAGCTTGGCTTTATCCTCGTCGCTTTCTGCAACTCCCCCCTCATTGCTATGTAGAGGGCGGACTCCTTCAGGTTTATATTTTTTACCATTTATATAATTGAAAAACATTTTAGGGTTAGTTTTGCTCTCTTTGGCAATTAATCTCTCGGTCTCTAGTTTGGCAGTTTTTATTAGTTTTTACATATTCAATTTTTTTCCTTATAGTTTATCAGTGCTTCCTGGCTCCCCTCCTGTTTTAGTGATTTATATGCTTTCTTTTTGTCATTTATTGCTTTTTTACGGTTCTATTTATCCACATTGGTTTCTTCTTATTTCTTAGTCTTTTATTTCTATAAGGTATGCATCGATCACAATTAGATGTTACAATGCTTTTAAAAATCTCCCATTTTGTGGTTGTATTTTTATTTTTGAGGACTATGTCCCAGTTAATTGGGCCTATGGCCTCTCTTAATTGGCTAAATTTTGCTTTTTTGAAGTCCGGTATTCTTGTTCCTCCCTTGTTCCTCCCTAGTCAGACCACACATGGAGTATGGTGTACAGTTCTGGGCTCCTGTGAACATGGTAGGCATAACAGAGCTGGAGAGGGTTTAGAGGAGGGCAACCAAAGTAATAACTGGAATTGGGGGACTACAGTACCCTGAAAGATTATCAAAATTAGGGTTATTTACTTTAGACAAAAGATGACTGAGGGGAGATCTAATAACTATGTATAAATAGATCAGGGGTCAGTAAAGAGATCTCTCCCATCATCTATTTATCCCCAGGGCTCTGACTGTGACAAGGGGACATCCTCTGCGTCTGGAGGAAAGAAGGTTTGTACACAAGCATAGAAGAGGATTATTTATGGTAAGAGCATTGAGACTTTGGAACTCTCTGCCTGAGGAGGTGGTGATGGCGAGTTCACTAAAAGAGTTCAAGAGGGGCCTGGATGTATTTCTGGAGTGTAATAATATTACAAGCTATAGCTACTGATGAGCGATAACCAAAGTGTTTGGGTGTTCAGGTACTCGGTCTGAACAGATAGCGATATTCGTGCGCTCGGCCGAGCACACGAGTATAATAGAAGTCAATGGGAGACAACCAGGCACCCCCTCCTCGCCTGGAATACTGTATATAACGTTTGTGGATTGAATGCACACACAGATGTGCCCAAAAGTAGTTAAATGTGTCCGAAATACAAATAATTCTCTACTGGAATACTGTATATAACGTTTGTGGATTGAACGCACACACAGATGTGGCACAAATTAGGTTAATTTTCCCATAAAAAAATAAATAAATCTCTGATGGTGCGGTGTATATCTCACTAGCAGGCACACTAGTAAATAAGCCCCATTTTATAATGTCTGCTAAAAACACTGCTTTCTGATGGCGTACTGTAGACCTGACTAATATCAAATATTTCTGTCTTTTAAACGCTTTTGGGTACCTAAAAAAGCGATTTTCCAGCCCTGTACTATTTATCCCTTCCCGGAGACGCCTGTCCCTAATACTTTAGAATTTAACCCCTGGTAAAAAAATAAATAAAATGTTGCTGCACTGCTGTCAAACACACACTGTAGTCCTTAAGAGGACTGTTTGGTCTTCAATAGTTTTTTTGGAGTTAAATCTGTGACTTTCAAGCAAAACGCTATCTCCCTGCCTACTGTCTGCTCTCCCTGACGCTGAATGATCCGAAAAGGGACATCGGCTCCTATATAAACTGGTGTCACATGTTCCGGGCAGCCAATCAGTCTAAGACTAATAGCTAACATGGCTGTGGCATTTCACTGAAGTGAATTACTTATCTGAAAGATGATCAGATGCTTAGGAGGCGCCAAACGTGCGGGGAGGAGACTTGAGCAATGCGATGAGCACGTGGTATTCGGCCGAGTACTGCCACATGCCGAGCATACTGTAGCGATGCTCGAGCCGATGGATTAATGATCCATGGAGTTATTCTGAATTGAGTCGGAAAGGAATTTTTTTCTCCTTAAGTCTCCTTTTTTCGAGCCCAAATGTTAACATCGCCATCCGCATACAATCCCAGCTAACTCTGTCAAAAGCCTTCTCGGCATCAGTGCCGAGAAGGACTAGAGGTTGTGTAATGCTGGGGCTCCGATCGGTTACCATGACAGCCAGGATGCTACTGAAGTCCTTGTTGTCATGGTCAGTTAGCAGCATTATACTTACCTGCGCTGTGGCCGCCGGGTGCTCCTTCTTCTGGTAAGTTACTCATAGGTCTGTGTGGCGTATTTCTATGAGGATAGACTTGGACTAGTGGGCATTGTAGTGTCAAGGTGTGGGACAAAGTGAACTCCGCTGATCCTGATCAGGCCTTGCCTGAGGTGCGGATGGGAGTCCATGGCTGACTAGTCCTGGACGCGATTGATAGTCAGATCTGAGCCAACCAGAGGGGAGGGTGAATCCTTTGTCTGCGGAGGAAAGGTTAAAGGTGCCTGCTTATTCCTCTGTTTTGTGTGTGTGTCAGTCTGAAATACTACTGTTGAAATGGACCAGTCCCACTCACATGAGAGGGGAGAGTATACAGCTTCTTAGCTAGTAGCGAGAGAAGAAGGAAGTCAACATGTAAAAAATTATAAGAAGTTAATGAAGATTGCAGGATGTGATATCAATGGAGAACTGAATGTTGAAGTATTGAAATGACTGGTACAGCGATGTCGGGGAAAGCTGAGTGATAAAGGATTATTAGGTGCAGCACAGGCATGGCACTGAACAGCAAATCGATTTATAGCAACTGGAGGAACAGAAAGATGGGATGAAAAGACAAAGATGTATATGTACACTGTGGGACAGATGAGCCACCAGCCTATCATGGTGCTCACAAACAAAAGAGCTTGCAGCCCCTTTTGAAAAGTGCCCTCTGTAACGGATCGACGGGCACCCGACTGGGTACCTCCGTTGAAAGATGCTCCTAGCGCTTCTGAGGATTCCAAGCGCTCTAGCCGACACCACAACCACCAAATCGGAGAAGCATATGAATGCGGTAAACAGCCGAATAGGAAAAACCATATGAAGAGGTTTACACTCCTAGCAGTCAAACTGGAACAGCATACAATAAATCCCCCCCAATAACGAGACAACACTTCGTTTTGAGGGTCAAACAGGAACTCTTTATTGGATGGCAAAGCTTGGCCTTATATGCAAGTCTTCCAGCCAGGGCTACTCCCCCGGGGACCTGATTGAGGACAGGCACACAAAATACAGCGACCAATCAACATACAGCCAGATATATCCCACCCCCACATGCATGGTCCATTGTGCTTGCTGATTAGGTCACAGGTAATGTCCATTGTGGATGTTGATTAGGTCACAGCAATGTCCATTGTGAATGCCAACTGTCACTGGGGCCATAGTCACAGGGTAAGAGGCTGACAAGCATGCCTCTCCAACTCCCCGTGACAAAGGTGCTTTTGTCACACATCTTCCCTCCCAGGGGAAGACTAACCAGGTACCTGACCTCCAGTCGGTCAGTACCTGAGTTAGACGTGCAGCCCGCCCACAACTGAGTACTGCACCTGTAGTTTGTGAGTGTCCAGCTTTGTTGGGTCTGTCCTAGGCTGCGGAGGGTACGTCTGCTGCCCGTGATCTCCCTTGTGTTCTCAGGTATGGAGCTGTAGGTACGGGGTGGGCAGAGGCCGACTGCACTCTGCCAAGATGCCAGATCTTCCGCTTGGGTAGCCTGTGGGTAGTCAGGTTCAGGTCAGGAGGAAAGGGGTGGGCCGAGGCTGACTGCACTCTGCCCAGATGCCGGCTCTTCAGCTGGGGTAACCTGTGTGAAGTCAGGCTCTGAACACGAGGATAGAGGAGGACAGAGGCCGACTGCACTCTGCCTAGATGCCAGCTCTTCCGCTGGGGTAACCTGTGGGTAGCCAGGCTCAGGACAGGAGGATAGGGGAGAACAGAGGCCGACTGCACTCTGCCCAGATACCAGCTCTTCCTCTGGGGCAGCCTGTGTGAAGTCAGGCTCAGGACAGGAGGATAGTGGAGGACAGAGGCCGACTGCACTCTGCCCAGATGCCAGCTCTTCCGCTGGGATGGGGTCAGGGAATCCTACCCCCAGGACTTGGTTGCGGATTGGCTGTGGAGAGGAGGGGTTGCTTACCTCCTCCTCCTGGCACTCCTGCGGGTTTGGTTGGTGATCTGTACCAGCAGTCCAGCATCCCTGTAGGTCTGGTGCAGAGTCCGCTGTCCCATCTGCACCATCGATGTTAGGGGTGCTGTCCCCCTGGGGTGGGGGAGAGGGACTTGTTGTCTTCTCTACCTGCAAAACATACTGCCACTGGGGAGCAGGACCGACTGTCCCTACTCCATGAAACTCCGGCTGCCGTTGGGGATCTGAGCCGACTGCCCAGAATCCCTGTAGGGCCGGTGGAGAGACCTCGGTCCCATCTCCACCTGCCGGTTGGGGTTTTCCCCCCAGGACAAGTCTATGAGGTCCCCTACCTCTGCAGCTGGTAGTGAAGCAGGGGTACCTTAGTTCTTAGGTCTTCCCAGCTGTAGGGGTGTAGGTCTGGGACTGCCACCCAGCTCTCCGGCAGTGTATATTGGGGCCGAATTGAGCTGAAGAAGTATTGGTACTCCTGCTTCAGCTCCCACTCCCTTGTCACTAGAGATGCCAGGTCTTGTCTCACCTCTCTCGCTGTAGCCCAATCATGCATACCCTCCCTGTAGTCAAAGATATCCCATAACCGAGACTCTCCAGCATCTCCGAACTCTGGTTCTGCGAAGGCCTCAAAAAACAGGCCAGGGCCATCGTAATCCTCACCCTCGGGTCTGTTGTGCTCAGCCATCCAGGGGGTGTGTCGTATCAAGTACCACCAGAGGGCCTGGTAGGCGTCGTCTAGCCAAAGCTCCTTAAATACCAGGCTCTGGAGCTCTGTTACCCACTCGTCCAGGGGCTGTTCTCCCAAGAGACCCATCCGCATCTCCACACGCTTCTGTAGCCGCTGCTCATAGCTGGGGAGACTCTCACCTCGCCGCCGCTGGGCATTTTCCAGGGCATCATACCAGACTTCCTTTCTGTCTGCATCCCTGTAGTCCGCGGCTGTCTCCTCCTCATCATCATGGAATGCTGTCCGAAGATTAGCCGATTCCATCCTGCTGTAGCCAGGTGCGCTGTACGGATACTAGCGTTGCCCTCAATCCACGAACGGTGTCTCCGAGCTGCTTCTCCTCGCACTAGGACGCCATCCCACCGCTTGCCACCAAAGTAACGGATCGACGGGCACCCCGACTGGGTACCTCCGTTGAAAGATGCTCCTAGCACTTCTTGAGGATTCCAAGCGCTCCTGCCGACACCACAACCACCAAATCGGAGAAACATATGAATGCGGTAAACAGCCAAATAGGAAAAACCATACGAAGAGGCTTACACTCCTAGCAGTCAAACTAGAACAGCATACAATAAATCCCTCCCCAATAACGAGACGACACTTCGTTTTGAGGGTCAAGCAGGAACTCTTTATTGGATGGCAAAGCTTGGCCTTTTATGCAAGTCTTCCAGCCAGGGCTACTCCCCGGGGACCTGATTGAGGACAGGCACACAAAATACAGCGACCAATCAACATACAGCCAGATATATCCCACCCCACATGCATGGTCCATTGTGCTTGCTGATTAGGTCACAGGTAATGTCCATTGTGGATGTTGATTAGGTCACAGCAATGTCCATTGTGAATGCCAACTGTCACTGGGGCCATAGTCACAGGGTAAGAGGCTGACAAGCATGCCTCTCCAACTCCCCGTGACAAAGGTGCTTTTGTCAAACCCTCCCCCAACAGGGACCTGAGGGGTGGATTTGTTATCTATGCAGACAGCAAAACCCAGATATATGTAACACTTGCCTGGCATGTGGATGCCCCAGGCCTTGTAGCACCTCCTCTCGATAACAGTAGCTGCAAAGCTCCCCTCGGTGGCTCCAGAGAATAATGTACCACCTCTCATCTCCTTTGAAAACACACAGGCCAACTCAGCCCCTGCCCCCTGCCAGCACCAATATATCCGGTCATAAAAGCTGACGACACATACTACGTACCAGAGAAGGGAGTGTCACAAAGAGGGAAACCAGTGGTGCCAATCATGTTTGGGGCAGGGGGAGCGAAGAAGACATGAGCTGCAAAATCCCATAGAGCGGAGGACCAGGAAATAGAAGATGAGGACAAGGAGAGTACAGTTGCATCAAACGGGAACCACCTGAATTGGATGATATGTCCAGAGCAGAGAGGGGGAGAGAGAGAGAGAGAGAGAGAGAGAAAGAGAGGGAACGGGATCTGATGGTAGCTAAACTGTCTGGGCAAATAGACATGTTAACACGACAAGCTCAGACCTCAATGGCCAAGTCCAGTGAGGAGTATAAAACAGGGGAAGATATGTTATGTTTAGCCCCACCCAAGCCACAAATTTAGTGAACTCACTCCTGGATCCAGAAAAGCACCCTATGCCTTTCTACAGAACAATAGAGCAGATAAGGAAGACACATTCAGCTACATGGAGGGACTAGTCTGGCCTGGTACAAAGCAGGGGACTCCTTTGGCCCACCATACAGCGAGAATTGAACCTCCCACCATATGCATCAGAGAAACACTTAAAGACATATGAGTCTGGGGAGGAATTTAGTCAGAAGTTGGAGGAGGGGCAAGGGAAGATTAGCTGATCAAGGTACCCAGATACAAGATATGAATCAGGTAGAGTTGAGTGGACACCTGGATGTTCGGGTTCGAGAAGATCGAACCCGAACCCCATTGAAGTCAATAGAGACCCGAACTTTTGGGCACAAAATGGTTGTAAAATAGCCCTGGAAAGGGCTAGAGGGCTGCAAAAGGCAGCAAAATGTAGGTAAATCCCCTGCAAATAAATGTGGATAGGGAAATGACTTAAAATAAAATAAATAAAAATTAACCAATATTAATTGGCAACTTCGAGGATCAGGTGGAATAAGTGGTTGAGGTGGCGTCAGGTGGGAATGCTATGGTAGTTTAAGTTCTCCTTACAGCCATAAAGGATTCATGTCTGCCTGCAGTGCCACAGGCCTCATTCACAGCTCCAGGCCCATGGCAACCATACATGGGAGTTGGAGAAGTTCTCATCACAGCCAAAAAGGATTTATGCCTGTCTGCAGTGTCACAGGCCTCATGCACAGACTAAGGCCCCTGGCACCCACAAATTCGAGAGTTCAAATCACGCCAAAACAGTATTGATTTCACCCAGCAGTGCCACAGGCAACAATCACTCATTCAGGCCCATGGTTTCCATAGAAGAGGAGAGCAGTCCCGTAACAGCAACACAGGCCTCAGGTCAACCTGCAATGGAACAGGCCATTATCATTTATGTAGGCCCCTGGCACCAAGACAGAGGAGAGAGGTCCCATAACTGCAAAACAGGCATCATGTCACCCACCAATGCAGCAGGCGATTATCATTAATGTAGGCCCCTGGCACCCAGACAGAGGAGAGAGGTCCCATAACAGCAAAACAGGCATCATGTCACCCACCAATGCAACAGGCCACTTTCAGCAATTTAGGCCCTAGCACCCAGACAGAGGAGAGAGGTCCCATAACAGCAAAACAGGCATCAATTCACCCACCAATGCTGCGGTCGACTACCATTAATGTAGGCCCCTGGCACCCAGACAGAGGCAAGAGGTCCCATAACAGCAAAACAGGCATCATGTCACCCACCAATGCAGCAGGCGATTGGCATTAATGTAGGCCCGTGACACCCAGGCAGAGGAGAAAGGTCCCAGCAACACAGGCCTCAGGTCAACCTGCAAAGGAACAGGCCATTATCATTTATGTAGGCGATGATACCCAGACAGAGGGAGAGGTCATTTGTCTACAAAAAGAGGTTAATGTCTCCCACCAATACGGCAGGAGATCAAACGAAATATAGGCCCCTGACACCCAGACAGAGGAGAAGTCATTTGACAGTAAAAAGAGGATAATGTCACGCAACAAAGTAGCAGGCGATTAGCTGAAATGTAGGCCCCTGGCATCCAGACAGAGGAGAGGTTCATTCAACTTAGGGTTGCCCCAAAATAATGGTACAATCAAAAAAGAGGATTCAATAAAGAAGTGCTTTGGAGTACAAGAATGTATGGTTGAGGGCGAGGCAGTTATAAATGTATATTCTGCACAAGGTACGGACAAGTCCTGTGGGATCCATGCCTGGTTCATTTTAATTAACGTGACCTTGTCTACGTTGGCTGTGGACAGGCGGCTGCGTTTGTCTGTAATGACAAGGGGCACTTCCATAACAGGTTAAAAGAGGTTTCCTCTGTGAAAGGGCACCTGGGGCAGTAGCGGTTTTTGCACAGGTTGTGAGCATGCATAAATGACTGGATAGGCAAACCTCCCTCGATGGCCATCCATGACAAGTCCTTGTGCTCACTGGTTAACCTGTCTGAAGACACATTAGCCCATACAGTCTCTGTGATGTCATCATGGAGCCCTGGAATTGACTTCACAAAGTCCTTTACTCTGATTAGCTTGTGGATCATCTTGGCTTCCGCAAGTTGGGCTTGAGGCCCTCTAGTTGATGCTCCTTCACAAACCTGACAACTCCATAATACCAGGGAGCGTCCCAGTTTTAAAGGATTGAGCTGTCCCACTTGTCCGATCCTAGACCCTCTAGAGGGGTAGGAGGAAGAAGTGAGACATGACCTTGCCTGTAGAGCCGTTAGCAGTTCTTAGAGTCTGGCAGATGCAGTGACAAACAAATGCGATCTGCAGTAGAGTAGGTAGGTCTGGTATGCCCTTCCCACCCTTGCATTATGGGAGGGTGGGAAGGGCATATATGATGGCTTACTTCACTCTGTTCATTTTGGAGCCCAAACAATGTAACAGACTTTCCTGATAATTGCCCTAGAAACAGTGTCAAGGGGGCAATGGGGTCATGCCTGTGTGGTGTCCTGTTGCACAGGCAGAACTTTGTTAGGCAGGGCAAGTGATTTGCCCTCGATAGTGAACTGTGAGGCTCCTTAGTCCAATCCTTTGATTCACTTTGGCCAAGACTTAAGGGCTGCTCCTTCCTTCCTAAACCAGACTGGGATCTGGATGTGTTCTAATTTGATGGTAAATGGGAAGGGGCAGAGGAATCCAGCTGCTAGTTCCCGAAAGAATAGCTTCTAAATTCTTGCAGTTGACTTTGGCCCCTGAAGCTTGTCCAAACTCTTCGCAGGTCTGGATAACTACAATCATTGAATTCCAGTCAGCGCAGAATACAGTCACAACATCCATGTACATCGAAGCACTTGACCTTGTAGTGTCCTGGTCCTGGTGCAGTGATCGCTCTGATTTCTCCATTTTGCCAGATAAACTCTGCAAAGAGCTCGATAACACAAACAAGAGAGTTAATAGTTAAGAGGGCAACCTTGTCTGACGCCAGATAGGACAGGAAAGTGGTCAGTCTCACATCTGTTTACCAGCACCGTGCTGTAAATATCAAGATGCATCAGGTTAACAAACAAACAGAACTTCCTGCCAAGACCCAGCTTGCACAATGCCTTGCCCATAAATTCATGGAAATATTGGTCAAAGGCCTTCTCCTGATATAGGCTGAACACGGCTGCATTTACACACGGTGGTTTCTGATATATTGTATTGTGTCTCTCATGAGCGCAAGACTGTCTGTGATCCTACTGCCAGGGATGCCACAGGTCTCATCAGACTGCCAGGAATGCCGCAGGTCTGATCCAGCTGGATGTTCCTGCCGATGACAACTTTCAGCTGGTTGGCCAATACCTTGGCGAAGATCTTGTAGTTCACATTCAGGAGAGAGAAGGGAAGCCAGTTTTTCAGGTCACATCTCTCCAACTTCCGCTTATACAAAATCTTGATCATAATACATATGTATGGATGGGCATACCGCACTTGGAATTAGAATAAAAGTGCTAATGTTTATTATAATATAATAAAATGAAAACTATGAGATAAAACAATCAGATAAAATAATCAGATACCAACAACTCCAATATAATAAAATTGAAATTGTCGCTCCTATATTCTACATATAATTCTCTCACAATATTATGCATATGTTGTGTCAATAACTCTCTGATCAAATCTGATGATTACCAATAGTGAATGGGTACCTTCAATACAGATACCAATTCGTTTTTGGTTTCAGTTGCTATTGTAGCCAAATTCAAAAATTTTGAAGAAAAAAATAATAATGATAATAATAATTTTGGATCCAGATATTTAATTAAAATATGTTTGCTCAAAAAATATTGCACTGATATTGTGATAGTTCCACTTCACCATATATGGTTCCCAAAATTGTAAGTCACACACTGCATATATTGCTGTAAACCATTATCATCAAATATTATATTCCTGTAAGTCCTACAGATGCCTCTCAATGTTACATCTACACCAGAACATTCATGCTGATGCGATAATGGTATATGTCTGATAATAATTTTAATACTGGCAGTTAAGCTACTTTTAACAGAGTGTTCCAGTTATTTGCCAAGCAGTATAGTAATTGTTGTAGTTTTGGCATATATCTAATATTTCGTATACATCTTATTACTTGCAAGTGTCCGGGTTAGTCAAGGTTTGACAGGGTTAAACTGCAGCCTTACATCATTACTTGATTTTTGTTGGTTACTCACGTTTAGATGTCCTATTGTGAATGAGGCCCAAACAAAACGGCGCCGTATATCCCACTGCCAGAGCGGGGTCCAGTGCTATTACACAGATATTTTTCGGGAGTTAACTTGCAGTACCGCCAGGTCACACGGCGTCCCACGTGTGCAGTGGATAGAAGCACTTGTATCTCCCACTTGCTGGTTTGTGAACACTGCACTGTTGTGTATTATGTTGGATTCATTGATTAGGTTGTCAGGCCTTAGGTGCGGTATTTGGGCTGAGTGCTGCTTTTCTAGTTGTACCCAGATGGGTTTTTCCAGGAATCCTATATTTGTATATGGAGCGCTCCAAAACAGTCTATTCAAATTCTTCCGTCTTTGTAACAATGTTTTCCGGACGGGGGCTTATTCTCACCATACTTAATCTGAGCAGTGTTTAAAGTGTGAAATGGATCCATTCTTGATATCGGTCTAGTCTTTACTGTATCAGCGTTATCCGCTTCAATTAAATGGTAATGGAAACACAAGGCATCACAGTACATTATTGGCAAACAGAACAATTACGTCCAACCATGATGTTGTATACATATTGTAGTAGCCCAGAGGGGAGAATCGTGGATGGTCGGTATGTCTCACTGAGAATGTGTGCCTCAGTGATATAATTCCCGGAAGTAAGTATGCCAGTAACGTTAGGTTGCTGGGAGGTTTTTTAAAGTGGATTTTGGGTCCGGGTTTTAGGAGTGACCAGAGAGATTGGGTGGGACAGGTCACTCCCGTACTCCATCCAGGGTTTTCCTAAAGGCATGGTTAAAAGGGCTATGCAAATCTCAGCTGGGAGATCAAGTTTGCACAGGCTTACTGCAAGCAGAACAAGCTGAGAGGGGGAGTTGATCTCTGAAAGATCCCAAAGAGTGGTGAGATCTCATTGTTTTGTTACCCTACTTGGACTGAATACAAAGTGTTGGACTTTGTTATGAAAATGTGTGGGCTGAAGAAAGCTTAAAGCTGAAGCTTGGACTTGTTTACTATTGTTGAAATAAACTCTGCCTGTGGTGAAGATTAAATTGTCACGTGTGTATGTGTGCACAGTGACTGAGTTAAAACCCCCACAATATATATACCTAAATGCGGTTTCAATATACTTCTAGTGCCGCAATGTATTTTCACTATATTCTACAATAACATCGCCACTAAGCCAATACAGGTCCTTTAGTTTCCCAACATCCCAATTTGACAGTAGTGGTATGATGGTGATACACCCACGTCCAAGGGGAGATTAGGGTGCTGATTCACAGCCGGACCCCAATCTCCCGTCGGCCTGTGGGCGTACTCCCATAAAGTCTCACATGAACCCAAAGATTTCCATGTCAGCATTTAGTCCTGTTGGGAGGAGGGTGCCCATTTCAAATATTCTCCTCGAATCTAGTCTGGAGATTTTATTTATATGGTTTCCCTCTCCAATGTGTAGGGACCTTTTCTATTGCTGCAAAGATGAGTCCCTTAGGGTTCTGATTATGTGCTGTCTTGAAGTGTTTTGATAATGTGTGGTTTTTGTTGCCCTTTTAATATTGTTGATGTGTTCAGCAATACGCTTTTTTAAAGGTCTTATGGTTCTACCCACATATTGTTTGTTGCACGGGCATTGAATAACATATATAACTGTCAGGGCCGGAGTAGCAGCCAGGTGTGGGACCCTTGGCAGGGACGAATAAAGTCCAGAAATAGCGTAGTACAAAAAGGATAATCCAATCGGGTAGTCAGATCCAGTTCAGGGTCGTGGCGGGCAGCAGGAATCGTAGTAGAAGGGTCAAGCAAAGTGTCGGTAGCCGGGAAGTCAGTTTAAACAACAGGTTCACAGGAGGGAGCTGGGTGTTCACCATGAGGTAGAATAACTCAGCAATGAGTCAAGGCTCTGACCAGCTTTAAATACACAGGGAACACAGGACCAGCCACTGGCTGCAGGCAACCAGGAAGCTTCCTTAGTCAGAGGCCAATCATAGGGCTGAGGGCTAGTGGTGACCGCTGAAGCCCTCCCCCAGCCTGCGTAGCACCTGTGGCTTGAAAGGGCGTGTGCACACTACGCTCGCATTTCCGTGCACGTGCGCGCGGCTTGCGTACCGCGCACACGGCGCTCGACCCGCGCGCGTGCACTGGCCACACCAGCGCCAGATGCCCTGCCAGGAGGAGGAGCTACCTGCATTCGATGCCCGCGTCTGCGAACCCGATGAAGAACGGCCCCCCTCGGTTCCTGACAGAGCCCCCCACCAAGGAGCGGCCGCCGGACGCCAACCTGAGATGGCCGATCAGGATGAGCCCGGTGGAATGCGCATCTGCATGAAGGTTACCTGCTGGCTCCCAGGAACGCTCCTCGGGGCCATACCCCTTCCAGTGGAAAAGGTATTCCAAGACTCCATGGAGCCTGCGGGAGTCCACGATTCCTTGGACTTCGTATTCTTCGTCGTTATCCACCTGAATGGGAGCAGGAGGCACCGGCACTCTGCCCGCAAGGGTGTTGGCATGGTAGGGTTTCAGTAGTGATACATGAAATACCGGATGGATGTTAAATGAGGTAGACAGGCTTAGTCTCGGCGCGATGTCGTTGACCATTGAGGAGATAGTAAATGGCCTCAAATAGTGAGGGCCCAATTTCCTTGACGGGCAGGTCAGTTTGAGATGCTGAGAGGATAACCATACCGTATCCCCGCTCTTGTACTTGGGGCTGTCGATGCGTCTCCGATCGGCCTGAGCCTTTTGCTGTTGCTGGGTAGTGGGGAGCTTCTGCACCAGGGTATGTAGCAAACACCGGAAACGACGACGGAGGCGCCGGGCCACTTCAGGTACGGGAATGTCCACCGGAAGGTCCGGAAGCGTCAACGGATGGTACCCGTGATTCGCGTAAAAGGGAGAGAGTCCCGTAGAGGCATGCTGCTGTTGGTTGTACGCATATTCTGCCAGAGGGAGAAGGTCCACCCAGTCGTGCTGCAGGTATGACAAATAGCAGCGGAGGTACTGCTCTAAGGTTTGGTTCGTCCTCTCCGTCTGGCCGTTGGACTGGGGATGATAAGCTGAGGACAGGTTGCGGGTGATGTGGAGGCAGCGGCAAAATTGGCTCCAAAACTGCGAACCTCGATCATACACAATAGAGGAGGGAGCCCATGTAGGCGAAACACGTGCTGTAGGAATAACTTTGAGGTGTGTTGGGCCGTTGGAAGGCCGGTAGTCGGTATAAAGTGGGCCATCTTGGTGCATCTATCTACTACGACCAAGATCGTAGTGTGGCCCAATGAAGGAGGTAAATCCACCACGAAGTCCATGGCGAGGTCCCTCCAGGGCACCGCTGCCACGGCTAGAGGTTGTAGCAGGCCGACTGGCCGGGTGTGGGGTCTTTTGTGCATGGCGCAGACAGTACATGAGCCCACAAAGGACCGTACGTCCGCCGCTAAGGAAGGCCACCAGAACTGTCTATGCACGCACTCTGAAAGTTTTGCGTACTCCTCGGTGACCTGCTGTTGGGTGGTCGTGATGATGCTGCAGGACCGGTACCCGATGGGAGGTAGGTACGTAGATCTTTCCCTGATGGTAACGTAAGCCATGCCTTTGTGGCAGGTGTGCCGCTCCGACGGTACAGTCATGCTGGCTTGTCGGATCTCTTCAAGTAACGAGTGTTGGGTAGCCAGGAAGTAGGTACTTGGAAGGATGGTTTCTGGAGGCGTAAGGATGGCATCAGAGTCGTAAAGACGGGTAAGGGCATCAGCCTTCCCGTTCTTTGATCCAGGACGATACGTTATCTGAAGGGTGAAACGGGAAAAGAAGAGGGCCCACCTGGCTTGCCGGGCTGTAACCTTTAGCAGTACGAAGGTATTCCAGGTTACGGTGATCGGTATACACGGTTACCGGGTGCTTGGCTCCTTCCAGCAGCTGCCGCCACTCCTCCAGCGCGCTTTTAGTGGCTAGTAGTTCCCTTTCGCCCAGATCGTAGTTGCGCTCCGCCTTGGTTAACTTGCGGGAGTAGAACGCCACTGGGTGTAGGAGTTGCTTCTCCCCTTGTCTTTGGGAGAGAACTGCCCCGACGGCTCTTTCTGATGCATCAGTCTCCAGGTAGAAAGGGAGGGCAGCGTCAGGTTGCGCCAGAACCGGAGCTTGTGTGAAGAGTTTTTGGAGGTTTCGGAAGGCCTTGTGAGTGGCAGGGGTCCATGCAAACGGAACGTTATTCCCGGTTAGGACCGTAATAGGGGCGCATATGGCCGTGAAGTTGCGGATGAAGCGACGGTAGAAATTTGCAAAACCGATGAATTGCTGGACCATTCGTCGATTCTGTGGGATAGGCCATTCCAGGATGGCCAGAACCTTCTTGGGGTCCATCTCCACCCTTCCAGGGGACAGTATGTATCCCAAGAATTCGACAGAGGGGGCCTCAAACAATCTCTTCTCCAGCTTCCCATAGAGCCCATGCGTCCGAAGGCGCTGGAGGACTACTTTCACATGTCTCTCATGCTGCTGGAGTGTGTGGGAAAGATAAGGATGTCATCCAGATACACCACCACGTATGTGTCCAGAAGATCGCGGAAGACATCATTGATGAAGCTTTGGAATGTAGCTGGGGTGTTGCAAAGCCCGAAGGGCATCACGAGATACTCATAATGGCCGATCTGGAACGAAAAGCCGTCTTCCATTCGTCACCCTCACGGATCCGCACAAGATTGTAGGCCCCCCGGAGGTCAATCTTGGAGAACACTCTGGCATCCTTCACTCGGTCCAGGAGATCAGAGATGAGAGGGAGAGGGTATTTATTCTTCCTGGTGATGTTGTTAAGGGCCCGGTAGTCCACACAGGGCCGGAGACCCCCGTCTTTCTTCTCCACAAAAAGATATCTGCACCGACTGGGGTGGTGGACGGGCGGATGAAGCCCTTCGCCAGACTCTCCTCTATATAATCCCTCAGCGCCCGGGTCTCGGGCTCAGACAAGTTGTATAACCGTCCCGTGCGGCAGCGGGGCCCTGGGGATTAGATCAATGGGGCAGTCATAGGGTCTGTGGGGAGGTAAGGTGTCTGCCCCTGCCTTCTCGAAGACATCCCCATATTCCCGTAATTGGCGGGAAATACCTGAGAAGATGAGGCCAGGGCCAGCAGAGGGCCAGGAGCAGAGGAGATGCAGTGGGAGACACAGTAGGAGGACTGAAATGTGACACGTCCCATGGCCCAGTCTATTTGGGGGTTGTGCTTTCAAAGCCATGGGATGCCCAGGATAACTGGAAACAGGGGAGAGGGTACGATGTCCCATACGATCTCTTCACGGTGGAGGCGACCAATGGAAAGGGCAAGGGGTGTGATTCCATGGAGACAGGTCCGGTCTTTAACGTACTGCCGTCCACCATGTGGAGTTGAGATGGGTGTTCCTTGGGGCGCAAGAGTAGTCCCAGCTGCGTGGCAAGTTCAAGATCGAAAAACAGCTGCTTGCGCCCGAATCGATTAAGGCCGTAAGTTCATGGCCAGTTCCGTTCAGCTGCAGGGAAACACATAGGGTTAGATGTGAAGAACCGTTGTATACAGGCATGCTCAGGAACGCAGCAGAAGTGACAGTCCTACCTGTAGGTGGTTTGATGGGGCAGTCTCTCAACATATGCCCGGGTTTGGCACAGTAGAGGCAGAGATTGAGAGTCCGCCTTCTGGACCTCTCGACCGCTGAAAGCGAACCCCTGACTACTCCGATCTGCATTGGTTCCTCTGGGGCGAGGTCCCCCGCTGTGGAGGATGGCACAAGGACTGGAAATGGAAGAGGGTCGTATCGCCATGCAGGAGGGGGCAGAGAGTGTTGCCTCTCCGTCCTCCGTTCCCGGAAACGACAGTCCAGTTGGGTAACCGTGCTCATCAGCCCTTCCAGGACCTCCGGGACCCCGATACAGGCGAGTTCGTCTTTTAACTGGTCCGACAGACCGATCCGGAACTGGTCGATAAGGGCCACTTCATTGAGTCCGGTATCTGGGGCGATCTCCCTGAACTTCGTAATTTAGTCCTCCACTGGACGCCCTCTTGCCGAAGGAACTGAGAGTGCCCCTAGAGGTGAAGGCCCGCAGGGGGTCGCCAAAGAGTGCCTGCAAGGCGGAAACAAAGGAGCCCCAAGAGGACAGCACTGGACTATCAGTTTGCTGGAGCTGATGGCCCCAGGTCTGTGGGGGTCCCGTGAGCAGAGAGATGGCTGTCCGTACCTTAACAAGGAGAACAGTAGTTCGCAGGAGATGAGAAACGAACGACATTTCTTCCTGTCTCCAGAAAAGCTGCTCCGGTAGGGCCAAGGCGGGCTCACTGTTCACCACCTCTAGTGAGGGGCGTGGAACGGGAGGAGGTGAGGGTGGTAGTGCAGTGGCCTGGGCCTGGTGCAGCTCCTGGGCACTCATCCTCCCCAATAGTTGTTCATGGCTGGTCTGCATGTCTTGAAGGGCTTGCGCCACCAGCGTCAGTTGCTCGGGCAAGGAAAGGGCACCGTCCGCAGGTCCCGTGGGTTCCATGGTCAGGCTGAGTTATTATGTCAGGGCCGGAGTAGCGGCCAGGTGTGGAACCCCTTGGCAGGGACGAATAAAGTCCAGAAATAGCGTAGTACAAAAAGGATAATCCAATCGGGTAGTCAGATCCAGTTCCGGGTCGTGGCAGGCAGCAGGAATCGTAGTAGAAGGGTCAAGCAAAGGGTCGGTAACCGGAAGTCAGTTTAAACAACAGGTTCACAGGAGGGAGCTGGGTGTTCACCATGAGGTAGAATAACTCAGCAATGAGTCAAGGCTCTGACCAGCTTTAAATACACAGGGAACCCAGGACCGCCCACTGGCTGCAGGCAACCAGGAAGCTTCCTTAGTCAGAGGCCAATCATAGGGCTGAGGGCTAGTGGTGACAGCTTAAGCCCTTCCCCAAGCCTGCGTAGCACCTGTGGCTTGGAAGGGCGTGTGCACACTACGCCGCATTTCGTGCACGTGCACGCGGCTTGCGTACCGCGCACCCGCACACGGCGCTCGACACGCGCACTGGCCACACCAGCGCCAGATGCCCTGCCAGGTGGAGGAGCTACCTGCACCCGATGCTCGCGCCTGCGAACCCAATGAGGAACGGCCCCTGGGTCCATGACAATAACACTGTTCGTGTTACAAGTCAAAAATCTTTTTTATCTCATGAATTTGTTTGTTGTGGGTTGAAATTATCTGGTCTGTTTTTTTAGTGAATGCGGTAGACCTACAACCAAAACAATTTCCGCATCGGAAAAAAAAACAGACAAACCCACCCATTTGTCCATGGTACATTGTTCTCTACTTAGCTCTTACTGGTGTTCATAACAAAGGGAGCTATTAAAAGTCCTAAATTAGGGGCTTTTGTAAAGGTGATGTGTGGCCTATCTGGCATTAGATGGCCTAGGATCTTATCCTTTAGAATAAAATGCCAGTGTTTTTAAATAATTTCCCTAATCTTTCCGTGTTGTGAACTGAAAGGTAGAACTACTCTTATGTGGTCTTCTTTATTTTCTTTTGAGGTGAACTATTATATAGGGTTGATACTTCTGAATTGGTGATATAGAGATGCACCTGTGCAGATGCCATTTATTTATAGGGAAATGTTGGGAGACTATAGGACCAGTATTGGCTTAGTGGCGATGTTATTGTAGAATATTGTGAAAATACATTGCTGCACTTGAAGCGTATTGAAACCACATCTATATATATATATATATATATATATATATATATATATATACACAACATCATGGTTGGACGTTATTGTTCTGTTTGCCAATAATGTACTGTGATGCCTTGTGTTCCCATTACCACTTAACGGAAGCAGATAACGCTGATACAGTAAAGACTACACCGATATCAAGAAATGGATCCATTTAACACTTTAAACACTGCTCAGATTAAGCCGATGCCCAGGAGGATATTTAAACTGGCAAAAGTGAGGGGGCCTCTGACCACTGAGGAAGGAGAAAGATGCGATCTCTGAAACGCGTATGGTGAGAATAAGCATCCATCCGGAAAACATTGTTACAAAGATGGAAGAATTTGAATAGACTGTTTTGGAGCGCTCCATACAGTCATGGCTGTAAATGTTGGCACCCCTGACATTTTTCAAGAAGATGAAGTATTTCTCACAGAAAAGTATTGCAGTAACACATATTTTGCTATACACATGTTTATTCCCTTTGTGTGTATTGGAACAATACCAAAAAGGAGAGGAAAAAAGCAAATTGGACATAATGTCACACCAAACTCCAAAATGGGCTGGACAAAATTATTGGCACCCTTAACTTAATATTTGGTTGCACACCCTTTGGAAAAAATAACTGAAATCAGTCGCTTCCTATAACCATCAATAAGCTTCTTGCACCTCTCACCCGCAATTTTGGACCACTCTTCCTTAGCAAACTGCTCCAGGTCTCTCTTATTGCCCTTCACCTTTTCCCAATAGTGATGTCGCGAACATAAAATTTTCCGTTCGCGAACAGCGAACGCGAACTCCTGCAAATGTTCGCGAACGGGCGAACCGGGCGAACCGCCATAGACTTCAATTGGCAGGCGAATTTTAAAACCCACAGGGACTCTTTCTGGCCACAATAGTGATGGGAAAGTTGTTTCAAGGGGTCTAACACCTGGACTGTGGCATGCCGGAGGGGGATCTATGGCAAAACTCCCATGGAAAATTATGTAGTGGACGAGAGTCGGGTTTTAATCCATAAAGGGCATAAATCAACTAACATTCCTAAATTGTTTGGAATAACATGCTTTAAAACATCCAGTGTGTGTATACGATCAGGTATGATGTTGTATCGATCAGGTAGTGTAAGGGTTACGCCCACTTTACAGACATTGACAGACCAAACTCCCCTTTTAATGCACCGCAAACAACCGCAAACAGTTCATTTGCACAACCGCAAACTCCTCATTTGCACAAGGTTGGATACCAAGCTAGCCACGTCCCGGTGATGTCATTGAAGGTTTCTTCCTCCACCCAGCCACGTACAACACCAAGGGTCCCCGAAAGGTGAATTGAATAGATTTTTCGAACGGGAGATGGTTAAAAACGCTGGCTCCCTCCCCTTTGTTTTTATCCACGGTCACTGCGTCTGCGCTGTGCAATTTACTGTCACACCCGATATGAGTGGTATTTTCTGTAGTACTATTCTCATCAGTTTAATCGCTCTAACGTCCCCAATCTGGGGGCCATTTATTGAATTGATTTTTCGAACAGGGAGATGGTTAAAAACGCTGGCTCCCTCAACTCTGTTTTAATCCACGGTGACTGCGTCTGCGCCGTGCAATTTACTGTCACACCCGATATGAGTGGTATTTTCTGTAGTACTATTCTCATCAGTTTAATCCCTCTAATGTCCCCAATCTGGGGGCCATTTATTGAATTGATTTTTCGAAAGGGGAGATGGTTAAAAACTATTCTCATCAGTTTAATCCCTGTTACATCCCATATCAGGGATTGCCTTTGTGAAAAAAATTTAGGCCGGGTACCTTCGACTGCCTTCACAGTGACAGACCAATTTCTCATACACCAAACTGAATTGATTTCAGGAACCGGGAGATGGAAAAAGCAGCTTGGTCGGTCCTCATACTCCCAAATTGGGGCACTGCGCGTGCACAGAGCAATGTGCTGTGACACCCTATATGAGTGGTGTCTTAACTACTACTATTCCTATCAGCGGCGGGCGGGTGCATGGTAACTTGAGAGCAGGTGACCGAAGCTGAGCTGGAGGAGGATGGTGCGTCAAGGTTCTTAGCGGAAGCTGTTGAAGATTGGGTGTCCTGTCTAAGCCAGTAAACTATGTCCTCAGAATTTTTCGGGTTCAGGGTACGTGGCCTCTGAACACTAGGCATTATTCCAGGGACAGTGGAAATCACAGCACCACAACCACGACGGCCCCTGCGGGTGGCCTGCCTCTGCCTGTCATTTTTTTAGATAAGTGGTACTACGCGTGCTAGTTACTGTGCCACCTGGTATCAGCGGTGGGCACTGGCAGTGGGCACACTACAGTCTGTGGAAGTGGGCCTGACACACACTGGCAGCAGGCAAGCAACTAAAATTAGACTAATGTCTAAAAATTAAATGCCTTATTTATCGGCAAGCTACTATGCCACCCGGTATCAGTGGTTGGCACTGGGCATACTACAGTCTGTGGAAGTGGGCCTGACACACACTGGCAGCAGGCAAGCAACTGAAATTAGACTAATGTGTAAAAATTAAATGCCTTATTTATCGGCAAGCTACTGTGCCACCCGGTATCAGTGGTTGGCACTGGCAGTGGGCACACTACAGTCAGTGGAAGTGGGCCTGACACACACTGGCAGCAGGCAAGCAACTGAATTTAGACTACTGTCTAAAAATTAAATGCCTTATTTATCGGCAAGCTACTGTGCCACCCGGTATCAGTGGTTGGCACTGGCAGTGGGCACACTACAGTCTGTGGAAGTGGGCCTGACACACACTGGCAGCAGGCAAGCAGCTGAAATTACACTAAAGTGTAAAAATTAAATGCCTTTTTTGATGCAAAGTCCTGTGCCAGCCGGTATGAGTGGTGGGCACTGGCAGTGGGCACACTACAGTCAGTGGAAGTCAGCCTGACACACACTGGCAAGCAACTAACTTTAGATTAAAGTGTAAAAATGAAATGCCTTTTTTGATGCAAAGTCCTGTGCCACATGGGATGACAGGGGTGGGCACTGGCAGTGGGCACACTACAGTCTGTGGAAGTCGGCCTGACACACACTGGCAGGCAACTAACCTTAGATTAAAGTGTAAAAATTAAATGCCTTTTTGATGCAAAGTCCTGTGCCAGCCGGTATGAGTGGTGGGCACTGGCAGTGGGCACACTACAGTCAGTGGAAGTCAGCCTGACACACACTGGCAGGCAACTAACCTTAGATTAAAGTGTAAAAATGAAATGCCTTTTTTATGCAAAGTCCTGTGCCACACGGGATGACAGGGGTGGGCACTGGCAGTGGGCACACTACAGTCAGTGGAAGTCGGCCTGACACACACTAGCAGCAGGCAAGCAGCTGAAATTACACTAAAGTGTAAAAATGAAATGCCTTTTTGATGCAAAGTCCTGTGCCAGCCGGTATGAGTGGTGGGCACTGGCAGTGGGCACACTACAGTCAGTGGAAGTCAGCCTGACACACACTGGCAGGCAACTAACCTTAGATTAAAGTGTAAAAATGAAATGCCTTTTTTGATGCAAAGTCCTGTGCCACACGGGATGACAGGGGTGGGCACTGGCAGTGGGCACACTACAGTCAGTGGAAGTCGGCCTGACACACACTAGCAGCAGACAAGCAGCTGAAATTACACTAAAGTGTAAAAATTAAATGCCTTTTTTGATGCAAAGTCCTGTGCCAGCCGGTATGAGTGGTGGGCACTGGCAGTGGGCACACTACAGTCAGTGGAAGTCAGCCTGACACACACTGGCAGGCAACTAACTTTAGATTAAAGTGTAAAAATGACATGCCTTTTTTGATGCAAAGTCCTGTGCCACATGGGATGACAGGGGTGGGCACTGGCATTGGGCACACTACAGTCTGTGGAAGTCGGCCTGACACTCACTGGCAGGCAACTAACCTTAGATTAAAGTGTAAAAATTAAATGCCTTTTTGATGCAAAGTCCTGTGCCAGCCGGTATGAGTGGTGGGCACTGGCAGTGGGCACACTACAGTCAGTGGAAGTCAGCCTGACACACACTGGCAGGCAACTAACCTTAGATTAAAGTGGAAAATGAAATGCCTTTTTTGATGCAAAGTCCTGTGCCACACGGGATGACAGGGGTGGGCACTGGCAGTGGGCACACTACAGTCTGTGGGCCTGCAGCTCCTCACACACACAGGCAGGCCAGGCAACTGCAATATGTATATGGAGGAAAAAAAAAGCAGACTAATGTTGCAGCCCTAAAAAGGGCTTTTTGGGGTGCTGTCAGGACGCTGTCCTTACAGCAGAGATCAGATGAGTCTTTCAGGACTGGAGTGGACACTGAATTCACTAGCCTAGCTATCGATTACCCTATTAAATCAGCAGCAGCTACACTGCCCCTCCTCTCACTAAGACTGCAGCTTCCGAATTAATTTAAAATGGATGCTGTTCAGGAGATGGGAGGGTCTGGGAGGGTATGCTGCTGATTGGCTGGAATGTGTCTGCTGACTGTGAGGTACAGGGTCAAAGTTTGCTCAAGGATGATGTATAGGGGGCGGACCGAACATCGCATGTGTTCGCTCGTTGAGGCGAACGCGAACAAGCTATGTTCGCCGGGAACTGTTCGCCGGCGGATAGTTCGGGCCATCTCTATTTCCCAACAGCAATTTTAAGATCTCTCCGCAGGTGTTCAATGGGATTTAGATCTGGACTCATTGCTGGCCACTTCAGAACTCTCCAGCGCTTTGTTGCCATCCATTTCTGGGTGCTTTTTGACATATGTTTGGGGTCATTGTCCTGCTGGAAGACCCAAGATCTCGGACACAAAGCCACCTTTCTGACACTGGGCTGTACAGTGTGACCTAAAATCCGTTGGTAATCCTCAGATTTCATGATGCCTTGCACACATTCAAGGCACCCAGTGCCAGAGGCAGCAAAACAACCCCAAAACATCAATGAACCTACACCATATTTAACTGTAGGTACTGTGTTCTTTTCTTTGTAGACCTCATTCCATTTTTGGTAAACAGTAGGATGATGTGCTTTACCAAAAAGCTCTATCTTGGTCTCATCTGTCCACAAGACGTTTTCCCAGAATGATTTTTGCTTACTCAAGTACAATTTGGCAAAATGTAGTCTTGCTTTCTTGTGTCTCTGTGTCAGCAGTGGGGTCCTCCTGGGTCTCCTGCCATGGCGTTTCATTTCATTTAAATGACGACGGATAGTTTGCGCTGACACTGATGCTCCCTGAGCTTGCAGGACAGCTTGAATATCTTTGGAACTTGTTTGGGGCTGCTTATCCACCATCCAGACTATCCTGCGTTGACACCTTTCATCAATTTTTATTTTCCGTCCACGCCTAGGGAGATTAGCTACAGTGCCATGGGTTGTAAACTTCTTGATAATGTTGCGCACTGTGGACAAAGGCAAATTTAGATCTCTGGAGATGGACTTGTAACCTTCAGATTGTTCATATTTTTCCACAATTTTGGTTCTTAAGTCCTCAGACAGTTCTCTTCTCCTCTTTCTGTTGTCCATGCTCACAGACACACAATGCAAAGACTAAGTTAACGTCTCTCCTTTTATCTGCTTTCAGGTATGATTTTTATATTGCTCACACCTGTTACTTTCCCCAGGTGAGTTTAAAGGAGCATCGCATGCTTGAAACAATCTTATTTATCCACAATTTTGAAACGGTGTCAATAATTTTGTCCAGCCCATTTTTAGAGTTTGGTGTGATATTATGTCCAATTTGCTTTTTTCCTCCCATTTTTGGTTTTGTTCCAATACACACAAAGGGAATAAACATGTGTATAGCAAAACATGTGTTACTGCAATACTTTTCTGTGAGAAATACTTCATCTTCTTGAAAAATTTCAGGGGTGCCAACATTGATGGCCATGACTGTATACAAATATAGAATTGCTGGAAAACCCATCTGAGTACAACTAGAAAAGCAGCACTCAGCCCAAATACTGCACCTGAGTCCTGATAACCTAATCAAAGCATCGCAAAATAATACACAACAGTGCAGTGTTCACTAATGTTGAGCGTGAATATTCGCAAAGCGTAATTTTAATCTCAAATATCGTGATTTCGAGATTTTGCGAATATGTCGAATACATGACCCCATATTCGCAATTACGAATATTCGCTCTTAAGATGGATAGTGAGTGATGGGGAAACTGTACTGAAAATAAAAGATTCAGACATAGTTCCCCCAACCTTAATTGCTTTCTATAACAATTTCCACTATTCCTGTCAGAGTAAAGACTTAATAGGTAAAAACTGTCCTTCGAATGTTCGTCACTTGAAATTTTGCATTAATCTATTCGTGGTTTATATTCTCTTTCCTACCAAGCGTTAACAGGTTGTGTCAGACTCCAGTACGCTGCATGTATTACAAAAATATGTATATGTCTTTTTCGCACCTTTCTATTTGCACAAATGACTCCGCAATTTGAAGCTTTCAATACATGTAAAGCTGTTTAAATGTTAATAATAATAACAAATAGATTCTATGCGCACGCAAATATAACTTGAAAAATGAATCGCCAATCATGAGACAGAATGTAAAATATCGAACATTGTGAAGTCGCAAATATATGATTAATATAATGCGAAATATTCGTGATATATCGCAAACTCGAATATGGGTCTTTGCGCTCATCCCTAGTGTTCACAAACCAGCAAGCGGGAGTGGGAGATACAAGTGCTTCTATCCACTGCACACGTGAGACGCCATGTGACCTGACGGTAGTTCACGCTAACTCCCGAAAAATATCTGTGTGATAGCACTGGACCCCGCTCTGGCAGTGGGATATATGGTGCAGATTTGTTTGGGCCTCATTCACAATAGGACAGCTGACCAATAGGACATCTAACCAACAAAAATCAAGTAATGCTGTAAGGCTGCAGTTTAACCCTGTCAAACCTTGACTAACCCGGACACTTGGCAGTAATAAGATCTATACGAGATATATGCCGAAACTACAACAATTACTATACTGCTTGGCAAATAACTGGAACACTCTGTTAAAAGTATTATAACCGCCAGTATTAAAATTATTATCAGACATATACCATTATCGCATCAGCATGAATGTTCTGGTGTAGATGTAACATACATAACGGTATACAGCGATATATGCAGTGTGTGACTTACAATTTTGGGAACTATATATGGTGAAGTTAAATTACCACAACATCAATGCAATGTTATTTTTGAGCAAACATATTTTAATTAAATATCTGGATTATTTTATTTTATTTTTCTTCAAAATTTTCGAATTTGGCTACAATAGCAACTGAAACCTATAACTAATCGGTGGCGGTATTGAAGGTACCCAGTCACTATTGGTAATCATCAGATTTGACCAGATAGTTATTGTCATATGCATAATATTGTGAGAGAATTATATGTATAGGAGCGACAATTTAAATTTTATTATATTGGAGTTGTTGGTATCTGATTATTTTATCAGATTGTTTTATCTTATCTTATTGTTTTTATTTTATTTTATTATAATAAACATTAGCACTATTATTCTAATTCCAAGTGTGGTGTGCCCATCCATACAAATGTATTATTGAATTATTTATGTTTGACAGACTGGGGGAGTCTGAAAAGATTGGTAGCACCCTTTTCACATTAGTCTGTGGGTGAGCCATCACATTTGTAATACGAAGATCATGCAACGATGCAGCATTCTACCCTCCAGCCACATCTCCTCATAGAGTTCCAGCAGATCAGGATATATAAGATACTCCAATGCTACATAGAGCTCCGCTGGAAGACCGTCACTACCCGTGGTCCTGCCAGACCTAAAAGAAACCTAGTGGCAGAGCAGCTTTTCCACCATCAGAGGGTCATCCTTGGCTGTCGCGCCTGTAATATCAAGATGATTAGTGATGCCTGACAGTAATTTATCAGCGGCTGTTGAGTCGGTGTTCTTCAGGGAGTAGAGGTCGCTGTAGAAGTCTATGACAACTCCCATAACTTCCTCCTTCCCTGATCGCATGTTGTCATCCTTATCTCGAAGTTCATTCAGCGGTGTGTGGGTGGCGTGAAGTTTCCTAAAACAGAATGGGTTACATTCCTCACCGTTCTCCAGGTTCTCCACCTTGGTGTGGAAGATACTTTGCTTGTATTCCTCCTCAAAGTGCCTTTTCAGGCTCTTCTAGGACTCCTCCAATTCTTCTCTAACGCTCCATCCGCACAGATGAAGGTCTTGCAAGAATCACAGCTGACATTGCATCTCTCTGAAGTCCCATTTCTTCTCACAGACGTGTTGTTGCTTGGCCTGAAAGAAACAACAAAACTGGACTTTAACATACTGCCACCAGTCACTAGTCCATTCAAACAAGCATTTGTCATTCTGCCAAGCTATTTAGATCTCTCTAAGCTCCCAACCACATCCTCCCAATTCAATACAGCACAGTTCAACTTCCAGGATCGTGGGCCAGGCGGGAACCTGTTGCCAAGGACACACTGGACCTGAATGACTCAGGAAATGTGATCAGAGAAAAAGCACGGGATCATAGAGTATCTACACTGACTGACTGCCTGACATTGTAAACACAAAGTCAATGCTAGAACAAAGTGAGCCATTGGGTCAGCTCCGAGTAAAATTTAAGGGCCCACAATGTCCTGCAAGGACGCTTCAATCACCATCTCAATAAGCAATTTGGAAGTGACATCTAACTTGTTTGAGCTGCACTTGTCATCCTCAATCAGGCAGTTGAAGTTCCCGGCCATCACTGTGGTCCTAGTGGTGGCGAGTAGTGTTGATCGAGCATGCTCGGACGAACACCAGTTTGGCTCAAGCATCTCAATGCTCGGCACATGGCGGTATTCGGGCCGAATACCGCATGTGCTCGAGGGCAAAAGTCCTTTTTACATGCGTCCCACAATGGCACTAAGCAGGAGGATTACCCCACCCCAGGGACAGGAAACAACGTAGAGACCAATCTTTAAATGCCTCCTCCCCTGATCCTTTTCCAATTGTTTCCTGTCCCTCTGGGATGAAGTGGAGACGGGAGCGGGGTTTCCTCCTGCTCCAAGAATTTTTTTTGCGCGGCCGTGGGGCAAGATAGAAGCCCTCTCGGCATATTTGGTGTAAGTCCTGTGGATGACAGGCAACCCCGGGCGACGCGGCTTTCCTTCCGGGCTGCAGATGGAGGAGTCGGCATTGCGAGATGCCGGGCCGACATCTCGCGAGGAAGTGGAGCTTCAAAAATGCCGACTGGTGGCAGATTCGGCCTCTGACGTGGCCACAAGCCTGGAGAAAGTGCCTCTTCTACAGCCACTATGTCTCTTAGAGCGGAACTGCCTGCAGACCCTCCAAAGGCCCTGAGCCCGGTAAGCCTCCTCCTTGGAGGAACCTTGCAATATGTATATCCCACACTGACCTGTATATTTGTCACTGGGGGCCCTGTCCTGGGTGATGGTTCTTTCAGATAGAAAAAAAAATCCTTTTTGGTTTACTTAAAGGAGTTTTTTCTTTCAATTTATAGGGGAAGCCCAAAGCTGGGAAATCTTCTATAAAGAAGAAATCTGCTATTTGCAAAAAAACATTTGGGCAGCCACTCTAAAAAAATCTTTATAACAAAAATGCACTGACAAGATAATGGAGGAAGAAACGCCTTCTCTAGTGGACAGCCTCAGGTCCATAATTAAAGAGGAAGTCTCCTCGGCCATTGAGACCCGGATAGCCTCCCTGCCACAGGCCCCTTCCACCTCAAAATCCACCCTTGGCACTCCGCTGGAATCAGATTTTGACGAAGGGAAGTGTCTTCGGATACGGACTCTGACTCATCCGATGACAATTCAGGAAGGCCCTTGTGTTCAATTGAGGACACGGACACTTTATTGAAAACAATTAGACCGGCCATGAATATTGAACAGACCAAACAACCACAGTCTATCCAGAACCATATGTTCAGGGGTTTGGCCGGTAAAAGAGGCGAGTGTTTCCGGTTCACGAAAAACATAAAAAAGTAATTGCAAGTGAGCGGAAGGACCCCGAGAAAAGATCAGGGACCTAAAAATGTTTAAACGCAAGTATCCCTTTAGTGAAGCGGATTTGGATATTGCGGCCACTTGCACCGCTAGAACCCTCTCTTTATGGTTGTCCCAGTTATAAAAACATTTACTTGAGGGGAACTCACAAGGAAGACATTCTAGTCCTGAAGCAGGCTACTAATTTTTTGTCTGACGCCTCAGCGGATCTAGTCAGACTATCTGCCAGATCAGCCGCCTTAGCTAATTCAGCCAGAAGATCAGTCTGGTTGAGATAATGGTCAGGGGATAACACTTCAAAGAATAAATTATGTAATATCCCCTTTAAAGGCGATAGACTCTTTGGCTCGGTCCTGGATGATATCCTGGACAAAGCCTCTGATAAAAAGAAGGGCTTCTCATCAGAGTCAAAATATTTCCATAACCGACGTTCCTTTCGTGCTCAGAGGAAAGGCAGACCAGACCCCAAGAAAAGAAAGGGCTCTAATACCTGGCAGTCCTCTAAAGGTTGTGGCAGAGGGTTTCTCTTTAACCCTGATATATCATTCAACAAACTGGGGAATGACACCCAAGTCCAGCGGGGGGAAGGCTTTTGCATTTTTGTGCCAGCCTGGGAAAAAATTACAAATCCCCCCCTGGGTCTTGGATCTAATCTCTACAGGGTACAAGATAGAATTCGCCTCCACGCCTCCAAAAAGGTTTCTAATAAACAAAAAGTTAAGCACACAACAACAGTTGCTTTTAGATGAACAGATCCAGACACTGCTTCCAAAACAGGCGGTAGTACCAGTACCTCCGGGGCAGGAGGGAGACGGATTCTACTCTCCGGTATTTCTAGTTGCAAAACTGAACGTCTCTTATCGAGCAATTATAAACCTGAGGGACCTCAACAAACATGTATCCTACAAAAAGTTCAAGATGGAGACCATCAAATCCTTCATCAATCTTCTCAGCCAAAACAGCTATATGGTGACCCTAGATTTAGCTGATGCTTGCTACCATATCCCGATTTACAGGGAGAACCAAAAATACTTGAGGTTCACTGTCCAGCAGAATGGTCTTCTCCATCTACAGTTCCAAGTACTTCCATTTGAGCTATTGGCTGCCCCTCGAGTGTTTGCAAAAGTAATGGCGGAAGTTTCAGCCTTTCTTCACCAGCAGCAGATACTATTTATACCCTATCTGGACGACTTCCTAAATGCAGCTCAGAGTCCGG
Organism: Bufotes viridis; assembly: GCA_033119425.1. Classification (NCBI taxonomy): domain Eukaryota; kingdom Metazoa; phylum Chordata; class Amphibia; order Anura; family Bufonidae; genus Bufotes; species Bufotes viridis. Next base: position 340,823,444 of record CM065590.1, read on the forward strand.
AAACCCTTCTCCAGAACCTTGAAAGGGTGACAGACACTCTTCAGTCCCTAGGTTGGCTATTAAACCTAGATAAATCAAACCTCATTCCCTGCCAGAAGAAGAAATTCTTAGGAGTTCTTCTAGTTTCAAGACAGATGATGTCCTTTCTTCCAGAAAGAAAATTACAGGACCTAAGAACAAGAATCCACTCCTTCTGCACTTCAAAAACAGTCTCCTTCAGATAGATCATGGCGATCTTAGGTCTGATGACATCGGCCATCCCTCTGTGAAATAGGCTCAATTCCACAGCAGACCTCTTCAGCGGTTCCTTCTGACAACCTGGAACAAGAGCCCTCTATCTTTAGACAGAAGTGTGTCACTGCCAGTCTAGTTAAAAGCATCACTCGCTTGGTGGCTAACAAAAGATCACTTGACGAAGGGGTTCACTGGAGACGGATAAACCCGATTGTGATTACCACCGACGCAAGCAGCCTAGGTTGGGGGCCTACTGCCGAGACCAGGTGGCTCAGGGTCTCTGGAAACAATCAGAATTTCACCTCTCGTCAAACATTAAAGAACTTCGGGCAATCTGGTTGGCACTAAAAGCCTTCAGTTCAATCATTCGCCAGAGAGATGTCAAAATATTGTCGGACAACAGGACTGCTGTGGCCTACGTAAACAAGCAGGGGGGCCCAAGAAGCAGGGACCTGAACCACACAGCCTACCTTCTATTCTCATGGGCTCAACACCAGCTAAGTTTAATATCTGCGGTACACTTCAAAGGGAAAGTAAACTAACTAGCGGACTTCCTCAGCACACAACCCCTAAAGTCAGGAGAATGGTCCCTGAAAAAGAGAAACTTTTGTCTCCTGTGCAAAAAGTGGTGCACTCCTATATTGGATCTTTTTGCCTCCAGGACCAACAGGCAGGTGGATCGCTTCTTCTTCCTCTCCCTTTGGGACAACCCACTCGAGGTGGACGCGTCTTCAGCACCCTGGCCGGAAGGCCTCTTTTACACTTCCCCACCTATATTTCTGATCCCCAGAACCCTGGACAAAATTATTCAGGAGAAACAAGAAGTGATCTTGGTAGCCCCGTTCTGGCCCAGAAGGACGTTGTTTCCCCTTCTGTTATCCCTTGCCAAAGGAAACTTCTGGAGACTTCCACAGATCCCGGACCTCCTCTGTCAGGGTCCTGTTCTTTATCCGGAAGCCCGACATCTGAACCTGACGGCCTGGAAGCTGAGCGCTCCCTTCTGAGAGAAAAGGGGCTATTAGAAGCGGTAATTAACACCCTTCTTTCTAGCCGAAAACCAATCACTTCTAAGATATACCTTAGAGTGTGGAAAGCCTTTTTATGGTTTTCAGGGCAGGATTGGGATTCTTCTGGAAAACCAGAAGTCAAAACTATTTTAGAGTTTCTCCAGAGGGGTCTTGATGGTGGTCTAAGAGTAATTTCCTTAAAAGTGCAGGTCGCGGCCCTTAGTGCCTTTTTGGAATCCAAACTGGCAGAGGCTCCGCTCATTAAGCAATTCATTAGGGGGGCTAACAGACTCAAACCTAGAATTTGTTCCTTTGTCCCCCTTGGGACCTTAATTTAGTGCTCTCTGTGAAAACTGCCTTTTTATCACCATTACTTCAGCTAGGAGAATAGGTGAAATCTAAGCCCTGTCCTGCCGTCCACCATACCTGACAGTTTTAGAAGACAGAATAATTCTGAAACAACTTAAAACCAATTCTGAACCTTCTTTTCTACCGAAACTGTTCTCAAAATGTCATTGTGACCAACAAATATCTTTACCAATTTTCTGCCCACAGGCCAAAACGGAAAAAGAACTGAAGTTTCATAACTTGGAAGTTAGAAGATGTGTCCTGACCTACTTGGAAGCAACAACCATCTGCTAGTCCAGTTTGCAGGGAAGAATAAGGGCCAGGGAGCCTCGAAATTGACTATATCCAGATGGATAAAGTCGACAATTTTAAGAGCTTATGCGGAAAAAATATTTCCCCGCCTTCTTAGTTGAAGGCTCATTCAACCAGAGCCATCTCAGCATCATGGGCGGAAAGTGCTTCAGCATCCCTGAGTCAAATATGTCAGGCTGCAACCTGGTCCTGTCCAAACGCGTTCTTCAAGCATTACAGGCTAGATATCACCTCCAATAGAGATCTCTCTTTTGGCCGTAAAGTCCTGTCAGCCGTAGTCCCACCCTGAAATAGAAGGGTTTCTGATAATCCTCCTGCTTAGTGCCATTGTGGGGTGCATGGAAAAGATGATAATTACTTACCGGTAACTGGATTTTCCATGTAACACCACAACGGCACTGGTATTTCCCACCCTTTCATGTTTATTATGTTTTTGATTATTGTCTCAATGTAACCTTTATGTGCTGTTGATTAATAAAATATTACGTTTAGCATTATCTTGAGTCCTCGGATACTTACTGGAGAAGGATCAGGGGAGAAGGCATTTAAAGATCGGTCTCCACGTTGTTTCCTGTTCCTGGGGGCGGAGTAATTCTCCTGCTTAGTGCCATTGTGGTGCTACATGGAAAATCCAATTACCAGTAAGTAATTACCATCTTTAAGGATTATTGTGTGTGGCAGCAATATCTATTTTCTATTTTTAGAAAATAGATATTGCTATTCTTTTTTAGAAAATAGAAAATTTTTAGAAAATAGATATTGCGCTAAATAGCGTGCAATAGTTTGGCCGCTGCAGACAGCGACATTAGTGCGCCACATCTCCAGTGTAAAGTGTGAGCATCCAAAAAATATATTTGACATCCATTGTACTTTTTCCATAGTCGGTGTCTGCTGCGGACAGTGACTTTACCAGAATCACATCTGCAGTGTAACGTGTGCGCTGAAAAAATTTAGCTGTGACATACAGTGTACATTTTCAATAGACGATGGCCTCTTCGGCCGGAGCACCCGAGCACTTTGGTTCTCGATCAACACTAGTGGCGAACTTTGGTTGCAGTATGTGGAACCCGAACATACTAATACCCAGAATGATGTTACCTCAGTTCATTCAATTATAACCTCTAGTGATGAGCAGCAGGGGCAATATTCAAATTAGCGATATTTTGGCGAATATTCGCCATATATTCGCGACTTCGCGAATGTATGATCTTCAGGCATTATTTTCTTGATTGCGAAAATTCGCATTAAAATTAGCATAGACTGATATTTTGAAAAAATATTCGTGATCAACACTAACTTTCCCTCAAACTTCCATCTTATACCATTTTTACTCATTGACCAACATGTGAAGGGTATCTAATTGGCTAATTTCAAACCTAAACATACGTCTATTGGTCTTTTTAAAACATAACTGATATTTTAATTGGTTGATTGTCTAATACTATTCAGTGGTGGCAGGGCACCTCTGTGTAGGTCTCGGTCACATACAATAGTCACTGGAGATGAGCGAATCGAAGTTGACGAAGTGGAATTCGATCCAAGTTTCAGGAAAAATTTGATTAACACCAAATCCGAATTTCCTCACGCTTCGTGGTAACGAATCACATTTTTTCCTAAAATTGCTGCTGCACGTGTGATGACATGGAGAAAAGAACTCTGGTAAGGCAGGATCACCCATAATGACATGCATGCAGACAATCAGCAGCCAGCCAGCCGGTGATGTCACAGCCCTATAAATAGCCTCAGCCATCTTGGATTCTGCCATTTTTAAGTGTACTTAGGGCAGGGAGAAACGTCAGCAGTCGCTAAGGACAGTGCTAGAAAAACTTAATTGTGCTAAAAAAAAAATAATTTACAAGTTCAGGGAAAGATTATTCAAGGTGTAGGGAAAGAATAGGGAGGAATCATTCCACAGCATTTATGTAGAACACGGTTAAGTAGGGGAGGTTAATATGAACAATCCCATTACACCTTGCTGCACAGACTGGGGACCCAAACTTCTATTATACAGCTCTGTAATTCCAGCAAACCATTCTTGTTATTGGGGTGCAAGTACTGTTTGATACAGCCATTAATAGGGTTTATTACAAGGAAATATTTCTATGTCTTATTTGCCCTTGTGCGGTTATATGTTCTAAACCATTTTTTGCCTTGTATAAGTGGGAAAAAAGGGCTTATTAGTAGAGAAGAGCAAATTGAAGCTGACAAAGTCGAATTGGTTCCAAATTCCAGGAAACATTTGATTCTGAACTAATGCAAATTTCCTTGCGCTTCGTGGTAACAAATCAAATTTTTTCCTAACATGGCGGCTAAAATGGTGGCTGCACATGTGAGGACATGGGGCAAGGAACGCTGGGAAGGCGGGATGACCATAATGCCATGCATGCAGCCAGTCAGCAGCCAGCCAGCCTGGTGATGTCATAGGCCGTATAAATATGACTGCCATCTTAGAGTCTGCTATTGACCAGTGTACTTTGTTCAGGGACAGACATGTATGAAGATGCTAGGGAGAGTCAGTGAAAGAACAACTAATTGTTTAAAAAAAAAAGCAAAGCACAAAAGCATGTTCCGTTACAAATACGTCTCACAATAGACATATATAATCCAGAAATTTTAGTACATGTCATGTTTATATCTTTTGTTTATTCTCAATAAATTTGAATGTGATTTAAAAAAAAAAAAAAAAAAGCAAAGAAGCAATTCACTAGTGCAGGGAAAGGATAGTAAGATGAATCATTTCACAGGCAGGGAGAGATGGGGAGAATAATAGGAAAAACGTAATTGCATAGGGAAACATTACTTGGGGATCCAGATAGTCTCATAATACAGATCTGTCGTTCCAGCAATTAGTTACTGGGGTGCAAGTGCTATGTTGAAAAGCCGGTAGTGGCTTATATCTGTGGAAAAAAGGAAATATATACTCTGATTCCATGAAGCTATATATGGTGAAAGTGTTTAGTGCCCTATTATAGTAAAATACCAGAAAAATAGTTCACATTTGGTGTCATTATTGCTAAAAGTGTTTATTGCCAGTTCAGTAAAACCCGAAACCCGTGAAAAATATACCCTGTTCACTTTTGGGTGTTATTTGCGCTAAAAGCATGTATTCCCAGTTCACTACAGCCCATGAAAAATATGCCCTGTTTACATTTGTATGTTATTTGCGCTAAAAGCGTATATTGCCAGTTCAGTACAACCCGTGAAAAATATACCCTGTTCACATTTGGGTGTTATTTGCGCTATAAGCATTTTTATCATATTTCTAGAGAAAAATACACACCATTGACATTTGTTATTTGCGCTAAAAGCATATATTTCCAGTTCAGTACCACCTGTGAAAAATATACCCTGTTCACTTTTGGGTGTTATTTGCGCTAAAAGCTTGTATTGCCAGTTCAGTACAACCCATGAAAAATATGCCCTGTTCACATTTGGGTGTTATTGGCACTAAAAGCGTATATTGCCAGTTCAGTACAACCCGTGAAAGATATACCCTGTTCACATTTGGGTGTCATTTGCGCCATAAGTGTTTTTGTCATATTTCTAGAGAAAGAGATTAAAAATACACACTGTTGACATTTGTTGTTATTTGAACTAAAAGCATATATTGCCAGTTCAGTACAACCCGTGAAAAATATACCCTGTTCACAATTTGGTTTTATTTGCGCTAAAAGCATTTATTGCCATATTTAAGAAACAAAAGAGAAAAATATACGCAGTTAACTTTTTCTGTTCTTTACACTAAAATCATTCAGTGGAATACGAGCAATATATATGCAGGTCACGTTTGTTTTTATTTCCGCAATAATTATTTAGTGGCCCATTTCAGTCCAAAACGGGAAATATATAGACAGTTTATGTTTACTTGTATTTGTGATAAAAGCGGTTAGTGTCCTATTTCTGTCCAAAAAGAGAAATATATTCTGGGCTTTTAGGGTTGTTTTAATTTGCTTTTAATCATTTTAGTTCAACTAAAAGTATTTCAGACAGAGAAGTGCCATGTCATGCACAGAAGAGTGGCAGAGGCATAAATGTTTTTGGTTGCAGCAGATTAAGGGGCCTGGCAGCAGGAGTCGGAGCAAGAGGCCTGAGCTCCCGGTGTCATCTACTGGTCGAGTCTTGACCAGCAACCTAGCGGTTATTAATTGGTTAACTCTGTCATCCAATTCATCCCAAGTGACATTGTACACCCCCAACCAACAGTCGGTGTGTTCGTCAGACATAACCATTAGTTGGCATGGCCTGGGAGCAGGCCCTGCGTCCTCACCTGTCCTCAAACTGCCTCTGTCCTTTGCTGTTTCCTCCTTGACCTGCAGCAGAAGAACAGGATCCCCCAACATATGCTGATATGCGATGATTCCACCCGTTGGAATTCACCCTCCATATGTTAGATCGACTGTACGAACAGAGAAAGGCCATCAACGATTTCTTGATGATCCAAGCAGATATGAGTACTCCCCTGTGTAACTTTGATGTCAGCCAGTGCCACCTTATGCATGGCCCTTGCCGTTTGCTCAGGCCCTTTGAGAAGGCCACGTTATTTGACAGTCGCCAGGACTCCGGCATGAACGCTGTCATTCCACTGTTTCATGTCCTGGAATGGATGATGGTGAATATGGCTTGTCAGGGGACTGGAGACGTAGCGCCTAGATCTCACGGCCACATGAGCCCTGTGGGGGCTGAACTGGAAGAGGAGGAGGACATTGGAGCACAGGCAATATCTATCGAGATGAGTGGTTTTTCTACTGTGGTGACCGGAGAGATGGAGCAGGAGCAGTGGGAGGAGCAAGAGGAAGATGAGGAAGACGAGGCAGAGGACCCAGACACACCGTGGCAGAATGCAGTGGAGATGGAGGCAGGGAATCCCTCAGAGTCACTTGCACAAATGGCCCACTGCATGCTCACTTGTTTGCATAGTGAAAGCAGAATTTTCACCATTTGGGAGAGGGATGACCTGACTCTCCACCATGTTGGACCCTCACTACCGGTCCAAAATGGTGGCCTTTTTTACACCCACTAAGAGGGAAAACTGAAGTACTACAGAGACATCCTATCTGCGCCATCGCCCATCCTCTCACAGGTCTAACTGGGGGGCCCCTCTGCACTCACATTCCACTGCCATAGCTGCTGGGGAGGGGTGGCAGGAACAGTACCAGCTCCATCAGCAGCAGCCTGAGTCTAGAGTCCATGAAAAGCAGCTTTCTTCACCCGCATAGTGAAAAATTTACTCACCAGCAGCAGTAGGTAGACCTGGAGCAGGACCTGAACCATCAGTTGGTGGCATACTTGGACAGCACCCTGCCAGCCATCATAGAAGATCCGCTGGACTACTGGGCAGCCAAATTGGATTTGTGGCTGCAACTGGCATAGTTTGCCCTGAAAAAGCTGTCCTGCCCGGCCAGTAGTGTGGCATCAGAGCGGGTGCTTAGTACGGCAGGGTCCGTAGTTACGCCAAGAAGAATTTGGATGTCCCACTAAAATGTGGAGAGACTTACTTTTGTCAAGATTAATCAGGCATGGATCAGCCAGGATTTTAACCCACCGATGCCTGATGCATCAGATTAGATCATCCATCTCCCCGCTGTGTCACCAAGCCACTCTGTGGCCTTCTGATGCTGCCATCTCCACACTATGTCACTGTGCCACTCTGTGGTATCATGCTGCTGTTGCTGCCATCTCCAAACTATGTCACCTTGCCACTCTGTGGTATCATGCTGCTGCTGTTGCTGTCATCTCCACGCTATGTCACTGTGTGTCACGAGGGTGTCGGGAGCCACGTCTGACTCCATTATACCCGGGGTCAGGAAGTCGCAGCGGGTGGCTGCGCGCTCTATGTCTAAAGATCATGCTGCTACTTAATGGTAGCTTTCTGTGTTTGCCATGCAAACCTTTTTGTCTCACTCAGGGATTGGTAGCTTCTTCTCCCCAGCTGTTTCTTGTCCGTCACTCCCAACCTCCTTATATTCCCCCTTCCCACTTCTCTGGTTGCCAGATATAGAGCTTCCTGCCTGGACTTCTATACTGACCCACTGGAGCTGTGTAGCTGTTGTTCCTGGTTGCCGTACCAGAGCGTTACCCTCTGGATCCCTGTTGGGCTTTTGTTGTCCGCTGTTGTCGCCCACCTGGGCTTATATGTTATGTCTGTATTGTCTGTCCTCTCCCTGGTGTTTTCCTTTAGTGTTAGTGGTGAGGACTAGTGCTCCCACCGCCCTATTCAGTACTTGGGGCTCAGCTTAAGGAAAGCCAGGGTTTAGGCACGTGATCAGCGTACGGGCGAAGAACCCGTCTAGGGACGTCAGGGCAGTCAGGTGCCAGTTTCAAGGTGAGTTAGGGGTCACCACTTTTCCCTCTCCCTTGGACAGGGCTTCCCCTTTTCTCTCCCTTCGCATCACACGTCTGTGATCGATACGCCGATCGTGATAGTCACTCGCATGACCTTGTTTCCATGTGGGGTCTAGGACCTCATCGTCCTCCACATCATCTTCCACCCAGTCTTCCCCCCTGCTCTCCTTGTCAGTTTGCACTCTGCAGAAAGCCGCAGCAGTTGGCACCTGTGTTTTTGTCATCATCAGGTGGTCTTCCCATGTCCTCATCCTTAAGAATAAGTGGTTGGGCATCAGTGCACTCAATCTCTTCCACTTCTGGGGCAGGGCTAGGTGGATGGCCATGGGAAACCCTGCCAGCAGACACATTAAAAAGTATAAGAGACTTCTGCATAACTTCGGGTTCAGACTGCTTGGCTGATTTGCAAGGGGTTGAGGTGCTAGATAGATGCCCATGGCCTGCAGGTGCCAACTCTGATCTTTCAGCAGTGGACCAGGTGGGAGACAATGTGAAGGTACTGGAGGCACTGTCAGCCACCCAATCTACTAGCGACTGTACTTGTTCTGGCCTCACCATTCGTAGAGCGGCATTCGTGCCTACTAAATAACGTTGAAGGCTCTGTCTACACGCACCTGAGGAAGGTGTTTCATTTGGCCGTGTAGTTGGCACAGATCGACCACATACTCTCCCTGCAAAAGGAGCTCCACCAACACCAGCTGCACCACGACCAGAGCCACATAACTTATTTGACGTTCTCCTCATTATTTGTGTTCACCCACCAAACTAACAGATGGTTTATCTCAGGTGACAATTTAACTGCAAATAGTCAGCAATTAAGTTCACTAACAGTAAGGCAGTGCCCGTGTCATAAATAGAATACATTTCTTTACGTCACACAACCGTGTAACAGAGCAATTCAATACAATGACTTCACTATCACAAAAAATGTGAATTTTCCAACCAACTATGTAACATCCGAAGTTAACGGTTTATTTTGACTGTCATAAATGCAGCGTAGCATCCAAATATGCTATCTAGCTCAAAAACTATATTTTTTTCAAACAACAATAAAAATGCAGTTTGTTACGGTTTTATTGGAATATCAGAAATGCAGCGTAGGATCCTAGTGTGCAATCTAGCACAAAAACGGTGTTTTTGCAAACAACAATAAAAATTCAGTATGTTACGGTTTTATTGGAATTGCAGAGTAGGATCCAAATGTGTTATCTAGCACAAAAACTGTGTTTTCTATAGCAGCAATGTAACTGCAGTATGTAACGGTTTAATTGGACTGTCAGAAATGCAGCATAGCCCGTAAATTTACTATCTAGCAAAAAAAGTGTGCTTTTTATAGCAGCAAGGTAACTGCAGTATTTAACGGTTTTATTGGACTGTCAGATATGCAGTGCCTGTGGCAGACAGATAAAAAAAAATCACTTTAGGTAATAAAAATATGTGACAGACTAATATATCATTGAATAATTTTCACTGCCAGGTATGCACTGCAGACCGCAGGGGTACTTGACCGGCCAAAAAAGGAATCAGACAGTGCAGTGGGGTGTAATAGGATTGTTCCTATTACTCAGGCTGTAAACTCCCGTACTGAACCCTGTTCTGCTACAATATTGTGTAATAATTTATCCCTATCCTTTCCCTACACTTCTAATGCTCTTTCCCTGAATTCTATTGAGCAAAATATACGTTTTCAAGTCTTTCCTAGCACTATCCTTAGTGCCTGCTAACATTTCTCCCTGCACTAAGTACACTGGAAAATGACTGAATCCAAGATGGCTGAGGCTATTTATATGGCTGTGACATCACAGGGCTGGCTGGCTGCTGATTGGCTGCATGCATGGCATTGTGGGTGATCCCTCGTTCCCAAAGTTCTCCATGTCCTAACACGTGAAGCATCCATTGTAGGGAAAAATGTGATTTGTTACCATGAAGCATGAGGAAATTCGGATTCGGTACGAATCAAATTTTTCCTGAAATTCTGATCAAATTCCACTTTGTCAACTTCGATTCGCTCATCTCTAGTTGTAATCATGGAAATTAGCAGTGTATAATGCGATGAAAAAATTAATCAAACCAGCAAAGGAAGCAATATGGACAATCACAGTACATTAGTAAGTGAAATTTAATTTTCTCTATACCTTTAAGGCCTCTTGCACACAACAGTATTTTGCAGACCGTATACTGGCATTTTTTTCAGTTCAGTATACTGAACCATTCACTTCAATGGGTCTGCAAAAAATACTGAAGTGTCTCCGTATGGCTTCCGTTTTAGTTTTTTCCGTTTCGTTTAAAATAGAACATGTCCTATTCTTGTCCGCAAATCACGTTCAGTGGCTCCATTCAAGTCAATGGGTCTGTAAAAAAAACGTAAAGCGTACGGAAAGGTATCCATATGTCTTCCGTATCCGTTCCGTTTTTGCTGAACAATCTATTGAAAATTTTAGGACAAGCCCAATTTTTATTATGGAATACTGTATACTGTATATGCCATACGGAAAAACGGAACGGAACAACAGAACCAAAATGGAAACACAATGGAAGCAAACCAAACGGAAAAACAGATCCGTTATAAATGGACCGCAAAAAACTGAAAATTCCATACGGTCATGTGCAAGAGGCCTAAGGTAGCTGTTTCCATATTGGGGTGGTGTAATGTTGCATACTTTTTCATCTGGTGAAAGAGGACTGTAGCTCTTAGCTACGATAATGCTTAGGTAGTGAGGTGCCCTCCCAGTGAATATTCCCAATATTCAACCAATAATTTACAAGCTAAACTGAATCTTTTTACACAAAACCATTAGTGTTAAGCGCAAATATTACTATTGCGAATATTAATCGCGAATATCAGCGCATTGCGAATATTTAAAATATAGCGCTATATATTCGAAAAATTGAATATTCGCTTTTTTTTTCACACAATATCCCTCCCTATAATAGCAAGATATACACACCTGTTCTGTATTTTTGACCCGCTCCTGGTTTTGGCTCACAAAAACTGATGGAAATAACTGAGCAAATAACTGAAGTGTGAACTCAGCCTAAGGCCTCATGCACACGAACAAATTTGGGTCCGCGTCCGAACCGCATATTTTGCGGCTCGGGCGCGAACCTATTCACTTCAATGGGGCCGCAAAAGATGCAGACAGCACTCCGTGTGCTGTACGCGTCCTTTGCTCTGTTCTGTGGCCCCGCAAAAAAAATATAGCTTGTCCTATTCTTGTCCGTTTTGCGGACAACAATGGGCATTTCTACAATGGGCCGCGCTCCGTTCCGGAAATTGCGGAACAGAACGCGGAACAGCTTCCGTGTTTTGCCGATCTGCGGATTGCGGAACGGAAAACACCTACGGTCGTGTGCATAAAGCCTAAGCAGTGGAAAACTTTAGACATGCAAGATTACATTAGATTTTCAGCTTTGAGCAACCTCTTAAAGCCTGTATATATGGCATTAGCCTGTATATATGGCATTTCATACAGCCAAGCAGAGTTCTAGTCTATAGTGATAAGGAGAAGTAATTAATTTAGAAACAGTTCTGTCTACAGATTTTGGTTTCTGATTCTGTGGTCTTTGGTTGTTTTCAGTTATGTTTCAATGATATATATCTACCTACATATTTAAGGTATGTATCCACCAAGATAGACATATGTAGAAAATGTGTCTTGGTATATATTTTGTAGGTTTACATTCTAAATTAGTCTCATTTCGGTTTATTTTAATATTTTTTCTCTTACATAGCATAGGAATATGCTAAGGAATGCTTTGAAGAGATCGAGAAAAAAAAATAACAAATTGAAAGTCTTAGCAAAAGATCTAAAAGTTCGAAAAATACATTGTGAACATTGTGTTCAAATATTGTTTTGGCAGCTAAGCTTTGTAAGAGCTGTAATCCGCACGGGCCTCCTTCTGGCTATTCTGCCAGCCGTAATTTAAAGATTTCAAGCCAAAATAAAATAAGTAGTAAAAAGACCAACTTTGCTACAGAAGGTTGCTATCTGAAATAATGAAATGTTGCCACAACTTATTTATACATAATCATCTGTATAAATATTCTGCACACATTCTAAATAAAAAGCCAAGAATTCTATATGAAGTAGAAACAATGTTCATCTTTCATATCAGTACACAGTCAATTGCTAGGGTTTTAAAATTTTCATGTCGGAAAAACATAAAGGTATTTGTGCATTAGTTGCCTAGTAACAAGAGTATTACGAGTCAGTGAACTTGGGAAATGCAACATTTAATGACTTACAGTAGAAGAATTATAGTAAAAACATTGTATAGTAGTTATTTTTATTAGTTGAAACTGTTTATTAACCACATCAGCCCCCCTAGCTTAAACCCCCTTAATGACCAGGCCGCTTTTTACAATTCTGCACTACACTACTTTCACCGTTTATTGCTCCGTCATACAACTTACCACCCAAATGAATTTTACCTCCTTTTCTTCTCACTAATAGAGCTTTCATTAGGTGGTATTTCATTGCTGATGACACTTTTACTTTTTTTTGCTATTAATCAAAAATGACAGAATTTTTTGCAAAAAAATTACTTTTTTCACTTTCTGTTGTAAAATTAAAAAAAAAAAACTACATTTCTATATAAGTTTTTCTATAAATAATACATTTATAGAAAAACTTATATAGAAATGTAGTTTTTTTTTTTTCTACATGTCTTTGATAAAAAAAAAAAAAATCCAATAAGTGTATATTTATTGGTTTGGGTAAAAGTTATAGCGTTTACAAACTATGGTGCAAAAAAGTGAATTTCGGCATTTTGAAGCAGCTCTGACTTTCTGAGCACCTGTCATGTTTCTTCAGGTGCTAAAATGTCAGGATAGTATAAATACCCCCCAAATGACACCATTTTAGAAAGAAGACACCCCAAAGTATTCACGGAGGGGCATGGTGAGTTCATGTATCATTTCATTTTTTTTCACAAGTTAGCGGAAAATGACACTTTGAGGAAAAAAAAGAATAATAATAAAGTTTCCATTTCTGCTAACTTCTGGCAAAAAAAAAATATATAATCTCCCACAGACTCTTCTTATGAAAGAGCAAACTTTGACCCTGTACCTTACAGTCAGCAGACACATTCCAGCCAATCAGCCTACCCTCCCTCCCAGACCCTCCCACCTACTATCAAAAAGCAAGGACGGCATCCATCTTACATTCATTCTGAAATAGTTAATAAAAGAAAAAGTACCAGACACGCTCAGGGCAGTCCTCTTCCTTGCTGCTGCAGGTTCCTGTATGTGTTGTGGGAAGCAGTTAACACTTTTACAGTCTGAGTCAAAAAGTTTGGAACCGCGCTGCTTTCAATGGGGGAGTTCCAAGGATTCACAGGGCCACAGCTTCCGGAATGAAGGGAAAAAACAGCACCCACACCGAACGGATCAAATCCACAGTGTTGAAGTAGCTGCAATAATTAAACACACATAGTGCAATACGATTTTTAAAAGAAGCTAGTCGCTATTTATTGCACTTACAAGATGGATGGTCGAAACAAATTCATAACAAATCCTTGTGCAGGGATCACATCAACGCCCGACCCGGGTTTCGCTCCTTCCAAGCTTCGTCAGGCCCTGTGAATCCTTGGAACTCCCCCATTGAAAGCAGCGCGGTTCCAAACTTTTTGACTCTTACATTCATTCTGAAGCTGCAGTGTTAGTAGTTGTAATTGCAATACGATTAATATAACCTGTATTATTCGCATTGCGATTACAACTTAGATCTGAGTTCCTAATGGTTGTATTGCTAGAATATAACGCAGATTGAGAATATAGCGCTATATTCTCAATCTTCGTTATATTCTAGCAATACAACCATTAGGAACCCAGCTCTAAGTTGAATTTGCAATACGATTAATACAGGTTATATTAATCGCATTGCGAATTCAACTTACCACACTCTGCGTCAACTACGTAATTTCCCATGGGAGTTTTGCCATGGATCCCCCTCCGGCATGCCACAGTCCAGGTGTTAGTCCCCTTAAAAACTTTTCCATCACTGTTGTGGCCAGAAAGAGTCCCTTTGGGTTTTAAAATTTGCCTGTCTATTGAAGTCTATGGTGGTTCGCCCTGTTCGCCCGTTTGCGAACATTTGCATAAATTCGCGCTCGCCGTTCGTGAAAGGAAAATTTTATGTTCGCGACATCTCTAATGCACACAACTGTTGTCTTTTGCTCCCCATTGAAGTGAATGGATCCGCACCCGAGCCGCAAAATATGCGGCTTGGATGCGGAACCAAACAACATTCATGTGCATGAGGCCTTGAGGGAGGGGATAGCTCACAAACACAGTCACTGATGAGAAGTTTACATTAACTACAGATTACATTGTATAAAGATAGAGTTGTGCGAACACCTGGAACTCCGGGTTCACCAGGTTCGGCCGAACTTCGTCGCAAAGTTCGAGTTCGGGACCCAAACTTGACTCCGAACCCAAACTCCATTGAAGTTAATGGGGACCCGAACTTTGGGGCACTAAAATGGCTCTAAAAAAGTCCTGGAAAGGGCTATAGGACTGGGAAATAAAGAAAAATTGGGGTAAGGGTAGGACAAGTGCCCTGCAAACAAATTTGGATAGGGAAATAACTTAAAATAACATAAAATACATAAAAATTAAAAATAAACGTTCTAAACCTGGGCACAAGTGAGTGACAGTGGCACCTGCCACCCCGAAAACAGAGGATGTGGCAGCAACGCCACCACATCTTTCACCGTCACCAAGCATCTCCACACTATCCTATGGAAGCGTTTAGCTGTCTATCTCCAAATTAGAAAGAGAAATAGAAAGAGGAAGTACCCCCCCCCCCCCTACCCTCCCGCGATCCCTGGCCCTGAATGCCAGGATTTCTAAATTCCTGTTCCTTTGAAATGCTGTCATTCTGTCTGGTGGAGATGGATGAAGACTTTTAAAAAACGTATCGAGGTGGCTGTCCCACAGTACGTGATTCCTAGCCACCACTACTTTTCCAGGCGAGTTATCCCTTCCCTGCACAACAAAGTGGCGGACAAAATCAGGTGTGCACTGTGCAATGCCATCTGTGGCAAGGTCCACACAATCACCAATACGTAAACCGGTAAGCACGGGCAGGGAAGTTAAATCTCCCAACAGCACACTAGGTGAATGTAGTAGCGGCTGGGCCAGAGGCGGATAGCAGTTTGGCGCATGTCCTCCCGCCCCCGAGAATTGCAGGGCATTTCTCTTTGCCTCTTGTTGCCTCCTACTCTGCCTTCTCCTTCTCTACCACCTCCTCATCTGCTCAGCATAACACCTTCATCATCAACATCAGCACAGCCAGGGGGAAACGACAGCAGGCTGTTCTGAAACCCATCTGTGTGGGGGACAAACCCCACACAGTGCAGGAGTTGTGGACGGGAATGGAACAACAGACCGATGAGTGGTTTGTGCCACAGAGCCTCAAGCCCGGCCTGGTGGTGTGTGATAATGGGTGAAATCTCGTAGCAGCTCTGGGCCTAGCCGGTTTGACACACATCCCTTGCATGGTGCATGTGCTGAATTTGGTGGTGCAGAAATTCCTTAACACCTGACAGTGAAAATCAATTCTGTTAATTCAGCTCTTAGAATCTGGTGGGACAAATTTACTTTTATTGGTGCTCAAGGACCCCTGCGGCCTGAGCTGCAGATGTGACAGGCAAATAATTTTATTAAATTTGTCGGAGAGATTGTTGGGTAACATTTCCATGGTTATCAGGACTTTTTATTATAAATCGTAACAAAAACGATACAAGGAACATTTCAAAAAGAGAAAAATAACTGATTTTCCATCAGATTATACACTACTTGTTTCCATGGTTACAACTACCATGCAATGCAATCCAGCAGTGATAACCATACTTGCACATTATAGGATAAAGTATCGGCCTTCCTAGTAGCCAGGACCATGGGAGGGCACATAGACTAATGCCTTTCCCTATAGTGTGCAAGCAATGCCACTGCTGCTGGATTACAGGGTGGTTTTAACCATGGAAACGAGCAGTGTGTGATGTGATGGAAAATTGAATCCAGCCAGCAAAGGAAGCAATATAGATAATAAGTACATTAGTAAGTGTCTTGAATTAACTTTGCTGAAGTGAGACAACTCCTTTAACCACCTCAGCCCCCCTAGCTTAAACACCCTTAATGACCAGGCCACTTTTTACAATTCTGCACTACACTACTTTCACAGTTTATTGCTCCGTCAAACAACTTACCACCCAAATGAATTTTACCTCCTTTTCTTCTCACTAATAGAGTTTTCATTTGGTGGTATTTCATTGTTGCTGACATTTTTCCTTTTTTTGCTATTAATAAAAATTTAACGACATTTTTGCAAAAAAATTACATTTTTCGCTTTCTGTTGTAAAATTTAAAAAAAACTACATTTCTATATAAATTTTTCTATAAATTTATTGTTCTACATGTCTTTGATAAAAAAAAAATGCAATAAGTGTATATTTATTGGTTTGGTAAAGTTATAGTATTTACAAACTATGGTGCAAAAAAGTGAATTTCCGCATTTTGAAGCAGCTCTGACTTTCTGAGCACCTGTCATGTTTTTTCAGGTGCTAGAATGTCAGGATAGTATAAATACCCCCCAAATCACACCATTTTAGAAAGAAGACACCCCAAAGTATTCGCGGAGGGGCATGGTGAGTTCATGTATCATTTCATTTTTTTTCATAAGTTAGCAGAAAATGACACTTTCTGAGTAAAAAAAAAATAAAGTTTCCATTTCTGCTAACTTCTGGCAAAAAAAAAAAAAAGCCCACGGACTCACTATGCCCCTCAGTGAATACCTTAGGGTGTCTACTTTCCAAAATGGGGTCATTTATGGGGTGTGTTTACTGTTTTGGCATTTTGGGCGGGGCTAAATTGTGAGCAGCCCTGTAAAGCCTAAAGGTACTCGTAGGACCTTACACCCCTTTACGCACCTAGGCTGCAAAAAAGTGGCACATATGTGGTATCACCGTACTCAGGAGAAGTAGAGCAATGTGTTTTGGGGTGTATTTTTACCTATACCCATGCTAGGTGAGAGAAATATCTCTGTAAATTGACAACTTTGTATAAAAATTTTAAAAAGTTGTCATTACAGCGATATTTCTCACACAATGTATAGGTATATATAAAAATACACCCCAAAACACATTGCACTACTTCTCCTGAGTACGGCAATACCACATGAGTGACACTTTTTTGCAGCAAAGATGCGCAAAGGGGCCCTAATTCCAATGAGTACCTTTAGGATTCCACAGGGCATTTTTACGCATTTGGATTCTCACGCTTTAGGACCCCTAAAATGGCAGGGCAGTATAAATACCCCACATGTGACCCCATTTTGGAAAGAAGACACCCCAAGGTATTCCATAAGGGGCATGTCGAGTTCACAGAAATTATTTTTTTTTTGGCACAAGTTAGCGGAAATTGATATATATATATTTTTTTTTACAAAGTCTCATATTCCACTAACTTGTGACAAAAAATAAAATTTTACATCAACTCACGATACCCTTCATGGAATACCTTGGGGTGTCTTCTTTCTAAAATGGGGTCACATGTGAGGTGTTTGTACTGCCCTGGCATTTCAGGGTCTCCGCAATCATTACATGTATGGCCAGCATTAGGAGTTTCTGCTATTCTCCTTATATTGAGCATACGGGTAATGAGATTTTTTTTTTCCGTTCAGCCTCTGGGCTGAAAAAAAAAAATAAAAAATGAACGGCACAGATTTCTTCATTCGCATAGATCAATGTGGATGAAAACATTTCTGCCAAAATCAGTGACTGCGGTGCGGTGGGCTGGACGTTAAATACCTAACAAGAAGCTAACTAACTGGCAGTGATAAGAGACCCTTATGCCCCATTCACATGTCCACAATTCTGTTTGCGGAACAGAATTGCGGACCCATTCATTTCTATGGGGACAGACTTTGTCCCGCTTGGATCCGGAATTGCGGATCCGCACTTCCGGGTCTGCACTTCCGTTCCGCAAATATAGAACATGTCCTTTTCTTGTCCGCAAAAAGGCAATTTCTATATAGTTCTGGCAATGTGCGGATCTGCAAAATGCGGAAAGCACATTGCCGGTGTCTGTGTTTTGCGTATCCGTGGATCCGCAAAACACATACGGACGTCTGAATGGAGCTATACAGGTGTAGCATCCCGAAACCAGAGGAGTATGAGGGACTGACCTGGGGGAATGCCAGTGATGGAGAGGCTGGCACGTGGATCCTCTGGGGCACTCTCTGGGTTCTTGAGGCACACAGCCAGGTGTAGTGTGAGGTGCCCTTGGTGTTGGTAGCTTAACATGCCTGTGGCTGGGTGTCCCTGATGTCCGTGACGCCAGTGCCGGTAACGGTGGCACACCGATTTGATAGGAGGAATAATTGAGGTGCAGGCTTGAATAGTAAACCAGAACTTCACTTTACTGAACAGTAATAAACAGCATACACTCTCTTGACAGTTCCTCAGAAGACGATTGGTTTCAGCAAGCTTTAAGTTACAGTACATTAATGGCAGGCTTATATTTAGCAAGGTGATCACAGAGGGTTAAAAGCAGGACTTCTGTAGTACAGGGGACTTTACTCTCTTCCTGACTTGTCCTGGCTGGCAAATATACTCCAAGGCCCCAATGCCCTATCTCTGGCTTTTATCCTTGGGATTACAATTACTGAGTAACTCCTCTGGTATTTGTAGTACCTCTTGCTTTCTGGAATGGTACAGCTTGGCTCCTGCTGACCTGCCTAGGCCTGAGACGTGTGGCCTTCACAGACTCCAGGGTCTGCACTGGACTCTAGCCTGCTCTGGCCTAGCTATTTATAACCTAGCTCTCTAGCTCCCCTTGTGGCCTAATATCTACATAACACTCCTGCATGCCCGTACATGGAAGCACCTTAAAGGTAAATGACATTACAATATATGTACAATCAATCTCCCCACAGATGAGGGAAATGACAGCACCCAAGTGACCCTTTTGTAGTGTCGGGCATCATAACTCCCGTACACTACATACCGCACTGCTTTAAGATGAGTACGCCCTCGTACTCAAACAGGGTCCGCCCAACTGGATTTTTAACCAGAAAGACAAAAAGAAAATGCAGGCATACATGGACATATATATCAATATCAGCTGCATATACAAGAATTATATCAGGTACAGTTGGCAAAGGTAAGGCGCAGTGACAAGGGGCGTCGTTCTCTTCTCACAGGATAGTGATTTGGAACTGGGGCGCTGACCTGGCACAGCGTATAAATTGGGAACACAGGATAGTCCATGAAAGTGTATGATAAGTCCATAAATTGCACACATAACAGCCCCTGGAGGCGCAAAGGAAACATGAGTCCATTCCAGGGAAAAGAGCATTTAAAAGTTCACAGAGGCTCGCACTAGGGAGTCCATCTCTGGGCACAGAGCTTAATCAATGGAGGCTCACACAGAGGTTTCCCGTGGGTAAACACCTCCAGCACATTCGTAGTCCTCAAAACGGACTGGTGGGCGCCCCCTGGTAGACCGGGTGGACCTCCTTAGAGGAAGGGTCTCCTCCTGCCCGGGCACAGGGGGACAAGAAGGATCCACATCAGTGGGACCCCGTTCAACAGCACCCTGGGATAGACCTTCTGCAGGTGAAGGCTCAGTAGGTACCGGGGCAGGCACCACAAAGTTCAACCAGGGTGTAAGGAACCAGTGAAGCGGCTCAGCATCATTCAGCAAGTCCGCTATAGCCTGCATAGGTTCAACAGGCCGAACAGAGGGATCTGGCTCAGGAGAATCTCCAGCAATAGGCCCCTTTTCAATGCAGAGTTTTAGGCGGTTTCTGTGAACAATTTGGGAACCCTTGCCCTCTCTGGTGATCTCATAGGTATGGGTTCCAGCATTGGGGATGGCAGATACAAGATAGGGAGTCCGCTCCCATTTACTGTCCAGCTTACTGGTGCAGTGGTTATTCTTTAACCACACTGCATCCCCCACAGCAAGGGGCTCTGCATGGGCTGCCAGATCGTAGTCCCTTTTCTGTCTCTCCTGGGCACCCTCCATGCGCTCCTGGACAATTTCTTTGGCATTAAGCAGGCGCCTTTGATGTTCCGCTACCCAGTCAATTTTAGGCAGGGGATTAATGGCATCCGGCACTTGTACATTCAGGGAATGATCCGCAGGCAATTCACCCTGTCGTCCAAACATCAGGTAGAAGGGAGTGTTGTTATAAGTGTACATGAGCTGTGGTAGCAGATTAGGCCAATCCCCTCTGGTCTCAGGAGGCACGGCTCTCAACATTTCAATTAATGTCTTGTTCGTTTTCTCACAGAGTCAATTACCTTGTGGATGGTAGGCTGTGGTCCGGATCTTCTGGCAGTTATGCAGCCGACACAACTCGTGGAATAGCTGAGACTCAAAGGCAGACCCTTGGTCGGTTAGGATCTTCTCGGGACAGCCATAGGGCAGGAGGAAGTGCTTTCAGAACATCTTTGCTGCTGTCTTGGCCGTCAGGTCCTTTACAGGCACTGCTACAACAAACTTGGTGAAATGATCAATAATAGTCATGGCATAGGTATGACCTGAGTGACTGGGCTCCAACTTCACATGGTCAATAGCAAAAAGTTCAAGAGGAGCTTTACTTACAATGGGATGCAGAGGCGCTTTCTGGTCATGGTGTTCACTTCTCCCAACGGCACAGGCTGCACACTCCCGGCACCACCTCTCGATGTCGTCTCTCATCCCGACCCAATAGAATCTCCTGCGGATAGTGGCCTCAGTCTTTTGGACGCCGAAGTGTCCTGACCTGTCATGGTACATCTTCAAAACAATACCTGCATCTCGACGTGGAATGAGGTCTGGTACACTCTGTCATAGGACACTGGATCCAGGCTTCTCCGCAGCAACAGGCCTTTCTGAAGAAGGAGTTGGTGGCGCTGTCTCCACAATTTTCCGTCGGATTCTCTCAGGGGCTCTCCCACTGGCAAGGAAGTCAAGCAGTTCACCGAGAACTCTACTTTCCGACTGCAGCTTAATCCACCTCTCCTCTCTGGGTCCAGGCTTGTTCAATGAGGACGTATCCACAACCAGGTTATTGGCAGCTTGAGTGTGATCTTGCTGAGCAAATTTATTGTAGAACGCTGGCATCTCCACATCCTCCCAGGCATCCTGTAGATCATCAGGGGCTTCTTCAGTAGAAAGCCGAGACAGGGCATCAGCATTATCATTGGAGCGGCCAGTCCGGTACTTCACAGTGAAGTCATAATTGGACGAGGCGGGAGGCCCATCTCTGCTCTAAGGCCCCCAACTTGGCAGTGTTCAGGTGGGCTAGAGGGTTATTGTCAGTAAATGCAATAAACGGAGTAGCAGCCAGGTTGTCTTTAAACTTCTCAGTCACAGCCCACACTAGGGCCAGAAACTCCAACTTGAAGGAACTGTAATTCTGGTAATTCCTCTCAGCTCCCTTCAAGGATCGACTGGCGTATGTTATTACCCTCTCTTTACCTTCTTGAACTTGAGCCCGCACAGCTCCCAGGCCTCTCTTGCTGGCATCCGTGTAGAGGTGTAATGGCTTGTTGTAATCTGGATAACCCAGGACAGGGGGCTCAGTCAGCTTTTTCTTTAGAAGCTGAAATGCGATCTCCCTTTCTTCATTCCACTCAATAGGGACAGGAGTCTTTGGACTTTTCTTAGGTTGACCCCTCAGGAGCTCCTGAATTGGATCTGCTATTTGAGCAAAATGAGGGATGAAGC
Source organism: Bufotes viridis (assembly GCA_033119425.1). Taxonomy (NCBI): domain Eukaryota; kingdom Metazoa; phylum Chordata; class Amphibia; order Anura; family Bufonidae; genus Bufotes; species Bufotes viridis. The sequence goes on from CM065590.1 coordinate 340,845,407, forward strand.
GTCGGTAATAACCAGCAAAACTAAGAAAGCTTCTCACCTCTTTCACGGTGGTAGGGACCAGCCAATTTCGGACAGCAGCCAACTTGTCAGGGTCAGGCTGGACCCCCTCTGCGCTCACAACATGTCCCAGATACTTTACAGCAGGCTTAAGCAGATGACATTTGGACGGCTTGATTTTGAGGCCATACTTGATAAGGATTTCAAACACTTCAGCTAGGTGTTTTAAATGGTCCACGTAAGTCTTAGAGTAGATTATGACGTCATCCAAATACAGCAACACCGTCTCAAAGTTCTTATGGCCTAAGCACCGCTCCATTAACCTTTGAAAGTTCCCGGGGGCATTACATAGTCCGAAAGGCATATAGTTAAATTCAAACAGGCCCATGGGAGTGGTAAAAGCAGTCTTTTCCCGGTCCTCTTGGGCCATTGGTACCTGCCAGTACCCGCTGGTTAAATCCAGTGTGGAGAAATAGGCAGAGGAGCCCAAAGCAGTTAGGGACTCCTCAATGCTTGGCAACAGATAGGCATCCTTGTGGGTTATCTGATTGATTTTTCAATAGTCCACACAAAACCGGATTTTGCCATCTTTTTTTCGAACAGGGACCAAGGGTGCAGCCCAGGGACTATGGCTGTCACAGATTATATTAGAGTCCTTCATCTCTTGTATCATTTCTTTAACAGATTGATATGTGGTAGGTGGTATGGGTCTGTACCTCTCTTTAATGGGAGGATGAGAGCCAGTGGGTATATTGTGCTGGATTACACTGACCTCTCCATAGTCCGTTGCGTGCTTACTGAAGGCTTGGTGATGTTTTTTCACCAGATCCAGGACTCCCTCTAGTTGATATTGGGGGGTAGCTTCGTCCCCTACATGGAGTTCGTCCCACCAGGGCACCTGTGGGCTGCTTGCAGGAAGGTGAACAATGGATGCAGCTAGCGATGTCTCGGTGACCGGCAGGCGGATGACATCCTGGAAGGAGACCTGGGAAAGCTGGGCAACAGGGCAGTGCTTAGTAAGCGCAACAGGATGATCACTGAGGTTAATCAGATGGACAGGTACTTTACCTTGGAAGACGGTCACCAGGCACTTGGCAGCTCTCACGTAGGGATAACTTTCCATCTGTATAGGCTCCACTAAGGCTGGATAGTCCTGGCCTTGGACCCCGAGGACGGCACGGCACCACAGGAGAGTTTGAGAGTTTGGTGGCAGAGTCACTAGCCGATTATCTCGGATCCTGGCTGATATAGATCTCCCCTTTTTCATTTGAAAACTTCTGCTGAGCACACAATGCACTGATAGTCTTTTGGATGGCCTTCTTGGATGCAGAGGAAGCTGAGGGCCAGGCCTGATGTAAGGCTTCAAGTACCTCAGGGTAGCAATTTTTGAACACATTAGTAACATACATAGTAACATAGTATATAAGGCCGAAAAAAGACATTTGTCCATCCAGTTCGACCTGTTTCCTGCAAGTTGATCCAGAGGAAGGCAAAAAACCCCTGTGAGGTAGAGCCAATTTTCCCCACTTAAGGGGAAAAAATTCCTTCCCGACTCCAATCAGGCAATCAGAATAACTCCCTGGATCAACGACCCATCTTTAGTAGCTATAGCCTGAAATATTATTACGCTCCAGAAATACATCCAGGCCCCTCTTGAATTCCTTTATTGTACTCACCATCACCACCTCCTCAGGCAGAGAGTTCCATAGTCTTACTGCTCTTACCGTGAAGAACCCTTTTCTATGTTTGTGTACAAACCTTCTTTCCTCCAGACGCAGAGGATGTCCCCTCGTCACAGTCACAGTCCTGGGGATAAATAGATGATGGGAGAGATCTTTGTACTGACCCCTGATATATTTATACATAGTTATTAGATCTCCCCTCAGTCGTCTTTTTCTAGAGTGAATAACCTAATTTTGATACCCTTTCAGGGTACTGTAGTTGCCCCATTCCAGTTATTACTTTAGATTCCCTCCTCTGAACCCTCTCTAGCTCTGCTATGTCTGCCTTGTTCACGGGAGCCCAGAACTGTACACAGTACTCCATGTGTGGTCTGACTAGTGATTTATAAAGTGGTAAGACTATATTTTCATCACGGGCATCTATGCCCTTTTGATGCAACCCATTATTTTATTGGCCTTAGCAGCAGCTGCCTGACACTGGTTTTACAGCTTAGTTTGTTATTTATTAAAATTCCTAGATCCTTTTCCATGTCAGTGTTACTGAGTGTTTTACCATTTAGTATGTACGGGTGACTTGCATTATTCCTTCCCATGTGCATAACTTTACATTTGTGTTAAACCTCATCTGCCATTTCTCTGCCCAAGCCCCCAATCTATCCAGATCCCTCTGTAGCAGAAAACTGTCCTCTTTAGTGTTAATTACTTTACACAGTTTAGTGTCATCTGCAAAAATTGATATATTACTGTGCAAGCCTTCTACAAGATCATTAATAAATATATTGAAGAGAATAGGGCCCAATACTGAACCCTGGGGTACCCCACTAGTGACCGTGACCCAATCTGAGTGTGTACCGTTAATAACCACCCTCTGTTTTTTATTACTGAGCCAGTTACTTACCCACATACAGATATTTTCTCCTAGTCCAAGTGTTCTCATTTTATATACTAACCTTTTATGTGGTACAGCGTCAAATGCTTTGGAGAAGTCCAGATATACGACATCCATTGATTCGCCGCTGTCAAGTCTAGAACTTACCTCCTCATAGAAACTGATTAAATTAGTTTGACATGACCGATCCCTCATGAAGCCATGCTGATATGGTGTAATTTGCTTATTTTCATTGAGATACTCCAAGATAGCATCTCTTACAAAACCTTCAAACAGTTTACCCACAACAGATGTTAAACTTACCTGCCTATAATTTCCAGGCTCTGTTTTTGGACCCTTTTTGAATATTGGCACCACATTTGCTATACGCCAGTCTGGTGGAACATTCCCTGTCAGTATGGAGTCCGTGAATATCAAAAATAAGGGTCTGGCTAGGACATCACTTAATTCCCTTAGGATACGGGGGTGTATGCCATCCGGTCCTGGCGATTTGTCTATTTTAATCTTTTTAAGTCGCTGCTGTACTTCTTCCTGGGTCAGACAGGGCATTAGTCCCAACAATCACGGCTTGTACCACGATCACTCCTTGCTGTGGTAAAGTAGCTTCTCCCACCTGGAGAGTGGGCTCCCAATACCCATGGACTTTTATGGGCTTGCCATTACTTGCAATGATCTCCAGCCAGGACTCAGGTGGCTGGGTTAGTAGGCTGGAGTCCCAGAATTTTTCAAAGGTGGGCTGCTGAATAGTGGTGACTTGAGACCCTGTGTCTAACAAAGCTTCAAAAGGCACCCCATTGATCCGGACATTAATTTTGGGACGGGATTCCACATAACGGGGCATCCAGCTTGGATCTCTTGGACCTATTGGTCTACCTCCCGAGGGGCGGTCCTCAGCCTCGAGGGTGGCCCATTTAACTGCCAGCATGTAGATTCAGTATGGCCCAACTTTTTGCAGTAATTACAGACTGGCCGCTTGCGGTTCTTAAACTGGTCACTTGAACGTCTCCCAGGATCTCTTGGATGAACCTCCTAGTATGCAGGGGGGAAAGGCCTCTAAAGTAGAAGGAACTCAACTTCTGACATTAACGGTTTTTCCCACTCCTCTAGTTTCTTACATACTTTTTCTAGGCTCTTAGTGAGATAGTTAACCTGCTCCATCAATGCAGCCACTGTATCAGAGGCTGGAGCCTGGGCGGCTTGGCTGGCCCCTGGTAGGTTGGTATCAGGCAGCTTAGGGTTACAGACAGATGGCTCAAGAGGGGCTACTGGTTCGGTAGGCAGGTTTTGACCCAGAATACTAATCGCCAGTTCTTTAAAGTCCAGAAAGATACTACAAGGGTGTTGGGCCGACAGCATTTTCAATTGAGCCTTTAAATGTTCATTATTTACACCCACAATAAATTGTTCCCTTAGGGTTTGGTCTTGGGTGTCAACCTCCCTGGGGTCTATCTGGATAACGGCCCTTAAGGCCTCTTGGAGGGATAAAGCAAAATCACGGAGTGACTCACCAGGCTTCTGTTTTTTACTGAAGAAGCGCATCTTTACTTCAGACACTGTCCGAGCTTCAAAGGTGGTACTGAGGCGGTCAAAAATTTGCTCCATGTTGCTCCTCTCAGAACTAGGCCAGGACATGACTTCTCTGCGGGCTGCCCCTTCTAACTGGGCTAAAAGGATCTCCATCTGCTGCTCAGCGGTGATGGGACAGAGCCTGAACAGGGCCAGTATTTTGTCCTTAAAGTCCTTTAAATTATGAGCCTCCCCTGCGTAGCGTGGAAACCATGGGGCCCCAAAGTAATACGGCATAGTCAGTGGCATCATGTTGGTGGCTGCAAAACCACCTGCGGCCACAGGCTCCCTGGGGCAGGCTGCTCTGCTACTTCGGAATCATACATGGCCGATTGGAGTTAAGGATGAATTGAATTCCGGCCTGCTGCTTTTGGAGAGTTGCTAGTGGCAACGGTATCGCCGGTGCGGCCCCTTTAAAACTGCGGTAAGTGAGCTTATCGGCTTTTTCAACTATGGCGGGGGTTGTCCCGGGCTCACACAGTCTTATATGATTAGGCGACCTCCCCTCCGGTAATTGGTTTCCCAATTTTTCAAGAGTCCGGTACTCACTTGGGTTGCGTTGGTCAGGTCTCGCGGGATCCGGAGGCTTGGACGTGATTCCCATGCGCAGCGTCCCTGCGCAGTGACGTTGGAGAGAAGAGGCGGAGCCTGCAGCGGTGAGTGACGTCGGTGTCTTTAGGGTAAAGTGGGTGGAGTTTTCTTCAGCAATATCCGCCGTTGAGGAGGCGATGGCGCAGCAATAAATTCCCGAGACTTAGGCGGCCATCTTGGGTACCACGAGGCGGCAATTCACTGACAGCAAGCCGCGGTAGTAAAACAGCATAAAAGTCCACAAAAATATACTCTGATGCGGCAATTTTCCTCTTCTTGATAGCGCAACACTGTACATCGCTTTTGGGGAAGTTTTAGCACGTTTTTTCAGTCCAATAAGTTAATTAAAGCAAACAGGCAATTTGTCACTTGGCAGTATGGTTAAGGCACAAAGTTCACGTTTCACTATTACTTCAGAAACGTGCGTATCCTGTTTGTGACGCCAAAATGTAGCATCCCCAAGCCAGAGGAGTATGAGGGACTGACCTGGGGGAATGCCAGTGATGGAGAGGCTGGCATGTGGATTCTCTGGGGCACTCTCTGGGTTCTTGAGGGACACAGCCAGGTGTAGTGTGAGGTGCCCATGCTGTTTGTAGACTAACGTGCCTGTGGCTGGGTGTCCCTGATGTCCGTGATGCCAGTGCCGGTAACGGTGGCACACCGATTTGATAGGAGGAATAATTGAGGTGCAGGCTTGAATAGTAAACCAGAACTTCACTTTACTGAACAGTAATAAACAGCATACACTCTCTTGACAGTTCCTCAGAAGACGATTGGTTTCAGCAAGCTTTAAGTTACAGTACATTAATGGCAGGCTTATATTTAGCAAGGTGATCACAGAGGGTTAAAAGCAGGACTTCTGTAGTACAGGCGACTTTACTCTCTTCCTGACTTGTCCTGGCTGGCAAATATACTCCAAGGCCCCAATGCCCTATCTCTGGCTTCTATCCTTGGGATTACAATTACTTAGTACCTCCTCTGGTATTTGTAGTACCTCTTGCTTTCTGGAATGGTACAGCTTGGCTCCTGCTGACTTGCCTAGCCCTGAGACATGTGGCCTTCACAGACTCCAGGGTCTGCACTGAACTCTAGCCTGCTCTGGCCTAGCTATTTATATCCTAGCTCTCTAGCTCCCCTTGTGGCCTAATATCTACACAACACTCCTGCAGGTCTGTGCATGGAAGCACCTTAAAGGTAAATGACATTGCAATATATGTACAACCAATCTCCCCACAGATGAGGGGAACGACAGCACCCAAGTGACCCTTTTGTAGTGTCGGGCATCACAACTCCCGTACACTACACAGGGGGGTGATCAATGACAGGGGCGTGATCAGGGAGTCTATATGGGGTGATCAGGGGTTAATAAGGGGTTAATAAGTGACGGGGGGGGTGTAGTGTGGTGCTTCGTGCTACTTTACATAGCTTCCTGGTCCTCTGGTGGTCTATCCCAGCAAATGGGACCACCAGAGGACCAGGTAGCAGGGATATCAGACGCTGTTAACAAAACAGCATCTGATATACATGTTTGATGTGATGTATTTTACATCTACAGCCTGCCAGCGATTGATCATCGCTGGCAGGCTGTAGTATAACTGCCGAGCTGTGCGCTGCTGTGAACTCGCACGCGCGCATTCACAGCAAATCTCGTGAGATGACGCACGGATGCGAACAGGAGGAACAAACCTGCCGTCGTCTGGACGCATCCGTGCGTGTGGCGGTCAGCAGGCGGTTAAAGGGCTTTTGTCACCCCCAACCAAGCAATTTTCAGTAGCTGGCTGACATTAGCTATTTGCTAATGTCAGCTGAGTGCAAACATACTTTTCTTACCTTTCTCTCTGCTTTCATTTTTGTAAAAATAATACCTTTATAATATGCAAATGTCTTCACTACCAGCAAGTTGGGCGTGTACTTGCTGGTAGCCGTTGCATCGCTGCGATGCCGGCAGTCATTTCTTCCGGATGTACTGTGACATAATCGGCGCAGGCGCACTGAGGAAGGACCTGGCAAGCGCGCGTCCTTCACTCAGTACGCCTGCGCCGATTGAGGAACGTTACGACACAGGCACGGGAATTCTGGAGCAGACACAGGCACGGGAATTCTGGAGCGTGAGGAGGAGAGCGCTGTCTATCAAGAGGAGAGGGTGTGTGTCTACAAGCAGAGGATGCGGCGGCTACCAGCAAGTACTTGCTGGTAGTGAAGACATTTGCATATTATAAAAGTATTATTTTTACAAAAATGAAAGCAGAGAGAAAGGTAAGAAAAGTATGTTTGCACTCAGCTGACATTAGCAAATAGCTAATGTCAGCCAGCTACTGTTAATTGCTTGGTTGGTTGTGACAGAAGCCCTTTAACCACTTAAGGACCACAGGTTTATAACCCCTAGTGACCAGGCCCTTTTTTACAAATCGGCACTTCATAACTTTAACGGTTTATTGCTCGTTCATGCAACTTGGCACCCAAATGAATTTTACCTCCTTTTCTTCTCACAAATACAGCTTTCTTTTGGTGGTATTTGATTGCTGCTCAGATTTTTCGTTTTTCTGATATTAATCAAAAAAGACCACAATTTTCTAAAAAAAAGTGTATTTTTAACTTTTTCCGGTAAAATTGTTCAAATATAATTACATTTCTATACAAGTTTGTATCAGAATTTATTGTGCTACATGTCTTTGATAAAAAAAAAATCCAATAAGTGTATATTTATTGGTTTGCGCAAAAGTTATAGCATTTACAAACTATGGTACAAAAAAGTGAATTTCCGCATTTTGAAGCAGCTCTGACTTTCTGAGCACCTGTCATGTTTCTTGAGGTGCTAGAATGCCAGGATAGTATAAATACCCCCCAAATGACCCCATTTTGGAAAGAAGACACCCCAAAGTATTCGTGGAGGGGCAAAGTGAGTTCATGTATGATTTAATTTTTTTTTTCACAAGTTACCGGAAAATGAGACTTTTTGAGGAAAAAAATAATAATAAGATTTCCATTTCTGCTAACTTCTGGCAAAAAAATAAAAATATCTCCCACTGACTCACTATGCATCTCAGTGAATACCTTGGGGTGTCTACTTTACAAAATGGGGTCATTTGTGGGGTGTGTTTACTGTTCTGGCTAAATTGTGAGCAACCCTGTAAAGCCTAAAGGTATTCGTTGGACTTTCGGCCCCTTTACGCACCTAGGCTGCAAAAAATTGTCACACATGTTGTATCGCCGTACTCCGGAGAAGTAGGGCAATGTGTTTTTGGGTGTATTTTTACATATACCCATGCTGGGTGAGAGAAATATATCTGCAAATTGACAACTTTGTATAAAAAACTTTAAAAAGTTGTCATTTACAGAGCTATTTCTTACACACAGTATGGGTATATGTAAAAATACACCCCAAAACACATTGCCCTACTTCTTCTGAGTACGGCGATACCACATGTGTGACACTTTTTTGCACACCACTTTTTTGAATACCTTGGGGTGTCTTCTTTCCAAAATGGGGTCACTTGTGGGGTATTTATACTGCCCTGGCATTTTAGGGGCCCTAAAGCGTGAGAAGTAGTTTGGAATTCAAATGCATAAAAAAATGCCCTGTGAAATCCTAAAAGTACTCATTAGAATTTGGGCTCCTTTGCGCATCTTGGCTGCAAAAAAGTGTCACTCATGTGGTATCGCCGTACTCAGGAGAAGTATGGAAATGTGTTTTGGGGTGTATTTTTACATATACCCATGCTGGGTGAGAGAAATATCTCTGTAAATTGACAACTTTGTAAAATAAAATGGAAAAAGTTGTCATTTACGGAGATATTTCTCACACACAGGATGGGTATGTGTGAAAAGACACCCCAAAACACATTGCCCTACTTCTCCTGAGCATGGCGATACCAAATGTGTGACACTTTTTTGCAGCCTAGGTGTGCAAAGGGGCCCAAATTCCAATGAGTACCTTTTAGGAGGGCATTTTTAGGCATTTGGATTCTAAACTTCTTCTCACGCTTTAGGGCCCCTAAAATGCCAGGGCAGTATAAATACCCCACATGTGACCTCATTTTGAAAGAAGACACCCCAAGGTATTCCGTGAGGGGCATGGCAAGTTCATAGAAGATATTTTTTTTTTTTGGCACAAGTTAACGGAAATTGATTTTTAATTTTTTTTTTTCTCACAAAGTCTCCCTTTCCGCTAACTTGTGACAAAATGTTTAATCTTTCTTGGACTCCATATGCCCCTCAGAGAATACCTTAGGGTGTCTTCATTTCAAAATGGGGTCACAGGGCCCATACAGGACAATTATCAGGAACAAGTCTTCCTAGAAATACTGGTTCCCGAAAAATTAAAGTTATTGTTATATTACACTCCAGAAATAAATCCAGTCCCCTCTTGAATTCCTTTATTGTACTCACCATCACCACCTCCTCAGGCAGAGAGTTCCATAGTCTCGCTGCTCTTACCGTAAAGAATCCTTTTCTATGTTTATGTACAAACCTTCTTTCCTCCAGACGCAGAGGATGTCCCCTTGTCACAGTCACAGTCCTGGGGATAAATAGATGATGGGACAGATCTCTGTACTGACCACTGATATATTTATACATAGTTATTAGATCTCCCCTCAGGAAGGAAGTGATTGGCGGCACAGTTACACAGGTAGATTGACAGGAACAAGCGTTCACAGGAACGTTAGTTACCGATAATCTGCCCAGTATTCGGGCTGTGTAAGTCCACCTTTCACCCACACAATTACCATCCCTTTGTTGTTCAAATGTGAATGTTTTATTTCCAATTGCGAATGGTGGTGCAATGCATGGTAATATAAAATGATTAGTGATAAGACGAACTTTGTTTCAAAGTTCAGTTCGGGGTCCGAACTTGATCCCAAACACCGAATCCCATTGAAGTCAATGGGGAACCAAACTTTAGGGCTGAAAAATGGCTGTAAATTCATAGAATGGGCTAAAGGCCTACAAATGAATTTTTAATAGGGGTAAGAGCAGATAGAGAAATGACTTAAAATAACATAAAATGCATAAAAATTAAAAACAAAAATCTTGTACCAGGAGGCTGAGGTCCAAGTGCAGTAGGAGGTTGAGGAGGCTGTGGACGTGGCGGTCGGGGGAGGAAGCCAACACTGTTCTGACAGCTGTTTCACATTTCGGCCACGCTAACCCTCCTTCTGAGGTGCTGGAGGTGCCCCACCTACATTGGCGACTTCCTCCTCAACAATAAGAGGTTAATGTCATCCAGCAATGAAACAGGCTATTTTCACTAATTTAGGCCCCTGGCACCCAGACAGAGGGGAGGTGCATTCAAGGCAATAAGAGGTTAATGTCACCCAGCAATGGAACAGGCCATTTTCCCTAATTTAGGCCCCTGGCCCCCAGACAGAGGAGAGATCAATGCACAGCAAAACAGGCTTCATGTCACCCAGCAATGGAACAGGCCATTTTCACTAATTTAGGCCCCGGGCACGCAGACAGAGGAGAGGTCAATGCACAGCAAAACAGGCTTCATGTCACCCAGCAATGGAGCAGGCCATTTTCACTAATTTAGGCCCAAGGCACCCAGACAGAGGAGAGGTCAATGCACAACAAAACAGGCTTCATGTCACCCAGCAATTCAGCAGGTGATTATCAGAAATGTAGGCCCCTGGCACCCAAACAGAGGAGAGGTCAATACGTGGCAAAACAGGCTTCATGTCACTTATGAATGCAACAGGCGATAATCAGAAATGTAGGACCCTGGCACCCAGACAGAGTAGAGGCCAATACGTGGCAAAACAGGCTTCATGTCACCCGGCAATGGAACAGGCCATTTCCACTAATTTAGGCCCCTGACACCCAGACAGAGGAGAGGTTCATTCACAGGAATAAGAGGTTAATGTCACCCGGCAAAGGAACAGGCTATTTTCACTAATTTAGGACCCTGACACCCAGACAGAGGAGAGTTTCATTCACAGGAATAAGAGGTTAATGTCACCCGGCAAAGGAACAGGCTATTTTTACTAATTTAGGCCCCTGGCACCCAGACAGAGGAGAGGTGCATTCATGGCAATAAGAGTTTGATGTCAACCAGCAACGGAACAGGCCATTTTCACTAATTTATTCCCCTAAATACATGTTTAGACAATTAACTGGCTGCAGGGCAGGCCAGCACCTGCAAGGCATAAAGGGCAAGCTCAGACCATGTGGACAATTTGGAGACCCAGAAGTTGAATGGGGCAGAACCATCAGTGAGTACGTTGAGGCGTGCGCACATGTACTGTTCCACCATGTTGTTCAAATGCTGCCTCCTGCTAAGACGTTCCGTATCACCTGGTGGTGCAGGTTGCTGTGGTGTTGTGACAAAACTTTTCCACATGTCGGCCATGCTAACCCTGCTTTCTGAGGAGCTGGCCGTGACACAGCTGTGTTGGCGACCTCTTGCTCCTCCTCCTCCTCTGCCTTCGCCTTGTGCTTCCGCTTGTCCCCCCATGTCACTTGGGAATGCCCCTTAGGAGCGTGTCTACGAGTGTGCGCTTGTACTCGCACAACTTCCTATCACGCTTCAGTGCGGGAATTAAGGTGGGCACGTTGTCTTTGTACCGGGGATCCAGCAGGGTGGCAACCCACTAGTCAGCACAAGTTACAATGTGGGCAACTCTGCTGTCGTTGCACAGGCACTGCAGCATGTAGTTGCTCATGTGTGCCAGGCTGCCCAGAGGTAGAGATAAGTTGTTCTCTGTAGGTGGTGTATTGTCTGTGTCCTCCATATTCCCCCCAGCCATTCTCCAATGATGGCTCTGAGCTGCATTGGGTGCAACCCTGCAATAACCCTGGTTCCTCCTCACCCTCTACCTCATCCTTCTCATCCGCCAGAAGTGTGCCCTGGCTAGCCACATGTGTACCTGGCCTCTGCTGGTGCAAGAACACACCCTCTGAGCCACTTCGGAATGACCGGCCTGAAACCCTGTGAAATGCCCCCTCTTCCTCCTCCTCCTCTGCCACATCCTCTTCCATCATCAATGTAATTGATTTTCAAGGAGACATAGAAGTGGCATTGTAATGCTAACAATGGCATCATCAGCACTGGCCATGTTGGTTGTGTACTCAAAAGACCGCAACAAGGTACACAGGTCTCGTATGCAGGCCCAGTCACTGGTGGAAGAGAGACCGACCCGTGCGTTGCTGCAGCTGAAACTCCACTATCGCCTTCTGCTGCTCGCACAATCTCCCTAGCATATGAAAGGTGAAGTTCCACCTGGTGGGCAAGTCGCACATGAGGCGGTGAGCTGGAAGGCCGAAGTTACGCATGTAATGGAGCACTCTGATGGGGCCCAGCATGAAGTACAGTGGCAATTTCGGGCCCCATCAGAGCGCTCCATTACATGTATAATATGGGGAGGGGGGGGTGGTTTGCGCGCACTCACTCACACCCGGCTGGCCGGCATTTCGCTTCCATAGTGATGCAGGGAAACCTCTATCCCCCCTGCTTCACTGATCTTCAAAGCTCAGGAGCTCCCGCTGCTGGCCCCACATCGTGCTGCAGCGCGATGAGTGTGGGAGTCTGTCATCAGTGAAGAAGGTAAGTATGTGTTTGTTTTTTTTCTAAGACTGGGGGCAAAGGGCAAGAGGGGAGTCATAACTAATTTGAGGGGGCATAACTACTGTGAGGGGGGCACATATGAAGGCATAACTATGAGGGGGCACATATGAAGGCATAACTACTGTGAGGGGGCAGGAAATCTGGCATAACCACTGTGAGGGGCACATATCTGGGCATATCTAATGTTAGGGACACATAATATGGCATAACTACTGTTAGGGGGCACATATCTGGGCATAACTACTGTGAGGGGGCACATAACTGGGCATAAATATTTTGAAGGGGCACATAATCTGGCAACACCACTCTGAGGGGGCACATGTCTGGGCATATCTACTTTGAGGGGGCACATAACTGGGCATTAATACTGTGAAGGGGCACATAATCTGGTATTACTACTGTGAGGGGACACAATCTGCCATAACTACTGTGAAGGGACACATAATCTGGCAAAACTACTGTGAAGGAACACATAATCTGGCATAACTACTGTGAGGAGGCAGATATCTGGGCATATTACTGTGAGGGGACACATATTCTGGCATTACTACTTTGAGGGGTACAAGAGAGCGCAAGGGTCCGTCATTGACGGAAGGTACGTGTCACCGAGGTTCCTGGGCTCGGTGAGATAAGAGCCTGGTTTGTATGTCAGCAGCAGATAGTGCTGTTGAACATTTTGATATTTTAGCTTGGCTGCAAAGTTGCAACCGCGACGGCCCCGACTGTGTCTACCGCCAGGGACAAAGTCCGATCCGCCCTGAGGAAAATGGGTCCGGAAGACGATATAGAGGCATTCCTGACGGTGTTCGAAAGAACCACGGAGCAAGAGAGGCTGCCATTGTAGCAATGGGCTAAGGTATGGCGCCTTTTCTGGTAGGGGACGCACAAAAGGCCTATTTTGACCTCAGCCGCGAGGAGGCAAAGGACTATGAGAGGTTAAAAGGTGAGGTGTTGGCCAGGTTGGGGGTAAACACCTATGAGCGAGCGCACAGAGTATATCAGTGGGTGTTTTTCGAGTCCCGACCCGTCCGGTCACAAGCCTATGGCCCCTTTCACACGGGCAAATTTTCCGCGCGGGTGCAATGCGTGAGGAGGACGCATTGCACCCGCACTGAATCCGGACCCATTCATTTCTATGGGGCTGTGCACATGTCACATCACATGGTCCAATCACATGGTCCATCTTACCATGGTGATGGACCATGTGATGTGACGTCATCACAGGTCCTTTAGTTCTTAGCTGATGCTGGGAAAGAGAGGACAGATCGCAACTACGTGATCAAGTGGCTAAGATAAGTTAACTCTTATTATTTTTAACCCCTTCCACTTCATTTTACTATGCATTCTTTATTAAGAATGCTATTATTTCCCCTTATAACCATGTTATAAGGGAAAATAATAAATTCTCCAGAAGACCCGAAACCGGACTTCAGTGATGAAGTTCGGCTTTGGGTCTGGGTACCAAACATGGCGATTTTTTTCACGTGCGTGCAAAACGCATTACAAACGTTTGCACCCGCGCGGGAAAATCACGCATATTCCCGCAACGCACCCACCCGCCTCTTATCCGGGCGTCAAACATGACGCCTGTGTGAAAGAGGCCTATGACTTACTTCACCTAGTAAAAAAATGGATCCAGGCTGAACTGTTGAGCCCTTCTCAGATGGTTGAAAGGGTCATGGTCGATAGGTTTGTGCGTACCCTCCCGAGAGCCATACAGCGCTAGGTGGGACAAGGCGATCCAGGCAACCTGGAACAACTGGTTAGCCTGGTGGAGAGGTATATGGCCACTCAGGATTTGTTGCGGGACTCAGCGGTACTACCGAAGTCACGTCAGCCCCAGTTGCCGACCCGGGATCCTGGAAAAGGGATCCAACCTCATAAGGAGGGGTGTGGATCTCCAGTCCGTGGGAGGAATACCCTGGGGAGGAGGGAGGCTGCAGGGGTCAGATGTGGTCATTTTCAGGACTGGGGACATGTGGCAGCCAACTGCTCTAGGGCATCCGAACCCATGGACTGCGGGTTCGCTCGCCGGTCCTCTCTTTTTGCCCAACCAGTGTATATAACTGACCCCCTGCTGGCCGCAGATACCCCTCCGGTGTGTGACATCATGGTTAATGGACACTCCATGCAGGCCCTGCTGGACTCTGGGAGCCTGGTAACTCTGGTCCATGAGTCGTTGATTACGGAAAAACTCCCAGAAAGGCGAACCCTTACCATTGTCTGTATACATGGGGATCGCCGGGAGTATCCCACCACTAAGGTTACCCTGGTGGTGGGTGGGAAAGAGGTACCACATGTCAGAGTGGGGAGACGGCTCCCTTATGCCGCAATATTGGGGAGGGACTTTCCCCTGTTCTGAAATTTGTGGAGGAATGGGTTGCCTACCTGTGGGGAAGAAAAATGTCCGGGTCCCGAACCCGAGAACCCCAAGGCAGGGGCACCAGCGGTAGGGGTGACCACTACTTCTGTGATAGAGGGGGAGACAACCCCACTGAGTGTAATGGTAGGAGACGTGGAGGGCTTGCCAACGGGACCTGAATTGGCAGACCTCAACGTTTCTGGAGAAAATTTTGGGACCGCGCAACACCGGGACCAAACCCTATCCAGGGCCTGGGAGAATGTTGTGATAATTGATGGTAAACCCCAAAAACCTGGGGCTGAGTTAATGTTTCCCCTTTTTGTTGTTCACCAGGAAATGTTGTATCGGGTGAACCAAATCCGGGGTGAGCTTATTGAACAGTTGGTGGTGCCCACAGCATATCGCAAGCTCGTTATGGCACTTGGGGTGGCAGAAAACCCAGGACCGCATACTGCAGCAGTTTTATTGGCCCAGTGTGTTCAAGGAGGTAGAAAATTAGTCCTGTCCAACCTGTCAGGTAAATAGCCCCCACCCACATTTCCGTAGTCCTCTGATACCTCTTCCAATCATTGAGGTCCCGTTCGAGCGAATCGCTATGGATCTAATACCGAAGTCTGCTAGGGGCCACCAACACATTCTGGTCATTCTCGATTATGCGACTCAGTATCCGGAGCGGGTGCCCCTGCGACATACATCAGCTAAGCTCATAGCTAAGGAGTTAATGGAAATGTTTTCCTGGATGTGCCTGCCTAAGGAGTTTCTGACAGACCAAGGGACCCCTTTTATGTCCAAGGTTATGAGGGAACTATGTAAATTGTTGCGTATAAAACAGTTACGGACGTCCGTTTACCATCCGCAAACGGACGGTCTCGTCGAAAGGTTTAACCAAACTTTAAAAAATATATTAAAAAGGGTGGTGTCTAGAGATGGGAAGGACTGGGATCTGCTTCTGCCCTATCTTATGTTTGCAGTGCGAGAGGTGCCCCAGGCCTCTACTGGTTTCTCGCCCTTCGAACTGCTTTATGGCAGACATCCTTGGGGCCTGTTAGACATCGCCAAGGAAGTGTGGTAACAACAACCCGTCCCCCACAAAAGTGTCATTGAGTATGTTACCCAGATGCAGGAACGGATGGAAAGGGTGTTGCCGCTGGTCCGGGAACATATGGAGGCAGCGCAACGAGCCCAGATTAGGGTGTACAATCGTCAGGCTCGGGTACGGGACTTTAATCCGGGGGATCGGGTTTTTGTTCTGGTACCCACCCTTGACAGCAAATTCCTAGCTAGGTGGCAGGTGCCCTACGAGGTGCTTGAGAAAGTAGGGGGGGTAAATTACAAAGTACACCAGCCAGGGCGGCGAAAGCCGGAGCAGGTGTACCATGTAAATTTACTAGAGCCATGGAAAGATAGGGACTCTTCCGATGACGACAGCCCCTGGCCAGGGCTTCTAGGTGAAAAGGGTCCAGCCCCTCAGCTTGAGGCCTGTGAAGCAGTAGCCACTGTAAGAATTGCAGACAACCTGTCCTCCAAACAGGTTCAGGAAGTCAGGGAGTTCATCAGTCGGAACACGGATGTGTTCTTGGACCTTCCTGGCCGCACTTCCCTTATCCAACATGATATCGTCACTGAGCCCCAGGCCAAAGTCCGGTTAAAACCATACAGGGTACCCGAAGCTCGCCAACGTGCCATCGCGGAGGAGGTACAGTTAATGTTGAATCTTGATGTCATTGAGGACTCTAAAAGTGAATGGGCGAGTCCTATAATCCTAATACCCAAGCCAGATGGGACGTTGCAGTTCTGCAACGATTTTGGCAAGCTAAATGAAGTTTCCAAGTTTGATGCGTATCCCATGCCCCGGGTAGACGAGCTTATTGAGAAGTTAGGCCAAGCCCGATATTTTTCAGTACTAGACCTCACTAAAGGGTACTGGCAGGCACCCTTACCGAAGTCGGCCAAGGAAAAAACTGCTTTTGTTACCCCACAAGGCCTGTATCACTATAAAATATTATCATTTGGCCTGCATGGTGCCCCAGCCACTTTCCAAAGGTTAATGGACATTGTGCTGCGACCTCATCGTCGGTACGCCTCAGCCTACTTAGATGATGTCATCATCCACAGTACCGTTTGGGAAAGTCATTTACCCAAAGTGCAGGCGGTAGTGGATGTCCTTAGAAAAGCTGGACTAACCGCTAATCCAAATAAGTGCGCAATTGGGTTAGAGGAGACTAAGTACCTGGGATATGTCATTGGGCGGGGAGTTATAAAACCTCAAGTAAACAAAATAGAAGCAATACGTAATTGGCCCCGACCTGTCATCACAAGACAGTTGAAGTCGTTCCTAGGAATTGTAGGGTATTATATGAGGTTTGTACCCCACTTTGCCATGATAGCAGCGCCGTTGACAAACCTGTTGAAGGGACGAAAGTCCAGAAAGGTCCACTAGAGTGAGCAGGCGGAAGAGGCTTTCTCCGTGTTAAAGTCGGCCCTGTGTGGGTCCCCGGTTTTGGTGACGCCCGACTTCAACCGGGAGTTTATAGTACAGACGGATGCCTCGGAGGTAGGTCTCGGTGCTGTACTGTCTCAGGAAGTCAATGGGGAGGAACATCCCGTTGTCTTCCTGAGTCATAAGCTCAACCCAGCCGAGACCAGGTACAGCATAGTGGAAAAGGAGTGCCTGGCTATCAAGTGGGCACTCGAGTCTCTCCGCTCTTACTTGTCAGGGAGGAAGTTCCGTCTGGTGACCGACCATTCCCCTCTCAAGTCGATGAGCCAGGCCAAGGAGAGGAATGCTCGGGTCACCGGATGGTTCCTGTCCCTGCAGTACTTTAAGTTCTCAGTAGAACACAGGGCAGGCCGCTTGCAGGAGAATGCGGATGCCCTGTCTCGCGTCCACTGCCTCATGTGTGTTCACCCCTCAGGGTTGAACAAAGGGGGGGGTGTAAGAGAGCGCAAGGGTCCGTCATTGACGGAAGGTACGTGTCATCGAGGTTCCTGGCCTCGGTGAGATAAGAACCTGGTTTGTATCTCAGCAGCATATGGACATTTTGATATTTTAGCATGGCTGCAAAGCCTATCTGGGCCGGCTCTTACTGGGAGCAACTAAAGTGTTGGGTGGGTGGTTGCTCCCCATGTTCCAGGCCGGGTTTTGATGGCTTGTATAAAGCCCAGCCAAGCAGTGTCAGCTGTGTGGATTATCCTCCGTCTGCCAGTGGTGCTGTGGAAGCTCTAAATGCTGGGAGTGAGAGTCCACAAGCAGGCGTGCAGTCTGCATGGAAGCCTGCACCTGGACTTTCCTGTGGCTGAGCTGTCAGCCAGGTGTGAACAAACACCAAAACCTTACAGGTGAACTTTTGCTGTGTTGATATTTTTGCCATGTGTGAACAAGCACCAAGACTTTGTTTTTCCTGAGTGTGAATAAAACACTACTGCTTGCTTCAAAGAACTGTGTACTTGCCTCTGTACTGCGTCCGCAAGCCTGTCTTCCGGAGCAAATCCCCACTGGGGGCACATAACTAGGTATAACTACTGTAAGGGGGCACATATTTGGCATAACTACTGTGAGTGAGTACATATCTTAGTATAACTACTGTTACAGGAACAAAGGTCGGCATTAGTACTGTGAAGGGCCTCAATGTGGGCGTTAGTACTGTGTGGTAGCACTAGATTACCCTGCTATACATTGGCATGGCTCAGTCTTACAGGCCAGCACAGTGCCCCCTGCTGGGGATTTCACAGGGGCAGTCACCATCCCTTCCTTATGTGATTATTCTTTTTTTCTCACCACAGGGACCTTGTTCTGGATCCAGCGGACATCACGCCAGCGACACTCTGGATGAGGTAGGACCAGATTTTATTAGGACTGGGTGAGTGTAACCATTGGGCTTATGGCTCTTTAACATGAGCGGATCCTGTGCGGGTAATCCGCTGCGTGAAAGAATGCCAAGCCCCATTCAGGACAGCAGAGATACGGAGCATTAACATGATTGATAATGCTCCGTGCCTCTCTGTGACCTTGTTACTACAAAATCACAGTGCGATAAAGTTGCCACCGTGATTTTGTAGTTAAAAGATCAGTCAATCATGTTACTGCTCTGAGTCTCTGCTGTCCGGAATGAGTTTTAAAATCGCCTGCTGACGTTTACCCCTGGCTGTACTGAAGTTGGGGGTGAGGTTCTTTTGATGACCGGATGTGGGGGATGATAGAAGAGGAGGAGCAGTAGGAGGAGGAGGCAACAGGAGGCAAAGAATAATGTCCAGCGATCCTCGTTGGTGGAAGGACATGCTCCAAACCGCTATCCGCCTCGGGCCCAGCCGAGTCTACGATTACCCAGTGTGCAGTTCGGGAGATATAGCGGTCCTGGCCATGCTTACTGGTCTATGTATCTGTGTTTATGTGGACCTTGCCACAGATGCCGTTGCGCAGTGCACACTTGCTGAAAGATGGTTTGTCTCTGGTGTCAATTTAACTGCCAATTGTCAACAATTAAGTTCACTAAGGCAGTGCCCATGTCATAAAAATGCTCTGTGGACCAAGAATAAAGTTTTTTTGGCCTAAAATGCACTGATTCTCAATTTCACTGCAGAAATGTAAAATATGTATCTGTACGCTGTATGCTATGCACAACTGTGAACCCAGAACACGTTTGTATTTTTTCAGTAAAACCCAGTAAAGCACTATTTTCGTGCTGCAATTTAAAATTGGTATTTGTACGCTGTATGCACAAGTGGTTTGTGGACCCAGAACACTGCTTTTTTCAATAAAACACAGATATGCGGTATTTAACTGCCGGAAATAAAACGTAGGTATTTCTACGCTGTATGCAAAAGTGGTTTGTGGACCCAGAACAAGGATTTTTTTTTTTAAATAAAACACAGAACTGCAGTATTTCACTGCTATCAATAAAACTTAGGTACTTTTTTGCGCTGTATGCACAACTGCTTTGTAAAGCAATAATATTGCTGTTTTTCCCACAAAAAAAGACTAATTCACTATTTCATTGCAGGAATGTCAAATATATATTTGGGCGGTGTATTTCAAACTGTTTTGTGGACCAGGAATAAAGTTTATTTTTTCCTGAAACACGCTGATGCACTATTTCCCTGCAGAAATATTAAATATGTATTTGTATGCTGTATGCACAAATGCTTTGTGAAGCAAGAAAATTGCTTTTTTTCCCCACAAAAAAAGACTAATTCACTATTTCACTGCAGAAATGTCAAATGTGTATTTGGGCGGTGTGTTTAAAAATGCTTTGGGGACCAGGATTACTTTTTCTCACAAAAATACACTGATGCACTATTTGACTGCTGAAATTGAATATACGGTTTAGTGCATTGTATAGATAAGTGCTCTGTGGCACAACAGGTCCCAGACTAGACAAAAGGACTATGTCACCCCTTAATTATACAAAAGGTAATTTAGGGGACTTGAGCAGCCAGACAGGATTAGGCTGATGTCCCTGGCAGGCTGGCACATATACAGCACACTGCAGTGGTTAAAATAACACAACCCCCACCTCAGTAACAGATGGATTAAAAAATAAATAAATCCTTTGCAGTGGCTGCGTACATAAATGTAGGATTGCTGAAGCTCCCTCCCTCTCTATTTGCTGTATTGTGGATTAAAGTACAACAGGTTCTACAGATTTCTTGCCTATCCTGTCCCAAATAGCACCGGCAGCAACCTTTCAGTAGGCTAACATCACCAGACTGACATGCGGCACTAGGTGACTCCAGCTTATACAGAGGCTGGGTCACATGCTGCACTCAGCCAATCACAGCCATGCCACTAGTAGGCATGGCTGTGATGGTTTCTTAGGGCAAATAAGTAAAATGCTTGCTGATTGGCTGCTGTGCAGCCCTTCAGAAAGCGGTAAGAATCCCCGAACAACGAACCCAAACCCAAACTTTTATGAAAATGTTCTGGTTCGGGTATACAGTTCGGGTTCGCTCAACCCTAGTCATCGGCACTGGCCATGTTGGTGGAGTACTCAAAACAGTGTAAGATGGCACACATGTGCGTGCGGCAACTAAAACTCTAGTATCTCCTGCTGCTGCTCACACAGTCTCTCCACAGTCTCTCTCCGCCTCATATGCGACGTGCCCACCAGGTGGAACTCCATCTTGCACCTGCTGGCCAGACTGTGGAGTTTCCGCTGCAGCATGCACGGGTGAGTCGCTCGGTGGAACAGCACCACTTCAACACCAATGACTGGGCCTCCATTCGAGACCTGTGTGCCCTGTTGCGCTGTTTCGAGTACTCCACCAACATGGCCAGTGGCGATGACGCCGTTATCAGCGTTACAATACCATTTCTATGTCTCCTTGAGAAAACACTTAGGGTGATGATGGAAAAGGAAGTGGCCCAGGAGGAGGAGCAGGAGTATGAGGGGTCATTTTTAGCACTTTCAGGCCAGTCTGTTAGAAGTTGCTCAGAGGGAGGTTTTTTGCAACAGCAGAGGCCAGGTACAAATGTGGCCAGCCAGGGCCCACTACTGGAGGACGAGGAGGATGGGGAGGAGGTGGAGGAGGATGAGGATGAAGCAGGTTCACAGCGGGGTGGCACCCAACACAGCTAAGGCCCATCACTGGTGCGTGGCTGGGGTGATACAGAGGATGATGACGATACGCCTCCCACAGAGGACAGCTTGTCCTTACCTCTGGGCAGCCTGGCACACATGAGCGACTATATGCTGCAGTGCCTGCGCAATGACAGCAGAGTTGCCCACATTTTAACGTGTGCAGAATACTGGGTTGCCCCCCTGCTGGATCCCCGGTACAAAGACAATGTGCCCACCTTACTTCCTGCACTGGAGTGTGATAGGAAGATGCGCGAGTACAAGCGCACGCTGGTAGACGTGCTCCTAAGATCATTCACAAATGTCACAGGGCAACAGGTGGAAGCCCAAGGCGAAGGCAGAGGAGGAGCAAGAGGTCGCCAACGCAGCTGTGTCACGGCCAGCTCCTCTGAGGGCAGGGTTAGCATGGCAGAAATGTGGAAAAGTTTTGTCTCCACGCCACATCTAACTGATCCACCACCTGATACGGAACGTGTTAGCAGGAGGCAGCATTTCACTAACATGGTTGAACAGTACGTCTGCACAACCCTCCACGTACTGACTGATGGTTCGGCCCCATTCAACTTCTGGGTCTCCAACTTGTCCACGTGGCCAGAGTTAGCCTTTTATGCCTTGGAGGCGCTGGCCTGCCCAACGGCCAACGTTTTGTCTGAACGTGTATTCAGCACGGCAGGGGGCATCATTACTGACGTCCACAGCCAACGTGGACAAGCTGACATTCATAAAATGAACCAGGCATGGATCCCACAGGACCTGTCCCTCCCTAGTGCAGAATAGACATTTATAACTGCCTCCCCCTTAACCATGTATTCTTGTACTCCGGGGCACTTCTTTATTGAATCCTCATTTTTTTTTAACTTTACCCTGATCTTGCGGTGCAACCCAAAGTTAAATGAACCTCTCATCAATCTGGGCGCCGGGGACAAAATAACTGAAAGTGGCCTGTTACAAAGGTGGGTGACATGAAGCCTGAACCTCTGCCATGCGACCTCTCTCCTCTGTCTGGGTGCTGTGGGCTAAATATCTGGAAGTGGCCTTTTCCAGTGGTGGGTGATAGGACGCCTTATTCCTTGCATTGGGACCTCTCTCCTCTGTCTGGGTGCTGGGGCCTAAATAGCTGAATGTGGCCTTCTACATTGGTGGGTGATATGACGCATGATTCTCTGCTATGGGACCTCTCTCCAATTAATATTGGTTAATTTTTATTTATTTAATTTTAATTCATTTTCCTATCCACATTTGTTTGCAGGGCATTTACCTACATTGTGCTGCCTTTTGCAGCCCTCTAGCCCTTTCCTGGACTATTTTACAGCCTTTTTAGTGCCCAATAGTTCGGGTCCCTATTGACTTCGATGGAGTTCGGGTTCGGGTCGATTTCGGATCCCGAGCCCAAACATTTTCGGGAAGTTCGGCCGAACTTCTCGAACCCGAACATCCAGGTGTTCGCTTAATTCTAACCACCAGGCGGGGCTTGAGCCTCAGTGGCACCAACTACTTATCGATTTGTTCTGCCATTCCCACCCAGAGCTCCTGCATGTGGGGGGTTTTCCCCCCAAACATGAGTTTCAGAATATAGTGAAGTAATTGTATTGAATTGCTCCGTTACACTGTTGTGTGACCTAAAGAAATATATTCTGTTTATGACACGGGCACTGCCTTACAGTTAGTGAACTTAATTGTTGACTATTGGCAGTTAAATTGACACCGGAGATAAACCATCTGTTAGTTTGGTGGGTGAACGCAAATAATGAGGAGAACATAAAATCAGGGACGTGGGCATGGTCGGGGTGGTGTTGGTGGAGCTCCTGTTGCTGGGATAGGACGTGGCTGTTCAGCACTAACTACAGGTCCAAGTGAAACATCTTCGCAGGTGTGTGTATGCGACAGAACATGCAGCGTTATTTGGTAGGCCCAAATGCCGCCCTACGAATGGTGGGGCCAGAACAAGTACAGGCGCTAGTAGATTGGGTGTCTGACAGTGCCTCCAGTTCCTTCACGTTGTCTCCCATCCCGTCCCCTGCTGAAAGCTGAGAGTTGGCACTTGCAGCCCATGCCCATCAGTCTTTACCTCATCCCCTTGCAAATCAGCCAAGCAATCTGAGCCCCAAGTCATGCAGCAGTCTCTTATGCTTTTTGATGACTCTGCTGGCAGGGTTTCCCAGGGCTATAACCATAGCCCTGCCCCAGAAGTGGAAGTGATTGAGTGCACGGATGCCCAACCAGTTAGGTTTGAGGATGAAGACATGGGAAGACCACGATGATGATGACGAAACACAGGTGCAAACTGCTGTGGCTTTCTGCGGTGTGCAGATCAAAAAAGAGGGCAGGGGTGAAGATTATGTTGAGAACGATGAGGTCCTACACCCCAAAATATACCACTTAAATCCATGTTATTCATGGGTGGTGAAAAAATCATATTTTTTTAAGGCCAGGAATTATCTTTGCAGCCTGCGCTGCATATGTGCCGGGGACAATAATATAGTTAATCCGTCTGGGAGTTCAGGGGTTGACATATTCCAATATTTTGCTGTCAAGTAATCCTGAGCTGCATAGATGACAGGGACCGAAAATTTGAAAAATCTTCTTTTAAATTGTTGGGTGCAAAATTACCATTTTTGCCGGGTACAAACCCCTGCTCTGCATAGTTGACAGTGACTGAAAATGCGGAAAATCTTCTTTTAAATTGTTGGGTGAACTTTTACCATTTTTGCCGGGTACAAACCCTTGCTCTGCATAGGTGGTAGAGACCTAAAAATTGAAACATCTTCTTTTAAATTGTTGGGTGCAATATTACAATTTTTGCTGTGAATAAGCCCCTCCTCTGCATGGATGCCAGGGGCCTACATTTTAAAAAATCGCCTGTTTCATTGGTGAGTGACATGAAACCCGTTTTGCTGTGAATAAACCCCTCCTCTGCCTGGGTGGTGCCTACATTTTTGCTGTGAATAAACCCCTCCTCTGCATGGATGCCAGGGGCCTACATTTTTAAAAATACCCTGTTCCAATGGTGAGTGACATGAAACCCGTTTTGCCGTGAATAAACCACTGCTCTGCCTGGATGCCAGGGGCCTACATTTTTTAAAATCGTCTGTTCCATTGGTGGGTGATATGAACCCCGTTTTGCTGGTGAAAAACCCTTGCTGTGCATTGCTGACAGGGAACCAAATTTGGTAAAAACGTCTGTTAATAATCGAAAGATGCGTAACTACAAACGCACGCTGGTAGACGCACTGCTGATGGCATTCCTGCCTGACGCCTCCTCAACCTCCTACTTCACATCCATTTCCTCCTCCTAGATCAAGATTTTAATTTTTAATATTTAGTTTTTTTAAGTAATTTCCCTATCCACATTTGTTTGCCGGGCACTTAACCACATTTTGCTGCTTTTGCAGCCCTCTAGCCCTTTCCAGGTCTTTTTTAGAGCCATTTTAGTGCCCAAAAGTTCGGGTCCCCATTGAGTTCAATGGGGTTAAGGTTCGTAGTAAAGTTCGGGTTAAGTTCGGATCCCGAACATGAACTTTTTTGTGAAGTTCAGCCGAACCTGTCGAGCCCGAACTTCCAGGTGTCAGCTCAACTCTAGACACAATTTAACAGACTGGACAACTGTCTTATAGCTTTAAGACGGATGAAAATGTAGAGTTTTGAACCCCAATAATGACTTTAGGTCAACCAAAGAATTAACAGACCAATTAAGTATTGTATTTCTGTGTTACTGGTGCCACCAACCAAAAATGACTGCAGGTCACCCACAGACTGAACAGCTCCATTAAAATGTAACTGCCATTTCACTGCCAAAAGTGAAATTCCTAACATATGTGATGCTAATTTTACCTTTCTGATGTCTGTATTCAGCCCTTAGCAGCCATATTTCTTTGTGCCTGTTATTTCAGCTTCTTCCTAAAATATCATCTGCTGCACTTCCTGTGGTGATGTTTGCCCTTTTCTTGAGGCCATCCTGTATTTCCCTCACTTCCCATAATAACTTGCTCTCCTCACATGCACTACCACAGAAGCAGGACCAATCAGAATGCAGACAACCTCCTCCAGTACCCAAGAGCAGTGTACATATTTTTGCAGCCAGGTGCCCCCTATACTTTAGTAACACAGCCAAATTCTCACCTAGTTCCTCCTAGTAAGCTCCAACACAGCTCTCCCCTCCAGCAGTGCGATGTACACTGTCAGATTGCGCTGCTGTGAAGGAATACAAGCACAGCCCTGATTCCCTCCAACAGGATGATGTGCATAATGCATTTTCACTTAGGGTATTTTATTAATATGACATACCTCTTTAAAATAAGATATAGGGGTAGGCATCACAGACTCCTTGCAGGCATGAAGGCTAGGAGGAGGAGTCAGTGTCCTACAACACTGTGAATGCGCAGCCAGGGCTGAGCTCCTCCTCTCAGAGCTGATCCATCTCTTGTTTTGAAGAGGGCTGCAAAATGGTAAAGTGGCACACATTCGTGGGAGTTTTTATCATGTAAAACAGAAAATGATTAAATTTTAAAACACAATTGCACATATACGGTATGGTACACTATACTATTACTGTATAAAAAATGAAACTGCAGTTACACTTTAAGTATTGTATTTCTGTGTCACTGGTGCAAAGGTCTTGTATTGCACCCACATAAATGCCTGTAAGTCACCCACAGACTTATTAAAAAAATAAAAGCCTAAGGGCTCATGCACACGACTGTATGCTGGCCGGGCCCGTGCTGCGGACCGCAAATTCACTTGAATGGGGTCCGCAATCTGCATCCTACAGTCTGCATCTCAAAAAAGTAGTGCATGCACTAATTTTTTGAGGTGCGGTGGCACGGCCAGAAACACCACAGAATCGCTTCAAGTGCTGGGCAATGGGCATGAGCACTAACACTGTCCCTCAGTGCAGCAGCATCTTGTCCTTACACTAGTCAGATCAGAATGGCAGCGTATCAACAAAGAACACAGATTTCCGCGCCAATGTCCATGTTCGGGTACCCGGACACAGTAATGTTGGTTTCGAGTTTGCTCCTCCCTACAGAAGATATTAAATAAAAGCACCTAAAGGGGAATTTACATGGGAGAACTGTTAGGGCTCATGCACACGACCGTATTTTCTTTCCGCTTTCAGTTTTTTGTGCAGCCCGTATGCGGAACCATTCACTTCAATGGGGATGTAGAAAATACGGAAATTACTCTGTGTGCATTCCGTTTCCAGTTGTCTGCATAGCTGTTTTGCAAAAAATAGTGCATCTCCTATTATTGTCCGCAAATCACGGTCTGAGGCCCCATTCAAGTCAATAAGTCTGCAAAAAATACGGAATGCACAGGTAACATCCATTTATATTTCATCCGTATTTTGCGGATCCATACTGTAGAAATTCTATGCCCAGCCCATATTGCTCATGTGTTTGGTGATTAAGTTACTGTTTCCGTTTCCGATCAGCAAAAAACGGATTGCATACAGAAACCATACGGATATGTTTTGTGGAATAATGGAATGGAAGAGGACTTAAATCAGAGAAAAAAAACTCTGATGCGGTACAACGGATCAGTGAAAAATGGACCGCAAAACAACGGTCATGTGCATGAGCCCTTAGGATGATTATCCAGAAAGAACGTCAGTAAGAATAACTGTTTCAGATAAAAGGTCCAAGTAAAGGAGTAACAGATCACCCAGTGAACAAGCAAAAACACTTTTATCTGGTGAAATCGTAATTTATGCGGACACCTGAATCATCATTTCTGGTGGAGATATTGTACTGTATAAATATCGATCTGCTGCCCAGAAACAATCTGTATGAGGACAAGCAATTGTTGTAGCCATCACTCATGCCCATACATGGGAGGTGATTGCTGCACATAAATGCAATTCTTTACCCCTGCTGATGGGCAGGCAGTTATTGGGAACGAACATTTACATGGTAATATAGGGGGAGATTTATCAAACTTGTGTAAAGGAGAACTGGCTTAGTAGAAAATGAAAGGTGGAATTTGATTGGTTGCTATGCGTAACTAAGTCATTTCTACTATACACCAGTTTGATAAATGATCCCCATAGTTGTAAGGCTGAAAACAAACATCAGTCCATCCAGTTCAGCCTGTTATCCTTCAAGTTGATCCAGAGGAAGGCAAAAAATAAAAACAATAACAAACTTCCCATCTCCAATCAGGCAATCAGAATAACTCCCTGGATGAATGACCTCTCCAGAGATGTAATAACTATAACCTGTAATATTATTACACTCCAGAAATACATTTAGGGCCCTCTTGAACTCTTTTAGTGAATTCACCATCACCACCTCCTTAGGCAGAGAGGTCCATAGTCTCACTGCTCTTACTGTAAAGAATCCTCTTCTTTGTGTACAAACCTTCTTTTCTCCAGACGCAGAGGATGTTCCCTCGTCACAGTCCTGGGGAGAAATAGATGATAGGAGAGATCTCTGTACTGACCCCTGATATATTTATACATAGTTATTAGATCTTCCCTTAGTTGT
Organism: Bufotes viridis; assembly: GCA_033119425.1. Lineage (NCBI taxonomy): Eukaryota > Metazoa > Chordata > Amphibia > Anura > Bufonidae > Bufotes > Bufotes viridis. Next base: position 340,873,115 of record CM065590.1, read on the forward strand.
CTTTTTTCTAAACTGAATAACCCATATTTTGATAATCTTTCTGAGTATTGTAGTCCACCCATTACAGTTATTACTTTAGTTGCCCTCGTCTGAACCCTCTCTAGCTCTGCTATATCTGTCTTGATCACAGGGGCCCAGAACTATAGACAATACTCCGTGTGTGGTCTGACTAGTGATTTGTAAAGTGGCAAGGCTATGTCCTTGGCAGCAGCTGCCTGACACTGGTTTCTACAGTTTTATAGTTTTTACAGTTTCATGTTGACTAAAATTCCTAGGTCTTTCTCCATGTTAGTGTTACCCAGTGTCTTACCATTTAGTATGTACTAGTGACATGTATTGTTCTTTCCCATGTGCATAATCTTACATTTGTCAGTGTTAAACCTCCTCTGCCACTTCTCTCCCCAAGCCTCTAATCTATCCAGATCCATCTGTAGCAGTCTACTGTCCTCTTCTGTGTTAATTACTTTACACAGTTTAGTGTCATCTGCAAAAAATGCTATTTTACTGTGCAGCCTCTCTTCAAGACTGTTAACAAAAATATTGAAGAGATTAGGGCCCAATACTAACCCCTGAGGTACCCTATTAGTGTCAGTGACCCAATCTGAGTGTGTACAGTAATAACCACCCTCTTTTTTTCTATCATTGAGCCAGTTATCTACACACATTTTCTCCCAGTCTAACTGTTGATGATGTAATGATATTAATGTGAAGCCATTACATTATGGCGCTGGCACCTCAATGTTTACATAGTTTACATATCAAAGTTTGTAAAAGAAAAAAACCTAGAAATTGGAGCAATGAAATAGAATAAAACTTCACTTTTATTAAGTCCAGCTAAAAAAACATGCATCAAGGCCCCAACTACAAACCTGGACACACCTAATGCATGACACCGGTCCTATAGTAACAGGCCAAAATAACACCTAGTATTGCCCTACTTGGCCTAGTACACCCTAGTACTGCTACCACTGGGTCCAAAAAGCCCTGCAAGGGGTGGCCCAATGCCGGAACCTCTCCCTGCACAACCTTGCCCTAGTTAAAAAAGTTTCTTGGGGCGTCCAGAGTGGTAGCAAAAACTAAGGGATCTGTGTAACACACTACGTATAGTGATCTAGAAAAAACACACGGACTACCCCAGTCCAGGGGGCCTATGTGAAACAGTAAGTTAGATATGTCTTAGGTGCATATAAACATATATATATAGGCGTCCTGACGCGTTTCATCAGTTAGCACCTATGCAGACGTACTTTGAATCATCAGGGGACGCAGGTCCGTCCGGAAAAATAAATTGAATAGGAATAACGTACCAATGGAGAACACAGCATTCATATGGAGAAGTGGATACACAGAGGCAGCATATGGCGGCATGTATAGAGAGGCAATTATATAGAGGCGGCGTATAGCAACGACTCTATCTGGACCAGCAACCTATAAACTTCTACCACTGTTTTGGCCTCTTTGATCCTTGATTTTTGATTCTTTATTCATACTTAGGGCATGGCCAGTTTTTTGTCCACAGGACTGGACAGGAATATGTGGCTCTCTGAAGCCACCACAGTTTTTTCGGAACAGACATTTATCCAAAAGAAGTATACTCCAACCCTAAACAGTGCTTTCTCGGAACTCACACGAGTATATAAGGAGCATATTAGCTCGTGGTGGGAACTACAGGGTTTGGAGCACTATATTAAGTAAGGGATTGTCCCAAGAGGTCTCCGTATCTCTCTCGCCCCAGCAAACCGGAGCAGGAACCCGGAACTTCTTAAGAAGTGGGAGAGAGAAGCTACTAGCAGCTCTCTGAGATTCATGCAACTCCTCCATGAGGAGAACGCATCACCCATGAACGAGCTGAAAGAAACCTCAAGGAACAAATAGAGATTACAAAAAAGTTTCAACAGGATCCGGAATTTGCCGGATTACAATTACAAAATACTATAGAGAGATATCAGTACCACCTTAAAGATAGAAAACATAAACAATTCCTTTGTGACTCACAGGATTTTAAGGACAATAGAGCCTACTTGTTCCTGACCAACCCTGAGAACAACCCAAAATCAGAGTGCTCATCCACTGAGACTGAGGGCTCAGAAAGCGACAGGGAAAGCAAACTAGGGGGAGAGGTCGAGGTAGGGGGGGATATAGAGGTAGGAGGTGGGGTGGTCGTTTCTACAATAATAGAAACACCCCCGCTCCACAGTCGGGTCAGCCAAACACAACCTCTTTTTTAGATCTAGAGGCAGGGCCGGCGCGTCCTATAAGCGGACTAGGCCGCCGCGTAGAGCGCCCCTTGGCAAGGGGCGCTGCTAGGAGCGCCGGCCCTGCCTCATGTTGCAGCCGCCCGAGCGCTCTGAATTGAGCCTCAGGCGGCTGCAGCACTGCCCGGGCTGGCGCGTCCATGAGGACGCACCGCCCGGGTTCAGCATGAGAGAGAGCTGACAGGAGGGAAGCGCCAGCGCTCCCTCCTGTCAGTCCATTAGCGTGCCGAGCTCTTATGGCCGCGGGTACAGGAGCATGTGTCTCCTGTAGCCGGCCGGACTGACATGAAGTGCGCACACAGTGTGCACTTCCTGTCAGTCCGTCAGGGTACAGGAATCTAAAGCTCCTGTACCCGTGGACCATAAAGCGCCGGCCACGCTACATTACAGGCGGGGAGGGAGGGGGAGAATGACAAGAGTGGGGGAAGAATGACAAGAGGGGGAAGGAAGAATGACAAGAGGGGGGGGAAGAATGACAAGAGGGGGGGAGAAAAATGACAAGAGGGGGGAGAAGAATGACAAGAGGAGAGGAAGAATGACAAGGGGGGGGGAGAGAATGACAAGAGGGTGGAAGGAAGAATGACAAGAGGGGGGGAGAAGAATGACAAGAGGGGAGGAAGAATGACAAGGGGGGGGGGAGAATGACAGGGGGGGGGGAGAATGACAAAGAAGGAGGGGTGAAGAATGACGGGGGGGGGAGAATGACAAAGGAGAGGGGGGTGAAGAATGATATGGGGGCGGCAAACTTTTCTTTTGCCTAGGGCGGCACAAATCCTTGCACCGGCCCTGTCTAGAGGTACAATATCCTCTGAGGAGTCGAAATACTCAACCCCCTCAACAACAATAGACACGTCTAGCGATAGATTTGTTATTAACCTCTCACCCCGACCCCTGTCTCCTGTGGAATTGACAGTACTGAAACGAGGCTTATCATTTGTACCAACTACTCGGTTTGATTTATTTAAGTGGACTAAATATCTCCACCTATTTGCCAGGAAGTTGAAGTGGCATAAACATTTTAAGTTGAAAGAGAGGAAGGAGTGCCGTGAACTGGGCATATCAACTGAAACTCTGGGGGACGTCAGACTGCTCTTCAGCCTGGGAGAGCCACTTCGGGAAACTTCGGGGGAGGGTCCCTTTACGGACCTCAGGCTTAGGAGCACTCGGACGCCACCGGTGGGAGACATCTCGTGTATAGATGTATTTTTGAAATACATCCTGGAGGAAATAGCCAATTTAACGGTCATCCCCCCACGATACAACTGCAGCAAACAAGAAAGGCTGGCCATTGATAAATTGAAAAAGGACAGGACCATCACGATCAAACCCTCTGATAAAGGGGGAAACATGGTCGTGATGGACACTGAGGCCTATAAGGAGATGTGCCTGACTATCCTCAAAGATAGTTTGGGGTACGACATACTTTCACAGGACCCCACCCTGAAATATAGGAATACCCTGGAACGACTCCTTGTGGGAGCTAGGAATAACCGTCTCATTACCAAAGACGAGTTTGATTATCTGTTACCCTTACATCCCATTTTGGCTACATTTTATTGTTTGCCAAAGGTCCACAAGGAGTCGTTACCAGTGAAGGGTCGCCCTATTGTTTCAGGGGTCGGTAGCCTGGCACAAAATTGCGGCATATATGTGGACAATGTACTGCGCCCTTTTGTTGAGTCCCTTCCCTCTTATGTGAAGGACACGAGTGACCTACTGTCCAAGCTGGAGGGGGTTTGTTTGGAACCCCACTGGTCTTTGGCCTCGATCGACGTAGAGGCCTTATACTCGTCGATCCCACATGAATACGGCCTTATGGCCGTTGCACATTTTTTGAAGGCTAGAGGTCTCCAGTGCGGCCCACATAATGACTTTGTACTCCAATTGTTGGAGTTTATCTTGACCAGCAATTAATTCCTATTTGATGGCCGTATCTTCCACCAGCTCAGGGGCACTGCCATGGGCAGTTCATGTGCCCCGTCATATGCAAATTTGCTCCTGGGCTGGTGGGAGGAGACCATCATCTTTGGGGAAGGACAGGGGTGGTATCTTGACTGTATCGCCCTCTGTTGCCGCTACATAGACGACATATTCGTCCTGTGGAGCAGCACGGAGGGCGAGTTCAACAGAATGGTTCATGATTTGAACCTCAATAACATCAATTTGAGGTTCACCTCTGTATTCATGAGGAACGAATTGCTCTTTCTCGACACCCTCATTTTCAGAGGGGAAGGGGGGGGGGGCCTTGGTACAAAGATTTACCGCAAACCTACAGCCACCAATTCCCTCTTGAGGTGGGACAGTTGCCACCCTGTCCCACTCAAGAGGGGAATTCCCACCGGCCAGTACCTACGGATTAGGCGCAACTGCTCCAACACCAGGGATTTTGGGTCCGAAGCAAAGGATCTGAGGGAGCGCTTCCGTAGCCGTGGGTATCCTGACCGGGTTCTTAGGCCTGCATATTGCAATGCCTCATCACAAGATCGGACTGGATTGCTTCACCCTAACAAGAATGAGGCCACTAGTTCCCCCAGGACAATACGAATCATCGGAACCTTTGATTCGGCGGCATCTAACATCCGTGAAATCATTAGCCGCCATTGGGGTACACTTAGACTGGACCCTGACCTTGCGGAGGTATTATCTCCATACGCCTCCGTGACATATAGAAGAGGCACTAACCTGAGGGACCAGTTAGTGCATAGTCACTTTGTGTCCCCCCACACGAAACCATCCACTTGGTTAAAAGGCCCCACCTGGGGTTGCTTCAAATGTGGTTGTTGCACTTTCTGTAGATACATTCACTCAGGTAAAACCTTTAAGGGGGTGCGCCCGGATTCGAAGTTTGAAATCCATGACTTCATTAATTGCCGCTCTACGGGGGTCATATACCTCTGTGAATGTGTATGTGGCCTCAGATATGTGGGGAAGACAAGGAGGGAGCTCCGTGTGCGCATTGGAGAACACCTGGGGGATATCGGGAACCGCAGGGACACCCCAGTGGCTCGACATGTTCTGTCCCATCATGATGGACGAGATTCGGTTATCTCCTTCATGGGGATTGACCGGATACACAAGCCCATCCGTGGGGGGGACTGGGATAGGAGGATCCTCCAAAAGGAGACATGGTGGATCTTCCATTTGAACACCACCACCCCCCACGGACTGAATGAACAAGTAAACTTTAGTTGTTTTGTGTGATCTGGATACAATCCCATGCTATAACTGTGTCTGCTCTTTTTCTTTTCTTTGGTCTTTTATGGGCACCTCCCTTGGTGCACCTTTTTGGATCCTTTTCTGTGTGATAATGAACCGTCACCTTAAATGTCTTTTCATTCACGGACTAGAGTTAAAGTTCTGTGAATAGGTGGGACACAGGCTTGGGTATGTAGCGGGCGGGGACACTTCCTCTCCTGCTCCCCCCTGTGTCTCTTTAGTGTTTATACCGAGCTGGGTCGCTCCATCAGCAGAAGGTGTAGAACTATTGGATTAGCGCCCGGTTTGTTTACATATGCTACCGTTTTCACCACACTAAGGGGGTTTAAACAGGTCACATGATCGCATGCATATGTTTGTACTGCCTCTGGGCGCATATGTTATTTTTTTGTGAAAATCGCATTGCGACTTTGCGATTCTTCCATGCTCATTATGCGATTTTTTTATGCGCATTGCGCATGCGCAATTTTTTGCGCTTTTTTGCGATCATATGTCCGGTCATGTGATATTGTGATGCTTTGAAGCGTGATCACATGTCACATGACTTCCGGACCCTATTTAATCTCTGCTTTTTCCTGCAACCTGTGGGACACACTGAGGATACCGGGACCTCCGCCATACACGGCAACCTATTCAAGCATTCGCTTGGATCATACATCCAAGGCAGCAGTAAGTGACCCTTATCTCATGCATAGTGCGATCTATTTATTCACTCTTTGAGGAAGGTGGCACTGTGTGGATATGTGTTTTTCTGACTGGGATATCATTGAATTATCTGTTTATAGGTTGCTGGTCCAGACAGAGTCGTTGCTATACATATGCCTCTATATGATTGCCTCTCTATACATGCCGCCGTATGCTGCCTCTGTGTATCCACTTCTCCATATGAATGCTGTGTTCTCCATTGGTACGTTATTCCTATTTGATTTATTTTTCCGGACGGACCTGCGTCCCCTGATGATTCAAGGTACGTCTGCATAGGTGCTAACTGATGAAACGCCTATATATATGTTTATATGCACCTAAGACATATCTAACTTACTGTTTCACATAGGCCCCCTGGACTGGGGTAGTCCGTGTGTTTTTTCTAGATCACTATACATAGTGTGTTACACAGATCCCTTAGGTTTTGCTACCACTCTGGACCCCCAAGAAACTTTTTTAACTAGGGCAAGGTTGTGCAGGGAGAGGTTCCGGCATTGGGCCACCCCTTGCGGGGCTTTTTGGACCCAGTGGTAGCATTACTAGGGTGTACTAGGCCAAGTAGGGCAATACTAGGTGTTATTTTGGCCTGTTACTATAGGACCGGTGTCACGCATTAGGTGTGTCCAGGTTTGTAGTTGGGGCCTTGATGCATGTTTTTTTAGCTGGACTTAATAAAAGTGAAGTTTTATTTTATTTCATTGCTCCAATTTTTAGGTTTTTTCTTTGACTTCTTGAGCAATTTGTGGAGCCTCTACCACTGTTTTGGCCCCTTTGATCCTTGATTTTTGATTCAAAGTTTGTAAAATAATGCACAATGCACAGATACTCTTTTTCTTCTTTTTGTGCTTTAGCCAATGAAACAATGGCATGAGCCTCAGTAGAGGAACGTCCTCTCTGATGATATATAAACTGCTTAACTTCCTGTAATAAATGAGTTCTGCTTTGATACTTACTTGGTGCCAGTGTGGTCCTTCCATGCACGATAAACTAACAACTTGTAATTTGGAGCAGATAATCAATAAGATAGCACAGCTTGTGTGCATCCAAAACACAAGCATTCTCATTTTATATACTAACCTTTTATGTGGCACAGTATCAAATGTTTTGGAGAAGTCAAGATATACAACATCCATTGCCTCACCGCAGTCAAGTCTAGAACTTACCACCTCATAGAAACTGACTAAATTTGTTTGCCATGTCTGGTCCTTCATGAAGCCATGCTGATATGGCAATATTTACTTATTTTCATTGAGGTACTCCAAAATAGCATTTCTTAGAAAACTTTCAAACAGCATACCCACAAATATGTTAAACTTACCAGCCTATAGTTTCTGCGCTCTGAATTAGCTTCTTTTTGAATATTGGCACTTCATTTGCTAAACGCCAATCCAGTTTGCTTGCCTCCCTTCCTGTTCAGTCAAGTTGTATAAATGCATCCTTTTTTTTTTTTTGAGCAAATCAATACATTCCAAGGGTGGAACAGTGGAGGAAAACACAAGTCTCTACTGTCCACGTATATGTCAAGAACAGAATAATACAGGTCAGTCAAGCATAATACATGTTATACAGTGTAACCTTCTCAGCAGGTCAATAATGGAAGACAACTTGAGAAGCCAGATATAGAACTTCGCCATTGGTGCCATAGCACCGCAAAGGATCTCATCCGAGACGGGCCATAATAAGCATACTAATTCACGCTGTAGCACTCGAAATTAAAAAATAGAAATAAAAAAGAAACTGAAAAAAGGGGGAGGTAATGGGCATGTAAAAAGGAGCTGGGTATGTTGACATTACAGAAACAAGGTCTCAAGGTCTGCAAGACAATTCATCTAATATCCTCTAAAGTATCTGCATTGATTCCAAATCTTAAGAAATTTGTGGTGAGATCTTAACCCTTTAAGGACTCGGGGTTTTTTCATTTTTGCATTTTCGTTTTGCGCTCCATGCCTTCCGAGAGCCATGACTTTTTTATTTTTACGTTCACATGGCCATATGAGGGCTTTATTTTTGCGGGACAAGTTGTACTTTCCAACGCCACCATTTAATATTGCATACTATGTAGTGGGAAGCGGGAAAAAAATTCCAAATGGGGTGAAATTGCAAAAAAAAAACAATTCTACCACAATTTTACGGGTTTTTAAATTACGACGTTTGATGTGTGATAAAACTGACCATTTAGTTTTATTCTACAGGTCAGTACGAATCCAGCGATACCCAATATGTATAGTTTTTCTTGCGTTTTGATAGTGAAAAAAATTCAAAAGTGGGAAATTTTTATTTTTTTATTTTTGTCAGCCATATTTTGACCCCTATAACTTTTTGTAATTAAGTGTATGGCATTGTATGGGGGCTTATTTTTTGCGGGCGATCTGAACTTTTAGTTGATACCATTATGGGGTGTGTAGGACTTTTTGATCACTTTTTATTTAATTTTTTGAGGAAATGAAGCGTTCAAAAATGGCGAATCCGCCATTTGGGCGCTTTTTCCGTTTTCTGTTTACCGTATGGGGAATATATTTTTATATTTTTATACCACGGGCGTTTTCGCACATTATGACACCCATGATGTGTATTTTTAAAAAAAATTATTATTTTATTTTAATTTTGGGGAAAGGGGGTGATTTGAATTTTTAGGTTTTTTATTTATTTTTTATTTTTTTATTTCTTTTATTTTTCTTTTACACTGTTATATAGGTCCCATAGGGACCTATATAAATCAGTCATCTGATTGCTTCTAACATAAACTCCAATACACTTGTATTGGAGTTTATGAGATTTTACTACTTTCCTATGAAGCCCTATTGCTAACAAGGGCTCCATAGGAAATAGTAAGTGATAGCCTCATGCTGAATGAAAGGCTTGAGGCTATCCCTTACAGCGCTCCGATTCTCCCGATCACCACTAGGGGAGCCGGAGAGCTGCCGAAAGTTTTACTTTCGGTTTAGCGCAGCGCAGATGCCGTGGTCAGGATTGACCACGGCATCTGCGGGGTTAAATGATTGCGATCGGCTTCGCTGCCGGCTGCGATCATTAGCCGCGGGGGTCAGCTACAGGAAACAGCCGGACCCCCGCAGCGATCGCGCCCACAGAGGGCAGGAGCGGGCGCCATACTTAGGGATCGGACCCATGACGTACCCATACGTCATGGGTCCTTAAGGGGTTAATTCCCATGAGGATAGCTCTTCCAGACGATATATCTGGTCTATTTTCTGGAACCATTGTTCCATGGAAGGTATCTCAGTAGATAACTATAGATGGCCCGAACTATTCGCCGGCGAACAGTTCCCGGCGAACATAGCTTGTTCGCGTTCGCCACGGCGGGCGAACATATGCGATGTTCGGTCCGCCCCCTATACATCATCATTGAGCAAACTTTGACCCTGTACCTCACAGTCAGCAGACACATTACAGCCAATCAGCAGCATACCCTCCCTCCCAGACCCTCCAATATCCTGGACATCATCCATTTTAGATTCATTCGGAAGCTGCAGTCTTAGTGAGAGGAGGGACAGTGTAGCTGCTGCTGCTTTAATTGGGAAATCGATAGCTAGGCTAGTGTATTCAGTGTCCACTCCAGTCCTGAAAGACTTATCTGATCCCTGCTGTAAGGACAGCGTCCTGATAGCACCCCAAAAAGCCCTTTTTAAGGCTGCTACATTAGTCTGCTTTTTTCTCTCTCTCTATATATATATATATATATATATTATATATATATATATATATATATATATATATATATATATATATATATTGTGGGAATTGCTCTGGTAGACAGGCTTACGGACGCAGTATAGAGGCAAGGTACACAGTTCTCTGGGTAAAGCAGAAGTGTTTTATTCACACTCGGCAAAACAGAAACAGTCTTTAGTGCTTGTTCACACAAGGCAAAACAGAAACAGTCTTTAGTGCTTGTTCACACAAGGTAAAACACCCGGCAAAAACATAAGTCCCACAGCAAGGTCACCTGAGTGGTCGGTGTTAGTTCACACCTGGCAGTTAGGTCGGCCACGCAAAGTTTCCACCAGCGGCTTCCAGGTAGACTGCACGCCTGTTTGCAGACTCTTGCTCTCAGCCCTGAGAGCTCCACAGCAACACCAGCAGCTTCCAGGATAATCACCTCCCACCTGCTGAGGTGGCTGCCTTTTAAAGGCCCGGAAAAAGTCCGGCCTGGACCGTGGGGAATAGTCTCCCACCCAGCACTTGACTATTCCCAATAAGAGCCGGCCCGGATCGGCTTTGTAGCCATACTAAATATCAATGTGTCAAGCAGCACTAGCTGCTGCTGACACAAAAATCCGGCTCTTATCTCACCGAGGCCAGGAACCTCGGTGACACGTACCTTCCGTCGACGACGGAACCTTGCGCCCTCTTACATACCCCCCTTTGTTCAGCCCTGAGGGGTGAACACACATGAGACAGTGGACGCGGGACAGGGCATCCGCGTTACCCTGCAAGCGGCCTGCCCGGTGTTCTACTGAGAACTTGAAGTTCTGTAAGGACAGGAACCACCTGGTGACCCGAGCATTCCTCTCCTTGGCCTGGCTCATCCACTTGAGAGGGAATGGTCGGTCACCAGACGGAACTTCCTCCTAACAAGTAATAGCGGAGAGACTCGAGTGCCCACTTGATAGCCAGGCACTCCCTCTCCACTATGCTATACCTGGTCTCGGCTGGGTTGAGCTTACGGCTCAGGAAGACAACGGGATGTTCTTCGCCGTTGACTTCCTGAGACAGTACAGCGCCGAGGCCTACCTCCGAGGCATCCGTCTGTACTATGAACTCCCTGTTGAAGTCGGGTGTCACCAAAACCGGGGACCCACACAGGGCCGACTTCAATGCAGAGAAAGCCTCTTCTGCCTTCTCACTCCAGTGAACCTTTCCGGACTTCCGTCCCTTCAACAGGTCTGTCAATGGTGCTGCTATCGTGGCAAAGTGGGGCACAAACCTCATGTAGTCCCCTACAATCCCCAGGAACGACTTTACCTGCCTGGTGGTGACCGGTCGGGGCCAATTACGTATTGCCTCTATCTTATTTACCTGAGGTTTGATGAGTCCCCGCCCAATGACATACCCCAGATACTTGGTCTCTTCTAACCCAATGGCACACTTTTTGGATTAGCGGTTAGTCCAGCTTTTCTAAGGGCATCCACTACCGCCTGTACTTTGGGCAAATGGCTTTCCCAGTCGGTGCTGTGGATGACTACATCATCTAAGTAGGCCGAGGCGTACCGGCGATGAGGTCGCAGCACAATGTCCATTAACCTTTGGAAAGTGGCAGGGGCGCCATGCAGGCCAAAGGGTAATACCTTGTAATGATACAGGCCCTGCGGGTAACAAAAGCAGTTTTTCCTTGGCCGACTCCGTTAAGGGTACCTGCCAGTATCCTTTAGTGAGGTCTAGCACAGAAAAATAACGGGCTTGCCCTAAATTCTCAACAAGCTCGTCTACCCGGGGCATGGGATACGCATCAAACTTGGACACTTCATTTAACTTGCGAAAATCGTTGCAGAACCGTAGCGTCCCATCTGGCTTGGGTATTAGGACTATGGGACTTGCCCATTCACTTTTCGACTCCTCAATGACATCAAGCTTCAACATTAATTGCACTTCCTCCGCGATGGCCCGTCGCCGAGCCTCGGGTACCCGGTATGGTTTTAACCGGATCTTGGCCTGAGGCTCCGTGGCGATATCATGTTGGATGAGGAAGTGCGGCCAGGAGGTCGAGAACACATCCGTGTTCCGACTGATGAACTCCCTTACTTCCTGAACTTGTTTGGAAGACAGGCTGTCTGCAATTTTTACCGTGGTTACTGCTTCACAGGCCTCAAACTGTGGGGCTGGACCCTTTTCACCTAGAAGCCCTGGACGGGGGCTGTTGTCGGACGAGTCCCTATCTTTCCACGGCTTTAGTAAATTCACATGGTACACCTGCTCCGGCTTGCGCCGCCTGGCTGGTGTACTTTGTAATTACTTCCCCTACCTTCTCGATTACCTCATAGGGGCCCTGCCACCTAGCTAGGAACTTGCTGTCAAGGGTGGGTACCAGAACCAAAACCCGATCTCCCGGATTGAAGTCCCGTACCGAGCCTGACGATTATACACCCTACTCTGGGCTTGTTGCGCTGCCTCCATATGCTCCCGGACCAGCGGCAACACCCTTTCCATCCGTTCCTGCATCTGGGTGACATACTCAATGACACTTTTGTGGGGACGGGTTGTTGTTCCCATGCTTCCTTGGCGATGTCTAACAGGCCCCGAGGGTGTCGGCCATAAAGCAGTTCGAAGGCGAGAACCCAGTAGAGGCCTGGGGCACCTCTCGCACTGCGAACATGAGATAGGGCAGAAGCAGGTCCCAGTCCTTCCCATCTCTAGACACCACCCTCTTTAACATATTTTTTAACGTTTGGTTAAACCTTTCGACGAGACCATCCGTTTGCGGATGGTAAACGGACGTCCGCAACTGTTTAATACGCAGCAATTTACACAGTTCCCTCATAACCTTGGACATAAAAGGGTCCCTTGGTCTGTCAGAACCTCCTTAGGCAGGCCCACCCGGAAAACATTTCCATTAACTCCTTAGCTATGAGCTTAGCTGATGTATGTCGCAGGGGCACCGCCTCCGGATACCGAGTGGCGTAATCGAGAACGACCAGAATGTGTTGGTGGCCCCTAGCGGACTTCGGTATGGGCCCTATTAGATCCATAGCGATTCGCTCAAACGGTACCTCTATGATTGGTAAAGGTACCAGAGGACTACGGAAATGTGGCTGGGGGCTATTTACCTGACAGGTTGGACAGGACTTACAATAATTTTCTACCTCTTTGAAAACACTGGGCCAATAAAACCGCTGCAGTATGCGGTCCTGGGTTTTCTGCCATCCCAAGTGTCCCCCAAGAACATGTTGGTGGGCAAGCTCCATAACGAGCTTGCGGTGCGCCGTGGGCACCACCAACTGTTCAATATTCTCACCCGGATTTGGTTCACCCGATACAACATTTCCTGGTGAACAACAAAGCGGGGAAGCATTAACTCCGCCCCAGGTTTTTGGGGTTTACCATCAATTACCACAACGTTCTCCCAGGCCCTGGCTAGGGTTTGGTCCCGGTGTTGTGCGGTCCCAAAATTTTCTCCGGAGACGTTGAGGTCTGCCAATTCCGGTCCCGGTGGCAAGCCCTCCACGTCTCCCACCATTACACTTAGTGGGGTTGTCTCCCCTCTATCACAGAACTAGTGGTCACCCCTACCGCTGGTGTCTCTGCTTCGGGGTCCTCAGGTTCGGGACCCGGACATTTTTCTTCCCCACAAGTAGGCAACCCGTTCCTCCACAAAGACCAGAACAGGGAAAGTCCCTCCCCAATATTGCGGCATAAGGGAGCCGTCTCCCCACTCCCACGACATGTGGCACCTCTTTCCCACCCACCGTCAGGGTAACCTTAGTAGTGGGATACTCCCGGCGATCCCCATGTATACAGACAATGGTAAGGGTTCGCCCTTCTGGGAGTTTTTCTGTTACCAACGACTCATGGACCAGAGTTACCAGGCTCCCAGAGTCCAGCAGGGCCTGCACGGAGTGTCCATTAACCATGATGTCACACATCGGAGGGGTGTCCGCGGCCAGCAGGGGGTCAGCTATATACACTGGTTGGGCAAAAGAGAGGACCGGCGAGCGAACCCGCAGTCCATGGGTTCGGATGCCCTAGGGCAGTTAGCGGCCACATGTCCCCAGTCCTGACAATGCCAACACCTGACCCCGCAGCCTCCCTCCTCCCCAGGGTATTCCTCCCACGGACTGGAGATACACTCCCCTCCTTATGAGGTAGGATCCCTTTTCCAGGATCCCGGGTCGGCAACTGGGGCTGACGTGACTTCGGTAGTACAGCAGAGTCCTTCAACAAATCCTGAGTGGCCATATACCTCTCCACCAGGCTAACCAGTTGTTCCAGGTTGCCTGGATCGCCTTGTCCCACCCAGCGCTGTATGGCTCTCGGAAGGGTACGCACAAACCTGTCGACCACGACCCTTTCAACCATCTGAGAAGGGCTCAACAGTTCAGGCTGGAGCCATTTTTTACTAGGTGAAGTAAGTCATAGGCTTGTGACCGGACGGGTCGGGACTCGGAAAACACCCACTGACACACTCTGTGCGCTCGCACATAGGTGTTTACTCCCAACCTGGCCAACACCTCACCTTTTAGCCTCTCATAGTCCTTTGCCTCCTCACAGCTGAGGTCAAAATAGGCCTTTTGTGCGTCCCCCACCAGAAAAGGCGCCACCACCTCAGCCCATTGCTCCAATGGCAGCCTCTCTTGCTCGGCGGTTCTTTCAAACACCATCAGGAATGCCTCTATATCGTCTTCTGGACCCATTTTCCTGAGGGCAGATCGGACTTTGTCCCTGGCGTTAGACACAGTCGGGGCTGTCGTGGTTGCAACTCCTGGCTGGGACGTTCGCACCGACTCCTGCAAGGCTATCAGCTGCTGCATTAGGAGATTGTTCGTCTGCTGCTGTGCACACATAGCCTCCTCATGTCTTTTTGCTGTAGCTCATTAGCCTGTTGCTGCTGTAAAAGTAGCTGATTGGTCTCCCTCTGCTGCACGTTAGCCTCCATGAGAGCTTTCACAGCAGCCTCCATGTTGCCAGAAACCACAAAAGTTGCAGGCCTGATATATGACATGCAGTCCAACACAGCAAAAACAAAAACTTTCGGCGTTCACGCCAGCCTCACTGCGCATGCCCGCATCCGACACCAAATGTGGGGAATTGCTCTGGTAGACAGGCTTGCGGACGCAGTATAGAGGCAAGGTACACAGTTCTCTGGGTAAAGCAGAAGTGTTTTATTCACACTCGGCAAAACAGAAACAGTCTTTAGTGCTTGTTCACACAAGGCAAAACAGAAACAGTCTTTAGTGCTTGTTCACACAAGGTAAAACACCCGGCAAAAACATAAGTCCCACAGCAAGGTCACCTGAGTGGTCGGTGTTAGTTCACACCTGGCAGTTAGGTCGGCCACGCAAAGTTTCCACCAGCGGCTTCCAGGTAGACTGCACGCCTGTTTGCAGACTCTTGCTCTCAGCCCTGAGAGCTCCACAGCAACACCAGCAGTTTCCAGGATAATCACCTCCCACCTGCTGAGGTGGCTGCCTTTTAAAGGCCCGGAAAAAGTCCGGCCTGGACCGTGGGGAATAGTCTCCCACCCAGCACTTGACTATTCCCAATAAGAGCCGGCCCGGATTGGCTTTGTAGCCATACTAAATATCAATGTGTCAAGCAGCACTAGCTGCTGCTGACACAAAAAATCCGGCTCTTATCTCACCGAGGCCAGGAACCTCGGTGACACGTACCTTCCGTCGACGACGGAACCTTGCGCCCTCTTACAATATATATATATATGTATATTGCAGTTGCCAGGCCTGCCCTTGTGTGAGGAGCTGCAGGCCCACAGACTGTAGTGTGCCCACTGCCAGTGCCCACCAATTATACCGTGTGGCACATGACTTTGCATCAAATAAAGGCATTTAATTTTTACACTTTAGTCTAATTTCAGTTGCTTGCCTGCTGCCAGTGTGTGTCAGGCCCACTTCCACCGACTGTAGTGTGCCCACTGCCAGTGCCCACCACTCATACCGTGTGGCACAGGACTTTGCATCAAATAAAGGCATTTAATTTTTACACTTTAGTCTAATTTCAGTTGCTTGCCTGCTGCCAGTGTGTGTCAGGCCAACTTCTACAGACTGTAGTGTGTGCACTGCCAGTGCCCACCACTCATACCGGGTGGCACAGTACCTAGCACGCGTAGTACCACTTATCTAAAAAAAAATAACAGGCAGAGGCAGGCCACCCCACAGGGGCCCTCATGGTCATGGTGCTGTGATTTCCACTGGCCCTGGAATAATGCTCAGTGTTCAGAGGCCACGTACCCTGAACCCGAAAAATTCTGAGGACATAGTTGACTGGCTTAGACAGGATACCCGATCTTCAGCAGCTTCTGCTAAGAACCTTGACGCACCATCCTCCTCCAGCTCAGCTTCGGTCACCTGCTCTCAAGGTACCATGCTCCCGCCCGCCGCCACCACCACCGCTACCACCACAGCCATTTCACTTAATCTGTCAGTGGAGTTATTTACGTATCAGTTGGATGCAATTAGTGATGCGCAACCATTATTGCCAGATGATGTAGATTACAGGGATATGTCTCAGTCAGGCAGGATTACACACATGGACGTACAGTGTGATGATGATGATGATGATGTTCTACCCGCTGCTGCTTCCTTTGCTGAGGTGTCAGATACAAGTGAAGCGGTTGATGATGACGATGTGTCCACGGATGCCACGTGAGTGCCTTCCTCAAAGAGAAGAAGAGGGGGAAAGTTCAGAAGGGGAGACAGAGAGAAGGAGCAGACGAGTTGGAAGCAGGGGGAGGTTGTCGCAAGGAGTTAGTGGCACAGTCAGACAGTATGTATCGGCACCCGGTGTCAGCCAGACAGCACACCAGTCAACGCATGCTGTTGCCACCACCAGAATGCTGTCATTGCAAAGCTCAGCAGTGTAGAATTTTTTTTTTGTGTGTCTGCCTTTGATAACAGCAATGCCATTTGCAACCTGTGCCAAAAGAAACTGAGTCGTGGGAAGTCCAACACCCACCTCGGTACAACTGCTTTGCGAAGGCACATGATCTCACATCACAAACGCCTATAGGATCAACACATGCGTACAAGCAGTACACAAACTCAAAGCCACCATCCTCCTGGTCCAGCATCTTCAGCAACGTCAACCACTGCTGTCCTCCTTGCCCCCTCTCAAACACCCGCCACTCCGCCTCTCACCTTCAGCAGTTCCATCTCATCTGACCACAGTCAGGTGTCTGTTAAGGAAATGTTTGAGTGTAAGAAGCCAATGTCACAGAGTCACCCCCTTGCCCGGCGACAGAACTCTTAGCCCGCCAGCTTTTACCATACCAGCTGGTGGAGTCTGAGGCCTTCAAAAAATTTGTCGCTATTGGGACACCACAGTGGAAGGTACCCATTGTCACCTATCTGGGACCCATGGTGTTGTACGTGGCTGGGGGGAAGAACAGACCATCAATGACATCAGTGAGGACAAGGAACGGGAAATGAGAAGCTCTGCATCCAACCTTGTGCAACTGGGGTCTTTCAGGCTGTCATCTCTGTTGAGGGACCCTCGTATAAAAAGGGTGAAGGAGAATGACCTATACTGGGTGGCCACGCTACTAGACCCCCGGTATAAGCAGAAAGTGGCAGAAATGTTAACAAATTACCGAAAGACGGAAAGGATGCAGCAGTTCAAAACCAAACTAAAAAATATGCTTAACACAGCTTATAAGGGGGATGTCACAGCACAATGGGAATCTAACTGGGGAAGAGGTGAATGCAATCCTCCTACCACGGCGGCAAGGACTGGACGATTTACAGATGTGTTGTTGATGGAGGACATGCAGAGCTTTTTCAGTCCTACACATCGCCACAGCCCTTTGGGATCCAGCCTTAGAGAATGACTCGACCGACAGGTAGCAGACTACCTTGCCTTTACAGCAGATATCGACACTCTGAGGAGCGATAAACCCCTTCACTACTGGGTGTGCAGGCTTGACCTGTGGCCTGAGCTATCCCAGTTTGCGATAGAACTTCTGGCCTGCCTTGCTTCAAGTGTCCTGTCAGAAAGGACCTTCAGTGCAGCAGGAGGCATTGTCACTGACAAGAGAAGTCGCCTCGTTCACAAAAGTGTTGATTACCTCACCTTCATAAAGATGAATGAGGCATGGATCCCAAAGGGACTGACAGTGGGTGATACGTTTGACTAACAAAAGGCCTGATGACATGCCTTGGCCTCAAAATGGTCTCCACGCTGCTGTATTTAATGCCTGCATACCGGATGACTCTTGTGAATTCTCCGCCACCAACTAGGGTTCAAGCCGCAATGTTTTCGTCACTTTTCTGCCTGGAAAACATCCATTTTTCCGGCTGCTGCAACAACAGCGGCTGAAACAATGCAATTATTTTTAAGGCATATGTACATGCCTAATTTTTCTGTCCTATGGTGCAGCACTGTGGCTGCAAAAACAAAACAAAAAAAATGGCACATACAAGTGTCAATTCCCCTTCGTGATCGTTACCTTGTTGTGGTGAAGGGGCTTGCGTATCACAATGAAGCAATCATCACCTCTATGAGTGTGTTGGCAATGTTGCCACACCCCAGATGATAAGACCGTTGCTTCATTATGGTCAGACCAAAAGCGATCGGCTGGATAATATTTCATAGAAAAAACATAATTTTTTTTTTTTTTTACGTTGTATGGGTTTTTAATACATAGAATAAAAAATCATAATAAAACCCCTAATAGTTTATTAGAAATAATGCAGACAGTTAAAAAAAATCCCCATCAATTCCAATACAAAGCAAGTACAGAGCTCAGAACTTAATTATTTCATGATGTCGTAATGGTTCGTTAATTCGACAATGGTTAATCAATTCGACACACGTTCCCGGATAGGGTACGTAACAGGGATTAAACTGATAGGAATAGTACTAGTTAAGACACCACTCATATAGGGTGTCACAGCACATTGCTCTGTGCACGCGCAGTGCCCCAATTTGGGAGTAAGTGTACCGACCATGCTGCTTTTTCCATCTCCCTTTTCCTAAAATCAATTCAGTTTGGTGTATGAGAGTTTGGTCTGTCACTGTGAAGGCAGTCGAAGGTACCCAGCCTAAATTTTTTTCACAAAGGGCAATCCCTGATATGGGACGTAACAGGGATTAAACTGATAACGGATTAAGACTGGTGTCTTAAGTAGTACTATTCCTATCAGGTGTGACAGTAAATTGCACGGCACAGACGCAGTGACCGTGGATTAAAACAAAGAGGAGGGAGCCAACGTTTTTTTAACCATCTCCCCGTTCGAAAAATCAATTCAAGTCACCTTTCAGGGACACTTGGTGTTGTACGTGGCTGGGTGGAGGAAGAAACCTTCAATGACATCACCGGGACATGGCTAGCTTGGTATCCAACCTTGTGCAAATGGGGAGTTTGCGGTTGTGCAAATGGACTGTTTGCGGAGCATTAAAAAGGGAGTTTGGTCTGTTAATGTCTGTGAAGCGGGCGTAACCCTTACACTACCTGATCGTTACAACATCATACCTGATCGTATACACACACTGGATGTTTTAAAGCATGTTATTCCAAACAATTTAGGAATGTTAGTTGATTTATGCCCTTTACGGATTAAAACCCGACTCTGCGTCCATGACGTAATTTTCCATGGCAGTTTTGCCATGGATTCCCCTACGGCATGCCACAGTCTAGGTGTTAGTCCCCTTGAAACAACTTTTTCATCACTATTGTGGCCAGTAAGAGTCCCTGTGGGTTTTAAAATTTGCCTGTCTATTGAAGTCTATGGTGGTTCGCCCGTTCGCGAACATTTGCGGAAGTTCGCGTTCGCCATTCGCAAACTGAAAAATTTATGTTCGCGACATCACTATAGATAACCAGAGTAGAGGGATAAGAAGTTTGGCAACATTCATTAAATGTTTAAAAAGAGCTAGATTGGGAGGCGGGGCGTCATGAGGGTAAATATTCAGTAGGGCAACTTCTGGTGTTGGGGCGGTATTGGTCGTACATATTTGATTACAAATTTTAAAGATCTCCACCGACCACCACTGCAGAACTGGGCACGTCCACCATATGTGTAGGAAGGTACCCCTGTGCTTTGAACATCTCCAACATGTTTCAGATGCCGAAGTTGAGTAAAGACATGTCTTGTTTGGGGTTTTGTACCAGCGAGTGATAATTTTATAGTTGTTCTCCTGGATCTTCATGCATCTCGACGCTCTATGTGAAGAGTTGAAAATAATAATGGTATCTTCTGGGGAGAAATGTTTATCTAGATCTTTTTCCTATAATCTAATGAAAGCTGGGGTTAGAGTGGTGGGGGGAGTCCTTAGCCAGTCATACCATTGAGATATCAATTTGTGTGGGGTAGAACTTTTGGAGATGATGTTCTCAAACCAGGTGATGGGGCGTAATAATGTATGCAGGTGGGCGCTTTGGTGCAGATATGCCCTTAAAAAGTGGAGCCCATTAAAGCAGGATTGAGGTACTTTCAGGAGGTCACATATTTAATTTACATAGAGGAGCTGATCACTACTATAGAGATCAACCAATCTTATCTTTGAATGACTAATCTCACTGGGAAGACTGATTTTTAAGGCCTGGGGCGCCAAGTAAAACACGTCTTCTACTCTTAGAATAGGGGACGGGAGAGGGGAGCTTAGGGTTTAATTTTGCATAGCATTCCAGGCGTGTAGAGTGGCTCTCATAATTGGAGAGATATTAGGATGGGGAGGTATCGGGGACAGACGTCCTAACAAAGCCGCTCTGGGAGGGAGTCCTAATAAGGATTCTTCCATCTTGACCCAGGACTTCTGTATGGGGGCAGTTATCGAGTCTACAACTCTGTTGAGAAGAATTGCTTTACCATATAATTTGGGGTCTGGTAATGATATACCCCCCCTCTCTTTCGGATAAGACAGAGATTTGTAAGACATTCTCGCCTTTCTTTTATTCCATATGAAAGATCTAAACATGGACCGGAGTTTAGAATAATATGTGGAGGGTATGGGAATCGGTAGAGTCTGTTGAAGATAGGAAAGTTTAGGAATAATGAGGGAAAGTTGGATATTTTTCCTCCCAAACCACGATCAGGAGTAAGTCGTCCGCGAAGGCGTCAATTTTGTGCTGTTGGTCACCTAGAGCAGTGGTCCCCAACCAGTGGCCCTGGATGATTGTTTGCCGGGCCGCGGCAATACAGACAAGGAGAAATGCAGGAGCCGGCAATCTCCATACCAGTATTACAATCCCTCTGGAACTGCTCTGAGCCAATCCCAGTGCTTCTTTGATGTACACCTGATATAAGAGCAGATAAAACAGGCCTGCTGATTGGTTAGTGGTAAGACAAATGCTGATTGGCTATAAATGGATTGGGGGCGGGGCTTAGCACAGTCGGAAGTGTAGTGTTTTCAGGTTAGTGTGGCTTGCTGTACAATACTCGGGCCTGTGACTACCTGCAGTGCATCACCCTGTGTGCTGTGTGGGCCCTAGCTGCTGTCATGGGGTTGTCACTGTTACTGCCTGAGGTAAGTGATGCTTTGTGTTTGCATCATACAATAAGTTAGTTAAAGAAGCAACCTATGGTCTTAAGTGCACTACAAATCCCAGCAAGCCCTCAGGTATTTATGCCATGCAGACACTGAATAGATATTGTATTGGGGGGGGGGGGGGGTTGTTGCCCCATGCAGTATAATGTCACAATTTTTCCAATACCATGCAGTATAATGTTACCATTTTTCCCATCCCATGCAGTATAATGTCACCATTTGGCCCATCCCATGCAGTATAATGTCACCATTTGGCCCACCCCATGCAGTATAATGTCACCATTTGGCCCACTCCATGCAGTATACTGTCGCCATTTTGCCCACCCCATGCAGCATAATGTCACCATTTGGCCCACCCCATGCAGTATAATGACACCATTTGGCCCACCCCATGCAGTATAATGTCACCATTTGGCCCACCCCATGCAGTACACTGTCACCAATTTTCCCATCCCATGCAGTATAATGTCACCATTTTGCCCACCCCATGCAGTATAATGTCACCATTTGGCCCACCCCATGCAGTACACTGTCACCAATTTTCCCATCCCATGCAGTATAATGTCATCATTTTGCCCACCCCATGCAGTATAATGTCACCATTTGGCCCACCCCATGCAGTACACTGTCACCAATTTTCCCATCCCATGCAGTATAATGTCACCATTTTGCCCACCCCATGCAGTATAATGTCACCATTTTGCCCACCCCATGCAGTATAATGTCACCATTTGGCCCACCCTATGCAGTATGATGTCACCATTTGGCCCACTTCATGCAGTATAAATGTCACCTCGACCTCAGCCACCTCATACATAGTGTTATATATTTTAATATGCACCTTGTGTTTTGTTATGTGCGTGAATCAGTCAGTGCCAACCAGAGCAATCCCGGCCGGTCCCTGGGAAAATTGTCTTGCATAAAAACGGTCCTTGGTGCAAAAAAGGTTGGGGACCACTGACCTAGAGTTATTCCCTGGATGTCAATATCCATCCGGATGGTCTGCAGAAGAGGTTCTAGGGTGAGGACAAAGAGGAGGGGGGACAGGGGGCAGCCCTGGCGAGTGCCATTATGTATCATAAAGGGATCAGACAGGATATCATTTACCCGTACTGATGCTGAGGCATGTAGGTACATAGCTTCTACTGCTTGTATAAAAGGAGTGGGAAAGTTGCGGGTGTGCAACGCTGAGTACATAAAAGACCAATTCACTCTGTCAAAAGCCTTCTCGGCATCTGTGATGAGAAGGACTAAGGGGAGGCCCTTTTTTTAACATAATGGAGAATATTGAGTATTCGGGCCGTGTTGTCCTTCCCCTCTCTCTGCTGAACAAAGCCTACTTAATCTCAATGGATTAGGGAGGGAAGAAGTTTCGCCAATCGGTTGGCTAGCATCTTGGCCAAAAGTTTTAGATCGATATTGAGGAGGGAAATGGGTCTGTAATTGGGGCACAAAGAATGGTCTTTGCCCTCTTTGGGGATTAACGTGATGTAAGTATTATTGAAGATTGGGAGAAGATGTGGGATAAGTACATCCTGGAAGGCCGAATAGTAGGGTATAGGGAGCCCGTCTGGAACTGGGGATTTCCCCCTGGGGGCATTTTTAATAACTTTAAGAAGCTCTTCAGAGGAAAAGGGGGCAGATAAGTGATTTTTGTCTTGTTCTGAAAGTGATGGGAGGGCTAGTTTATCTAAGTACGATACAAAAGGCAACTTAGATTCTGTGTTACCCGAGAAAGAGAGAGAGAGAGAGATTGCGGTTGGCTGAGGTTATAAAGGGATTCATAGTAATCCCTAAATAGAGAAGCTATTTTGCGTGATTCGAAGGTTAGTTCACCCTCTGGAGTTTTTAATTTATGTACATAATTGTTTAGTTTGCGACGTTTAAGACTGGACATTATGCATTAGCAGGAAGTTTTGTTCCCATGAGCAAATATTTTGTATTGGGAGTGTAAAAAGAACTTGGCAGATGCCTCATTCATAAGGTTTTTGAGGGAAGTCCTGCATGAGGACAACTCCTGTAAATGAGATTCCAGAAGAGATCTTTTATGGGCACTTTCCAGGAAAGTGATTTTTTTCGTGAAGGGAATTTATCAGTTTTTTCTCTCCTTTTTAAGGTGAGCACCCAGGCTGATACAGTGACCTATTATGAACGCCTTATGGGCATCCCAAACTGTTTGAAGTGTGACCTCAGGGGTGCAATTCACAGTGAAGTAGTCTTCTAAAAGCCGTTTCAACTTAGATTGAATGTCAGGTGAGCTAATGAGTTGCTCGTTAAATCGCCATTGGCTAGTGGGTCTATGATTAAGGGGTGAATGTACATAGAGATAAATGGGGGCGTGGTCAGATAGGAAAATGGATCCAATTGCAGTCTTGGAACACAGCTGGAGATGTTCCTTTGAGACAAACAGATAGTCTAGGCGTTGGTATGATTTATGTAGTGATGAGTAAAAGGTGTAATCCCTAGAATCTGGATGCATAGTACGCCAGACATCAATCAGATGCTGTTTGGCTAGAGTTTGCAGCAGAGAGCGAAATCCCTTCTGGGATTGTGCAGATTTGAGGGAAGAGGAATCAATGAGGGGGTTCAGGACAAGGTTTAGGTCACCTCCTAACACTGTTATGCCCTCTCTAAAAGATTCCAACTTTAGTAAAACTGTTTTTAGCCAGCGTATTTGGTGCTTGTTTGGGGTGTATACATTCACAAAGGTATATAGGTGTTGACCCATTTTGCCTTTGATCATTAGGAAGCGACCATCTGGGTCACACAGTTGATCATCTAAGATAAAGGGAACCTTGCTATGGAAACCAATACTCACTCCCTTAGAATTTGATGTGGGGGACCCACAATGATACCATGTAGGGTAAAATGAAAATGACAGATTGGGGAAGTGATGAGTCTTAAAGTGGGTTTCCTGCAGGAAAACCACATTCACCTTGTCTTTTCTCAATATCCCAATAATCTGGCTCCGTTTAGACAGTGAATTGCAGCCCTTAACATTATAAGAGGCAATATTAATAGCCATCATAGGGATAAGGAGGAGAGGCAAATTGGTGAATTATGTGAGTGTGAGGGTTTGTTGACCCAGTGAGTTGCATAGAGTACTTAACAGTCAGGCGAATCAGCAATAAGGAAGGCCGTAGTCTTGGTAATGAAATGACCCATCTATGATGGCCACAAGGATGAAGCTGTATGGTATAGGCGTCAAATGGGTATGGGCGCGTTGGACCCTCCCTTGTCGAGTTGCCTAGTCTGGAGAAATAGAGAAAAAGTGGGAAGACATAGAGGCGAATCAAGGGGGGAAAGTAGGAGGCAGTGAGGAGGGTGAAGGTTCTGGGGGGGGGGGGGGGAGTAGGGTATAGAACAGGGGCAAGTCAAGAAAGGGTGAGAAAGCTACAATATATAATATACCAAGAGGGCGCTGAGATCATAACGGGGCAATCTGATACTGGATACACAATGAATTAGTACAACAGAAGATAGATATCAAGATATTGTACTGTCGGATACCCTGCCTATTAATGGTTAGGGAGTGCTGAATAAAAAATATACCAGGAGGGCGCTGAGAACACAATAGGACAGTAGGTTGTCTGGTATATAATTAGTTATTATATCTCATGTAAGACAACAGGCATTGTGTCGCTGGATACATTACATACTAGTGTTCAGGGAATGCTGAGTACATAATGTAACAGGAGGGCGCTGAGAACATAATAGAGTAATAGGTGGCCAGATACACCGTGGGTTAGTACAACAAAAGATGAATATCAAGGCACCCTGTCACCGAATAGACTACATAGTAAAGGTCGGGGAATGCTGAGTACACACAAAAATTGAGGAAAAAAGAGAGAGCTAGGATGGATATCTCAGGAAGGATTAGAGAGAGAGGGATAAGAATATATCAGACATAGTAGGCTCATAGCTTCATACTCATCATAAGAGTTAAATACTGAGAAGATACGGCGATATCTTGCTTCAGAAGATGTCAGTGGCTATACGTCTGGGGGTGAAAGGAGGGTTTTACTTTTTCTCCTTCTGCCTTTGGGCTTTGGGGGTGCCCTTCGTTTTAAAAGGCACAATTCTGGGAATTTCGGTAAGCAATGCTAAGTCCTGAACAGTGTCCCAGTCCTCAATTTCCAAAGGAGGAATTTCCAAAAGGTCAAATGCTGGGCCCAAGTCCAGGTGACTTAATGTTGATACTCTTGCCTTGGTAGGAGAAGGATAATTCGAAAGGGAATTGCCACCTGTAGAGGATTGTTTGGCTCCTGAGCCAATCTGTGAGTGGCTTGAGACTTCTCCTTTTTTGTAGGGTTGTTGGAGCTAAATCTTGGAAAACACTGATTGGCACTCCGTTATAGTTCACTCCTCCTGACTGACGGGCCTTGGATATTACCGCTTCCTTGTCTTGGAAATGAAGGAAGCGGCAGATGATATCTCAGGGAGGATCATTGCCACTCGGTTTTGGTCGCAGCACACAGTGAGCTCTTTCAATAACCACTGAGGCGGAGCAGTCTGGGCCCAGTAGTTCGCCACAAATTGCTTTAACGATATCAGGAGAGTCTTGGGGAGAATCTGTCTCCGGGACACCTCTAAAATGTAGGTTATTTAGTCTCCCTCGATTTTCCTGGTCTTCCAGGGCGTTGAATGCAGTGTTTAGGTGGGATTGACATTTCTGCAGGCTGATGGCTGTGGCCGTCTGAAAGTCCAGAATCGCGGTCTGGTTGGTTTCTAAGGCTTCTACCCTGAGGGAGGAAATCTCACTTACTAGCGGTTCCATCGCTCTTTGTAGTGCCGAATCAAGGTATTTTCTTGAAATCTGGAGTTGTTTGCAGTGCCTGTGATTCTCAGCGTCGCTTCCGTCAGCTTGCAGATCTGGCTCGCTCTCCTCTGCTTCCTTGTAAGTCTCCGGCGCCATCTTTGCTTCCTGCGCTGCGCAGATGGCAGCAGCTTTTTTAATAAACTTATCCATGTCTCCACAATTGGTTGCATGCTTTTGGGAGAGGGACGAGTCCCCTGTTTTCTGCTGGCCGATTTTTTCCCATTTATGTGCCACATTGCTAACGTATGCTGAGAAATAGCCGGGTCTAAGCTGCGGAGCTCAAGCACACACGTCTATGCCGATCAGGCGCTAACTCTGCCCCCCATGTAAATGCATCTTTAGAGTGTATTCACAATGCAAAATTTGCAACAGAAAAATAAGTAGCAGATCAGTACGTGAAAACAGGTTGTTTTGGTGGCAGATTTCTAATTTGGTGAAGGTTTTAGAAGAGTGTATGGTTGAGATTTTCCATCTTCTCCCATTGACTTCTATGAAATCTACAATAAAATCAGCTTCCTAGAAGTAAAGTCACTTTTCAAGAATTCTTTAAATCAGCTACTGAAAATAACATTTTTAGCATATGTTCACACTAAAATTTGCCATTCTGCTCCAGCAGATCAAAATACCCCAGTGCAGCACAAATTACTTCCCCATCAGATTGCCCCCCAATTGTGGCCAGTGCTGGCTGCCATCTTCTGTTCTGCTTATCCTCCTCTGGTTGTCTGTTACTAGGATATGGAGAAATGACCTTTGGCCTGTGAGCTCTCCTACCCAGCATTTAAGTATCTGAGGAAAGGGATTTAGGGGTCATTATATCAGACGACCTAAAGGTGGGCAGACAATGTCATAGAGCAGCAGGTAATGCCAGCAGTAGGGGCGTAACTACCGGGGAAGCAGCTGCTTCGGGGCCCGGGCTTACAGGGGGCCCGGCAAGCACGTGTTGTCCTCACTCCTCTCCTCCCCTGGGTAATCAGCACGTGTCCTCACTCCTCCTCTCGCCCTTGTCTATTTTAAAACTTATTTATTCTTTCTTTCAGAAAAGCTTGCCCTGGGGATCGAACCTGCGACCATTAGGTTCAAAGGCAAGACACTTAACCACAAGGCTATATCAGCTGCATAGCCAAATAGCTATAAAAAAAAATAAAAAAAAAATAAAATACCTCTAGATGTGGAGAACTTTGATAGTGTATCCATACACATTACAGCTGCACCAGCACATTGTATATGGATGTAGCAGAGCTTGGTGTGTTGGGGCAACTGTAATGTGTATAGATAGACTATCAAAGTTCTCCTGATCTAGAGGTCTTATTTTTTTTTTAAGCTACCTGGCTATGCAGCTGATATAGGCTTGTGGTTAAGTGTCTTGCCTTTCATCCTAATGGTCACGGGTTCGATTCCCCTCACAAACTTTTCTGAAAGACAGGATAAATGAGGCTTGCCTAACATGGAGGTAAGTATATGTGTTTTTTTTTTTTTTTTTTTAACCACTTCAGCCCCCCTAGCTAAAACACCCTTAATGACCAGGCCACTTTTTACAATTCCGCACTACACTACTTTCACCGTTTATTGCTCCGTCATACAACTTACCACCCAAATGAATTTTACCTCCTTTTCTTCTCACTAATAGAGCTTTCATTTGGTGGTATTTCATTGCTGCTGACATTTTTACTTTTTTTGCTATTAATCAAAAATTACCAAAATTTTTGCAAAAAAATGACATTTTTCACTTTCTGTTGTAAAATTTTTCAAAAAAAACTACATTTCTATATAAATCTTTCTCTAAATTTATTGTTCTACATGTCTTTGATAAAAAAAATCCAATAAGTGTATATTTATTGGTTTGGGTAAAAGTTATAGCGTTTACAAACTATGGTGCAAAAAAGTGAATTTCGGCATTTTGAAGCAGCTCTGACTTTCTGAGCACCTGTCATGTTTCTTCAGGTGCTAGAATGCCAGGATAGTATAAATATCCCCCAAATTACACCATTTTAGAAAGAAGACACCCCAAAGTATTCGCGGAGGGGCTTGGTGAGTTCATGTATCATTTCATTTTTTTTCACAAGTTAGCGGAAAATGACACTTTCTGAGAAAAAAATAAATAAAAAGTTTCAATTTCTGATAACTTCTGGCAAAAAAAAATAAAAATCTCAGACGGACTCACTATGCCCCTCAGTGAATACCTTGGGGTGTCTACTTTCCGAAATGGAGTCATTTGTGGGGTGTGTTTACTGTTCTGGCATTTTGGGCGGGGCTAAATTGTGAGCCACCATGTAAAACCTAAAGGTACTCGTTGGAATTTGGGCCCCTTTTTCGCACCCAGGCTGCAAAAAAGCGGCACTTATGTGGTATCGCCGTACTCAGGAGAAGTAGGGCAATGTGTTTTGGGGTGTATTTTTACATATACCCATGTTGGGTGAGAGAAATATCTCTGTAAATTGTCAACTTTGTATAAAATTTTTTAAAAGTTGTCGTTTACAGAGATATTTTTCACACAAAGTATGGTATATATAAAATACACCCTAAAACACATTGCCCTACTTCTCCTGAGTACTGCGATACCACATGTGTGCCACTTTTGCAGCCTGGGTGCTAAAGCCTAAACCAAGAGTATCTTTAGGATTTCACAGGGCATTTTTACGCATTTGGATTCCAGACTTCTTCTCACCTTTTAGGGGCCCCTAAAATTCCAGGACAGTATAAATACCCCACATGTGACCCCATTTTGGAAGAAGACACCCCAAGGTATTCTGTGAGGGGTATGGTGAGTTCATGTAAAATTTTATTTTTGTCACAAGTTAGTGGAATATGAGACTTTGTAAAAACAAAATTAAAAAAAAAAAAAAACAATTTCCGCTGACTTGTGCCAAAAAATAAAAATTCTGTGGACTCACCATGCCCCTCACGGAATACCTTGGGGTGTCTTCTTTCCAAAATGGGGTCACATGTGGGGTATTTATACTCACCTGGCATTTTAGGGGCCCCTAAAGTGTGAGAATCCAAATGCATAAAAATGGCCTGTGAAATCCTAAAGGTACTCATTGGTTTAGGGCCCCTTTAGCATCTTGGCTGCAAAAAGTGTCACTCATGTGGTATCGCCGTACTCAGGAGAAGTAGGGCAATGTGTTTTGGGGTGTATTTTTACATATACCCATGCTGCGTGTGAGAAATATCGCTGTAAACGACAACTTTTTACATTTTTTATTCAAAGTTGTCAATATACAGAGATATTTCTCTCACCCAGCATGGGTATATGTAAAATACACCTAAAACACATCGCCCTACTTCTCCTGAGTACGGCGATACCACATGTGTGACACTTTTGCAGCAAGATGCAAAGGGCCCAAATTCCAATGAGTACCTTTAGGAGGGCATTTTACGCATTTTTCTTCTCACGCTTTAGGGCCCCTAAAATGCCAGGGCAGTAGAAATACCCCACGTGTGACCCCATTTTTGAATGAAGACACCCAAGGTATTCCATGAGGGGCATGGCGAGTTCATAGAATATTTTTCTTTTGGCACAAGTTAGTGGAAATAGATTTTTATTGTTTTTCTCACAAAGTCTCCCTTTCCGCTAACTTTTGACAAAAAGTTTAATTTTTCATGAACTCATTATGCCCCTCAGCGAATACCTTGGGGTGTCTTCTTTCCAAAATGGGGTCACATGTGGGGTATTTATACTGCCCTGGCATTTTAGGGGCCCTAAAGCGTGAGAAGAAAAATGCGTAAAAATACCCTCCTAAAAGGTACTCGTTGGAATCTGGGCCCCTTTGCGCATCTTGGCTGCAAAAAAAGTGTCACACATGTGGCATCGTCGTACTCAGAAGAAGTAGAGCGATGTGTTTTGGGGTGTATTTTTACATATACCCATGCTGGGTGAGAGAAATATCTCTGTATATTGACAACTTTGAATAAAAAAATGTAAAAAGTTGTCGTTTACAGCGATATTTCTCACACCCAGTATGGGTATATGTAAAAATACACCCCAAAACACATTGCCCTACTTCTCCTGAGTACGGCGATACCACATGAGTGACACTTTTTGCAGCCAAGATGCGTAAAGGCCCTAAAACCAATGAGTACCTTTAGGATTTCACAGGCCATTTTTACGCATTTGGATTCTCACGCTTTAGGACCCTAAAATGCCAGGGCAGTATAAATACCCACATGTGACCCCATTGTGGAAGAAGACACCCTAAGGTATTCTGTGAGGGTATGGCGAGTTCACAGAAAAAAAATTTGGCACAAGTTAGCGGAAATTGTTTTTTTTTTTTTTTTTACAGTCTCATATTCCACTAACTTGTGACAAAAAATAAAATTTTCCATGAACTCGCCATACCCCTCACGGAATACCTTGGGGTGTCTTCTTTCTAAAATGGGGTCACATGTGGGGTTTTTGTACTGCCCTGGCATTTGAGGGTCTCCGCAGTCATTACACGTATGGCCAGCATTAGGAGTTTCTGCGATTCTCCTTATATTGAGCATATGGGTAATGAGATTTTTTTTTTCCGTTCAGCCTCTGCGTTGAAAAAAAAAAAAAAATGAACGCCACAGATTTTTTCATTCGCATCGATCAATGTGGATGAAAAAATCTCTGCCAAAATCAGTGACTGCGGTGCGGTGGGCTGGGCGCTAGCTACCTAACAAGTAGCTAACTAACTGGCGGTGATAAGGGACCCTTATGCCCCATTCACACGTCCGCAATTCTGTTTGCGGAGCGGAATTGCGGGCCCCTTCATTTCTATGGGGACAGACTTTGTCCCGCTCGGATCGGAATTACGGATCCGCGCTTCCGAGTCTGCACTTCCGTTCCGCAAAAATATAGAACATGTCCTATTCTTGTCCGCAATTGCGGACAAGAAAAGCATTTTCTATATAGTTCTGGCAATGTGCGGATCTGCAAAATGCGGAAAGCACATTGCCGGTGTCCGTGTTTTGAGGATCCGCGGATCCGTGAATCACGGATCCGTGAATCCACGGATCCGCAAAACACATATGGGCGTCTGAATGGAGCCTTACAAGGGGTGTGATCAATGACAGGGGGTGATCAGGGGTCTAGATGGGGTGATCAAGGGGTTAATAGGTGAGGGGGGTGGGGGGTTAGTGTAGTGTTTGGTGCAACTTTTACTGTGTTACCTGGTCCTCTGGTGGTCGATCTCAGAAAATGGGACCACCAGAGGACCAGGTAGCAGCTATATCAGACGCTGTTCATAAAACAGCGTCTGATATAGCTGTTTGATGCGATTTATATCGCATCTACAGCCTGCCAGCGATTGATCATCGCTGGCAGGCTGTAGTCCAACTCTCGAGACGCGCTTCACTGTGAACGCGCGCGCGTTCACAGGAACTCTCGCGTCTCGCGAGATGACGCCCCGGCGCGTCCAAACAGAAGATCCCGGCCGCCCGCAGGACGCAATCCTGCGTACGGCGGTCGGGGACTGGTTAAATACTGGACTTTTACTTTACTGCCACAGGGGAGGAGGGGGCTATTGGCACTATGATATTGGCAAATGGGGGAGAGATAGGCACTTCATATTGGCACACACATTAGGGGGCAGGGGAGAGGATGGCACTATGATATTGGGATGGGGGAAGACAGAGGCACTTGATATTGGCACATTATAGGGGGCACTATGGGGAGAGGAGCACTATGGGGGCATCTGGTGCTATATGGCTGGCTACTGGCACATTATAGGGTGGGTTTATATGGCTGACTACTGGCACATTATAGGGGGGGTTATATGGCTGACTACTGGCACATTATAGGGGGGTTATATGGCTGGCTACTGGCACATTATAGGGGGGCTGGGAGGGCTATATGGCTGACTACTGGCACATTATAGGGGGGCTATATGGCTGGCACATTATAGAGGGGGAGCGAAATGCGCGGGTAGGGGGGCCCAATACAAAAATTTGCTGTGGGGCCCAGTCATTTCTAGCTACGCCCCTGGCCAGCAGAATGCTTGGGTGTATAGGGAGAGGCATTAACAGTAGAAAGAGGGAGGTGCTCGTGCCGCTCTACAGAGCACTAGTGAGACCTCATTTGGAGTATTGTGTGCATTACTGGAGACCATATCTGCAGAAGGATATTGAAACTTTGGCGAGAGTTCAGAGAAGAGCTACTAAACTAGTACATGGATTGCAGGACAAAACTTACCAGGAAAGGTTAAAGGACCTTAACATGTATAGCTTGGAAGTAAGAAGAGACAGAGGGGATGTGATAGAAACTTTTAAATACATAAAGGGAACCATCACGGTAAAAGAGGAGAGAATATTTAAAAGACGAAAAACTGCTACAAGAGGACATAGTTTTAAATTAGAGGGGAAAAGGTTTAAAAGTAATATCAGGAAGAATTACTTTACTGAGAGAGTAGTGGACGCATGGAATAGTCTTCCTGCAGAAGTGGTAGCTGCAAATACAGTGAAGGAGTTTAAGCATGCATGGGATAGGCATAAGGCCATCCTTCATATAAGATAGGACCAGGGGCTATTCATAGTATTCAGCATATTGGGCAGACTAGATGGGCCAAATGGTTCTTATCTGCCGACACATTCTATGTTTCTATGTTTCTAAGATGACTTCACTGCATTATGCATAATGCTTGGGAGAACACAGGACAAGGAATGAGGTCTGGGCCATAATAGATAACAGAGACAGCAGCCAGACTCAGGCCTTTGCCTTCCAGTATAATCACACACAGTAATCCTTGATTTGGCCTTGAAGAAGCGCGGGATCACACGTGTCTTTACATCTCTCGCGTCTGTGCTGCATTTTATGGAAGATTAAATAAAGGACATTGATTTTATTTGTGAGTGCCATACTTTTTAATTTCTTCCTAAAAACTTCAATTCTTTATTTGCGTGCAGAGATCAGTAATCAATAATGGCCTAGTTGCTCCTTCCACTTTAGACCAGCCCATAGTACTGCCCCTGCAATGTCCCTATAGTGCTTACAGTATTTCAAGAAAAAAATAAAATAAAATGACCACAGTTTTTATAGTATTGCCCACATATGTAGTGTTTCTTAAATGGCCAAGTTAAAAAAATCTATATCTAAAACTAATAATCACCATCATGTTCCAGGCCACCATCTATATAACTTAGACAGACACTTATCTAAATCTATGAGAGCACCCTTCGCTGGCGTAGATTTAGACCATTTTTTAACATTTAAAACAGGCGTAGAAAATGATAAATGAGACGGGCCTTCCAGGCCCACCCTTTTCGCCAACTACACCATGCCCTCTTTTTTAGACCTAGTGTAAGCGACAGAAAATATGAAAAAGTCCAAGATTGCAGCTCAAGTAGTCTCTGCCCCACAATCTGTGACAGATATAGGCCAAAAAGTGATGCTGTTTGTAAATTACCCCTTTAATTTTTCTCAGCAATGCAGGTATACAGTATATGAACATGGGACCAACACATATGCCTTTAGCTGGCAAGTGCACATGCAACAGGTCAGCCAGTTTCATAGGTAAAGATCTGTTGATAGAAGCCCTTTAATACTTGTATTTTCTTTCCTTAAAGGGGTTGTGGAGGGGTTTTATATTGATGACCCTA
This sequence comes from Bufotes viridis, assembly GCA_033119425.1. Taxonomy (NCBI): domain Eukaryota; kingdom Metazoa; phylum Chordata; class Amphibia; order Anura; family Bufonidae; genus Bufotes; species Bufotes viridis. The sequence continues at coordinate 340,906,838 of CM065590.1, forward strand.
TCCTCAAGATAGGTCATCAATATCTGATTGGACTGGTGTCCAACACCCAGCAACCCCACTGATTAGCTGTTTGAAGTGGAAGCGGAGCTCCATGCGAGTGCTGCGTCTTCATTACACTGCTAAACTAGTCCCCTCTCTTGCAGTGGTGGCAAAGTGTAATTACAAGTTCTTGCGGTGCCCTGGAGCAGAGACACTCTGAACTCTGGATATTTGTGACCATTTGTCTGTTTCCCTTCTGCAAAATTATAAAACTTCTTACTTTATTTCACTTGAAAGGGTTAATGTGCACTGTTTAATACTGTGTAACTGCATGAATGTCTGGTTTTAGCTCTGTTATGTCTGGAAACTTGTTTTTGTTTGGAAAAACTGCAGTGTCATTGCCATTGAGTATCACTGATGCTCTAATGTAAATCTATGCCAGACGGGAGTGGTAACATTGTAATTGTTTGTGCTGAGTTTCTGCACTCCACCTCTCCCACTAAAAGGTTTCGGTCTAGCTAGAAATTGTATATAAAGAGAACAGTCCGAGCCCCTAGTTTACTGCAGTTAGGGACCAGTGCTTGGAGGGGAAGACTCATGCCAGCCTGCATAAGTGACCAGATGGGGATGCTGAGCCACAGACCATGGGTCACCAGCCCTGTGAGAAAGAAGCCACCTGAACTACTGAGCTACAGCCTGTGGACATGCAGTCTTTGATCAGAGTACCAGCCTTCTGAAGAGATAGGGGCAGTTAGCTCAGGAATTTCCCCAGCATCAAGCCCTTCTTCTGCCAAGGAGGAGACTAGAGAAGCCATTGCTATGTTTTGTCTGTATTGTTTTGACCCAGAATTCCTCCAGCAAAGAAGCACACTGGTTTACTGCAGTATTCCTGACTTTCTGGACTTTTTTTTTCCATTGGCCACTCCAAACCCGGCCACCAGTGGTGCACTGGAAACTCAAAATGGCCCTGCAAAAATTGTAGGTGGTCCCATATTGTAGGAGGAGCCAAACAAGGGAGGCGGGGTCTCAAAATCTGTTGCTGTATAATTTTACAAAATATGTGGATTTGTACCTTTTGTATGCCATCCCCAAACAATTTTTTTTTCTTCCACATTAAAATACAATAAAAACTATACATATGTGGTACCGCTGTAATCGTACTAAAATCGAGAATGAAGGGCACAGGTCAGTCTTACTGCACAGTGAACGCCGTAAAAACAAAACCCCGGAAAAAAGTAAAACTGTGTTGGAATTGCATTTTTTTTTTCAATTAAACCCCACATGGAATTTTTTTCCAGCTTCCGGCTCCATCGTATGCAATATTAAATGGTGCCATTAGAAAGTACAACTAGTCCCGAAAAAACGTGGCAATGCGAATGGAAAAATAAAAAAAATAAGGATCTGGGAGTTAAAAACTAAAATGCATAAAGGAAAAATTGCCATGTCAGAAACAGGTTAATCATTTTTCTTTGCCATGTTTTCCATCAATTTTCATTTTTGTATTTGTTGCTTTTTCAGTCACATATCTTTTAATTTTTATTATAGTTGTCAGTTTTGTTTATTAATTTTATTTCACAACTGGCTTCAATAATATATAAGCCTTTCACATGACAATATACATTTTGCGCACATTCCGCCCTATGTTAGAAATGCCTATTCTTCTCCACAAAATGGGCAAGAATAGGACATGTTCTATGTTTTTTGCAGGGCCTCAGAATGAACATACGTACGCAGACAGTACACAGTGCAGTTCATTAAAATAAATATGTCCGTATCCGATCTGAAAAATATGCAAATTGGATGCGGTCCAAATATACAGTTATGTGAATGGAGTCTTACACATTTATGGTTTTGTTTTTTCCTTATAACACCATCACTTTCACTTTAATAAAAATGTTATTTTATTCTTACTTTTATCCCCCACCCTTCCCATCTATCGGTCTATTTCAAGCTGATGGCCCTGAACTAGCCTGCCATTGTCATGAGGAGATTGGGCTTGCATGCAGTGTGCACAGGATCACATCGCAAGCTGCCTCCCCTGCTGTGCTGTCATTATGATAATGAGAGAGAACAGCAGGGATGCCAGGGCCCACGCTTGTGATGTCTGTGTAGTTTCGCTAACATTGCACAGGCCTGCCAGCCCCATTGTGAAACTTCACTTAGAAGTGTTAATCTCACCCAAGCAGCCTAGTGGAGGAGCATCAGTGATGTGACAAATTTCACACACCCGAGCGGCCCAGCCCCATCCATAGTAAGTCCAGACTGTCCAGTCAGTGGAGGGCAGCAGGGCTGGCAGGCAGGCAGTGACTGAGTCACTCACAGTAAGTCCCAGACACTGCGCACATCACACGGCCTCAACCACCCTCCCCCTCCCACCTCTGAACATATATAGGTCAAGTATAGGTCATCAATATACACAGACTGCACAACAGAATTGAAGTTGTATATACTATAAATGATAGGCACTCAGTGTCTGGAATCACTCTGAACAGGCAACATTTATTTATAAAACCATATCATATATACATATCAATAAAACCCATTTAAAATAAAATAACTAAAACTTGTGATAGGTCTTCACATGGGATATAATCTGTAACGCTTCAACGGGTGTGGACCCGCTGTGCCACTTACCGGTTTGACTTTGGGCCAAACTTGGGAGCGGAATCTAAGTGTCCCCCTGGTCTTCACACTTTATCCCGCTCCTGGATGCGGAAGCTGGTCTCAGCTACAGGGGAGACACCAGGTTGCCACCGCAAGAGTGGTCCCAGTTAAGTGGCAGCTGGCCAGGCTCGCCAGAACGCCCTGATGCAAGCACCAGGGAAACAGACAGATGGAGCAAGATTAGCTGAATGAGGCAGAGCTGAGTGAGTGGTTAAGCAGAGCTGAAGCTGTTAGAACAGCAGGGCTGAGAAGCTCAGGTGCAGCAGGTGTGATGCTCTGCACAGCAGACAGAGACATTGTCGACAGTCCGGGTCATATACTTGAGAGCAGTGAGGTACAGGAGGATCAAACAAAGACAAGGTCAGGATACAGGCTGAGGTCGGTAACAGAATATCAATGCAGGAACTAGCAGGAACCTTCGCTGTAGAAAACTACAATAATGCTCAGGCATTGCAGGAAGGGGGAAGCACCCTTATAAAGGTTGTGCCTGGCTGGGATTGGGGGGAGGGCGGAATCAGGGGCGTGCACAAACTCTTAAAGAACCAGGACACATGCAGCTCCTACAATTCTTGTGGTCAGTGTATATCACCACAGGATGCAGAGCTCCCTCTAGAAGGTATCTCCATTCTTCCAAGGCCATCTTGATAGCAAGCAGCTCTCTATTGCCAATGGAATAGTTTCTTTCCGCAAAGGAACAGAGCTTAAAGAAGAAACCACACAAGTCATATCTCCCTTTGGAGTTCTTCTGTAGCAGGACGGCACCTGCACCAATAGAAGAAGCATCCACTTCTAGGAAGAACTGTTTGGAGGTATCCGGATGATGGAGGACAGGACAGGAGAAGTGGCAGGAGTTGCCGAAAAGCTGACTTAGCTTAAGGGGTCCACTTTTTTGCATCTACCTCTTTCTTCGTCAGAGCAGAAATAGGGGCTGTGAGGGAAGAAAAGTTTGGGATGAACTGCCTATAGAAGTTGGCAAACCCCAAGAACCTTTTGAATGGCACGGAGACCTTGAGGACAAGGCCAATTCAGGATGGCAGAGACCTTGTCGGGGTCCATTTGCAGACCAGTGTAGGAAACAATATATCCCAGGAAGGGTAATGAGGACTGCTCAAAGACACACTTTTTGAGCTTAGCGTACAGACCATTCTCCCTTAATCGCTGCAAAACCTGGCGCACTTGTTTCCGGTGAGTGGTTAAGTCGGGGGAATAAATGAGAATATCATTAAGATACACCCCTACACAGTTGTATAACAGGTCCCGGAGGATATCGTTCACGAATTCTTGAAAGACTGCAGGGGCATTGCATAGGCCGAACGGCATGACTAGGTACTCATAGTGGCCATCACGGGTATTGAACCCCGTCTTCCACTCTTGCCTTCACGGATTCGGATCAGGTTATATGCGCCAGGTAGATCCAACTATAATCTGGCAGGACATGGAAAGATATTTCTTCCGAATGTAGCACCCCGACTTGGAGTTTAACAGGAGCAGTGATGAACTGAATAGGTCTGGGCAGGGGTTATCCATTTACAATCGTTGCCACCAGAGGCTTCACCAGACGAGTAGTGGACAACTGGCACTGGGTCACCAGGGCCTGATTAACAAAATTTCCGGCTGTTCCGGTGTCCAGGAATGCACGTACAGATATACTGGTTTTCCCGGAGGACAAGACTACGGGAATAAGAAGTTTGGGAGAATTGTCTTTTGCCTAGGGTCATTTCTCCCATTGAACCTAGGCGCAGAAGTTTTCCGCCTTCTGGGGGCAGGTACAAACAATGTGACCCTTTCTGCCACAGTAGAGGCACAAGTTCTCACAGAGACATCCAGATGCTGTAAAGTCATATCTCAATATTGGTGAAGATGTTGAGTAGGATGTTGAATTGCATCACAATGTAGCTAAATGCGAGAACGTATCAGAAAGTAGCAAGTCTGTTATTTATAGCTATTCAGTTCAGTTTCACAATCTCCATTCATATAGTTGCGCATCCCTTCATATTTATCTGGACATGGTTACTACTAAGTCAATAATTGTTGTGGTAAAGTGAACAGTAAAATGTATGAGAAGTCCCGGAAGGTGTGTATATCTCAACCAGGTTCCTCAACTGGGTGAGATAAGTAATATCCAGGATGGTGCTGGCTTCAGCAAACATAGTTGTTGAAGCAAATTTTCTTTAGTAAATCATGGGTTGGATTTTATTGCACTGGGAAAGGTAGGTTTGGCACTGGGACCTCCCCAGTCCAGCCTATTCCAGGGCGTATTTTCTCCTAACCTGAGGATATCGCAGGTAAAGCCTGCTGAAATCAGTCTGGCATAAATCCACCCTCAGTGTGTCAGTCAAAGGGTAAAGAGAAGATTGTGATACAGATACCTGTGGAGGCTCTGTGTGGTCTCAGTCACGAGGGCTGAGGGGCCACAAGGCTACGTGACGCATGATACCTTTCCCTGTGTGTCGACTGTTTGGCTGTGCAAAGCCGGACCTACGTAGACGTGTGAACAGGACTCTACAAGTGAGGTAGGGATGTTATTTGTTTAGGTAGTTCCTGGACAGGCAGGTGTTTATTTTTTTCTGTTTTGGAGTGTTGTGTTTTGTGTTGATGTGTCTCAATAAAGCACAAGTTTGGACATTAAACCTGGTGTCAGTGAAGACGTCTGTGAGTGTGACCCCTGACGGAAGGCGATTCCTTACACTGTATATAGCTCAAATGTCCACCTGTATATCGATAGATCTAATAAATGTCCGGTACTCCCTATTAACAATCCACACGGTTGCGCAATATGACTGTTAGTTACTCATTGTTTGATGTAAAGGAGTGGAGTCAAGTGCCAGCTGTGGTGTCCCACTGGGTGTTCGGCAGAGATAGATCTTACTTTCTTATCACTCCTAGTAGTCAGTACTGTAGTCTTGCGCTTATGTTATGTGTGGACTGGGAGTCAGGTTGGCGTACCACGTGCTTGGCTGATCTGATCTTAGGCAAACTGACGGCTATGTCCTTATCCTCTCGGCTGTTTTTCCTCCAGATGGCAACCATAAAAGTTCTGGAGCACTCCATATATTACTTGTTTAAAAGTCCATATGAGGGTACTTGTGCATGAGTATATTCCCAACCAGATGTGTTTCGGAGCTTTTAACTTGCTCCTTCTTCAGTGGCTAAATCCTCTGTGTTTCTAGTACCCTAAAATACTTTTTTCTCCCATATAACATGAAGATAAATCAAAAAGATGGAGTGGATCTTCCCTTACATATTTAAGCTGTTCCTACTTCATTGTATATCTATGCATTTCTTTCTAAAAATTGTCCTTCAATATCTCAATATAATCAGTGCCCTGAATTAATCAGTTTCTCTATATGAGCATCACTAAAAAACATACCATTCATGTGCATTTTGCATGTGATTTTTAATAAAAATGTGTGTTTTATTGTGTATAGTAACTCTTTGATTACTGAGATGTCCCACAAGCTATATAATCCGATTATCACATCACTCCACCGATAAATACATCTGGATAATGAGGTTGCAAGAGCATTAAAAACATAATGAGAAAAGGTGTACTATTGACACTTTACTGTATATTGCTTCAAGATATACACCTAAGACAATATTTTGCTCCAAATAATTTGCATGCGTTTTGTATGCGTGTTTTAATAGGACTTGCGCGTTTTACTGAATAAAAGCGCTCTTTTTTAAACCAAAATATTATACTAATTTCATTTCCTGCTTATCATACTTCCCTGATAAATTCACATTTATACCATGTATATGGTGAAAATATAAAAACGTCATATCATGTTAAACTGACTATATTTTCATTCTATACCATCACTTAATTCTTTTTACAGGTGTATGTCTCTAGAAGGACAGACAGTCATCAGTAACAATGGGTGTGTGCCTCCCACTAAGGAGAGATCGGGATGCCAATAGGATAACCCGATCACTCGTCGGCGAAGGGCACCCACCCAGATCTACAGGAACCTAAAGGGCCTAAATTTGGGGCTTTTGTAAACATTATCTCAGGAGTGTTAGAAACCAACAGACCTATAGCCTTATCCTTTAAGATATAATAATATGTTTTAATAATTTGCTGAATCTTTCTATACTGTGTATTAAATGGTAAGATTATTCATATTATATCTTCTCTAGATTTATTTGGCGTTGCAATGTCACTTTGAAAAATGTTTGTCTATCTATATCTCGAACTTTTATTAATGATGTTTATATCAAAGTTGACGGATATTTTTTCATTAAAAAATGATCTTCTGTTTTTTTAGCTTCCTACTCAAATTTATCCTCCCTGGTGCAATTGCATTTAATTCAGCAAATTTGTCCTAGTGGTATATTTAGAAGCCATCTAGGTAAGTGGCAACTTGTATATAAAATATAACTGTTTTTAGTAACAGGTTTATGATTTGTGTTACAGACTAGACTCTCCTTTTCTATAGTGCTTTGAAGATCTAAGAATTCTGTTTATGAACTATCAATGTTGTTTGAAAATTGCAGGCTATATGAATTTATATTTATTTCTTCCAGAAATTTTTGGAGTTCTTTCTCGTCTTTGTGCCAAATAAAGATTTATATCACCTATATATATTTACCAGAGCACCAGGTCTGTCTCCAGCTTGGGAATGATGAATTGGTGTTCCCACGGTGCCATAAATAGGTTGGCATAACTGGGGGAAAACACGGTGCCCATGGCAGTACCTTGTATTTGTAAATAAAACTCAGATTCAAAGTAAAAATAGTTATAGGTTAATATGAACTGAACCTCCTCTGCTAAGTACTCAATCTGTTCCAAGGGTAATTGACCATCCATTTGTAATAGTTTTTTCATAGCTTCCATTCCTTCTTGATGATTAATTAAAGTGTACAGAGAGTGCACATCTAATGTGCCAATGATCCAGTGTGGTTTAAAATTTAAATTTTCCACTATCTGAATGATTTACGTAATGTCTTTAATATACGTCCATGTTTTTTTCACTCAGTTGCAATAATTGATCTATATAATGGGACAAATTTAAGGTGAGAAATTATCTTCTATTCTGGAGATAATTGGCCGACCAGTTGGATCTTCTTGAATTTTATGTAATTTGAGTATACAATAGAAAACAGGTAGCCTTTGTTGTATGTTAAGTCTGAATTTATGTTCCTGTTCTGGAAGGATTTCCTTTTCCAAACCTTTGCATAATATTCCTTAGTGGGATCGCAATTCGGTTTCTTATAGGTTATTTCATCTGCTAGCTGTCTTCTGCATTCCTGACTATATTTATCTCCTTCCAGGATAAAGATAGCTCCGCCTTTATAGACAGGATGAATTATTATTTGTTTCTGTGTTTGAAGTTGTTTGATACCTTTGATTTCTGGCCTAGTGAGGTTATTGTTATTATTAGATTTATCCTTCATTTTCCGTATTTCATATTGGACCTATTGACGAAAGGTGGCCATTTCCTGGCTGATCTTCTGTCTTGGATATTTTCTAGATTTATTTCTTTATTTCTCAATCCTGTATGTTGGTATTTATCTGCTTTTACTGTACATTCTTCTGTTATTGTGTTTTTGATATAATATTTTTTAAGGCAAAGTTTCCTAATAAATTTCTCTACACCCATTTATTTGTTGAAGTAATTCATTTATTGGTGGGTGCAAATTTAAATACCTGGTTTAACAAATTGATTTGTGCCTCAGTTAGTGCTATAGAACAAATTAACTATTGAGTTGCTTTCATGTTTCACAACTCTTATCTGTTGTGACTAGAGATGAGCGAACACCTGGATATTCGGGTTCGAGAAGTTCGGCCGAACTTCCCGAAAATGTTCGGGATCCTAACTCGACCCAAAGTTTATCCCGAACCCGAACCCCATTGAAGTCAATGGGGACCCGAACTTTTGGGCACTAAAAAGGCTGTAAAATAGTCCAGGAAAGGGCTAGAGGGCTGAAAAAGGCAGCAAAATGTAGGCAAATGCCCTGCAAACAAATGTGCATAGGGAAATTAATTAAAATAAAATAAAATAAATAAAAATTAACCAATATAAATTGGAGAGAGGTCCCATAGTAGAGAATCATGCGTCATATCACCCACCACTGGAGAAGGCCACTTTCAGTTATTTCGGCCCCAGCACCCCCATAGCAAGGAATCATGCGTCATATCACCCACCACTGGAGAAGGCCACTTTCAGTTATTTCGGCCCCAGCACCCCCATAGCAAGGAATCATGCGTCATATCACCCACCACTGGAGAAGGCCACTTTCCGTTATTTCGGCCCAGCAACCAGACCGAGGATACAGGTCCCACAGCAAGGAATCATGCGTCATATCACCCATCACTGGAGAAGGCCACTTTCAGTTATTTCGGCCCCAGCACCCAGACATAGGAGAGAGGTCCCACAGCAAGGAATAAGGCATCATTTCACCCACCACTAGAGAAGGCCACTTTCAGTTATTTAGGCCCCAGCACACAGACAGAGGAGAGAGGTCCCAAAGCAAGGAATCATGTGTCATATCACCAACCACTGGAGAAGGCCACTTTCAGTTATGTCGGCCCCAGCACCCAGACAGAGGAGAGGTTCATTCAACTTTGGGTTGCACCGCAAGATCATCGTAAAGTTAAAAAAATGAGGATTCAATAAAGAAGTGCCCCGGAGTACAAGAATACATGTTTGAGGGGGAGGCAGTTATAATTGTCTATTCTGCACAAGGGAGGCACAGGTCCTGTGGGATCCATGCCTGGTTCATTTTTATGAACGTCAGCTTGTCCACGTTGGCTGTGGACAGGCGGCTGCGTTTGTCAGTAATGACGCCCCCTGCCTTGCTGAATACACGTTCAGACAAAACGCTGGCCGCCGGGCAGGCCAGCACCTCCAAGGCATAAAATTCTAACTCTGGCCACGTGGACAATTTGAAGACCCAGAAGTTGAAGGGGGCCGAACCATCAGTCAGTACGTGGAGGGGTGTGCAGCCATACTGTTCAACCATGTTAGTGAAATTCTGCCTCCTGCTAACACGTTCCGTATCAGGTGGTGGTGCAGTTAGCTGTGGTGTGGAGACAAAACTTTACCACATTTCTGCCATGCTAACGCTACGCTCAGAGGAGCTGGCTGTGACACTGCTGCGTTGGCGACCTCTTGTTCCTCCTCTGCCTTCGCCTTGCGCTTCCACCTGTTCCCCTGTGACATTTGGGAATGCTCTCAGGAGCGCGTCTATCAGTGTGCGCTTGTACTCGCGCATCTTCCTATCACGCTCCAGTGCAGGAAGTAAGGTGGGCACATTGTCTTTGTACCGGGGATCCAGCAGGGTGGCAACCCAGTAGTCCGCACACGTTAAAATGTGGGCAGCTCTGCTGTCATTGCGCAGGCACTGCAGCATGTAGTCGCTCATGTGTGCCAGGGTCACCAGAGGTAAGGACAAGCTGTGCTCTGTGGGAGGCGTATCGTCATCGTCCTCCGTATCCCCCCAGCCACGCACCAGTGATGGGCCTGAGCTGTGTCGGGTGCCACCCCGCTGTGAACCTGCTTCATCCTCATCCTCATCCTTCTCGTCCTCCAGTAGTGGGCCCTGGCTGGCCACATTTGTACCGGGCCTCTGCTGTTGCAAAAAACCACCCTCTGAGCCACTTCTAACAGACTGGCCTGAAAGTGCTAAAAATTACCCCTCCTCCTCCTCCTCCTGGGCCACCTCCTCTTCCCTCATCGCCCTAAGCGTTTTCTCAAGGAGACATAGAAGTGGTATTGTAACGCTGATAACGGTGTCATCGCCACTGGCCATGTTGGTGGAGTACTCAAAATGGCGCAACAGGGCACACAGGTCTCGCATGGAGTCCCAATCATTGGTGGTGAAATGGTGCTGTTCCGCAGTGCGACTGACGCGTGTGCGGTGTGGGGCCTGTCCCCCAAACATATGAGTTTCAGAATGGCCTGCTGACGTTTACCCCAGGCTGTGCTGAAGTTGGTAGTGAAGGTGTGTGGCTGACTGGATAAGCTGGTGGAAGCAGAGGAGGAGGAAGCCGAGTAGGAGGAGGAGGCTACAGGAGGCAAGGAATGATGCCCTGCGATCCTTGGTGGCGGAAGGACATGCGCAAAGGAACGCTACGCCTGGGGCCCAGCCGCCACTACATTTATCCAGTGTGCAGTTAGGGAGATATAGCGTCCCTGCCCGTGCTTACTGGTCCACGTATCTGTGGTTAGGTGGACCTTGCCACAGATGGCATTTTGCAGTGCACACTTGATTTTATCGGATACTTGGTTGTGCAGGGAAGGCACGGCTGTCTTGGAGAAGTAGTGGCGGCTGGGAAGAACATCTCACCTCACCTTTGCACTGTGTGGCACTGCCAGCACTTCCCCTCACCTGCATGTTGTTTTTATTGCATGTTCTCACTTACTTTCTTTTTGATTTTAGTTTTTTCACTCTTTATTAGCGATCATTAAGCTTTGTATCGCGAGCAATATTTTGCACTCATCAGGCACTTAATCATATTTATTAAATTATCATTGTAACCTAAACACCTTTTGTTGGGGATATGAGTATAATCAAATTATGGTAGGGATTATTTTTATTAAGAGGTACTAATTTTATTAAATGTATTGAATCAAATAGGTATTAAATATTATCGTATTGAATAATTGTTGCAACCACATTTTCTTTGGGGGTGTGATCACAATAAAGGTATGGTAGAGGCTGCTTTACTTTCTGATATGCAATGGATAGGGAGAGATCTAGTATGTGCAGTCCGGTGTTGCATGCGAGTTAGGATGCCGGCAGGATTGTGCGCGGGTTCGGTTCAGCTATAGTTGCAAACCTTCGCATGGATATAGGCACCATTCATTTTCATCATAGGACCTTCCATCACGTGACCGTACATGTCATTGGTCACGTGGGCAGGTGGTATACATCGTCGTCTTCAGGAACCGCGATCATGTGACCTTGCGTCACTATCACGATCACATGATCGGGTTGACGTATTTCCGGCTCCTGGGCGCTATAAAAAACCGTGATTGCAAGTTCAAACGTTACCCCCTGACGAAGCTAAGTGCGGCGAAACGCGTTGGGTAGGTGAGATGGGTCTGGAGACGGAGGGCTACAACACTTCCTAACCTATTTACATGCTCTTGCTTTAGGATCTTCCATTACTAGGGGTCTGCTTAGGTACTTTTGCTTCTACTGATGTGATAATATATCTGTGTATACATATAGACCTGACAAATATTTTTTGGTGAGGAAATACTGTCATAGTCTGAAACAGATCCTTCAGCACGTGCATATCTGGACCGGGATTTTATTTATACTTCCCGGTACCGGATTAGTACTAGCTGATTTGATAGCACTGTATGCACACTGGGTTGTGTCCCTCCTCCACTGGGGTTTTTCTCCAGTACATCTCTCCATATTGTATATGTTCCCTCATTGGATGTGTTTTTTTATGTCTATTATATGTCATCTATGGATTTTATGGAGTAAGATTTAATAAAATTGCTTATGAACCATTTATTTTTGTCGATTATTGCAAGGGATTTAGCACACATTTTTGTAGGTTGTATTTATTTATGTAGCGTATTACACTAATCCAGGCACAGCAGTAACCATTGATTTAGGGGAATTTCTCTTTTATTGCTAGTATTTTGGCCCTGGATGAAAGGTTTCCTTTTATGGACAGATTTAAACTAGTCCTGCAACAGCTGGAACACCAGATTCAGGGTATTGCTATTTTAATTTCACCCCAGTACAAAATATACCCTGCTACGGACAGATTTAAACTAGGCCTGCAACAGCTAAAACCACAGATTTATGGTATTGCTATTTTGGCAATTGAATTTAACCCCAGAACAAAATATATCCTTTGCAGGACACTATGAAACTTGGCCTGCAAAGGCTGGGACATCAGATTCAGGGTATTGCTATTTTGGCAATTGAATTTCACCCCAGAACAAAATATATGTTTTGGCGGACACTATTATAGTTTTCCAGCCAGTGCTGGGACACCAGATTTATAGTATTGCTATTTTGGCAGTTGAATTTCACCCGAAAACAAAATATATGTTTTGGCGGACACTATTATAGTTTGCCAGCCACAGCTGAAACCACTGATTTATGGTATTGCTGTTTTGGCAATTGAATTTCACCCCACAACAAAATATATAATTTGCAGGACACTATGAAACTTGGCCAGCCACAGCTGAAACCACTGACTTATGGTATTGCTATTTTGGCAATTGAATTTCACCCCAGAACAAAATATATGTTTTGGCCGGCACATTTATAGTTTGCCAGCCAGAGCTGAAACCACTGATTTATGGTATTGCTATTTTGGCAATTGCATTTCACCCCACAACAAAATCTATCCTTTGCCAAACAGCAGACAGTATTATACTTGGCTAGCCAAAGCTGGAACACCAGATTTAGGGGATTGGTATTTTGGCAATTGTATTTAACCCCTTAATAAAATATTGAAATTGCTATCCTGAGTTTCTAGGGGTGACAATTAGCACAGCCAAGCCCCTGATGTAGGATATAGCAAAAAAAAAAACTAGTATTGATGGATTGATGGACTTGTTGGCGGCTTGTTATGGTGCACCACAAGTCACAAAATGTCCGCCGATCACCCCAGAAAATATGTGACAGAAAAACGCTCTGTGCAGCCTAAAAACCAGTGAGCAAGTAACTAGCAGAAGTTCAATCAGTCACAGCTGTAGATCGATCACTTCATTAGGTGCTTTTGCAGACTTTTCCCTGCCTAATCTCGCCCTCACAGAAGCTGCGTCCCCTCCCTACACTAATCAGAACAGTGTGACGTGCGGCGCTACGTGACTCCAGCTTAAATAGAGGCTGGGTCACATGCTGCACTTGGCCAATCACAGCCATGCCATTAGTAGGCATGGCTGTGATGGGCTCTTAGGGCAAGAAGTAAAACAATAGCTGATTGGCTGCTGTGCAGCCCTTCAGAAAGCGGGAAGAAATCGCTGAACAACGAAACCGAACCCAAATTTTTTTTAAATGTTCGGGTCCGTGTCCCGAACACCCCAAAATTTGGTACGAATCCGAACTATGCCCGAACTGTTCGCTCAACACTAGTTGTGACCTCTTTTTTTCTTTTTTTTTTTTTTTTCTCCATCCTCTCCGTAATTTCTTCTTCCCCCTTTGTGTACCCGTGTTCTGTGCTGATGTCTCTCTGTGAAATTGTCTGTTGATTGATAAGGTTCTCTCCATAACTGTGGTGTCCTGTACTGATGATTTGTTCTGGAATCCTGTTTTTGACTGATATGTCTGTGTTTCGAATTGTATTGGTGAATTGTTAGTGATGCTGGCCGACGTGATTAAGGTGATCTCTGACGAATTTGTGATTTGTGATGTGGCGGAGTTTTGTCTAAAAAATGTTGACCTGCTAACACTTCAAATCTATTAGTAATGGGCACTGAAAATGTATTTTGTACATTTATATTTGTGTTGTGTGTTCTTTCATTTTTTTTTTTCTCTTTTTATATTGACTTACTTGTTCTCTTTCCTTTTGTTCAGTTCTTAGATTATTTTTAATTTCTTCATTTTTTTATTAATAATTTTCTGCTCTATTTTATCGAGACTTTCACAGAGGCTTTTACTGCCATGTGTCATATTCTTAATTTCTCAGTAGTTTGTCTATCGTATCCTTCATTTAGTTGATTTGAATAGTTATCTGTTCTAATATTTGAGATCTTCTTTTTAAGATCAATTGTTTCAATGCTATAAACTGTTCCTGTAAAATGGCGTCCCATTCCTTATTAAATTCTAAACTACATAAATACTGTGCTGGTGTTTTAGATAGAAGTAACCCTTTTGGTATGTTACCACATTCTATGTACTGCTCTAGTGACCTAATTTGCCATCAGGGCCGGGCCGACACAGAGGCTGAGGAGGCTCCAGCCTCAGGGCGCTCAAGCCTCAGGGCGCAGGCATCAGGCCACTCTCACCAAGTCCCTGCTGCTGCCGTGTAGATGTATTAGCAGCAGAGCATCCATTTCTGTGCTCTGCTGCTGTAACAGCCGGTCCTGCGCCCCCTAGTGGTGTTCTTCCTCCCTCCCTCAGTCTATTGCAGTGTGCTGCAGCTCCGTACCTTCCCCAGCCCCTGACTTCCTGCCTTTGTGTGCACCAGAGATTCACAACCCCCTCCACCAGCACAGAGAGAAGAGCAGCGTCGGGACCGAGAAGGAGGAGGAGGAGGAATACTCTGCATCCTGCCTCTCCCTCCAAGTCACCAGAGACTGTATGTGCAGAAAATGTAAGGGGTTAAAGGGAATGGAATGGCAGTAATGTAATGTGTATATTGTGTGTTTTTATGTATGTGTGTCATATGTATGTCAGTATGTGTGTGTGTGTCATATGTATGTCAGTATATATGTGTGTGTGCCATATGTATGTCAGTATATATGTGTGTCATATGTATGTCAGTATATATGTGTCTGTGTCATATGTATTTCAGTATATATGTGTGTGTGTCATATGTATGTCTGTATATATGTGTGTGTCATATGTATGTCAGTATGTATGTGTGTGTCATATGTATGTCAGTATATATGTGTCTGTGTCATATGTATGTCTGTATATGTGTGTGTGTCATATGTATGTCTGTATATATGTGTGTGTCATATGTATGTCAGTATGTATGTGTGTGTCATATGTATGTCAGT
The DNA here is from genome assembly GCA_033119425.1 of Bufotes viridis. Taxonomy (NCBI): domain Eukaryota; kingdom Metazoa; phylum Chordata; class Amphibia; order Anura; family Bufonidae; genus Bufotes; species Bufotes viridis. The sequence continues at coordinate 340,922,125 of CM065590.1, forward strand.
ATGTATGTGTGTGTCATATGTATGTCAGTATGTATGTGTGTGTCATATGTATGTCAGTATGTATGTGTGTGTCATATGTATGTCAGTATGTATGTGTGTGTCATATGTATGTCTGTATATATGTGTGCGTCATATGTATATATGTGTGTCATTTGTATGTCAGTATATATGTGTGTGTCATATGTATGTCAGTATGTATGTGTGTCATATGTATGTCAGTATATATGTTTTGTCATATATATGCCAGTATATGTGTGTCAAATGTATGTCAGTATAGATTATCTAACCCAGTCCCCCTTCCCCCATCAGCCCTTGTCCTACCCCCATCTACCCCACCAGACATTTCGATGTTATTTATTCCTGCTATTCTAATGCTCTGATCAGTAGATGGCTCAAGTCAAGCCCTCACCCCCCCAGCCATTTAGATATGTATGTTATCAATCATCCCCCACCCCCGCCTTCCTTGTAATTTGCTGGCCCCCAATATCTATTGTGAGTCACAATCCATAACAGTGCCATCCACAGATCCCCCCATAACAATGTGTCATCCAGAGATCCCCCATAACAGTGTGTCATCCACAGATCCCCCATAACAGTGTGTCATCCACAGATCCCCTATAACAGTGTGTCATCCACAGATCCCCCATAACAGTGTGTCATCCATAGATCCCCCATAGCACTGTCATCCACAGATCCCCCATAACAGTGTCATCCACAGATCTCCCATAACATTGTCATCCACAGATCCCCCATAACAGTGTCATCCACAGATCCCCCCATAACAGTGTGTCATCCACAGATCCCCCATAACAGTGTCATCCACAGATCCCCCATAACAGTGTCAGCCACAGATCTCCCATAACATTGTGCAATCCACAGATCCCCCCATAACAGTGCAATCCACAGATCCCCCCATAACATTGTGCTATCCACAGATCCTCCATAACAGTGTCATCCATAGATCCCCCATAACACTGTCATCCATAGATCCCCATAACACTGTCATCCATAGATCTCCCATAACAGTGTCGTCCACAGATCCCCCATAAGTGTGTCATCCACAGATCCCCATAGCATTGTCATCCACAGATCCTTCATAACAGTGTCATCCACAGATCCCCCATAACAGTGTCATCCACAGATTACCCCATAACAGTGTCATCCATAGATCCCCCATAACAGTTTCATCCATAGATCCCCCATAACAGTGTCATCCATAGATCCCCCATAACAGTTTCATCCATAGATCCGCCCCATAACAGTGTCAACCATAGATCCCCCCCATAACAATGTCATCCACAGATCCTCCATAACAGTGCGTCATTAATTGATACATTAAACTGTGCATATTTATGTGTGATTACAACAGTATTTAGTAAAGACTCCACAAGTTGGGGGGGGGGGGGGCGCACTTGGGCAGCTCAGCCTCTGTTGGTGGTGGACCTTGTCCCAGCCCTGTTTGCCATCGCTGTCTCAATTGTCTTTGTAGATTCTAACTCCCTAAATATGTCCGTCGTTGATTTATCTTCCAGTTGATTACCATGAGTGATTTCATCAGATATAAAAGTCTACACTTTAAGTCGTTTACTTTCAATGTGATTCCAGATGTCTGTAGTCAGTAGACAGGGAGCTCAACTTTCTATGGGTGAAAAGGGGGATAATTCAAATTGTACAAGTGTAAAGGAAGCTCCCTGTTCACTGATATGGTAATGATGCACTAGTCAGTATGACTCACCCTGTCACCATAGAATTGAAGTTGTATATACCATAAATGATAGGCACTCAGCATCTGGAATCACTCTGAACAGGCAACGTTTATTTATAAAACCATATCATATATACATATTAGGCTACATTCACACGACCGTACTTTTTTTTTCCGTGTCCGATCCGCATCTGATCAGCATTTTGCGGAATAAATGCAGACCCATTCATTCCTATGGGTGAATAAAATACGCGGACAACATTCAGTATGTTGTCCGCATCCGTGGTTCCTCATTTATACTCCGCAAAAATATGAAGCATGTCCTATCATTGTCCGCAGAAATCATTCCGCAGCCCCATAGAAGTGAATGGATCCGCAAATTGCGGATGACATACGGAATGGTTTCCGTATGTCATCCGCAATTTGCGTATCCGTTTCCATATTTTTATTATAATATTTTATTCTCTCCCCTTTTTTTTGCGGACCATTTTTTGGGGATGACATACGGTCGTGTGAATGCAACCTAAATAAAACCCATTAAAAATAAAATAATAAAAACTTGTGATAGAAGGTCTTCACCTGGGATACCATCACACTTATAGAGTATGATAATAATTTGTCATACACTGTACAAATCACTAGTTGTGATGATATTGGAGGACTGCCACCGCAGAGTAGATACCTGTTGGAACTATAAAGCAAATGCTTTATATAAAATAAAGGATCAAAGGAAATTTTTTAAGGGAAATTGATCCTAGTGGTGGACATATGAACACCTCAAAAAGAGTTTGTCATTAACTCAATTATATTGTGCAATCAGTAAAACATGGTACAAGCGTCTATGCAAAAATATAAATGATTTATTATACAATAACGTAAAATACAATCAAAGCTTAATTAATATAAAACTCAATAATATACAATAACACACAGTGATATGCAGTGCCCTTAATTCACCACTAGATGGCTCTAACACGAATACCAGCGTTCCCTATTACTTCTCAAACATAAGACTGTAATACAAACGTCCTGCCTACAATCATGAGATATACTCTCAGATGATTATACACAGTAACTCAATAGTGATAAAGAAACCCTTGCTCTGCTCAAACTATGACCAATCTCATATATCGGGTAGTATTGCTACGCGACTTAGTCAATATCAGGCCTGATATTGACTATGGAATGTGAATATTCCAATCAAAGAGTTTCTCTGGTATTAATATTAAACCTTTTATTCAGTAATATGCATCTTTACTGAATAGTGATAATATTGATGTAGCACTTTTAACACTATACATCTGCAGTAAAGTGGGGAGTTGCTAAATTCAATCAATACTACACATAATAAAGTTATAGGTTACTCGAGAATGCAGATGATATGCAGAGTCTAAGGGAAATCAGCTCTAAAGTATGTTCTGATCATTGGGATTTTTCTCCTGGGCACTCTCTCCATTCTTTCTTTTTCTCTTTTCCCTTCCCTCCTGTATGTGGTTTATTATCCAAAAACTTATCAGTTAGACACACCTTCCTAACTTGTCGTTTTCCAATCATTGTCAGTTAGGCGTGTACATAAGATAATGACTAATGTTGATCGAGCACCCAAGTGCTCGGATGCTCGGGCTGAACACATCGGGATGCTTAGGTGCTCTACAGAGCACCCGAGTATAATGGAGGTCAATGGGAGAACCTGAGCATTAAGCCAGGCACCCCCTGCTCTGAAGAGGGGAGGGTGCCTGGTTCATAGGAAAATGTCAGAAATTGATGGAAACACCACCATAATGGACTAGGAACAGCATGGGGAGGATGTATGGATGCATCTTAGACTCCCAGGTTGCTGCTGGGAACAATGTTGTCAGAGTAGTATGCCACTTTTACAGACTAACAATAATAAGCACAAAACCAAAGATAATAAAAAATTACAGGGAATGTCACAGGTATACCATTTCCTCATCCTAAATACAGGAGAGGTACCACCGGTAATGTCACTGTCTGCAGCATCTACGGAAAAAGTACACTGTATGTCATAAATACATTTTTTTAACCGCACATGTTACACTGGAGATGTGGCACTGGTAATGTCAATGTCAGAAGCGGACAACATCTATTGAAAAAGTACACTGTATGTCAGATACATTTTTCAGCGCACATGTTACACTGCAGATGTGGCACTGGTAGTGTCACGGTCAGCAGCAGACACAGTCTATGGAAAAAGTACTCTAGATGTCAGATATTTTCTGCTCTGAAGAGGGGAGGGTGTCTGTCTGGGCCATTGGAAAAGGTCAGAAAGTGACAGAAACACCACAGACATGGATCAGGAACAGCATGGGGACGATGTCTGGATGCATCTTGGACTCCCAGGTTGCTGCTGGAAACCATGTTGTCAGAGTTGTACGCCACTTTTACAGACTGACAAAAATACACATAACCCCCAAAAAAAAAATCACAGGAAAAATTGGCAACTGCTGCCATAAAATACAAGTAAGAGGCACTGCAAAACAGCCTGTATAACACATAAAGGAGGGCCTCATTCAAATTATGGCGCAATTGTAGAGTTGGTGGGACTCCTACACTCATAAAGCCTATGCACTAAATGACAGGGCTGCAAAAATTACAAGGGAACTGCATAAAAGAGGGCATCATACACTCCCTTGAAAAATTATCATTGGTGGCCTGCTGGTGACCCTCACAAACATTTTGAGAAAGGGCCTGCTGGTGACCCTCTAAACATTAGGGTCGAGAGGCTGCTGCTAAGATGACCCTCTAAAACATTAGGGATGAGTGCCTGCTGGTGAGCTGATGCTCTAAAACATTATATGCAAGTGCATGTTCAGCTGACCCTATAAAAAAATTTGAGTTGGGGGGCCTGCAGTTGAGCTGACCGTATAAAAAAAATTAGATTGGAGGAAATATGTACAATCTGGATGAGGAGGAGAAGGAGGAGGATAAAGCCAGATTCAACCATATATTCTTTTTTTTTTTTTTGGTGGTGGAAAAGGTGCATGGGAATACACTATAGTAGATTAAGTAAACTATAAATGATAGATTAAAATTGCCTTTATGTTCATCATCAGCTCAGCTCTCCTCTGGTGGAGTTGAGAAGTCAGGGGCAATCCTGGCCTTGTTCATTTTTATCTGAGTTAACCTGTCAGCATTGCCAGTGGACAATCGGATACGCTTATCTGCTATCATGCCACCAGCAGCACTAAATACACGCTCAGATAAAACTCTGGCGGCAGGGCAGGCCAGCAACTCCAAGGCGTAGAGCGCAAGTTCGTGCCACGTGTCCAGCTTGGACACCCAGTAGTTGTAAGGCACTGAGGGATCATTTAGGACGCTGACACGGTCTGCTATGTATTCCTTCTTCCAAAACTTTTCCCTCCTTGTAGCACTAGCCATGCTTCAGGGTGAGGTTGCTGGCAGGGTGTCATGAAAGTGTCCCATGCCTTGGAGAGTGTCGCCCTGCCTTTGTTGGAACTGCTATGTGTTCCCATTGTTTCCCTTCCTCGGTTGCCTAAGAAAGTATGGACTCTGCCGGCCACGTTGTCCATTTTTTAGCAATCTCTCAACAAGTACCTTCTGGAATTGCACCGTTAAACTCATACTCTCCACCACAGGAATTAAAGATAAGAAGTTCTCTTTGTAAGCGGGGGTCGAGAAGGGTTAACACCCAGTAATCCGTGTTATCTAAAACGCGGGGGTCGCAGGAAAGGCAGCCTAACATGAAGTCAGCCATGTGTGGCAGAGTACCAACAGGCAAGACGTTGATGTCGACATTTGGATAACTCTCCATCTCCTCATCCTCCTCTTCTGCCCATCCACGCTGAAAAGATGGAATTAAAGTTCTATGGGTACTACCCTCGGTAGCAGAGGCAAGTGTCTCCAGCTCCTCCTCCTCCTATTGATGGTCCAATTTGCCCTGAGAAGACGAACTGTGGGTGGTCTGGCTATCACCCTGTGTAATGTCCTCCCCCAGTTCCCTGTCTGCCACATTCAGAAAGTCGTCCTCAATTGTGAGCCGCAATCACTGCTGCAGCATTAACAGACTGGCTGAATCTGTGGACAACTTGCGAAAATAGGCACAAACGCGCCTTCGCTAGTAGCTCTTGCAAATTGGGGTAGGTTTTGATAAACCACTGAACCACTAAGTTTAAGACATGGGCTAGGCATGGGATGTGTCAGGTTGCCGAACTCCAAAGCCGCCACCAAGTTACGGCCTTTGTCAAACACAACCATGCCTGGTTATAGGTTCAGTGGTGAGAGCCACAGCTCAGTCTGGTCCCTTATACCCTGCCACAGCTCTGCGGCGGTGTGCGGTTTGTCCCCTAAGCAGATCAGCTTCAGCACGGCCCGTTGATACTTACCCACAGCAGTGATACACTGCTTCCAGCTAATGACTGATGGCTGACTGCTGCTGGAGGTGCAAGTGGAGGAGGCGGCGGAGGAGAATAAGTGGGGGTTGGAGCCAGTAACATACTGTAGCTGCTGGCAGAGACCCTGACGGACGTAGGGCCCTTAATCCTGGGCTTGGGTAGCACCTGTGCCATCCCAGGGTATGACTCACTCCCGACCTCCGCAACATTCACCCAGTGCTCACATCATGCTGCGGAAGGCCTCAGTGTCCACAAGCCTAAATGGCAACATTTAAATAGCCAGTAATTTTGAAAGTTGCGCATTTAGTGCTATGGCCTGTGGGTGGGTATTTGTGCTTGTGCTTGCGCTTGGACTCTGCGCTGGGACAGGGAAGTGGATGTTGTTCCTGACGGTTCATGCGAAGGTCAAGGTGCCGGGGGCGAGGAGCATCTGGGCCTGCGCCTTCGACAGGGGATTGGCCAGCAGTGCGTAACACATGGGAAGAGGAGGCAGTGGTGTGACCCGCAGACCCAGATTGTGGACCCAGTCGTTCAGCCCACTTATTAGGGTGCTTGGATGCCATGTGGCGGATCATGCTGGTGGTGGTGAGGTTGCTAGTGTTCACGCCCCAGCTCATTTTGGTACAAAATAGGTTGCAAACTACCACTCTTTTGTCATCTGCGCATTCCTCAAAAATGCGCCATACTGTGGAACACCTACCCCTTGGCAAGGTAGATTTACGTATGGGGGGTGCTCGGTGTAATGGTTGTGGACCTTTTTGGTGCTGGACGAAGTCTCCCTTTTGCCACCCCACTGCCTCTTCCAGACTGTTGCGGTGCTGATGATGCCTCCCCATCTGTACTGCTGTCCTCACTCGGCTTTTCCCCTTCCTATGTTGGGTCAGTGACCTCATCGTCCACCTCCTCCTCTTCCACTTCCTCACTCTGCTCATCCTCCTGACTTGACCTAACCACAACCTCAGTGATTGACAACTGTGAAGGCTCAAGAGGTTGGGAATCAGGGCACAATATCTCAGGTACCTCTTCATGCATGCTGGGCGCAAAGGCACAGCAGCCCCCCGATGGGAGAGGGAGGGAGCTCCCTCCCTGTTAACCACTTCCATACGGCGGTCCGTATGACGGACCGGGGTATGGAAGGGATTGAACTGCTGACATCTGCAGCACAGATGTCAGCAGTTTATAGTAGGGGGTCAGCAATGTGCTGACCCCCTGCTATACCCACTTGACACCAGGGAAATCCCGCGCCGCCCACGGTTATAGACCGCGGGGATCAGAGACTACAGAAAGCGCAGCAAACTGCAGGTCTGATTTGACCTGCGGTTTGCTGCGATCGACGACATGGCGGAGGTCACAGGATCCCCCCTGGGCATTGTGCCAAGGTGCCTGCAAAATGATTTTAGCAGGCACCGTGTTCCGATCACCGCCACGTGTGCAGCGGTGATCGGATATTCACAGGGTGTACATGTACGGCCTGCGTCCTTAAGTACCAGGACACAAGGGCGTACATGTACACCCTGCTTCCTAAAGAGGTTAAACAGTGTTTCCCTGCGCCACCCAGGTAAGTTGCACATGAAGCTGGGTACGGTGGATGTTTTTTCTTCTTCTCGTGCACTGGCATCAGGCATAGTTTCATTGTGTCCAGGGTCACGGCCTCTGCGTGCACCATCAGTATCATGCCCACTTCCCCGTCCCTTAGTGCTCACCTTCGTCATATTAATGGTTTTGTCACTAGATGTGGCGCAGATTGTTTTACTGTCCGCTAAAAACACCGTTTTCGCATGCAGGACAGTATATGTCACAGAAACCCACAGAATACAGACCCTATATTAAGCCCAGATTATTGGAATTTCTAATGCAGACACTCTTTGCAGATGTTCTACAGTACTGGTTACATTACACCACAAATTATGGACACCAGATGTAGCCCAGATTATTAAAGACAGTCTGCGGATGATGTACAGTATATGTCACTAATAGGTATAAAATAATAATATCTTGCTGCTATCAGACACACACAGTAGTCCTTAAAAGGACTTTTAGTTCTTGAAAAAGCTTTCTCAGAATAAAAACTGTGAAAATCGCTCCCTTTCCCTTCCTACTTTCTGATCTCCCTGTGTGTATCTGAGTCGCACCCAATGACGCGTTCTGGCCAGCCAATCAATGTAATGCCAGCAGCCAACATGGCTACTGGCATTACAGTGAGGGCAGTACTTGCCTGCACTTTTATTGGCTGCTTAAAACCCGCAAAACATTTGTGGCAGAGACTCAACCATTTAGCTCAAGCACATGTGGTACTCGGTCGAGTACCGCCATGTGCCGAGCATAGCGATACTTGAGCCGAACAGATATTCGGCCGAGCATGCTTGCTCTTCACTAGTTATTACTACCAGATACGTCTAGAGCAGGGTTCCCCAACTCCAGTCCTCAGGGCCCACTTGCCGGTCAGGATTTATGAGTATCCCACAGAATGAATACCTGTGGTAAATCCTGATGGATGGACACTTATTATATCAGCTGCCCAATACTAAGAAAATCCTGAAAACATGACTGGCAGGTGGGCCCTTAGGACTGGAGTTAAGGACCACTGGTCTAGAGAATATTCTTATCTCCATTATAGATCTATGAGGAGACAAGAATGACTCTTCTCAGACTGGCACATCAATAGAGCAGAATCTTTATGAACTGTGTCCTCTCCATAAACCTATTTCGGCCAACTCTAAAATACATAAAAAATGATGATATACACCTATGAAAAAGCACAACATACTGTTATAATTAATTAATACACTTATGCATATCGAGGTAATCCATGTTGTGCATAATTTGTATCTAATGTGCTGCCAAAATATTGATAGTGATTTGATGCGTTTGGGTTTGATTAAAGCTGCGCTATCGCTTATCTTCATATAGTTAATCACATTATATCATAAACACATCCAGATGCTGTATAGTCATATCCCGATATTGGTGGAGATGTTGAGTAGGATGTTGAATTGAAAATCTATTTTTTATATCTATTCAGTTCAGTTTACACAATCTCCATTCATATTTATCCGGACATGGTTACTACTAAATCAATAACTGCATATAGCTCAAATGTCCACCTATATATCAATAGATCTAATAAATGCCTGATACTCCCTATTAACAATCCAAATGGTTGCACAATATGACTGTTAGCTGCTTACTGTTTGATGTAAAAGAGCTGAGTCAAGTGACAGCCGTGGTGTCCCACGTGGTGTTCGACACAGATGGATCTTACCTCTGTATATCACTCCAAGTAGTGAGTACTGTAGTCTTGCACTCATCTCATGTGGGACTGGGAGTAAGGTTGGCATCCCACGTGCTTGATGGATCTGATCTTAGGCAAACTGCCGTCTGTGTCCTTTTCCTTTCGGTTGTTTCTCCATCAGATGGCCACCATAAAAGTTCTGGAGCACTCCATATTGTTTAAAAGTCCATATGAGGGTACTTCTGCATGAAGATATTCTCAACCAGATGTGTTTTAGAGCTTTTATCTTGATCCTTCTTCAGTGGCTAATCCCTCTGTGTTGCTAGTACCCTAACTAAAATATTTTCTTCTCCCATATACAGTAACATGAAGATAAATCAAAAAGATGGAGTGGATCCTCCCTTTTTTAAGCTATTCCTCCTTCATTATATATCTATGCATCTCTTTCTAAAATTGTCGCTCGATATCTCAATATGATCAGTGCCCTGAATTAATCAGTTTCTCTATGTGAGCATCACTAAAAAACAGACATATTATCACATGCCATTCATGTGCGTTTTGCATGCAATTTTTAATAAAAATATGCATTTTGTTGTGTATAGTAACTCTGATTACTGAGATGTCCCACAAGCTATATAATCCAAATATCACATCACTCCACCGATAAATACATCTGGATAATGAGGTGGCAAGAGTATCAAAAACATAATGAGAAAGGTGTACTATTGACAGTTTACTGTATATTGCTTCAAGATACACACCTAAGACAACATTTTGCTCCAAAAATTCTGCATGCGTTTCATATGCGGTTTTTAATAGGACTTGTGTGTTTTACTGAATAAAAGTGCTGTTTTTCTTTTTTTTTTACCAAAATATCATGCCATTATTTCCTGCTTATCATATCATACTTTTCTGATAAATTGTCATGTCATGGTGTGAAGGATACAAGATACAATAAACACACAGAAAACATATAAACAAGCGTTTAGGCCAGAAGCTGGGGATAAAGGTCACCTCCTAACCATTTCCTACCAACTAACCCTAGACTACTGTGCCCACGTTCAGACTCTTAAGGTGAGAATCAACGTGACCTCGTGCCTAAGACTGAAGATTCCCTAAAGTCCCTAAGATAGTGGAAAAGGGGGAAAGAGGCAGCCTGCTTCCTCTCATCCTGGAGGAGGCAGGTGTCTCTCTAACAGCCAAGACAGTACACAAAAGGAAGCCAAAACCAACTTATCTTGTAGCAGAGCAGAAACAGCGAATTCAACTTTCCACAGAGCAAGATAGAAGCTATTACCCACACAGGACACTGGGAAGGGGCGTGATTTAAACTCACACAAACGACCCCACCCAGTGCACCTGAAGAGAGGCGGATACAGCTCAACTCCAAGTTCAAAACAAACAAAAAACTACACACGTGCTGCCAACCTGACAGACCTCCGCACATAACCAGAACAGGGCATGACAATATAATGAAAACATAAAAACTTTGTCACATCATGTTAAACTGAGTATTCTTTCATTCTATACCATTTATTACTTCATTCTTTTTTACAGGTGTATGTCTCTAGAAGGACAGATGGTCATCAGTGACAATCAGTGGGGGCAATTGTCACTGACGACTGTCTGTCCATCTAGAGACATACACCTATAAAAAGAATGAACTTAAACTGATTAATTTAGGGCACTGATTATTTTGAGATATTGAGGGACAATTTGCATAAAGACATGCATAGATATATAATGAAGGAGGAATAGCTTAAATTTGGAAGGGAAGATCCACTTCATCTTTTTGATTTATTTTCATGTTGTATGGGAGAAAAAAGTATTTTTGGGTACTAGCAACATAGAGGATTTAGCCACTGAAGAAGGAGCAAGTTAAAAGCTCCGGAAAGCATCTAGTTGGGAATATCCTCATGCACAAGTACCCTCATATGGACTTTTAAACAACTAATATATGGAGCACTCTAGAACTTTTATGGTTGCCATCTGAAGGAGAAACAGCCGAGAGGATAAAGATACAGCCGCCAGTTTGCCTAAGTTCAGATCCACCAAGCACGTGGGACGCCGAATCGGCTCCCAGTCCACACATGAGATGAGCGAGAGACTACAGTACTCACTACTAGCAGTGATGAACGGAGGTAAGATCTAGCTGTGCTGAACACCATGTGGGATGCCACGGTTTGCACTTGACTCTGCTCCTTTACATCAAACAGTGAGTAACTAACAGTCATATTGCAAGGCTGTGTGTATTGTCAATAGGGAGTATCAGGCATTTATTAGATCTATCGATTTACATGTGGACATTTGAGCTATATACAGATATTGATTTAGTAGCAACCATGTCTGGATATATATAAAGGGATGCGCAACGATATGAATGAAGATTGCTCAAATTGAACTGAATAGATATAAATAACAGACGTGCTACTTTCTGATATGTTATCGCATTGTGATGCAATTCTAAATTATACTCAACATCTTCACCAATATCGGGATATCACTATAAAGCATCTGGATGTGTCTGTGATATAATGAGATTGATTATATCAAGATTAGCAATAGCACAACTTTAATCAAACCCAATTAGTGTTGAGCGAACAGTTCGAGCATAGTTCAGGTTTGTACCTAATTTTGGAGTGTCCGGGACACGGACCCGAACCCGGACATTGTCAAAAAAGTTCGGGTTCGTTGTTTGGCGATTACTTCCCGCTTTCTGAAGGGCTGCACAGCAGCCAATCAGCTAGCGTTTTACTACTTGCCCTAAGAGCCCATCACAGCCATGCCTACTAATGGCATGGCTGTGATTGGCCAAGTGCAGCATGTGACCCAGCCTCTATTTAAGCTGGAGTCACGTAGCGCCGCACGTCACACTGCTCTGATTAGTGTAGGGAGACGAGGCGGCTTCTGTGAGGGCGAGATTAGGCAGGGAAAAGTCAGCAACAGCACCTAATGAACGGATTGATCTACAGCTGTGAATGATTGAACTTCTGCTAGTTACTTGCTCACTGGTTTTTAGGCTGCACAGAGCGTTTTTCTGTCACTTATTTTCTGGGGTGATCGGCGGCCATTTTGTGACTTGTGGTGCACCAGAACAAGCTGCCACCAAGTCCATCAATCCATCAATACTAGTTTTTTTTTTTTTGCTATATCCTACATCAAGGGCTTGGCTGTGCTAATTGTCACCCCTAGAAACTCAGGATAGCAATTTCTATATTTTATTAAGGGGTTAAATACAATTGCCCAAATACCAATCCCCTAAATCTGGTGTTCCAGCTTTGGCTAGACAAGTATAATACTGTCTGCTGTCTGGCAAAGGATAGATTATTTTCTGTGGTGAAATTCAATTGCCAAAATAGCAATACCATAAATCAGTGGTTTCAGCTGTGGCTGGCAAAGTATAATAGTGTCCGCCAAAACATATATTTTGTTCTGGGGTGAAATTCAATTGCCAAAATAGCAATACCCTGAATCTGGTGTCCCAGCTGTTGCAGGCCAAGTTTCATAGTGTCCGCAAAAACATATATTTTGTTGTGGGGTGAAATTCAATTTTCAAAATAGCAATGCCCTGAATCTGGTGTCCCAGCTGTTGCAGGCCAAGTTTCATAGTGTCCGCACAAAACATATATTTTGTTCTGGGGTGAAATTCAATTGCCAAAATAGCAATACCATAAATCAGTGGTTTCAGCTGTGGCTGGCCAAGATTCATAGTGATCGCAAAAACAAATATTTTGTTGTGGGGTGAAATTCAATTGCCAAAATAGCAATACCCTGAATCTGGTGTCCCAGCTGTTGCAGGCAAAGTTTCATAGTGTCCGCAAAAACATATATTTTGTTCTGGGGTGAAATTCAATTGCCAAAATAGCAATACCATAAATCAGTGGTTTCAGCTGTGGCTGGCCAAGATTCATAGTGTCCGTAAAAACATATATTTTGTTGTGGGGTGAAATTCAATTGCCAAAATAGCAATACCCTGAATCTGGTGTCCCAGCTGTTGCAGGCAAAGTTTCATAGTGTCCGCAAAAACATATATTTTGTTCTGGGGTGAAATTCAAATGCCAAAATAGCAATACCATAAATCAGTGGTTTCAGCTGTGGCTGGCCAAGATTCATAGTGTCCGCAAAAACATATATTTTGTTGTGGGGTGAAATTCAATTGCCCAAATAGCAATACCATAAATCAGTGGTTTCAGCTATGGCTGGCCAAGTTTCATAGTGTCCTGCAAATTATATATTTTGTTGTGGGGTGAAATTCAATTGCCAAAATAGCAATACCATAAATCAGTGGTTTCAGCTGTGGCTGGCCAAGTTTCATAGTGTCTGCAAAAACATATATTTTGTTCTGGGGTGAAATTCAATTGCCAAAATAGCAATACCATAAATCTGGTGTCACAGCTGTGGATGGAAAAGTGTAATAGTGTCTGCCAAAACATATATTTTGTTGTGGGGTGAAATTCAATTGCCAAAATAGCAATACCCTGAATCTGGTGTTCGAGTTGTTGCCGGCCAATTGTAAATCTGTCCATAAAAGGATACCTTTCATCCAGGGCCTAAATACTAGCCCTAAAAGACATATTCCCCTAAATCAGTGGTTACTGCTGTGCCTGGATTAATGTAATACGCTACATAAATATATAGGCAGATAGTGTTAGGTGCCTGTAAAAAAAGGCCTGAATTTGAAATCAATACATTGGGCCAAATATTTTTTTTCTTATTGTGGTGCTTGGTGAACGGTAACAATGAGGAAAACATCTAGTAAGGAACGCGGACGCGGTCGTGGTGGTGTTAGTGTACCCTCTTGGGCTGGGAGAGGACGTAGCCATTCTGCCACAGCCACACGTCCTAGTGAACCAACTACCTCAGGTTCCAGTACCCGCCAGAATTTACAGCGATATTTGGTGGGGCCCAATGCCGTTCTAAGGATGGTAAGGCCTGAGCAGGTACAGACGCTAGTCAATTGGGTGGCCGACAGTGGATCCAGCATGTTCACAACATTATCTCCCACCAAGTCTTCTGCAGAAAGCGCACAGGTGGCACCTGAAAACAAAGCCCATCAGTCTGTCACATCACCCCCATGCATATCAGGGAAACTGTCTGAGCCTCAAGGTATGCAGCAGTCTCTTATGATGTTTGAAGACTAGAATGCACTAGAATGCACTGATGCACAACCACTGATGTTTCCTGATGATAAGGACATGGGAATACCATCTCATCGGAGTCCGCACGTCTCTGATGATGACGAAACACAGGTGCCAACTGCTGTGTCTTTCTGCAGTGTGCAGACCGAACAGGAGGTCAGGGAGGAAGACTGTGTGGAAGACGATGCAGGGGACGATGAAGTCTTAGACCCTACATGGAATGAAGGTCATGCCACTTACTTTCATAGTTCAGAGGAAGAGGCAGTGGTGAGACCAAGCCAACAGCGTAGCAAAAGAGGGAGCAGGGGGCAAAAGCAGAACAGCCGCCTCCAAGAGAGTTCGCCTGCTACTGGCCACCGCTACCAGGGACCGAGCACCCCAAAGGCAGCTTCAAGGAGTTCCCTGGCATGGCACTTCTTTAAACAATGTGCTGACGACAAGACCCGAGTGGTTTGCACGCTGTGCCACCAGAGCCTGAAGCGAGGCATTAACGTTCTGAACCTTAGCACAACCTGCATGACCAGGCATCTACATGCAAAGCATGAACTGCAGTGGAGTAAAACCATAAAAGCAAGGAACTCACTCTGGCTCCCCCTGCTCCCTCTTCTGCTGCTGCCTCGGCCTCTTCCTCCGCCTCGGGAGGAATGTTGGCACCTGCCGCCCACCAAACAGAGAATGTGCCACTGACAACACCACCTGTGTCACCAAGCATCTCCACCATGTCACACGGCAGCGTTCAGCTCTCCATCTCACAAACCTTGGAGAGAAAGCATAAATTCCCACCTAGCCACCCTCGAACCCTGGGCCTGAATGCCAGCATTTCTAAACTACTGGCTTTTGAAATGCTGTCATTCAGGCTGGTGGACACAGACAGCTTCAAACAGCTGATGTCCATGGCTGTCCCACAGTATGTTGTTCCCAGCCGCCACTACTTCTCCAAGACAGCCGTGCCTTCCCTGCACAACCAAGTATCCGATAAAATCAAGTGTGCACTGCTCTACGCCATCTGTGGCAAGGTCCACCTAACCACAGATACGTGGACCAGTAAGCACGGCCAGGGATGCTATATCTCCCTAACTGCACACTGGGTAAATGTAGTGGCGGCTGGGCCGCAGGCGGAGAGTTCCTTGGCGCACGTCCTTCTGCCGCCAAGGATCGCAAGGCATCATTCTTTGCCTCCTGTAGCCTCCTCCTCCTACTCGGCTTCCTCCTCCTCTGCTTCCACCAGCTCATCCAATCAGCCACACACTTTCACCACCAACTTCAGCACAGCCCGGGGTAAACGTCAGCAGGCCATTCTGAATCTCATATGTTTGGGGGACAGGCCCCATACCGCGCAGGAGTTGTGGCGGGTATTGAACAACAGACCGACGAGTGGTTTCTGCCGGTGGGCCTCAAGCCCGGCCTGTTGGTGTGCGATAATGGGCGAAATCTCGTCGCAGCTCTGGGACTAGCCGGTTTGACGCACATCCCTTGCCTGGCGCATGTGCTGAATTTGGTGGTGCAGAAATTCATTCACATCTACTCCGACATGTCAGAGCTGCTGCATAAAGTGCAGCCTCTGTGCGCTCTTCCGGCGTTCACATCCTGCCGCTGCTCGCCTGTCTGCACTACAGCGGAAATTCGGCCTTCCTGCTCACCGCCTCATATGCGACGTGCCCACCAGGTGGAACTCTACCTTGCACATGCTGGAGAGACTGTGCGAGCAGCAGCAGGCCATAGTGGAGTTTCAACTGCAGCACACATGCGTCAGTCGCACTGCGGAACAGCACCACTTCACCACCAATGATTGAGCCTCCATGCGAGACCTGTGTGCCCTGTTGCGCTGTTTTGAGTACTCCACCAACATGGCCAGTGGCGATGACACCGTTATCAGCGTTACAATACCACTTCTATGTCTCCTTGAGAAAACGCTTAGGGCGATGATGGAAGAGGAGGTGGCCCAGGAGGAGGAGGATGAGGGGTCATTTTTAGCACTTTCAGGCCACTCTGTTAGAAGTGGCTCAGAGGGAGGTTTTTTGCAACAGCAGAGGCCAGGTACAAATGTGGCCAGCCAGGGCCCACTACTGGAGGACGAGGAGGATGAGGAGGAGGTGGAGGAGGATGAGGATAAAGCAGGTTCACAGCGGGGTGGCACCCGACACAGCTCAGGCCCATCACTGGTGCGTGGCTTGGGGGATATGGAGGACGATGACGATACGCCTACCACAGAATACAGCTTGTCCTTACCTCTGGGGAGCCTGGCACACATGAGCGACTAGATGCTGCAGTGCCTGCGCAACAACAGCAGAGTTGCCCACATTTTAACGTGTGCGGACTACTGGGTTGCCACCCTGCTGGATCCCCGGTACAAAGACAATGTGCCCACCTTACTTCCTGCACTGGAGTGTGATAGGAAGATGCGAGAGTACAAGCGCATGCTGGTTGAGGCGCTCCTGAGAGCATTCCCAAATGTCACAGGGGAACAGGTGGAAGCCCAAGGCGAAGACAGAGGAGGAGCAAGAGGTCGCCAACGCAGCTGTGTCACGGCCAGCTCTTCTGAGGGCAGGGTTAGCATGGCAGAAATGTGGAAAAGTTTTGTCTCCACGCCACGGCTAACTGCACCACCACGTGATACGGAACGTGTTAGCAAGATGCAGCATTTCACTAACATGGTTGAACAGTACGTCTGCACATCCCTCCACGTACTGACTGATGGTTCGTCCCCATTCAATTTCTGGGTTTCCAAATTGTCCACGTGGCCAGAGTTAGCATTTTATGCTTTGGAGGTGCTGGCCTGCCCGGTGGCCAGCGTTTTGTCTGAACGTGTATTCAGCACGGCAGGGGGCGTCATTACTGACAAACGCAGCCGCCTGTCCACAGCCAACGTGGACAAGCTGACGTTCATAAAAATGAACCAGGCATGGATCCCACAGGACCTGTGCCTCCCTTGTGCAGAATAGACATTTATAACTGCCTCCCCCTCAACCATGTATTCTTGTACTCCGGGGCACTTCTTTATTGAATCCTCATTTTTTTAACTTTGCCATGATCTTGCGGTGCAACTCAAAGTTGAATGAACCTCTCCTCTGTCTGGGTGGTGGGGCCGAAATAACTGAAAGTGGCCTTCTCCGGTGGTGGGTGATATGACGCATGATTCCTTGCTGTGGGACCTCTCTCCTCTGTCTGGGTGCTGGGCCGAAATAACTGAAAGTGGCCTTCTCCAGTGGTGGGTGATATGACACATGATTCCTTGCTGTGGGACCTCTCTCCTCTGTCTGGGTGCTGGGGCCGAAATAACTGAAACTGGCCTTCTCCGGTGGTGGGTGATATGACGCATGATTCCTTGCTGTGGGACCTCTCTCCTCTGTCTGGGTGCTGGGCCGAAATAACTGAAAGTGGCCTTCTCCAGTGTTGGGTGATAAGACGCATGATTCCTTGCTTTGGGACCTCTCTCCTCTGTCTGGGTGCTGGGCCGAAATAACTGAAAGTGGCCTTCTCCAGTGTTGGGTGATATGACGCATGATTCCTTGCTTTGGGACCTGTATCCTCGGTCTGGGTGCTGGGCCGAAATAACTGAAAGTGGCCTTCTCCAGTGTTGAGTGATATGACGCATGATTCCTTGCTGTGGGACCTCTCTCCTCTGTCTGGGTGCTGGGGCCGAAATAACTGAAAGTGTCCTTCTCCAGTGGTGGGTGATATGACGCATGATTCCTTGCTGTGGGACCTCTCTCCTCTGTCTGGGTGCTGGGGCCAAAATAACTGAAAGTGGCCTTCTCCAGTGTTGTGTGATATGACACATGATTCCTTGCAGTGAGACCTCTCTCCAATTGATATTGGTTAAATTTTATTTATTTTATTTTATTTTAATTCATTTCCTATCCACATTTGTTTGCAGCGGATTTACCTACATTTTGCTGCCTTTGGCAGCCCTCTAGCCCGTTCCTGGACTATTTTACAGCCTTTTTAGTGCCTAAAAGTTCGGGTCCCCATTGACTTCAATGGGGTTCTGGTTCTGGATAAAGTTCGGGTCGAGTTCGGATCCCGGACCCGAACATTTTCGGGAAGTTCGGCCGAACTTCCCGAACCCGAACTTCCAGGTGTTCGCTCATCTCTAAACCCAATGCATCAAATCATTAGCGATATTTGGGCAGCACATTAGATAAATATTATGCACAACATGGATTACCTTGAAATGCATAGGTGTATTAATTAATTACAACGGTATCTACTCTTCAGTGGCAGTCCTCCAATATAATCACGACTAGTGATTTGTACAGTGTATGACAATTATTATCATACGCTATAAGTGTGATTGTATCCCAGGTGAAGACCTTCTATCACAAGTTTTATTTATTTTATTTTTAATGGGTTTTATTTATATGTATATAAGATATGGTTTTATAGATAAACATTGCCTGTTCAGAGTGATTCCAGACGCTGAGTGCCTATCTTTTATGGTATATACAACTTCAATTCTATGGTGACAAGGTGAGTCATACTGACTAGTACACCATTTCCATAACAGTGAACAGGGAAGTATCACGACCGGCGTATCAATCAAACGTGTGGCGCAAACGGAGGAAAAAGAGAAAGCCCTGTCCAAGGGAGAGGGAAAGGTGGTGACCCCTAACTCATCTAGAAGCTGGCACCTGACTGCCCTGACATCCCTAGACGGGTTCTTCACCCGTACGCCGATCACGTGCCTAAACCCTGGCTTTCCTTAAACTGAGCCCTAAGTAGTGAATAGGGCGGTGGGAGCACTAGTCCTCACCACTAACACTAAAGGAAAACACCAGGGAGAGGACAGACAATACAGACAGAACATATATGCCCAAGTGGGCGACAACAGTGGACAACAAAAGCCCAACAGGGATCCGGAGGGTAACGCTCTGGTACGGCAACCAGGAACAACAGCTACACAGCTCCAGTGGGTCAGTATAGAAGTCCAGGCAGGAAGCTCTATATCTGGCAACCAGAGAAGTAGGAAGGGGGAATATAAGGAGGTTGGGAGTGGCGGACAAGAAACAGCTGAGGAGAAGAATCTATGGATCCCTGAGTGAGACAAAAAGGATTGCAAGGCAAACACAGAAAGCTACCATTAAGTAACAGCATGATCTTTAGACATAGAGCGCGCAGCCACCCGCTGCGACTTCCTGACCCCGGGTATAACGAGTCAGACGTGGCTCCTGACACCCTCATGACAGGAAGCCACCTTTACACTGGTACAGACTGCACAACCCCTTTAAGTATCACAGTGCATATATGAAGATTTTATAACTTTAAAAAAAAAAATCACAAATTGCTTAGCTCAACGTAATTCCAAATGACACCTAAAAAGAAGATAATTAGCATTCATGCATGTCTATACATTTAGTCCCTATTTATAACAAAACTATTTTGTTACTCACAAAAAATGAAATGCAGCTGTTTAACAAATTGATGATTTTCATTAATTCTAAAAAGCCTCAATAGAATTTCAAATGTCTTTCATTATGCCTCAATAATGTTAGGCATATGAACTGAAGGTGACCTTAACTCTTTTTTTTTTATTGATGAAAGGAGTAGAAATGAAAAGTAAAGGAAATGAGCTGAAGACTCAAAGAATAATACAAAATAAAATGAATTGAAAATGGGTGATTAGAAAATAAAGAGCATGTTGTACTGTAAAAAACCTCAATAAAGACATCTGGAACTAATCTTAGCAAGGGGATTTTGAATCTTAAACGTTAATCATGGTTTAATTACCAATTATCTAGAGTTTTAACATTGCCATATTCTTCATGTCTATCATACACAATTTGACTATAATGTGCTTGCTCTTAAAAACCCCTAGAAAATTTGATTCCTATTATAAATGTGACCACTCATAAAAAGAAAATTCAAGGGAATAAACTGGATTTGCTTCTTTGTGAAATGAATAAAGCTTGATAGTGATCTATTGCCACTGAATGCAATCAGTCTGTTTGTCCTTTGTTTTAAGGTTAAATCGTTTTACTTCTTAGCCCATTCCTATCTACAGTACATAAAACTGATAAATGTATGCAAATATGTAGGAATAAAGCTTTAACCTACAAGAATTGTGTGTAATTCTGCCCCTCTGAAGATCTCATGCATATCACTTTGTTTGCTCTTTTATACTTTTTGTTCATCTTTAATAGCCTCTTCTGTAAGTATAAATAAGCGAGTAGACAAGAATAATGATATTTAATTACCTCCATGCCTATCCTCATAATATTATTGTCTTCTAATTGTGAAGTGCTCTCTTTTACAAAGGTTACTTTGAATGTTTTTAACCTTTCTTTTGTATCTTGTGCACTGGAAATGTTTTAAAACTCAATTTACTGCATATAAATGAAAGTTTAAACGGATGTAATTTGGTAGATTAATGAGTGTAATGAATTTAAATGATTTGTCCTTATGTATCCTTATCATTGTGAAAGCTATTTTTATAAGAGTAGTTTGTCATTTTGAAATCGAAGGAGCACATTGTGTACAGTTTTGTTTCTTATATTACCAGTTATGAATGAAGCAATGCCTTATTTTTTTTTTACTTTATTCAATACTTTAGAATATTATCTCAGAAAGAAAATGTGCCTGAAATATTATATATTGTGAGGCAGTGATAGGCCTCATAGCTATGAGAGGAGATGTATGTCAGGATTTTCAAGGCTTTCCACAATCACCAGGTCTGAGTTAAGACCAGGTGTGATCATCACATGGGGATAAAACAATCCTTGAAGTGAGAGAGGAGAGGGATTTTGGAACAGAAGCCTGCAGAGGCTCTGGGTAGCTGCATCCAGGAGGGCTGGAGCCACAAGGCTGAGGAAGCCTGAGTTTGGGGGGACGCCCACGACGCCTAAGGAAGAGAGGTGTCGCAAGGTCAGAGTCAGAAGGACTGCTGGACTCAAGCCCCCCAAGGTATTTCACTGCTTCCACCACGAGGACTGGTGGTTTGCATTGGTTGACAGCAGGGAGGCTGCCAGACTAAAGTCAATACCGAACAATGTGAATTGCATCTTAGAGGTGAGTTGGGGAAACCTCTGTTTAGTGAGTGCCTAATCGGACGAGTGTTTATTGTGTTGTGTTGATGTAACACAGTGTGAGTTGAAGCTGAGACTTCAAAGTGCCGAGTGATGTCAAAACTCGGATATATGATGTGTAGAGTGCCAGATAAAAGCTATGTTTGGACATGGAATCAGTTGTCTGAGAGGAAATTTGTGATGACGACCCCCTGATAGACAGCGATCCCGTACAATATATATATATAGTTGGGATTCGCTCTGGTAGGCAGGGTGAGTAGACGCAGAACAGAGGCACCAAAAACAGTGCTTGCTCAAACCGCAGGTTTAACAGCTCCTCAAACAACTTCACCTTAGTTGAAAGTCCTGGTGTTCATTCACACCATGCTGCAGGTTGTGCATAAAGAGTCCAAGTCCAGGTGGGTGTTCACACTTTGCCAACAGGTCCTCACCAAGTTTAAGTCCAGGATTTAATTGTCCTGTCTTCCCCAAACAGGTCAGAAAACCTTAATCTAGGCACAAGCCCCATACCTTAACAATCTAGCTGCCTTTAATGAGAGTTGGGTGTCCACTAAGCATGTGAAATCCCGCGCGGTGCTTGACCCCACCTTGCTGTGATCAGTCTTCGCAGCATATGCTGTTAGGAAAATACCTCCCATCAACCAACAGACCTTCACTCCTTAACACTGACCACACCAAAGTGCCTTGCCTCCTTAAAATAGGACCTCCACAGCAGCCTATCCCCTTAACTTTGACCTTTACAGCAGCCCACCCCTTTAAAAGTGAGTTTCACAGCACCTCACTCCCTTGACATTGACCTCCTCAGGGGCCCGCCCCTTAAGGGGTGGGGTTATGTATAGGTCACTGTTAACACTGACCTCTATAGGGGACCATCCCCTTATCTGTGACCTCCACTGTTCCCTGCCCCCTTAACAGAGATCTCCACAGCACCCGTCCCTTTAACAGTGACTGCCACAGTACACTGTTCCCTTAACAGTAACCTCCACAGTAACCTTCTCCCTTAACAGTGACCTCACAGTACCCTGCTGACTTAACAGTGAGCTCCACAGCGGCCTGCCCCCTTAACAGTAACATCTACAGTAAAATCCCCTTTCACGGTGAACACCACAGTGCCCGACCCTTTAACAGTGAGCTCCACAGCAGCTGTCCTTTTAATAGTTGCCCCTGTCTCCTTAACAGTGATCTCAACAGCACCCTGCCCCTTTAAGGCTAGGGCTGCATGATGACATATGTCGTACCAGTGTCTCACAACAATTTTTATTATGATAGGCTATTGTGTCGCACTGTGACATGCGACATGCTGCGACTGTCACACGACAGTCACAAAAAATCCATCCAAGATGGATGCATGTAGCAGTGAAGTTGTGCCCTATGTGTCATGCGACTTATTGTCGTCGTGTAGCCCTAGCCTAAAGCTGACCTACATTAGTGAAGAAAAATGGCTGAGTTGTTATGGAAACCTTGAGTAAAACTGTGTGTATATGGAGACTAGGGGCCTGGGAGGTTTCATTGGCTGATAAGGGACATGTGACTGTGTGTATGGCTGTTGGGATATGAAGAGAAAGAGTTGCAGGCTTCTATTGGCTAATGAAGGTCATTTTGGAGGAATATCTCATGAACGGTATGTTTAAGAGAGCTGAAAACGGGTCTAAAACCTTCCCATACACCTGATGTACCTGTGTGCCAAATTTAATGAAGATCGGTCCAGTCGTTTGATCACACATAAAGAACAGAAAGACAGACAGAAACTAAATTTTATGAGCGGTGTATCTAATCTTAAGTTGTGTGATACTGCCTGCTGAGCTGTGTATCTAATCCTAGCCTGTGTGATACTATCTTTTGAGCTGTGTATCTAATCTTATGTTGCATGATACTGTCTGCTAAACTGTGTATCTAATCCTATCCAGTGTGATACTGTCTGCTGAGTGTGTATCTAATATTCTATCCTGTGTGATACTGACTGCTGATCATGTATCTAATATTCTATCCTGTGTGATACTGTCTGCTGAGCTGTGTATCTAATCATATCCTGTCTGCTGAGCTGTGTACCTAGTAGTTGATTTTTAACTTTATTTTTTTCAATCCCTGTTGGCTGAGTGGAAGGGGGCATGGCCTAACTGGATTGGGGTGTGTCCTTTTTAACATCTCAATCTAAGATAGCAGCACTATCCTCTCTGAGTGTGAGCTGCAAAGAGAAAGTCACCATCCCTCCCACCTCTGAAGCTGACAGAACTTGATTTTTAACTTCATTTTGTCAATACTCATTGGCTGCAGAGGGGGTGTGTGTCTTAAATGTATTGGGGGTGTGGCTTAGTGGACTTAAAAGTTGATTTTTAACTTTATTTTTTCAATCCCTGTTCGCTTAGTGGGGGGCGTGGCTTAACACGATCGGGGTGTGTCCTTTTAAAAAGCTCTCTCTAAGACAGCAGCACTGTTCTGTCTGAATGTGAGCTGCAGGGAGAAAATCACCGTCCCTCCCACCTCAGGAGGGGAGGGGGCATGGCCTAACTGATTCAGAAGTGTGGCTTATCTGTACCTGGGGGCGGGGTTTTAAGGGTGACTTGAATGGCCACCCTACTTTCCCCCTGAACTGTGACCTCCATAGCACTCCGCTCCCTTAACAGTGTCATCCACAGCGCCCTGCCCCTTTGAAGCTGACCTGCTGCAGTGAAGAGAAATGGCCGAGTTGTTATGGAAACCTCAGGAAATAAGTTGCTAGTGTTGAGCGCGTATAATCAAATATCAATTTTTTTTAGCTAATTCGCAAATATTTTAAGTATAGTGCTATAAATTCACTATTTCAAATATTTTTTTTTATTATTATTTTTCATTGTTATATTATTTTCTTTTCCACTTCCCAAAAGTAGTTTTTACCTGTCCTGAGGATTCCTGGCTTCCTGGCTGCTCCAGTCAGTTCCGTTTCCGCTTCTGCCGACTTCCGTGCTCATGGAGCGTCCCCATCACCATGGCAACCTCTCCATACTAGAACGTACTGTCGGATTTGAGAATTACGTTGAAATCGGATTGCGATTAATATAACTTGAATTAATCGCATTGTGATTTCAACTTAGACCTGGTTTACTATGGTTGGATTGGTGGAATTAGCGACTATGACAAATGTATTCGTCATATTCCTCAAAACGAAGATAATGAAGTATTCTCCATCTTCATTTTAGCAACCTATTCGTCAACTTCGCTAATTCTAGCAATCAAATAGGAAGGTTGACTATAGAGACAGCTGTTTAATTCGCTATGTGATTATATTACTCTGCTTTTTTTTTTTTTTTTTAAATAGAATAATTATAATATTTGATAATTATTATACTTATTCTATTTATAAAAAAATAAAATAATATAATCGCATAGCGAATTAAACAGCTGTCTCTATAGTCAACAATTAGCGAAGTTGACGAATAGGTAGCTAAAACGAAGATGGAGAATACTTCGTTATCTTCGTTTTGAGGAATATGACGAATACATTCGTCATATTCATCATCTTCGCTAATTCTAGATATCAAACCAATCGGAAAGTAGCCTTAAGTTACAATCGCAATACACGATTATTTAAATCTCATATTAATCGCAATGACTAGAATAATGACGAATATTCGATTTTGACGAATATGAAACTAATATTCTTTCGAATATTTGTGAATTTCGTTGAAGTTGAATATGGCACCTGTCGCTCATCACTATAAGGTACTAAGTGCTATAAGGCCCGGGCTTTACTTCTATAGCGATTATCCTGGTGACAGATTTCCTTTAAACGTCATCTAGAGCAGTGAGGAAACATGGCTGAGTTGTTATGGTTACCTGGAGTAAAACTGTGTGTGTGGAGACGAACTGCCAGGGAGCAGTAAATGACAGTTAGGATTTAAGTGAAGGGCTTGCAGGCTTGTATTGGTCTATTATGCAGGCCATTTTTGGGGAATATCTCAGGAACGGTAAGTCCTAGAGATCTGAGACCTGGTCTAAAACCTTCCCGGACACCTGATGTACCCGTGTGCCAAATTTGGTGAAGATCGGTCATTTGGTCGCACATGTTGAGGAAGGGTTGAAATATATGTGTGTGTGTGTGTGTGTATATATATATATATATATATATATATATATATATATCCCCCCTGCCATAGCCCCTGATTGACCGGAAACCAGATGCATCAGTGTGAATGTGCCCCAAGCATTCACTCTGATACCATCTGGTTAAGGGCACCAGAATGACCGGCCAAGGGTCCTGTCATCCTGGTGACTACAAAGCACTTAGATTCAATAGAATCTGAGTCCTTTGTTTCAATTATCTTCAGCACTGCTACTACATAAAGAACGTCTAGACAGAAATTCATTTTTATATATATAAGAGATAAAAGACTAGCAGAAGCACCCGGCTTCGCATGAGTATATTTAATCTATTTAATTTCATGTTTCCATGTGTCATAAAAATATATCAATAGCATCCCCCATAACAGTGACCTCTATAGTACCTGCCCCTTTAACAGTGACCTCCACAATGGCTGACAATTTAACATTGACCTCCACAGTGCCTGCCCCTTTAACAGTGACCTCCACAGTGCCTGCCCCTTTAACAGTGACCACATTTTTAAAAGTGACCTCCACACTGACCGATCCTTTAACAGTGATCTCCACAGTTCCCACCCCTTTAACAGCGACCTCCACAATGCCCGTCCCTTCAACAGTGAACAGTTTCTGTCCCTTTAACAGTGACCCCCACAGTGCTCGCCCCTTTAACAGTGACCTCCACATTGTGCGCCCCTGTAACAGTGACCGCCTCTTTAACAATTAACTTCACAGTGGCCGCCCCTTTAACATAAAATGGCTGGGTTTTTATGGAAACCTTGAGTAAAACTGTGTGTATATGGAGACTAAGGGCCTGGGAGGTTTTATTGGCTGATAAAGGACATGTGACCTTGTGCATGGCTGTTGGGATATGAAGAGAAAGAGTTGCAGGCTTCTATTGGCTAATGAAGGTCATTTTGGTGGAATATCTCAGGAACGGTAAGTTTAAGAGAGCTGGGACCTGGTCTAAAACCTTCCCATACACCTGATGTACCTGTGTGCCAAATTTAATGAAGATTGGTCCAGTTGTTTGATCGTGCATAAAGAACAGACAGACAGAAACAAATTTTTATATATATAAGAGACTAGCAGAAGCACACGGCTTCGCACGAGTACGTTTCATCTATGTCATTTCATGTTTCCATGTGTTGTAAAAAGATATCAATAGAATCCCCATAACCGTGACCTCCACAGTTCCCCCCCTTTAACAATGACCTCCACAGTGGACGCCCCTTTAACATTGAACTCCACATTGCCCGCCCCTTTAACAGTGATATCCACAGTGAGCGCCCCATTATCATTGACTTCCACTGTGCTCGTCCCTTCAACAGTGACCTCCACAGTGGCCACCCCTTTAACAGTGACCTCTATATTGTGTGCCCCTATAACAGTGACCGCCTCTTTAACATTTACCTCCACAGTGTCTGCCCCTTTAACATTGACCACCCCTTCCTCTTTTAACAGTTACCTCATAGTGGCTGCCCCTTTAACAGTAGCCTTCATAGTGGCCGCCCCTTTAACAGTGACCTTCATAGTGGCCAATTCTTTAACAGTGACCTTCACAGTGCCTGTCCCTTAAACAGTGACCTTCACAGTGCCCGACCCTTTATTAGTGACTGCACCTTCAACAGTGACCTCCACAGTTCCCGCCCCTTTAACATTGACCTCCACAGTGCCTGCCCCTTTAACAAGTGTCCTCCCCAGTGCCAACCCCTTTAATAACAGTTAACCCAACAGTGCCCACCCCTGTAATAACAGTGACCTCAACATCGCCCGCCCCTTTAAGGCTAAAGCCACATGACAACATATGTTGCATGACATTTTGTCGTACCAATGTCGTGCAACAATTTTTATAATGATAGGCTACGATGTCACACTGTGACATGCAACATGCTGCGAATGGGACACGACAGTTGCAAAAAAGCCATCCAAGTTGGATACATGGAGCAGTGTAGTTGTGCCCTATGTGTCATGTGACTTATTGTCATCGTGTAAGCCTAGCCCAAAGCTGACCTACAGCAGTGAAGAGAAATGGCTGGGTTGTTATGGAAACCTACCTGGAATAAATCGGTGTGCATGTGACAGTGTGTATAACAGTTAGGATTTAACTTAGTCAAAGGCTTACTGGCTTGTATTGGCTAATGCAGGTCATTTTTTGGGAATATTTTTAGGAACAGTACGCCCTAGAGAGCTAAGACCCCGTCTAAAACCTTCCCGAACACCTGATATACCAGTGTGCCAAATTTTTTGAAGATTGGTCCAGTCGTTTGGTCGCGCATAAAGAACGTCTAGACAGACAGACAGAAACTCATTTTTATATATTTAAGAGATAAATATATTGTGGTGATGTGTACAGTATAAGTGCTGGGAGGTGTGTATATCCCACCCAGATATCTCAGCTGGGTGAGATAACTGAAATCCAGAAAGCTGCAGTGGTTTCAGCACAGTATAGTTTGCTGAGACCGTTTTGTCTAGATGTTGTTCTGGGCTGGATTTTATGTGGATTGGTGGATAGGTTTGGTAGTGGGATCTACCAGTCCACACCCTTCCACTGCTGTATTGTCTTTTGCCAGAGGTGATCGCAGTTGAGGCCTGCTGCTGTAATCGAGGAGGGAAAAAACAGCCCTCTATGTATGAGAAGGAGGAAGAAAGGCTGAGGACGCCTGAGAGAAAGGGGAGCCTTAGAGGCTCTGCGTAGTCTCAGCCAGGAGGGCTGAGGGGCCACAAGGCTATGTAAAGCCTGAAGTTTGGGGGCTCCAGTGACGCCTATGGAAAGAGGGTCTCACGGTCAGAGTTGGGAGGACTTCTGGACCATTTCCCCCCAAGGGTGCTGGTGTGGTCACAGCCTGGATGCTGGACTGTGTATGGCTGAGGAAGCCAGATCTAATCCTGTGTGTGAACAGTGCTCTATAGGTGAGTAAGAGACAACATGTGTATTAGGTAGAGCCCAGGTAGATGTTTATGTGTGTGATGGTGCTGAAGAGTCAAAATAAAGCACTTTTTGGACTTGAACTCTGTTGTCAGAGGAGAAGTCTGTGATTGCGACCCCCTGAGAGAGAGCGATCCCTTACAATATATATATATTGTAAGTTTCTGTCCATCTGTCTGTTCTTTATGTGCGACCAAACGACTAGACCGATCTTTGGCACACAGGTATTTCAGGTGTCCGGGAAGGTTTTAGACCGGGTCTCGGCTCTCTAGGGCATACCGTTCCTGAGATATTCCCAAAAAATGATCTGCATTAGCCAATAGAAGCCTGCAAGTGTTTCACTCATATCCCAACTGGCATACACCCGGTCACATGTCCCTTTATCAGGGCGTTCACTGTGGATGTTATTGTTAAGGGGGCAGGCCGCTGTGGAGGTCACTGTTAAGGAGGCAGGGGCCACTATTAAAGGGGCAGCTGCTGTGGAGGTCACTATTAAGGCAGCAGGGTACTGTGAGGTCACTGTTAAGGGAAGCGGTGTACTGTGGAGGTCACTGTTACGGGAACAGGATACTGTGGCAATCACTGTTAAAGGGATGGGTGCTGTGGAGATCTTTGTTAAGGGGCAGGCAACAGTGGAGGTCACAGATAAGGGGACAGTACCCTATGGAGGTTAGTGTTAAGGGGCGGGGTTATATAGAGGTCACTGTTAAAGGGGATGGGCCCCTGAGGAGGTCACTGTCAAGGAAGTGCGGTTCTGTGAAACTCACTGTTAAAGGGGCGGGCTGCTGTGAAAGTCCCATTTTAAGGAGGCGGGGCCCTGTGGGGGTCAGTGTTAAGGGGTGGGTGGCTGTAGAGGCCAATGTTATGGGGGATACTGTATATCTTTTAATGACACTCAGAAACATTAAATGAAATATATTAAAAATATCCGTCCTTCTGCTAGTATATATATTTAAAATAATATATGTGTATATATCTCATAGAGTAACACATGATTGAACAAAGAACACTGTGGATTTCTGAACATAGTTCTTCTTTGTGAAACCTAATCCAGTAAATTTTAAAGGACGGGTGTGGAATACATCTTTAATCTGCCAGTCTGCCTGGTTGACCTATATCTTTCAAAGCATTTGAATGCAATAAGAAACTTGGACAATGAACAATTAGAGTACAGTGTAGTACAATTATATATTTAATCCCTTTTGTTTTAAAAATCAAATTATGTGGGATAACAACTACAATTATCTAGAGATGAACTAATTGATTCTGAAAGTTTTGCTATTATTAAAACCATACTTAGAAAATCATGGTTCCTGTATTAAAACAAAGAATAAAATCATAAAAAATAAGACTATTGCATTTACAGTATATTGTAGCAGTCAGGATGAAAACATAGTATTTTATTGACTTGCGTAGATTGGGTATACAAACCAGTATGATGCATATTTTAGTGTTAAGCGAATTAAAGCATCCATAGCGGAAGTCGATCCAAACTTTAGGAAAAATAATTAATAATAGTGAATCAGCTTTTTTTCTAAAATGACTGCTGCACATGTTACAAAGTCTGGGAACGCGATATGACTCAGGATGCCATACAGCTTGCTAGTCAACAGATAGCCATCCCCTGTGATGTCACAGCCCTATAAAAGGTCTCAACAAGAGATGAGGGATTTTCTCAAAAATTGGATTTGATCCAAATTTATTTGTGGTGAATCACATTAAAAAACTGCTATTTCCAGTCTGCAGAGAGCCTGTAAAGTAGTGTATAACACTGTACCTTGCAGTAACACGCATAGGGAGTCTACTGTGAGTAGGTATGACACGCAGATGACGAGCGTCGCTCTTAGAATCACTTCACACCATTAATTTAGTCAATTACGGGGCCAAAACTGACCGATAATAACTCAAGTGTAAACTCCTGGCCTTACAGGTCAATGCTCCAGGTATAAAGAACCATGCAGAGGCCCAAGATCCTACTATAGCATTAAAGAGCGCACTCCTTTTACACCATTGTCAGCTGATTCCAAATAGATGTCTACAGAACCTGTTCTATTAAACGCTAATACAAGTAGAGCCCCCCCTTACAGAGTGGAGAGGGTGTCAAGAGTAAATTTGTGTTGACTAGGGTTGAGCGAACGCGAACTGTATAGTTCGGGTTCGTACCGAATTTTGGGGTTTGGGTCCGTTGTTTGGCGATTTCTTCCCGCGTTCTGAAGGGCTGAAAAGCAGCCAATCAGCAAGTGTTTTACTTCTTGCCCTAAGAAGCCATCACAGCCATGCCTACTAATGTCATGACTGTGATTGGGTGAGTGCAGAATGTGACCCAGCCTCTTTATAAGCTGGAGTCACGTAGTGCAGCACGTCAGTCTGATGAATTGAGATTAGAGCAAGGTTGCTGCTGGTGCAATCAGGGACAGAATAAGCAGAAATCTGAAGAACCTGTGCAACTTTAATCCACAAGATACAGCACATAGAGAAGGAGGGAGCCTCAGCAACCCAACATTTCTGTACCCAGCCACTGCCAGGGAGATTTTTTTTGTAATCCATCTTTTACTGAGATGGGGTTCGTCGGCCATTTTAGGCACTGCAGTGTACTGCATGTGTGCCAGCCTGACAGGGACATCAGCCTAATCCTATTTTGTAGCTCAGTAAAGGAAAAAAATACATTTTTTTTTGGCTGCTCAAGTCCCCTATATTGCCTTTTATGTTTAAGGGGTGACATAGTCCATTTGTCTAGCCTGGGATGTGTGGTGCCACAGAGCACTTGTGCATACAATGCACTGAACCGTATATTCCATTTCAGCTAGTGCATCAGTGTATTTTAGTTAAAGAAAAGTGGTCATCCTGATCCACCAAGCCTATTTTACACCGCCAAAATATATATTTGACATTTCTGCTGTGAAATAAAGAATCCGTGTTATTTTGGGGGAAAAACCGTAATCCTTGTCCACAAAACAGTTCTGCATACATCGTCCAACAACATATTTTTTATTTCTGCATGGAATTAGTGCTTCTTTGTATTTTATAGAAAAAAAAAACGTTATTCAAGGTCCACCAAACAGTCTGAAATACACATTACAACCAACTATTTTACATTGCTACTGTGAAATACAGCATAAGTGTATTTGTTTGACAAAAAAGTGGTAATCCTGATCCACAAAGCATTTTGAAATACACCGCCTAAATACCGATTTCACATTGCAGCTGAGAAATAGTGCATTATTCTTTTTTAGTGTGAAAAAAGCTATATTCTTGCTTCACAAAGCAGTTGTACACGGTATAAATATCTAATTTAAATTTACATCAGTAAAAAAATGGATTTTGGGGTTTTATTGAAAAAAGCTGAGTTTTAGGCCGAAAAAACATTTGCACATCTGTCGTTTAAATAATTATTTCCAATTTATAACAGTCAAATACTGCATTTGTGAATTTTGATGACCAAATCCGTGTTCTTGGTCCCCAAATCTGGTGTCCATACATAGTATAAACATCTACTTTTAATGTACAGTAGTTAAAAACTGCATTTTGGGGTTTTATTGAAAAAAGCTGTGTTTTAGGTAAAAAAACAGTTGCGCATCTGGCGTATAAATAATTAATTTCAATTTACAGCAGTGAAATACTTATTTTCAGTACTTTATTAAAAAAATACTTGTTCTTGTTTGACAAACCACTTGTGCATACAGCATACCAATTTTTTTTTTTACATTTCTGCATAGAAATTGAGAATCAGTGTATTTTGGGCACAAAAAACATTATTCTGGGTCCACAGAGCATTTTTATGACACGGGCACTGCCTTAGCGAATTTAATTGTCGACCAGTGGCAGGTAAATTGACACCGGAGAGAGACCAATCTTTCAGCTTGGTGGTTGAAAGAAAATAATGAGGAGAACATCAAATAAGGGATGTGGGCATGGTCGTGGTGGTGTTGGTGGAGCTCCTGTTGCTGGTAGAGGACGTGGCCGTTCAGCGCCAACTACCGCTCCAAGTCAAACACGTTCCTCTGGTGCGAGTAGGCGACAGAATCTGTAGCGTTATTTGATAGGCCGCTCTACGGATGGTGAAGCCAGAACATGTACAGGCGATAGTAGATTGGGTGGCTGACAGTGCCTCCAGTTCCTTCACAGCATCTAACACCCAGTCCTCTGCAGAAAGCTCAAAGTTGGCACCTGCAGCCCATGTCCATCAGACTTCCATCTCACCCCTTTGCAAATTAGCCAAGCAGTCAGAGCCTCAAATCATGCAGGAAAGTCTCATGCTTTTTGATGACTCTGTTGGCATGGTTTCTCCGGCCCATCCACCTAGCCCTGCCCCAGTAGAGGAAAACCTTGAATGCACTGATGCTCAACCCCTTTTGTTGCAGGATGAAGACACAGGAATGCCGCCACAAAAGTCTCTGATGATGACGAAACACAGGTGCCAACTGCTGTGGCTTTCTGCAATGTGCAGACCAACTAGGAGGGCAGGGGTCATGAATGGGTGGAAGATGATGTGGAGGATGATGAAGTCCTAGAAACAGACTGGACTGAAGGTCGTGCTAGTGAGGCGTGCAGTTCTGAGGAAGTGGAGAATAAAATAAAGTGTGCGCTGTGCAACGCCATCTGTGGTAAGGTGCACATAACCACAGATACATGGACCGTTAAGCACGGCCAGGGCCGCTATATCTCCCTAACTGCACTCTGGGTAAACGTAGTGGTGTCTGGGCCCGAGGCGGATAGCGGTTTGGCGCATGTCTTTCCACCACCAAGGATAGCAGGGCATTATTCGTTGATTCCTGTTGTTTCCTCCTCTTACTCCGCATTATCCTCCTCCAACTCCTCTTTTACCACCCCGACATCCGTTCATCGAAAGAACCTCACCCCTAACTTCAGAACAGCCCGGGGTAAACGTCAGCAGGCGATTTTAAAACTCATGTGTTTGGGTGACAAACCCCACACCGCACAGGAGCTTTGGAGGGGCATAGAACAGCAGACTGATGAGTGGTTGCTGCCGGTGAGCCTCAAGCACAGCCTGGTGGTGTGCGATAATGGGTGAAATCTCGT
The DNA here is from genome assembly GCA_033119425.1 of Bufotes viridis. Classification (NCBI taxonomy): domain Eukaryota; kingdom Metazoa; phylum Chordata; class Amphibia; order Anura; family Bufonidae; genus Bufotes; species Bufotes viridis. Next base: position 340,955,638 of record CM065590.1, read on the forward strand.
TGCAGCTCTGGGACTAGCCGGTTTGACGCACATCCCTTGTCTGGTGCATGTGCTGAATTTGGTGGTGCAGAAGTTTCTTAAAAACTACCCAGACATGTCAGAGCTGCTGTTGAAAGTGCGGTCCGTATGTGCGCGTTTTCGGCGTACTCACCCTGCTGCTGCTCGCCTGTCTGTGCTACAGGGTAACTTCAGCCTTCCTGCTCACTGCCTCATATGCGACATGCCCACAAGGTGGAACTCCACCTTGCACATGCTGGAGAGACTGTGCGAGCAGCAGCGGGCGATAGTAACGTTTCAGATGCAGTATGCACGGGTCAGTCACTCTGCGGATCAGCACCACTTCACCACCAGTGACTGGCCCTGCATGCAAAACCTGTATACCTTGTTGCGGTCTTTGGAGTACTCAACCAACATGGCCAGTGCTGATGACGCCATTGTTAGCATTACAATACCCATTCTATGTCTCCTTGAAAAAAATATTACGGCGATGATGGAAGAGGATGCGGCACAGGAGGAGGAGGAAGAGGGGGCATTTCACAGGGTTTCAGGAAGGTCATACAAAGTGGCTCAGAGGGTGGGTTCCTGCAACAGCAGAGGCCAGGTACACATGTGGACAGCCAGGGCACACTTCTGGAGGACAAGGAGGAGGATGAGGTAGAGGAGGAGGAACCAGTTTCACTGCAGGGTGGGACCCTACGCAGCTCGGGGCCATCACTGGAACGTGGCTGGGGGGATACGGAGGACCCAGACAATACATCACCTTCAGAGGACAGCTTATCGTTACCTCTGGGCAGCCTGGCACACATGAGCGACTACATGCTGCAGTGCCTGCGCAACGACAGTAGAGTTGCCCACTTTTTAACTGGTGCTGACTACTGGGTTGCTACCCTGCTGGATCCCCGGTACAAGTACAACATGCCCACCTTAATTCCCGCACTGGAGCATGATATGATGATGCGCAACTACAAGCACAAGCTGGAAGATGCGCTCCTGAGGGCATTCCCGACTGACACGGGGGGACAAATGGAAGCACAAGCGAAGGCGGAGGAGAAAGAGGTCGCCAACGCATCTGTGTCACGGCCAGCTCCTCAGACAGCAGAGTTAGCATGGCTGAGCTGTGGAAAAGTTTTGTCACCGCGCCACAGCAAACTGCACAACCAGCTGATAGGGAACGTGTTAGCAGGAGACAGCATTTCAACAACATAGTGGAACAGTATATGTGCACACGCCTCCACGTACTGACTGATGGTTCTGCCCCATTCCACTTCTGAGTCTCCAAATTGTCCACATGGCCAGAGCTTGCCCTTTATGCCTTGGAGGTGCTGGCCTGCCCTGCGGCCAGTGTATTGTCTGAACATGTATTTAGCACGGCAGGGGGTGTCATTACAGACAAATGTAGCCGCATGTCCACAGCCAACATAGAAAAGCTCACGTTCATTAAAATGAACCAGGCATCGATCCCACAGGACTTGTCTGTACCTTGTGCAGAAAAGACATTTATAACTGCCTCGCCCTCAACCATACATTCTTGTAATCCAGGGCACTTCTTTATTGAATCCTCTTTTTTTAATTGTACCAATATTTTGGGGGCAACCCCAAGTTGAATTAACCTCTCCTCTGTCTGGGTGTCTGTGGCTTAAAATTCTGTCAATCCATTGGTGGGTGACATAAAGCCTTATTTTCTGCTATGGGACCACTCTCCTCTGTCTGTGTGCCAGGGGCCTACATTTCAGATAATCACCTGTTGCTTTGGTGGGTGACATTATCCTCTTTATACTGTCAAATGACCTCTACATTGTCTGGTTGTCAAGGGCCTATATTTTGTTTCATCGCTTCCTGCATTGGTGGGAGACATTAAAATCTTTACACTGTCAAATGACCTCTACATTATTTGGTTGCCAAGGACCTATATTTTGTTTCATCGCTTGCTGCATTGGTGGGAGACATTAACCTCTTTTTACTGGCAAATGACCGCCCCATTGTCTGGTTCTCAGTTGCCTATACTTCTTTTAATTGCTTTCTGCATTGGTGGAAGACATTAACCTCTTCTTTACTGTCAAATGACCTCTACTCTGTCTGGGTGTCAGGGGCCTACATAAATGATAATGACCTGTTCCATTGCAGGTTGACCTGAGGCCTGTGTTGCTGTTAAGGGACCGCTCTCCTCTTTGCGGGTGCCATGGTCCTGAATTAGTGAATGAAGCCCGTGGCACTACTGTGTGAAATCAATACTGTTTTGGCATGATTGTAACTCTCCTCTTTGTGGGTGACATGGGTCTGAATCATGAGGCCTGTGGCATTGCTGGGTTGAATCAATACTGTCTTAGCTGGATTTTAACTCTCCTCTTTGTGGGTCCCGTGGGCCTGAATGTTTGAATGAGGCCTGTGGCCCTGCAGGCAGACATGATTCCTTCTTGGCTGTGATGACAACTTCAACTCCCATTTATGGTTGCCATGGCCTTGAGTCTGTGAATGAGGCCTGTGGCACTGCAGGCAGACATGAATCCTTTTTTGCTGTGATGAGAACTTCAACTCCCATAGCATTCCCACCTGACGCCACCCCAACCTTCTATTCCACCTCTTCCTCCAAGTTGCCAATTGATATTGGTTAATTTTTATTTATTTTATTTTAAGTCATTTCCCTGTCCAAATTTGTTTGCAGGCCTCTAGCCCTTTCCTGGGCTATTTTTTTGCCTCTTTATTGCCCAAAAGTTCAGGTCCCCATTGACTTCAATGGGGTTTGGGTTCGGGGTCAAGTTTGGGTCAAGTTCGGATCCCGAACCCGAACCCGAACATTTTCGTGAAGTTCGGCCGAACTTCTCGAACCCGAACATCCAGGTGTTCGCTGAACTCTAGTGTTAACGTTAACTGATTATTTCGCCCTTCCTCTGATCCATCAGAACAGTAACCCCCAAAAATGTATCCTGTCTGTTGAGTATCCGCCTTCACTCGGTTAGCATTTGGTCATTAATCCATCAGTATTGCTAAAGAAAAAAATAAAAATACAGGAGTGGATCCAAAACAGAGATGACATGTGAATGAAATCTTTGCATGTCTTCTATGTTTTGTACCCTCTCCTGCTTTTGGTTACCAAATCATAAGCCAATTCTGATGATAAATAGGGACCATGTCATACAGGTCTTACATCTGCAACATAGACAGGATCCGTTGTGCATCTCATTTTTCCTTCCTTCTGACAGATCAGAAGAAGGGTCAAATCAATGATGATGTCAGCCAGGCCAAAAAGGCAAAATAGTGGCCCAGTCATGGCGAGGGTAGGGTGGGAACAGCATGAGAAGTAGGCAGAGTAAACCAGTGACAGCGTGGTGAGGTAGTAGCAGCATGAGGAGACCACAGAGAGGTGAGGTGGCAGCAGCATGAGGAGTCCACCAAGTGGCCCAGTGATATAATGTTTAGGTAGCAGCAGCCTGATTAGACCACAGAGTAGCCCAGTGACTCAGTGGGGAGGTGGGGGGCAAAAGCAGTACCAGCTGAAGATGGTGGGTAGCTGTAGGAGCACCTGGTAGCAGAAGTGGCATCAGGCGGGTGGCAGCATCAGAATAGTAGCTGAAGCAGGTAGCCAGAAAAAACAGGTCTCTTTTGACAAAGTTTAGGTGTGGCACCAGGGAAGATCTAGTCTGATGCATCAGGCTTGTGTTTAAAAATCCTGGCTGATCCATGCCTGATTCATCTTCACAAAGGTCAGTTTCTCCACATTTTGGGAAGACAGGCGAGTTTCCTTGGGGTAACTATGATCCCCGCCTCACTAAACACCTGCTCTGATGCCACACTGCTGGCCGGGCAGGAAAGCTTGTCCAGTGAAAACTCGGCCAGTTGCGGCCACAGATAGAGTTTAGCTGCCCAGTAGTCCAAGGTATCTTAGATGTGGGGTGGCAGGGTACACTCCCAGTATGCCACAACCTGCTGGCTCAGATTCTGCTCTGTCCACCGTCTGCTGCTAGTGAGTAGTTTCTTTAGTAGGCAGGTGAAGAAAACTGCTTATCAGCAACTCTAGACTTAAGTTGCTGCTGATGAAACTGGAGCTGCTCCTGTCCCCTCAGCAGCCATGGCAGTGGAACATGAGCGCAGAGGGCCCCCCCAGTCAGACCTGCGTTAGGATGGGCGATGGCGCACATAGGCAGCGGCTAACTGACTACATAGGATATCTCGATAGTAGTTCAGTTTGTCCTCCTTCTTAGCGGTTGTAAAAAAAGGCCACCAGTTTGGGCCGGTAGCGAAGGTCTAACATGGTGGAGAGCCAGTAGTCATCCCTCTGCCAAATGGTGACAATTCGGATGTCACTATGCAAGCAACTGAGCATGCTTTGGGCCATTTGTGCAAGTGACTCTGAGGGACTCCCTGCCTCCATCTCCACTGCAGACTGCCACGGTGTGTCTGGGTCATATGCTTCGTCTTCCTCATCGCCCTGTAGTTCCTGAGGCTGCTCGTGCTCCTCCTCTCCTGTCACCTATGTAGAAAAACCAGCCATTTCTCTGCGCATTGCTTGTGCTCGAATGTCCTCCTCTTCCTCTAGTTCAGGCCTCACAGGGGTCATGTGGCCGTGAGATGTAGTCGCCAAATCTCCTGTCCCCTGGCCAGATAAGTTTAGCAGCATCTGTTCAAGGACATAAATCAGTTGAACACCGTTTTCATCCCCTAGTCCTGGCGACTGACAAAGTGGCTTGCTCAAAGGGCCCAACCAAACATCAGGTGTCGCTCATGAGCTGCCACTGGGTAACATCGAAGTTACACAGGGGAGTACCTCTGTCCGCCTGTATCATCAAGAAATCATTTATGGCCTTTCTCTGTTCATATAATCGGTCCAGCATATGGAGGGTGGATTGTCAATGGGTGAAAATTTCGGATATCAGCCTATGTCGGGGGATGCCATTCTGCCACTTCAGCTAAAGGAGGGTGTGCTTTGCGGTGTATGAATGGCTGAAGTGCATGCAAAGTTTCCTGGCCATTTTTAGGATGTCTTGCAGATGAGGTGAAGACTTCAGAAACCACTTTACAACCAGATTGAACACATGCGCCATGCAGGGCGCATGGGGCAGCCCTCCTTGACGCGGAACCGACTCCATGTTCTTCCCTTTGTCGGTCACCATGGTTCCGATTTTCCATTGTAGCAGAAAAAGCCTGGATTTGATTTCTTGATAAAGGATGCAGAGCAGTTCCTCCTCTGTGTGACTCCGTTCACCCAGGCAAACTAGGTGCAGAATAGAAGGACACCACAGTGCCCTGCACATGTATGCTGGAGGAGCACTGTGAATTATCCCTGCAGTGGAAGCTGAGGACACAGTGGAAAATGAAGAGGCAGAGGCGGATATTTTCACAGGACTAATGACGAGAGAATGTGAAGGTGGAAGCAGCATCACCTGACCAAGTTGCTGGTGTGGCTGGGCAGGACCACATTTATCCAGTGGGACATAACAGACTTATATTGTCCTTGATCGTAGTTACAGATCAACAAGTCAGCTCTGCCGTGCACTTTGGCAGACACCGACATGCTCAAGGGCTAGCCCACCTTCTGCTATCCATATATGTGCTGGGCTGGTACTGACTTTTTTGCAAATAAATGACTGCTTGGGACTCTCCACCTCAGCTTAGCACAAGCTATTAGATCTATGAAAGGTGCTGAGTCCACCACTTGGAAAGAGAGGGACTGCAGCACCAGCAACTTGGCCAGGAGCACTTTCAGATTTTGCACCATTGGATTAGTGCACGCATACTGTAGTCTCTTGGCAATCGCTTTGGTGATCAATTGCTGACGGAATGACTGATGTGGAGTAGGAGGATGAGAATCAGGACCAGCAGATGATGGAAAGAACAGACAGCTCCCTTTGGCTGAGGTAGTGGAGCCTTGACTGCATGAAATTGGGTGTGTGCCACTCTGTGATGCAGTGGTTGCTGTGGCAGGCTGGACCACCATATCGGAGCCACGATTCTCCCAGACCACTTTATTGTGATGCTGCATGTGTTGAAGCAGGGCCATGGTGCCATCATTGGCACCCTGGCCACGCTTCACCTTCTGCCCACAAATTCAGAAAATGGAATGTTCACCTCCTCTGGCGGCCTAACAGAAATTGCCACACCGCCGAGTATGGCATTTTCCACCCAACACTCCGCGCTGACTGCCTGCTACCACTGCCTCCATGAACCCCTCACCCCTACTTTCTGGGCCGAACAGTGTGGCAGGCACAGCACTATGAAGTACCTTCTGTGGCATTAGAATAATTATGATATCTCTGACTTTTACTAAGCAGACTGTCTATTACTCTGTAATTCCTCTAGCGCCGTTCAATGGAAGCAGTAGGTTTAAAGAGCACACCAAATTCTTGAAATAACTTCTTTTATAACTTCAACTTTTCTCCATATAACACTGCTGCTTCTGCAGCAGTTTGTCCATATACAAAACACGTGGTGAAAGAAGTATAGCAAAATGGCGGTTCAACAGTTCAGTCTTGTCAGTTAACATGAAATGGTGGATATATTTCTGTCTTTGACTCTATACAATTGCTCATTTGATATGCAGTATGCTGTTTGATAGCAATTGGATTTGATGCAAGCAATGATGAAATCAATTATTTGGATTTGCACTTTACATTTGCATTTGGTTTGTTTTGCTGGAACTGTACATTTGAATTTAAATTTGGAGTTGTTTGGTGGAACTATAAGCAAACACAAAACCAGTTCAATATACAGTCCTAATCACACTATCAACCATAGGAACATCCATAGCTGTATAAAATACCTATTTGGCCTTTACTTGCATGAACTGATCTGGCTGGAACTATGACTGTTCAGCTCTCTGTCTCTGGTGAATAATGATTCTGGAAGAATCTGCTAGGGAGACTTCTCACACATGCTCAGTGTATAACTGGCTGTGATTGGTCAAGACTCTTGGGCAGTGTGAGGCTGGCTGTGATTGGCTTACCTTTTCAGACATAATGAATCTTAAAGGTACATTTTCTTTTTCTGCTTCTGTTAACACAATATACATATAACTGCTATATAACATTCAGAAACATAACTCATATTAATAACTCTGCTTTAGGCGTTAACATACAAACATATGAGCTGTATTCAGGTTATTTGCAGGTCTAGGTGTATACATATGTGAGCCATATTAGCAACTCAGGACACGTCTTAGCTGGCCAGCTACACTCCCACCAAAGTTACCTATAATTCTATGTTCTAAGTAGTAGGACTTGAACATGAATTTGGGGAATTTTCCATCTGGTTCTCAACTCTCAAGTGTCTTTTGTCACTCTCAAGTAGAACAACTAACTTCTGTATAGGATGTTCCAACTTGAGTGGAGTAGTGAGACGTTTTCCTTATTTGTAAAGTTTTGAGTCTCCTATTTGTAACAACACTCTACTTACTAGTCTGTCTTCGTCCTTTTGAACTTCTAGGACTTTGGCCAATTTCCATTAACTTCTAGGGAAATCTTCCTCTTTTACTAACACTGTCACCAACTTGGACATCTCTTCTGGGTGTTTGCCATTTGCTTCTTGGCGTAAAATTGGCTAAATACTCTTTCCTCTATCTAATCCGAAACTGTTCTGATAGATATTGAACTCTTTGCCATCTCTTTTTGGCATATAGATCCTCTTTGGTGAATTTGCCAGGCGGTGGCTGTATGTATGGCTGTATCAGACTTAAGGTGAAGTAGATGGTTAGGAGTTTAAAGGTTCCAAACTTGTTGGGTCGTTGACGTTGTCAACTGTAAGTGGACAACTGTTAACAATGGATATTACTTCATTGAACAGTGTCCTAAGTGAAGCATCATCAATTCTTCTGGCATTCTTTTTCAACAATGAACTTAACACATTTCTTACAGTTCTGAATTGTCTCTCCCAAACTCCTCCTGTATGGCTTGCATTTGGAGCATTCATGTGAAAATCACACTGTTTCTCTAACAAGTACTCAGTTTCTTTTTCTTTTTTTTTTATCCATCTCCTTTAGAGCCTTTTTCAATTCGTTCCTTGCTCTGACAAAATTAGTTCCTTGTTCAGATCTAGGCTCTCTGATAGTACCTCTAATGGCTATGAAACATCTCAAGGTGTTGATGAATGCGTCAGTTGACATATCTTCCAACATTTCCAGATGAATTGCTCTGGAGCTCAGACATGTAAATATTAGTCCATATCTCGTGTACTCCTTGCGGTTCTGTTTGGTAATGAATGGACCAAAACAATCCATTCCGCTATAAAGAAATGGTGGTGATGGGTTTACACGATCAGCAGGCAAATCTGCCATTCTTTGTTCTTCAGTAGGTCTATGTGCTTTTCTGCAATTACACATGTACTTATGTACTTTTTTATAACTTTGCTTCCTTTCACTATCCAGTAACTACCTTCGCTCAAACAGCTTTGGGTAAAGCTTCTTCCCTGGTGAGAGGATTTGTTGTGGTAGTGATCAATAATCAATTTTTGGGTAGAATTGCTGGATGTTTAACTCTGCTAGATAACAATGCATTTTCCAGTCTCCCTCCCACCTTCAGTATACCATCCTGCAGAACAAGATTAAGCTTGTACAATGGGTGGTTGTTTGGAAGCCTTTTAGGTTCTTGACAAAGTCTCTTCAACTCTTCACTGTAGAATCTCTGTTGAATGAGTCTTATGACTGTTTCTTCAGCTTTCACTCTTTCTTCTACATTAAATGATTTCTTCTTTCTGATTCCTTTTGCCAAACGTTGAATTCGAGCTACTACGTTTATGATTGTATTCCATTTTGAACATCTGGCTAGTCTTTCAAGTATGTCATCTTGACACTTGACAGTGGTGCTCAATGTCTGAACAACCTTTACTTCTGGATCACCCATAGACAATTCTGTATGAACTTTACTGGGTATGATTTCCTTTTCCCAAAGGAACTCTGGACCGGTGAACCAGTTTGAATTCTATAATTTGGTTACATTTAGGCTTATTGAAGCATGATCTGCTGGGTTGTGCTTTGTGTCAATGTGATGCCAATGTTCTGGATTTGTTATTTCCCGAATTGTTGGCGACAAAGATATGGAATCTTCGAGCTTCATTGTTTATGTATCCTAGGACAACTTGTGAGTCTGTCCAAAAATATTCATCTATTTTTAACTCCAGTTCTTCTTTCAGAAACTTGCTTACTGATGCTGAAACAACAGCCGCTGTGAGTTCAAGTCTTGGTATTGTCTGAATACTGTTAGGTGCGACTCTGGCCTTTCCCATAACCAGGGCACAGTGTATCTTTTCTTCTCCCATCACTCTGATGTAGGAGCACTGACCATAACCATGACTACTGGCATCTGAAAAGTGATGAAGTTCTATTTTCTTGTACTTTCCAAAATCACGAGGTACAAAACATCTGGGTATCCAAACTTCTCTCAAGTTTTGCAAGTCTCTTATCCAACTCTACCACCTTGGCCTTAAATTTTCAGGTATGGGTTCATCCCATCCTAACTTCTGTCTACGTAATTCTTGCAGTATTTATTTTACTCTGAGGATTACTGGGGCCAAGAATCCCAATGGATCATATATTGAAGCCACTGCGGAAAGAATGGTACGTCTAGTTGCAATTTTCTCTTCAATGGATACTTCAAAGAAGAACTTGTCGTTCTCTACATTCCATCCCAATCCGAATACATTCTAACTGGAAGATGATCATAGTTAAGATCTACATTCTTCATTGTTGATGCACGTTCAGTGTCACTAATGGATTCCAGTACCTCTCTGTTGTTTGAGATGAATTTGTGAAGGCACAGGTTTCCTCTTGCGCATAACTCTTGGCTTTATTTCACTAATTTGATTGCAGATTCTGTGGACTCTAGACTTATGAGACCATCATCTACATAAAAGTTTTTCTTCAGAAAATTTGCTGCTAATGGGCAGCCATTTTCATTCTGCATGGCGAAGTACTTTATACCATAATTGGCACAACCTGGAGACAATGCTGCTCCAAACAAGTGCACTTTCATTCTGTATTCTGCTGGCTCTGTATCTATATCTCCGTCCTGCCACCATAGGAACCTCAGAAAGTCTCTATCTTCATTATTCACATGAAATTGGTGGAAAATCTTATCAAAGTCACACAAGACTGCTACGGGATACTTTCTGAACCTACAGTGTACTCCAGGCAGAGTGTTTGCAAGATATGGTCCTTTTAGTAGATGATCATTCAATGCAACACCATTGTACTTTGCTGAGCAATCAAATACTACTCTGATCTTGTTTGGTTTCTTTGAGTGGTAGACACCTTGATGTGGGATGTACCACACTTCTCCTTCTTTAGATTGATTAACAACTTTCTCTGCATGTCCTTCTTCAAGGATGTCTTTAATGAATTTCAAATAATCATTCTTAAGTTTGGGATCCCTTCCCATCCTTTTCTTCAAGCATTTCAATCTCGCTAGGGCGAGATCTCTGTTATTTGGCAGATAAGGTCGTTCTCTAAAAGGTAGTCGCATTTCAAGATGACCTAGTTGATTTTGCTGAATACTGTCTTTTCAGAGTGTGTACGAACTTTGTCTTCTTGGGATACACTCTTTTCATTAGGACTTACATCTGCAAAGTCAGACTCTAGGATCTTAATTATTTTCGCTGGACTTATGGTTGGTAACTCTTGGACAGATATTCGATGACACAATCCTGTCACCTGTCTTGAATTAGAGATGTCGCGAACATAACATTTTTCGTTGGCGAACGCGAATTTATGCAAATATTCGCGAACGGGCGAACAGGGCGAACCGCTATAGACTTCAATAGACAGGTGCATTTTAAAACCCACAGGGACTCTTTCTGGCCACAATAGTGATGGAAAAGTTGTTTCAAGGGGACTAACACCTGGACTGTGGCATGCCGGAGGGGGATCCATTGCAAAACTCCCATGGAAAATTACGTAGTCAACGCAGAGTGTGGTAAGTTGAATTTGCAATGCGATTAATATAACCTGCATTAATCGCATTGCGAATTAAACTTAGGGATGGGTTCCTAATGGTCGCATTGCTAGAATATAACGAAGATTCAAAATATAGCGCTATATTCTCAATCTTCATTATATTCTAGCGATACAACCATTAGGAACTCAGATCTAGGTTGTAATCGCAATGAGATTAATACAGGTTATGTTAATCGCATTGCGATTACAATTTAGATCTGAGTTCCTAATGGTTGTATTGCTAGAATAGACGAATATAACGAATATAGCGCTATATTCTCAATCTTCGTTATATAATTCTAGCAATACAACCATTAGGAACCCAGCTCTAAGGTAAATTCGCAATGCGATGAATACAGGTTATATTAATCGCATTGCGATTACAACTACTAACACTGCAGCTTCAGAATCAATCTAAGATGGATGCTGTCCTTGCTTTTTGATAGGAGGAAGGAGGGTGTGCTGATTTGGCTTGAATGTGTCTGCTGACTGTGAGGTACAGGGTCAAAGTTTGCTCAATGATAAAGTATAGGACGCAAACAAGCTATGTTGGCCGTGTTGGCTGGGAACTGTTCGCCGGCGAATAGTTCGGGACATCTCTATCTTGAATTTGCAATCTGCTATTTTCCTCCAACAACACCGCATCCTAGATTAGTTTGAACAGCCTAGGGTTCACCCTTTCCTCCTGTGATTACCTTTCGTGGTACCAAATCTTCGGGACAATCGTAGCCGATCAACAGTCCAAAACCAAACTCCTTCAGCAGGGACATTTCATAAGATATGACCGATAGGTGCTCCCATTTATTGGCTGTTTCACAGGTAGGTATGCAATCTCGATCTAGAGGTATATCATCTTTTGTATAGGCTGGAGGTAGATTTAATGTGCAGTTTGAAGGAAGTCCTCAAACTCTCAGTCCTTGGACCCTTTGACTGTTCACTAATGTGTCTCTTCCAGTAATTGTGGTGAGTTTGAGTTTTACTGGTTCTGTAGCCACTTGTAATTTCTTGCAGATTTCTTGATCAATGAAGTTGACATCTCTCTGGGCATCTAGTAGTGCATAGGTGTATACCTTCTTGTTCCTCTTTTAGGATTTGAAATGCACACTGGTACAACCATTGATTTACCGTTGCTTTCTCCTTCCCTCACTCTGCAAGAGAATACCGATACTTTCTTTTTTTCCTCAGTATCTTTAGGAATTGAGGATTTATCCTTCTTTGGACGTTCCTCATGTAGTGGTGTAGGATGGTGTCCTTTGCAAATGCTGCATGTGGCCTTTTTCTTACACTCCTTAGTAACATGGCCTTTTCTTAGACATCTAAAACACAGTTGATTATCAAGTACAAACTTTTTCTTTTCATCTGGGGTTTTCTCCTTCAATTGTTGGCACTTGTGTAGAGAGTGGTTTTCTCCACAGAACATACAATTGAAGGTAGTCTGAAGATTTGTCGGTTCTGTCTCTCTACTGATCCCAGTGGTGACTTTGAACTTGCTCTCGTAGGCGTCTAGACCTTTAGCAGCTGTGTTGGTTGCAAAGCTAGTTGCTCTTGTGCGTCTTATCTCTCATGCAGGCCTTTCTTCTAAGGATTTTAAGGCATAAGATGCTGTTACTGGATAACAAGGTTTCCGTGCTTCCTTATTGAAGAACTCAGAGAACTCTTTAAAACTTGGGAAGTCCTTACTTCGATCTAACCGTTCAGTCACATAGCGATTCCATCTAGAAGCCACTTCTTCAGGTAGCTTAGCAGCATCCTGTGGTTTTCTAGATAGTCGTTCAGTAGAGATGAGCGAACACCTAAAAGTTCGGGTTCGGGAAGTTCGGCCGAACTTCCCGAAAATGTTCGGGTTCAGGATCCGAACTCGACCCGAACTTTATCCCGAACCCGAACCCCATGGAAGTCAATGGGGACCCAAACTTTTAGGCACTAAAAAGGCTGTAAAATAGTCCAGAAACGGGCTAGAGGGTTGCCAAAGGCAGCAAAATGTAGGTAAATCTCCTGCAAACAAATGTGGATAGGGAAATGAATTAAAATAAAATAAAAAAAATAAAGTTTAACCAATATCAATTGGAGAGAGGTCCCACTGCAAGGAATCATGAATCATATCACCCAACACTGGAGAAGGCCACTTTCAGTTATTTCGGCCCAGCACCCAGACCGAGGATACAGGTCCCACAGCAATGAATCATGCATCATATCACCCACCACCGGAGAAGGCCACTTTCAGTTATTTCGGCCCCACCACCCAGACAGAGGAGAGAGGTCCCACAGCAAGGAATCATGCATCATATCACCCACCACTGGAGAAGGCCACTTTCAGTTATTTTGGCCCCAGCACCCAGACCGAGGAGAGAGGTCCCACCGCAAGGAATCATGCGTCATATCACTCACCACCGGAGAAGGCCACTTTCAGTTATTTCGGCCCCACCACCCAGACAGAGGAGAGGTTCATTCAACTTTGGGTTGCACCGCAAGATCATGATAAAGTTAAAAAAATGAGGATTCAATAAAGAAGTGCCCCGGAGAACAAGAATACATGGTTGAGGGGGAGGCAGTTATAAATGTCTATTCTGCACAAGGGAGGCACAGGTCCTGTGGGATCCATGCCTGGTTCATTTTTATGAACGTCAGCTTGTCCACGTTGGCTGTGGACAGGTGGCTGCGTTTGTCAGTAATGACACCCCCTGCCATGCTGAATACACGTTCAGACAAAACGCTGGCCGCCGGGCAGGCCAGCACCTCCAAGGCATAAAATGCTAACTCTGGCCACGTGGACAATTTGGAGACCCAAAAGTTGAATGGGGCCGAACCATCAGTCAGTAAGTGGAGGGGTGTGCAGACGTACTGTTCAACCATGTTTGTGAAATACTGCCTCCTGCTAACACGTTCCGTATCAGGTGGTGGTGCAGTTAGCTGTGGCGTGGAAACAAAACTTTTCCACATTTCTGCCATGCTAACCCTGCCCTCAGAGGAGCTGGCCGTGACACAGCTGCGTTGGCGACCTCTTGCTCCTCCTCTGCCTTCGCCTTGGGCTTCCACCTGTTCCCCTGTGACATTTGGGAATGCTCTCAGGAGCGCCTCTACCAGCGTGCGCTTTTACTCGCGCATCTTCCTATCACGCTCCAGTGCAGGAAGTAAGGTGGGCACATTGTCTTTGTACCGGGGATCCAGCAGGGTGGCAACCCAGTAGTCCGCACACGTTAAAATGTGGGCAACTCTGCTGTCATTGCGCAGGCACTGCAGCATGTAGTCGCTCATGTGTGCCAGGCTCCCCAGAGATAAGGACAAGCTGTCCTCTGTGGGAGGCGTATCGTCATCGTCCTCCGTATCCCCCCAGCCACGCACCAGTGATGGGCCTGAGCTGTGTCGGGTGCCACCCCGCTGTGAACCTGCTTCATCCTCATCCTCCTTCACCTCCTCCTCATCCTCCTCGTCCTCCAGTAGTGGGCCCTGGCTGGCCACATTTGTACCTGGCCTCTGCTGTTGCAAAAAACCTCTCTCTGAGCCACTTCTAACAGACTGGCCTGAAAGTGCTAAAAATGACCCCTCATTCTCCTCCTCCTCCTCCTGGGCCACCTCCTCTTCCATCATCGCCCTAAGCGTTTTCTCAAGGAGACATAGAAGTGGTATTGTAACGCTGATAACGGTGTCATCGCCACTGGCCATGTTGGTGGAGTACTCGAAACAGCGCAACAGGGCACACAGGTCTCGCATCGAGGCCCAATCATTGGTGGTGAACTGGTGCTGTTCTGCAGTGCGACTGACGCGTGCGTGCTGCAGCTGAGACTCCACTATGGCCTGCTGCTGCTTGCACAGTCTCTCCAGCATGTGCAAGGTGGAGTTCCACCTGGTGCGCACGTCGCATATGATCGGGAAGGCCGAAGTTCCGCTGTAGCGCAGACAGGCGAGCAGCGTCAGGATGTGAACGCCGGAAGCGCGCACAGACGGCCCTCACTTTATGCAGCAGCGCGGACATGTCGGGGTATATGTGAATGAACTTCTGCACCACCAAATTCAGCACATGCGCCAGGCAAGGGATGTGCGTCAAACCGGCTAGTCCCAGAGCTGCGACGAGATTTCGCCCATTATCGCACACCACTAGGCCGGGCTTGAGGCCCACCGACAGAAACCACTCGTCGGTCTGTTGTTCAATACCCTGCCACAACTCCTGCGCGGTGTGGGGCCTGTCCTCCAAACATATGATTTTCAGAATGGCCTACTGACGTTTACCCCGGGCTGTGCTGAAGTTGGTGGTGAAGGTGTCTGGCTGACTGGATGAGCTGGTGGAAGCAGAGGAGGAGGAAGCCGAGTAGGAGGAGGAGGCTACAGGAGGCAAAGAATGATGCCCTGCGATCCTTGGCGGCGGAAGGACGTGCGCCAAGGAACTCTCCGCCTACGGCACAGCCGCCACTACATTTACCCAGTGTGCAGTTAGGGAGATATAGCGTCCCTGGCCGTGCTTACTGGTCCACCTATCTGTGGTTAGGTGGACCTTGCCACAGATGGCGTTGCGCAGTGCACACTTGATTTTATCGGATACTTGGTTGTGCAGGGAAGGCACGGCTGTCTTGGAGAAGTAGTGGCGGCTGGGAACAACATACTGTGGGACAGCCATGGACATCAGCTGTTTGACGCTGTCTGTGTCCACCAGCCTGAATGACAGCATTTCAAAGGCCAGTAGTTTAGAAATGCTGGCATTCAGGACCAGGGCTCGAGGGTGGCTAGGTGGAAATTTACACTTTCTCTCCAAGGTTTGAGAGATGGAGAGCTGAACGCTGCTGTGTGACATGGTGGAGATGCTTGGTGACGCAGGTGGTGTTGTCAGTGGCACATCCTCTGTTTTGTGGGCGGCAGGTGCCAACATTCCTCCCGAGGCGGAGGAAGAGGCCGAGGCAGCAGCAGAAGAGGGAGCAGGGGGAGCCAGAGTGAGTTCCTTGCTTTTAAGGTGTTTACTCCACTGCAGTTCATGATTTGCATGTAGATGCCTGGTCATGCAGGTTGTGCTAAGGTTCAGAACGTTAATGCCTCGCTTCAGGCTCTGATGGCACAGCGTGCAAACCACTCGGGTCTTGTCGTCAGCACATTGTTTAAAGAAGTGCCATGCCAGGGAACTCCTTGAAGCTGCTTTTGGGGTGCTCGGTCCCGGGTGGCGGTGGCGAGTAGCAGGCGAACTCTCTTGGAGGCGGCTGTTCTGCTTTTGCCCCCTGCTCCCTCTTTTGCTAGGCTCGGTCTCACCACTGCCTCTTCCTCTGAACTATGAAAGTCAGTGGCACGACCTTCTTTCCATGTGGGGTCTAGGACCTCATCGTCCCCTGCATCGTCTTCCACACAGTCTTCCTCCCTGACCTCCTGTTCGGTCTGCACACTGCAGAAAGACGCAGCAGTTGGCACCTGTGTTTCGTCATTATCCGAGACGTGCGGACTCCGATGAGGTGGTATTCCCATGTCCTCATCATCAGGAAACATCAGTGTTTGTGCATCAGTGCATTCTAAGTCTTCCACCACTGGGGAAGGGCTAGGTGGATTTCCTTGGGAAACCCTGCCAGCAGAGTCTTAAAACAGCATAAGAGACTGCTGCATAACTTGAGGCTAAGACAGTTTCCCTGATATGCATGGGGGTGATGTGACAGACTGATGGGCTTGGTTTTCAGATGCCACCTGTGCGCTTTCTGCAGAAGACTGGGTGGGAGATAATGTTGTGAACATGCTGGATCCACTGTCGGCCACCCAATTGACTAGCGCCTGTACCTGCTCAGGCCTTACCATCCTTAGAACGGCATTGGGCCCCACCAAATATCGCTGTAAATTCTGGTGGGTACTGGAACCTGAGGTAGTTGGTTCACTAGGACGTGTGGCTGTGACAGAATGGCCACGTCCTCTCCCAGCACAAGAGGGTACACTAACACCACCACGACCGCGTCCACGTCCCTTACTAGATGTTTTCCTCATTGTTACCGTTCACCAAGCACCACAATAAGAAAAAAAATATTTGGCCCAATATATTGATTTCAAATTCAGGCCATTTTTTACAGGCACCTAACACTATCTGCCTATTTATTTATGTAGTGTATTACACTAATCCAGGCACAGCAGTAACCACTGATTTAGGGGAATATCTCTTTTAGGGCTAGTATTTTGGCCCTGGATGAAAGGTATCCTTTAATGGACAGATTTACAATTGGCCTGCAACAGCTGGAACACCAGATTCAGGGTATTGCTATTTTGGCAATTGAATTTCACCCCACAACAAAATATATGTTTTTGCGGACACTATGAATCTTGGCCAGCCACAGCTTAAACCACTGATTTATGGTATTGCTATTTTGGCAATTGAATTTCACCCCAGAACAAAATATCTGTTTTTGCGGACACTATGAAACTTGGCCTGCAACAGCTGGGACACCAGATTCAGGGTATTGCTATTTTGGCAATTGAATTTCACCCCACAACAAAATATATGTTTTTACGGACACTATGAATCTTGGCCAGCCACAGCTGAAACCACTGATTTATGGTATTGCTATTTTGGCAATTGAATTTCACCCCAGAACAAAATATATAATTTGCAAGACACTATGAATCTTTGCCAGGCACAGCTGAAACCACTGATTTATTGTATTGCTATTTTGGCAATTGAATTTCACCCCAGAACAAAATATATGTTTTTGCGAACACTATGAAACTTGGCCTGCAAAGGCTGGGACATCAGATTCAGGGTATTGCTATTTTGGCAATTGAATTTCACCCCACAACAAAGTATATGTTTTTGCAGACACTATGAATCTTGGCCAGCCACAGCTGAAACCACTGATTTATGGTATTGCTATTTTGGCAATTGAATTTCACCCCAGAACAATATATATAATTTGCAGGACACTATGAAACTTGGCCAGCCACAGCTAAAACCACTGATTTATGGTATTGCTATTTTGGCAATTGAATTTCACCCCAGAACAAAATATATGTTTTTGCGGACACTATGAAACTTGGCCTGCAAAGGCTGGGACATCAGATTCAGGGTATTGCTATTTTGGCAATTGAATTTCACCCAACAACAAAGTATATGTTTTTGCAGACACTATGAATCTTGGCCAGCCACAGCTGAAACCACTGATTTATGGTATTGCTATTTTGGCAATTGAATTTCACCCCACAACAAAATATATGTTTTTGCGGACAGTATGAATCTTGGCCAGCCACAGCTGAAACCACTGATTTATGGTATTGCTATTTTGGCAATTGAATTTTACCCCAGAACAAAATATATAATTTGCAGGACACTATGAAACTTGGCATGCAACAGCTGAAACCACTGATTTATGGTATTGCTATTTTGGCAATTGAATTACACCCCAGAACAAAATATATGTTTTTGCGGACACTATGAAACTTGGCCTGCAAAGGCTGGGACATCAGATTCAGGGTATTGCTATTTTGGCAATTGAATTTCACCCCACAACAAAGTATATGTTTTTGCGGACACTATGAATCTTGGCCAGCCACAGCTAAAACCACTGATTTATGGTATTGCTATTTTGGCAATTGAATTTCACCCCACAACAAAATATATGTTTTTGCGGACACTATAAATCTTTGCCAGCCACAGCTGAAACCACTGATTTATTGTATTGCTATTTTGGCAATTGAATTTCACCCCAGAACAAAATATATGTTTTTGCGAACACTATGAAACTTGGCCTGCAAAGGCTGGGACATCAGATTCAGGGTATTGCTATTTTGGCAATTGAATTTCACCCCACAACAAAATATATGTTTTTGCGGACACTATGAATCTTGGCCAGCCATAGCTGAAACCTCTGATTTATGGTATTGCTATTTTGGCAATTGAATTTCACCCCAGAACAAAATATATGTTTTGGCAGACACTATTATACTTTGCCATCCACAGCTGTGACACCAGATTTATGGTATTGCTATTTTGGCAATTGAATTTCACCCCAGAACTAAATATATGTTTTTGCGGACACTATGAAACTTGGCCAGCCACAGCTGAAACCACTGATTTATGGTATTGCTATTTTGGCAATTGAATTTCACCCCAGAACAAAATATATAATTTGCAGGATACTATGAAACTTGGCCAGCCACAGCTGAAACCACTGATTTATGGTATTGCTATTTTGGCAATTGAATTACACCCCAGAACAAAATATATGTTTTTGCGGACACTATGAAACTTGGCCTGCAACAGCTGGGACACCAGATTCAGGGTATTGCTATTTTGGCAATTGAATTTCACCCCACAACAAAATATATGTTTTTGCGGACAGTATGAATCTTGGCCAGCTACAGCTGAAACCACTGATTTATGGTATTGCTATTTTGGCAATTGAATTTTACCCCAGAACAAAATATATAATTTGCAGGACACTATGAAACTTGGCATGCAACAGCTGAAACCACTGATTTATGGTATTGCTATTTTGGCAATTGAATTACACCCCAGAACAAAATATATGTTTTTGCGGACACTATGAAACTTGGCCTGCAAAGGCTGGGACATCAGATTCAGGGTATTGCTTTTTTGGCAATTGAATTTCACCCCACAACAAAGTATATGTTTTTGCGGACACTATGAATCTTGGCCAGCCACAGCTAAAACCACTGATTTATGGTATTGCTATTTTGGCAATTGAATTTCACCCCACAACAAAATATATGTTTTTGCGGACACTATAAATCTTTGCCAGCCACAGCTGAAACCACTGATTTATGGTATTGCTATTTTGGCAATTGAATTTCACCCCAGAACAAAATATATGTTTTTGCGGACACTATGAAACTTGTCCTGCAACAGCTGGGACACCAGATTCAGGGTATTGCTATTTTGGCAATTGAATTTCTCCCCAGAACAAAATATATGTTTTGGCGGACACTATTATACTTTGCCAGCCACAGCTGAACCCTTTGATTTATGTTATTGCTATTTTGGCAATTGAATTTCACCACAGAAAATAATCTATCATTTGCCAGACAGCAGACAGTATTATACTTGGCTAGCCAAAGCTGGAACACCAGATTTAGGGGATTGGTATTTGGGCAATTGTATTTAACCCCTTAATAAAATATTGAAATTGCTATCCTTAGTTTCTAGGTGTGACAATTAACACAGCCAAGTCCCTGATGTAGGATATAGCAAAAAAAAAACTAGTATTGATGGATTGATAGACTTGGTGGCAGCTTGTTCTGGTGCACCACAAGTCACAAAATGGCCGCCGATCACCCCAGAAAATAAGTGACAGAAAAACGCTCTGTGCAGCCTAAAAACCAGTGAGCAAGTAACTAGCAGAAGTTCAATCATTCACAGCTGTAGATCGATCCTTTCATTAGGTGCTGTTGCTGACTTTTCCCTGCCTAATCTCGCCCTCACAGAAGCTGCGTCCTCTCCCTACACTAATCAGAGCAGTGTGAAGTGCGGCGCTACGTGACTCCAGCTTAAATAGAGGCTGGGTCACATGCTGCACTTGGCCAATCACAGCCATGCCATTAGTAGGCATGGCTGTGATGGGCTCTTAGTGCAAGAAGTAAAACGCTAGCTGATTGGCTGCTGTGCAGCCCTTCAGAAAGCGGGAAGTAATCGCCGAACAACAAACCTGAACCCTAACTTTTTTGAAAATGTCCTGGTTCGGGTCTGTGTCCCGGACACCGCAAAATTCGGTACGAATCCGAACTATGCTTGAACTGTTCGCTCAACACTATCGTTCAGTACTTCTAGACCTCGTACATGTGGGATGGCATTGCTGCATGGTTGCAGGAAGTCACCATACTCCATCTTGGAGTCTGAAGTGTTCTTTACGACCTATTTTAGGCCAGTTATTCAATTTCTCTCTAAAAGCTCTTTGTAGTAAGAAAGGATGACCATATCTTGCATTTAATTTTTCCCAAGCTTGCTTGTAGGCTTCTTCTTCTTTTCTATAGAAGTTACCTTCAAGAACTTTCTTTGCTTCTCCACCAACATATCTTTGAAGGTAGAATAACTTGTCGACTGGACTGAAGCAATGATGCTCAATGATCATTTCAAAACTTGCCTTCACTCATGTTCTGGAACGGGAAGTCTAGTGATGACTGTTCTCTCTTGTCTTGCTGGTACAATAGTGTAACACTTTTCTGATCGTTGCAGTGACATCTAGGAATAGAATCATCTGGTTTTATTTTCTCACTTACTTCTGGTGAGTCCCTTTCTTCATCTTTTCTGGTAGAGTTAGAGGGTAAATTCACACACCTTTTTCCTAACACCAGACTAGGCCTCTCTTTGTTTTACTGAGCAGGGATGGAAGAATAATGACTTATTTCTTCACTACATGCTGGAGATTTCGTTCCATTCTCCTGGGTGTATGGAGGAAAGTAGGAGTCTGTTTCTTAACTTGGTACAGATTTGAACCTAAGATCACTCTGATTCATATTCTCTTCAAGTACTCTGAGTCTGGCCTTATTCTGAAGAGCAGGATACTGCGATCTGGAGGTTACTGGAACAAATGTCAGTCTTAAAGGAGACTTGTCTTTTCTTGATGCGATGCGATTCTGATGACTTGTGATGCTCTGCGATGACTTGCGATGTTCTATGATGACTTGCGATGCTCTATGATGACTTGCGATGCTCTGCGATGACTTGTGATGCTCTATGATGACTTGAGTTGTGCTGGCTTAGGTACGCTGCTGCAGGCTTTGGGCCTAATGGCTGGAGACTATCTGGCTGCAGTACATTGTCTCTCTGTGGATAGCGGTGCGGGCACTCTAGCTCTAGACATTTGCCTCCCACTATGCGTCTCTTTCTCTCTCTCTCGGGATCGCAGGAGGTTTGGCGCTCTTTCTGTACTATTTTGCCTTTGCCGTTCTGCCACTTTAAGAGTCGGCTGCAGTCTGACTAATGCACACGTTCTGTGGCCTCTATGGTAGCTCCGCTGAGGTGTCTTTGCTTGTTCACTCAGGGAACGGTTGCTGCGCGGCACTATATGCCGGCGCTCTGCTTTTTTAATTCGCTCTTTACTGTACAAGTTGAGGAGCGCTATCGCTTCGCCCTCTGAGGGTAATAGATCCACTGTGGCAGGCGCAGCACTATGAAGTGCCTTTTGCGCTGTGGCATTAGAAGAATTACTATATCTCTGACTTTTACTCTAAGCAGACTGTCTATTATTCTGTCTGTAAAGGTTCTCATTTATCCAGATCATGGTATATCTGTAAAGAATAAATCAAGGCAACTGGACTTGCTGTAGATTTCTTGAAAACGTTTCACTCGTTCTTCCAACGAGCCTTCTCAATTCTGAGTGACTTGTACAATAATTCTCTGGTAATAAATATGTAACTGAAACAACATCTGGTAATTAGGTCATTATACCCAGCATGGGTATGGAATCAACACCTTTGACCCCATGATGGGTATAATGGCCTAATTACCAGATGTTGCTTCAGCTACCTATTTAATCCCAGAGAATTCTTGTACAAGTCACTCAGAATTGAGAAAGCTCATTGGAAGAATGAGTGAAACGTTTTCAAGAAATCTACAGCAAGTCCAGTTGCCTTGATTTATTCTTTACAGATATGTCTATTACTCTGTAATTCCTCTAGCGCCGTTCTATGGAAGCAGTAGGTTTAAAGAGCACACCAAATTCTTGAAATAACTTCTTTAATAACTTCAACTTTTCTCCATATAACATTGCTGCTTCTGCAGCAGTTTGTCCATATACAAAACACGAGGTGAAAGAAGTATCGCAAAATGGCGGTTCAACAGTTCAGTCTTGTCAGTTAACATGAAATGTAGGATATATTTCTGTCTTCGACTCTATACAATTGCTCATTTGATTTGCAGTATGCTGTTTGATAGCAATTGGATTTGATGCAAGCAATTATGCAATCAATGATTTGGATTTGCACTTTACATTTGCATTTGGTTTCAACCATAGGAACATCCATAGCTGTATTAAATACCTATTTGGCCTTTACTTCTATGAACTACTCTGGCTGGAACTATGTCTGTCCAGCTCTCTGTCTTTGGTGAATAATGATTCTGGAAGAATCTGCTAGGGAGACTTCTCACAACTGCTCAGTGTATAACTGGCTGTGATTGGCCAAGACTCTTGGGCAGTGTGAGGCTGGCTTTAATTGGTTTACCTTTCCAGACATATAAAGAATCTTAAAGGCACATTTTCTTTTTCTGTTAACACAATATTCATATAAACGTTATAAGACATTCAGAAACATAACTCACATTAATAACTCTGCTTTAGGCTTTAAGTTAACATACAAACATATGAGCTGTATTGAGTTTATTTGGTAGGTCTAGGTGTGTACATATGTGAGCCATATTAGCAACCCAGGACAGGTCTTAGCTGGCCAGCTAGAATAGGCTCCTGCAAAGTGGATGGTCTACCCTGGGCATGTTTGCCTCCCAACCTCCCACTGCTGCCTTACAGCCATGTTACCACCCTGCTGGCTCAGCCGCTGCTTCATGCGCAAGCTGTCACCCTATTCTTCTGACGATAAAGTCCCTTCCTCACTCGACTCCCAAGTGCGATCTGCTACATCATCATCATCATCATCCGCTACTGTCTGCAAGTCATTGTTGCTTGCAACGCCTGCTCACACATGACTCTCATCATCATTACTTGCCTGCCTACCGGAGGAAGCTGCTGATGTCTCCTCCAGATCTTGGCTGGGCAGTAGCTGCTGACTGGCCTCTAGTAGCTCGTCCTCACTGAAAAGTGGAGCCAAGCCTACGCCATGACCGCTAGATGACACTGGGAGTTTAGGCCTCTCGCTGTGACTCATGCTGCCATACCCCCTTTTTCTGCTGCCTGCGACAGAAACATTTTGCTCACTGCCTGTTTTCTTTGAAGGGCCTGTCACCTGTCTGTCTGACATACTGTATAATAATAGAATTACATTTAAATAATACCCCTAAAAAAGACTGTAGTGCAATATAACTTCCCAGCTGAACTGCAATTAACATAATAGGAAAAACTCCAAAACATGATTGCCGATTTCTCATATCCAATCATGCAAACATTTATCTGTATTATGATCCAGTAGTGTGATTTATTATTATGATTTATTATTATGTTTTTTTGATTATACTATGATGATGTATCCACGACATGGTGACTAACATCATACTATATATCTTATTTACTATAGTCTGATGAAGGCCAGAATTGGCCGAAACGTCACTCTATATGAAAGTGCTGCCTTGCAAATAAAATTCACCTATCAAACCGCAAGTAGGACTGGAGTTTTTCCTATTATGTTGCTACATAGGGGTGGGAACCCTACTTCCAGTCGCGGAAAAAACACTCTGTGTGCCACAACGTTTTTGTTCATGAACTGCAATTAAGACATTTTTTTTTTTTATTAATAAATCCCCCCCCCCAAAAAAAACTGAAAAATAGCAATCACTATTCACCGCAGAATGGCAATTAAGAAATAATATTTTTCCTATTACTACACCCCATAAAAAGGAAATATTACAATCACAATTCACAGCAGAATGGCTAATGGGACATACGTATATTTCCTTTTTATACACCAAGTAAATGGCTGTAGTATAATATAACTTTACCGCTGAATGGCAATTAAGGCATATCTTTTTTTCCTATGAATACACCCCCCCCCAAAAAAAAAAGAAGTAAAACAATCTAAAATCAAAGCATAACAGCTAATAGGACGTACACATATTTCCTATTAATACACCCCGTATATGGCTGTATCACACAGAACTTGCACCCCAATCAAAAGCAAGGTTTGCTGGAATTAGTGATGTATCATTTAGTGCAAACAACCTAAAAGCAGCAGTATAATTGCAACTTGGATACCCAATTAGTGCAGAAAGGTGTAATAGTAATCACTCCTATTACCCAGGCTGTACACTATCCTATTACACCCTCTTCTCTTTTATAGTGTAGATGATTCCTCCCTACACCTTGAACAATCTTTCCCTGAACTCGTAAATTGTTTTTTTCAGCACAATGAAGTCTTTCCTAGCACTGTCCCTAGCACCTGCTGATGATGGCAGAATCCAAGATGGCTGAGGCTATTTATAGGGCTGTGAGATCACAGGGGCTGGCTGGCTGCTGATTGGCTGCATGCATGGCATGGTGTTGTGTCCCTCGTTCCCAGAGGTCTTTACTCCATGTCCTAACACGTGCAGCAGCCATTTTTGGAAAAAATGTGATTCCACGAATGTTACCATGAAACGTGAGGAAATTCAGCTTCGGTGCAAATCGAATTTTTCCTGAAATTGGGATCGAATTCCCCTTCGTGAACTTCGATTCGCTCATCTCTAGCCTCAACCTGTGCAGTCTCCACCAGTTCACTGTGAGATGAGCTTAGGGAAAAGTGTGACAAGCGCTACAGCTTTCAGAAAGCTTTTATTTGAAGAATAATGGAGAGGGAGAGTGCATGGACAGTGCAGAGACAGTATAAGGAGATCGTTGAGAGAGTTGTTAAACACGGTGGGGAGTCTACAGGGACAGTGCAGGTTGAGTGTAATCGCCATCTGCATCTTGTTGAACTGCTGACACATTCACAGTTTATCTGTTATATACAGAATTACTGTACTTAAAGGGTGGTCTATTATATTATTATATTGCTGCAAATATCTTGTTCAAATGCTAATACAATCACCATTTTTCCAGGTTGTGGTAGCAGCAGCTGCAGCAACAGGTCAGAACTGCCACTGTTATCCAGCATTTTGACCAACAATCAAGCTGTACTGGAATGGTTGACTCACTTTTCAACACCATCTCAAGTGACAACAGATACACCCAGCCAGAAATGAGTGGGTTCCTCTGACACCACACTTAGTTGGCATGTCCTCTGCGACTTCACCTGTCCTGAACCTGACTTTTGCTTTTGCTGCTCCTTCTGCTAGCCAAGTAAGGTTTTCTGCTGGCGCTGCTCTGCTTTTCAGGATGAGCATTGAGAGGACAGTCATCAGTTACAGACCAGCACAGACTTGGAGGAAAGGTCCGCTGCGGCCTCCTCTAGGCGTGAACTACCAATGATGACAGGTATGAGTACATGTTGCAAGAGGTCAGGGACTCTTATCAACTTCAATATCATCTATGGCTCATGATTAGAGATGAGCGAATTTTTCAAAAATTCCATTCACCAGTTTGCTGATTTTTTGGGGGGAAAATTCGGTTTGATCCGAACTTGTTCACTGCAAATTTTGTTAAAAAACTGCTATTTCCTGGCTGCAGAGAGCCTTTATAGTGGTGTAGAACATTGTGCCTTTCAGTAACCCGTATAAGGAGTCTGCTTTAGTAGTGAAATGCAGATGACAGGCGTCGCTCTTAGAATCACTGCATACTTCACTTATTTGGGCAGTCATGGGACCAAAACTGACCAAATAACTTAAGTATGAACTCAGCCTTACAGGTCGATGTTAGCGTCAAGAAGAAGTGCACTCCTTTTACACCGTCGTCAGCTGATTCCACATAGATGTCTACAAAACCTGTTCTATTAAATGCTTATGCAAGTAGAGCCCCCCGACAAAGTGGAGAGGGTGTCAGCAGTAAGTTTGTGTTGACGTCACTGATTAATTTGCCCTTCCTCTGATCTATAAGAACAATAACCCCCAAAAAACGGATCCTGTGTGTTGAGCTTCCGTCTTCACTTGGTCAGCATTTGGTCAGCAAGCGATCAGAATTGCTAATGCCAAATAAAACAGGAGGGGATCCAAAACAGATGACATGTGAAATGAATATTTGCATTTCTTATGTGTTTTGTACCCACTCCTGCTTTTGGCTACAAAATCACAAACCAATTCTGATGGGACCATACAGGACTTATAGCTGCTACACAGAGAGGATCCGTTGTGTGTCTCATTTTTCCTTACTTCTTACAAATCACAAGAAGGGTCAATTAAATTATGTCAGCCAGTCAAAAGGCAAAATAGTGGCCCAGACATGAAGTGGAAAGGGTGGAAGCAACATGAGAAGGACACAGAGCGGCACAAGGACAGTGTGGAGGTGGCGGCATCAGCAGCATAAGGAGGAGGCCACAGAGTGGCACAATGACAGTGTGGAGGTGGTGGAAGCATCAGGATACCATAGAGTGGCAAGGTAACATAGTGTGGAGGTGGCAGCAGCATAAGGAAACCACAGAGTGACCCGACGACAGAGTGTGGAGGTGGCAGGAGCATCTGGAGGCCACAGAGTGGCAAAGTGACATACTGTGGAGGTCGCAGCAGCATGAGGAGGCCACAGAGTGGCACAATGACAAGAGATTGTGGAGGTGGTGGCAGCAGGAGGAGGCCAGAGAGTGGCACAACAATGAGAGATTGCGGAGGTGGAAGCAGCATGAGGAGGCCACAGAGTGGCACGACGATGAGAGATTGCGGAGGTGGAAGCAGCATGAGGAGGCCACAGAGTGGAACAACAATGAGAGATTGCGGAGGTGGCAGCAGCATGAGAAGGCTACAGAATAGCCGCTTCGTCTGTTCATTTATAGGGAATGTGGGACAGAAGGTCCTGTCAACTTTATAAAGGTTTTTCAACTTTATAAAGTGTTGCTTAAAACACGATTTAATAATGCACGTTCTCCGGCACAACAGGCTTGGCAAATTGATTGTCCTGGAATTTCCATCGAAGATTGGGATAATGTATTGGCGAATTTAAGTTAAGTTTCTTATAACTTTAATCAAGTTTTGGTTCAATTTAATAATAAATATTTAATAAATTTAATTAAAAAAAAATAAGTGTTGCCTAAGACGGGAGTGAATCGGCCAGTCTTCTGTTTATTCAACGACGTGGTTGCGATGGAGAAAGCATTCCAAAAAACAATTTCTCTCCACCTGGAGTTAAATCCTGTCAAGATTGATGCAAGTGCGGTATCCGCTGCTAATTGAGCCAGATACTTCTGGGGGAACCTGCCTGGCATGAACAGGCCTCTAGTAGCTACAGACAATGAGTAGACAAAGTTTCAAGATTACTTGGAGCCTTGAAGAGTTGCAAAGTTCATCAAATAAAAACCATAACTACCAGCCCCTGGTCTCTACGTCATCAAGAAAAACATCTCGACTTCACAGTCATCATGGAAAAAGCTTAGAGTCCAAGTTAAAAATATATTGCATCAGAGGTGTGTGAGGATGCCATAATGATAGGACGGGTACACCATCCAGGGCATATTGTATATGTGGGCGACATACAGAATATGACCAGGAAACAGATTGAGGAACGTGGACAATTTGATCTGGCAATTGGCTGCAGTCCTTGCAATGACTTATCTGTGGTTAACCCGCACGGAAAGGCCTTTATGGGGGCAGTAGACAACTGATTTTGACTTTCTGAAATTACTCAATAAAGTGTTGCATAAGACATGAGAGAATCGGACAGTCTTCTGTTTACTCGATGACATGGTTGCAATGGAGTAAGCATTCCAAAAAACGATTTCTCTCCACCTAGACAAATCTTGTCAAGATTGATGCAAGTGCGTTATCGGCTGCTCAGTGAGCCACATACTTTTAGGGGAAACTGCCTGGCATGTACAAGCCTCTTGTAGCTACAGACAATGAGAAAACAAAGCTTCAAGATTGTTTGGAGCCCGGAAGAGTGGCAAAGTTCAACAAGATTCAAACTATGACTACCAGCCCCTGGTCTCTTCGTCAGGGAAAACATCACGAGTTCCCAGTCATAATGGAAAGGAAGTAGGGTTGAGCGAACCCAAACTGTATATTTCTAGTTCGTATTGAATTTTGGGGTGTTCGTGACACGGACCCGAACATTTACGTAAAAGTTCGGGTTCGGTGTTCGGAGATTTCTATGGCGCATTTTGAAAGCCTGCAAAGCAGCCAATCAACAAGTGTCATACTACTTGTCCCACGAGACCATTACAGCCATGCCTACTATTGGCATGGCTGTGATTGGCCAAGTGCAGCATGTGAACCAGCCTCTATTTAAGCTGGAGTCACGTAGCGCTGCAAGTCACTCTGCTCTGATTAGTGTAGTGCGATGTGGCAAAAAAAGAGAAGGAGAAAAAGAGGCGCTCACAGGGTAATAGCGTCACGTCTAATGAGTGGATACATGTAAAAAAGCTCGCTCACCTACTCTGGTTGTACCAAATTGGGCACAACCACAGTAGTAGTGGACGCAGGACAGCCAGCTGCGCACTCTGACACTCAAGCAATGAATTTTACGTGATTTTATTTGAATGGACAACGCATTTCGGGGCTCAAACCCCTTTCTCAAGTCTAAAAACACATGTATATAGATGTGCGATAAATTACATAAACAGCTTTAGTAAAAACTATGATCGACTTATTTGTTAGATACATACTGTACTGTGTATATTAAACAATAAAATCATGAATTAAAAATTACATAGGTTCAAATCTAAATTCATAATAAAAACAAATGAGGATTGTTTGTTCGTTTTGTCTTGAGTAAGTTAAAAATAAAAGTGGTCATATTTAAGTGTCAAAAGTGTGAATATACGAATATCCGTACACATAAATATAATTATAAATATAACGTTTTTCATAAAGGATGACGTGATGTTTGATTCACGGAGAGAAGAGTATGGATGTATGTGTTGGATAATTGATAGATGATTCGAATAAAAGAATGCATTATGTCAATAACTATGGGGTGGTAGGTGGTGGCTTATTTACGTGGGAAAAAAGGGATTGAAAGTGGGAATAATAGAGGAGAATGTTTTAGTAACTTCCACTGTGTTTGAAGGGTTTGATGGGTTTAATATGGTTGGTTGGAGGATATTGTGTACCTTGAGAAGATAGCAGTATACCTCAAAACAGAAACAGAAGAGATGGCAGTCCTCCAGTAGGCTAGATTGTTAAGCGATGGTGACCTTCCTGGTTCTATAGACCAAAAAATTTTTGGGAAAAAGTTTATATATATATACCCCATGAGCGCACATCCGCACAAATTCCCAACCAATATATGCATATATACACATGTACTCTTACGTGTGTATATATATATATATATATATATATACACACATGCACGCTTTTATGCCCCCACATGCACCTCTCACCAGCAAGACTCTTTTTGTGTGTCTATTTTAGAAAACTCCAGCAGGTAGTGTTACCCCTGGACTGT